>CM076673.1:57711529-58404029 GCA_038501925.1 Xenopus petersii | reverse complement strand
GATGGGGCAAGATAGATCAAGTTAAGTATAGATAGACAAAGCTAGGTATAGATACATCAAGATTGGTTGAGATAGGTTAAGATACGTTTAGATAGGTATAGATAGGTTTAGATAGGGCAAGATAAGTATAGATAGGTTAAGATAGGTATATATAGGTATAGATATGTTAAGATAAGTTTAGGTAGGTATAGATACATTTAGATATGTTTAGATAGGTATAGATAGGTATTTTAAGGTATAGCTAGTTTCAGATAGGTTAAGATAAGTATAAATAGGTTTAAATCGTATTGATAAGCATAGATACGTTTAGATAGGTATATATAAGTATAGATAAATTGAGATAAGTTAATATAGGTTGCAACAGTTTAAGATAGATTTAGATAGGTAAAGATGATAGCTATAGACAGATAAAGTTAGGTTGTGGTAGGTTTACATAGGTTTAGATAAGTCAAGATAGATTTAGATAGGTCAAGATAAGTTTAGTAAAGTGCACTGTTGGTCTTACTACTCACACTGTTTGTTGTGGGACTTGATTTTTATGCACTACACATTTAGAATGCTAATGGATAGTGTAAGACTCGTTCAATGAGGGGCCTTGACTTAGTATGCAAGCTTACATATTTTGGCCAAAGTGTGGTACCTACATTTTTTGTATTAATTATTTTTAAAGGCAAACCATCCGCTGGCAATTTTTCTCTTTTTGTTCGTGTAGAAATATTGGCTTTTTATAGTTTATAGCAGCTGGTCAACTCCAGAATGTGAGTTAGACCATGCACTGGCATAAGGGTGTTTCTAGAAGCTAGTCAACGCCACAGCGTGGGTAAGACCAAGTGCTGGCATTTTCTTTCTGTATTTCAAGTACAAATTGTAGCCAAATATCGCCTATAGCTGCCATTCAGCCTTTAAAACAGGGAATGCTTTACAGCTGTAAGTTAATGGGCTGGTGCTTAAAAGCTTTCTGCTTTCTCACTAGAGCTTCTGAGTTAAGGGTAAGTGCTCTGTTGGTCTCACTAGTCACATTGGTTGCTGGGGGACTTGATTTTAAATGCACTACAAACTTAGAATGCTTATGGATAGTGTAGCACTCACGTACAATGAGGGGCCTTGACATGGCACATGAGCTTACTTATTTTGGCCAAAGTGTGGTACTAACACTAATTAATTTTAAAGGCAAACTGTGCACTGGCAATTGTTCTCTTTGTGTAGAATTATTGCCTTTTTTCTGTTTATAGCGGCTGGTCAACTCCAGAATATGGGTTAGAACGAGCACTGGCATAAGGGTGCTTCTAGCAGCTGGTCAAAGCCACAGCATGGGTTAGACCAAGCACTGGCAATTTCTTAAGTTTAGGTAGATAAACATTAGTATAAATTAGTAGATAGTTAGCTAGTTTGAGAGTTTAAGATAATTATAGATAAGTTAACATACGTTTAGATCAGTAGATAGATTAGCTTGGGTAAGATAAATATAGAAAGAATAAGATGGTATATACAGGGATAGAAAAATTAAGATACATTAATATAGGTTATGATAGGTATATACAGTATGACAGGTTTAGAAAAGTATATATAGGTATAGATATGTTTAAATACATTTAGATAGTTATAGATAGGTTACAATACTTTTAGATAGGTATAGGTAGATATGTTTAGATAGGTTAAGATATGTTAAGATAAGTAATGATTGGTATACAAAGATTAAGATAAGGGTTAGGATAAGTCAAAATGCAAAATCAGAATCATGGATCAGAATCCAATGAATGGTCAATAACAGGCAGTTATCAGTACAGGCAGCAGGATAGCAAAGTCAGGGACAGGCAAGGGTCAGGAACAAAGATCAGACTTGACAAACACACCCAGGAGCTATGGAAAATAGACCTATTTTCTCGCCAAATACGATGACATCAGATATGGACGCGCATCAAACCCGGAAGCCCCCTAGACCACCAGGTATTCTTAAAGGTATAGATGGTTTTAGATAGGTTAAGATAGGTAAAGATTCATAAAAATAGGTTGAGATATGATAAGATAGGTATAGATAGGTAGGGATAGGTATAGATATGTTTAGATATGTTTAGATAGGTATAGATAGTTAGAGATAGGTTGAGATAGATTAAGATAGGTATGGAGAGGTATAGCTAATCATAGATAGTTTAAAAAATTGTAAGATAGGTAAAAATAGGTTGAGATAGTTTAAGATAGGTATAGATAGGTTTGGATTGTTTAAGATAGGTATGTACAGTTTCAGTTAGGATATAGATATATAAAGATAGCTACAGAAAGGTAAAAATAGGTAGAAATAGGTTTAGAGATGTAGAGATAGGTAAAGATAGCTTTAGACAGGTATAGGTAGTTAGGTTGATAGGTTTACATCAGTATAGCCAGTTAAGGATACCTAGCTAAGATAGGTAAAGATAGACAGGTTAAAGATTGGTTTTGATAGGTTATGGTAGGTTTTAGTATAGATAGGTAAAGATAGCTATAAGTTGGTTAAGACAGTTAGAGATAGGTATAGATAGGCATCGATATATGAAGATAGCTATAGATAGGTGAAGATAGGTAGAACTAGGTTGAGATATGTAGAGATTGATACAAAAACAACAAGGTGATCCTTTCAAAAGTGAATTTAACCCACGGCGGAGGCAGAGGTCTGACCTAAGTCAGAAACTTTAAAGTAATTCTATGAACGAAAGAAAAAAAGAACCCCAATTGCCTCCCACTCGTACAGCAGTTCCTCAGATGTTACACTACTTCTAAAGTATTTTGTGATTGCGTGAGGGCAATCACTGAACGTTAAAAATATTAATATGCTTGATTTGCACAAATTACAATTATATTAAAGTGCCAGTGCTATAAGAATTAATTCAGTTAGCTATACTTAGACTTAAAGGTTGATAAATACTTAATACGATTAATGCTTTACACAAATAAATAATTAGCCTTTTAATCCAGTGTATTATTCAATACCTTATATTTTCACCCACAATTCATCCGACCAGGAATTAATGAGAATAAAAATACTAGAGTGCTTTAAGTGCTGATAGGTTTATTGTACGGTAGCAATTACTAAAATTTCATAATTGCTTACAAATTAATTAGTTATAAAGTTATATGTAGAGATTGGTAGAGACAGGTATAGTTAGGTTAAGATAGGTAGATAAATAAATAAAAAATGTTTCTAATATAGTTAGCTAAAAATGTATGTGTAAAGGCTGGAGTGATTGGATGTCTAACATAATAGCCAGAACACTACTTCCTGCTTTGCAGCTCTCTTGGATTCCCAGGTTACCAGGCAGTAACCTATCAGAGACTTGACAAAATAAATGGTAGATGGAAGACCTTAAAGAATGATTTCAGGGATCTAGGCTCTAAGATCAAGGAAAGGTCTTCCAATGTAATCTTTTCTGAAATTTTGCCTATGCCACGTGCAAGTTTAGGAAAACAGCGGGAGCTTAGGGAGCTTAATGCGTGGCTAAAGTCTTGGTGCAGGAAGGAAGGGTTTGGGTTCATAGAGCACTGGGCTGACTTTTCGTTGGGGTACAACTTATACAGCCGTGACGGTTTGCACCTCAATGGAAGGGGGTCCGCGGTGCTAGGGGAAAGAATGGCTAAGAGGTTGGAGGAGTGTTTAAACTAGGCAAGGGGGGGGTGGGTGAGAGAGAGGATTATGGGGAAGCTAGTGTAGACGGGGCAGTGGGGTTAGTAAGGGGTCATGGGGGAGGAGTGAGGGGGGCATACAGTTTACCAGCTAAGGAGGTCCCTCTGTTACAAGGAAAACAGAATAATACTAACTTAACGTATAATTCTTTACCAAGTAATGCACATTTCAAAAGTAAAAGTAATAACCTCCGCTGTATGCTGGCAAATGCACGGAGTTTGTCAGGTAAAATGGGAGACCTAGAATTAATTGCATGCTCTAAAAATTATGATATAATTGGTATCACTGAGACCTGGTGGGATGAAACATGTGACTGGATTGTGAATTTAAATGGTTACACCCTTTTTAGGAGGGACAGAGGGATTAAAAAGGGTGGAGGAGTGTGTTTGTATGTAAAGCCTGAATTAAAGCCATGCGCTAAAGAAATAAAAATAGCTGGCACTGGTGAGGGTGTAGAATCACTCTGGGTAGAGATTTCGACTGGGCAAAAGGTATCAAAAAGAATTATCATTGGTGTATGCTATAAACCACCTCGTATAAGTGTCGAGTATGAAGCCGAGCTACTCTTGCAGATACAAGCGGCTTCACAGCTGGGTCAAGTTGTTGCTATGGGTGACTTCAATTATCCAGACATTGACTGGGGTAATGGGGTTGCTAAGACAGAAAAAGCTAGTAGGTTTGTAAATATGCTGAATGACAACTTTTTATTCCAGCTCGTTCAAGAACCTACTAGGAATAACTCTCTTTTGGACCTTGTAATAACTAACAATACTGAACTCATCTCTAACATTTGTGTGGGTGAGCATTTAGGGAATAGTGATCATAACATGGTCTCCTTTGAGATTCTGTTGCAGAAGCAATTCTATAAGGGAGTAACTAAAACACTAAATTTCAGACGTGCAAACTTTGACAGTATAAGGGCATCTCTGCAACATATTAAGTGGGAAATGCTTTTCACAGGGTTAAACACAGAACAAAAATGGGAAGTCTTTAAAATGCTGCTTAATAAATATACTTGTCAGTATATTCCACTTGTAAGCAAGGAACGTCATTGCAAAGCAAAACCTTTTTGGTTCAATAGAAGCGTTGGTGTTGAGGTGGGTAAGAAAAGACGTGCTTTTAAGGCTTTCAAGTTAGCTGGTACAGCCGAAACATTTATAAGGTACAAGGAGGCCAATAAATCATGCAAAGAAGCTATAAGGCAAGCTAAAATTGCTATAGAAAAGGATATTGCAGCAAGCAGTAAAAAAAATCCAAAATTATTTTTTAAATATGTCAATAGTAAAAAAATGAAGCAGGAAGGGGTGGGACCCTTACTATCAGAGGGGGGTCAGCTGGTTGATGAAAACAAAATAAAAGCGCAGATTCTGAACTCGTATTTTTCATCTGTGTACACAAATGAAGAACCAGTAAGTGAAGGTTTCCTTCTTAACACTCCCAATTATAGTAATACAACTAATGATGCATGGTTCACACATGAAGAAATTAAAAAGAGACTTGAACATGTTAAGATTAACAAAGGTCCAGGGCCAGATGGTATTCATCCCAGGGTAATTAGCGAGCTTAGCTCTGTGATTGCCAAACCTCTTTACTTAATTTTTCAGGATTCATTGAGATCTGGCATTGTGCCGAGAGACTGGCGAATTGCTAATGTGGTGCCTCTATTCAAAAAAGGATCCCGTTCTCAGCCTCAAAACTATAGGCCAGTTAGTCTGACGTCAGTATTAGGAAAGCTTTTCGAAGGGTTAATAAAGGATAAGATACTGGACTTCATAGCAAATCATAATACTATGAGTTTGTGCCAGCATGGTTTTATGCGTAATAGATCTTGCCAGACTAACTTAATTTCTTTTTACGAGAATGTAAGTAGAGACCTCGATTCTGGGATGGCAGTGGATGTGATTTACTTAGACTTTGCTAAAGCATTTGATACAGTGCCACACAAAAGGTTACTGGTTAAATTAAGGAATGTTGGCCTGGAACATAGTATTTGTACCTGGATAGAGAACTGGCTAAAAGATAGACTACAAAGAGTGGTGGTAAATGGAACATTTTCTAATTGGACCAGTGTTGTTAGTGGAGTACCGCAGGGCTCTGTACTAGGTCCCTTGCTTTTCAACTTGTTTATTAATGACCTGGAGGTGGGCATTGAAAGTACTGTTTCTATTTTTGCAGATGATACTAAATTGTGCAGAACTATAGGTTCCATGCAGGATGCTGCCACTTTGCAAAGTGATCTGTCTAAACTGGAAAACTGGGCAGCAAACTGGAAAATGAGGTTCAACGTTGATAAATGCAAGGTTATGCACTTTGGCAAAAATAATATAAATGCAAGTTATACACTAAATGGCAGTGTGTTGGGAGTTTCCTTAAATGAAAAGGATCTAGGGGTCTTTGTAGATAACACGTTGTCTAATTCTGGGCAGTGTCATTCTGTGGCTACTAAAGCAAATAAAGTTCTGTCTTGCATAAAAAAGGGCATTAACTCAAGGGATGAAAACATAATTATGCCTCTTTATAGGTCCTTGGTGAGGCCTCATCTGGAGTATGCAGTTCAGTTTTGGACTCCAGTCCTTAAGAGGGATATAAATGAGCTGGAGAGAGTGCAGAGACGTGCAACTAAATTGGTTAGAGGGACGGAAGACTTAAATTATGAGGGTAGACTGTCAAGGTTGGGGTTGTTTTCTCTGGAAAAAAGGCGCTTGCGAGGGGACATGATTACACTTTACAAGTACATTAGAGGACATTATAGACAAATGGCAGGGGACCTTTTTACCCATAAAGTGGATCACCATACCAGAGGCCACCCCTTTAGACTAGAAGAAAAGAACTTTCATTTGAAGCAACGTAGAGGGTTCTTCACAGTCAGGACAGTGAGGTTGTGGAATGCACTGCCGGGTGATGTTGTGATGGCTGATTCAGTTAATGCCTTTAAGAATGGCTTGGATGATTTTTTGGACAGACATAATATCCAAGGCTATTGTGATACTAAACTCTATAGTTAGTATAGGTATGGCTATAAAGAATTTTAATTAAAAGTAGGGAGGGGTGTGTGTATGGATGATGGGTTTTCATTTGGAGGGGTTGAACTTGATGGACTTTGTCTTTTTTCAACCCAATTTAACTATGTAACTATGTAACTATGTAACTATGTAACTTGAGGGGGGTTACATGAGTCATAACCATTTGCTTTTGAATCTGAGCTGAATGCTAAGGATCAATTGCAAATTCACTGAACAGTTATGTCCCATGTAGCCACCCTTATAGTCATTGACTAACTCAGAGTTAGAGAGCTGAAAAGCAGGAGATAGTGTTCTGTTAATTTAGATATCCAGTCATTCCAGCCTATATAGATTAAATTTTTGGCTAACTAACTATATTAGAAAAAAATGTTATGTTGCACAGCCTGTTTACCCAGTTATTATTTTTACATTGAACTGTTCCTTTTAAAAAAAATGTTGTTTGTATTCTACAAAAAAAAAACACGAACACATATTAAACTGTAAAATCGCAAAGTCGTTATTTAGAAATAACTTACTGAAACTCCGCTTGAGCTCCTTTTCATAAAAGGCGACAGGGCGACGATCCATCATGTGGCGCTCAATTTCTCCTACCTGGCTACCTTCTATAATGCTGTACATAGTGGCTGCTGCTGAAGAGCCTGGAGCATCGGGCACCAGTAAAAAAGAGTGGGACTAACCTAATGGAACCAAGTAAAAGTGGGAAACGGGGACCCAGTGATTGCGTTGACTAGATAATTACAGGATTTCACTCGTAATAGTACACTTCAGAACTGTGAGCTAGACAGGATAGTTATAAAGAGCAGCACTTGGCTCCATTTAGGATTGATAGATTATATTGTAGCTCTCATATGCTCAGGGCATCCAGACCTTAACTAAACCTAAACTATCTCCACAGTGGAGCCAATGCACTTTGTTCTCTTTGGATTTGTAACTACAACTTTGCTTTCCTCCATGTAACCTTGTCTAAGTGGCTGCACTTGTATTTCTGTTTAATAAACAGGTTAATTGTTATTGGTGTCCAGATTCCAGATTTTTCAGCATCTTTGGTGTCATTCAATAACATCATCCCTTCCTCTATTCAACAACGCAAGGGCCCACCTAAGCGAGAGGGCCTTTGTGTAAATGGGCTATAATTGAGGGTATCTACGAAACCTCATTTTGGGCTGTCCTGTACAGCTATTCTATGTTTCTCACTA
This sequence comes from Xenopus petersii, assembly GCA_038501925.1. Taxonomy (NCBI): domain Eukaryota; kingdom Metazoa; phylum Chordata; class Amphibia; order Anura; family Pipidae; genus Xenopus; species Xenopus petersii. The sequence goes on along the minus strand of CM076673.1, from coordinate 58,396,155 downwards.
TAATGTCTGGCTTTCTTTGTATTAATAATTTGAGTCCATGTTTTATACTTTTGAGCACTAAAATATTTCATGCACTTATCTGCAAGCAAGTGAACTGCTCTCAGTACAGTAGCTACAGCCGATTCCCAATCACTCACCCATGAAATTGAGGCATTTCATCATGGGAAACACAGACAGTTTCACCTGGGGTGTCTGCCAGTGGCCTAGATCCAAGTCTGACCAACAGAATAACTTGACTTGAACTTACTGTTCATGACTAGAAATCTCAGCAGTGTCTTTTTTTACTTCAGGTGATATTATTTCACATGTGCCCATAATCTTCTGTTTAATGTCATAGCCAGTGGCGTAACTAGAGTGCGCAAGGCCCCCCTGCAAAAAAACATTCAGAGGGACCCGGCACACTCCTATCCCCAATCCTCCCGCCCACTTCCCAACCTGCCCAGCCTGGCCCAACTCCACCCACACTCACCCCAACACGTCCCACGTCCCACCCGACTTGGGTCCCTTTCCTCGCCAGTAAGAGAGCAGATGGAGAGGACGGGGTTTTCTTATTAACTATAGAAGAAGCAGTCCTCTACAGTTATGCCACGGGTCATAGCAAGTGTAAACATTTTAAAGTATTTCCATCATATTCCTTACTGCTCAGCTATAGTTTTGTTAAAGTTACATTCTTATCTCCAACCCATGGAGAAAATCCAAATGTATCTACTGATTTTCCAATTCTAACATTATTGTTATTAGCATACATATAGAGTACTTGTTTTCATACAAAATAGAGAGACTTATCTGCAGCTGTCAAGAACTGACTTGCATTAGGTTAGGCTGTAGAACAGGGATCCCCAACCTTTTGAACCTGTGAGCAACATTCAGAAGTAAAAGGAGTTGGGGAGCAACACAAGCATAAAAAATGTTCCTGGGGTGCCAAATAAGGGCTGTGATTGGCCATTTAGCAGCCCCTATGTGGATTGTCAACCTATATTGAGGCTCTGTTTGGCAGTACATCTGGTTTTTATACAACCAAAACTTGCCTCCAATTCAAAAATAAGCACCTGCTTTGAGGCCACTGGGAGCAACATCCCAGGGTTTAGAGAGCAACATGTTGCTCACGAGCTACTGGTTGGGGATCACTGCTGTAGAATAACATTGACTAGGTGGTTATAGCAGTATCTGTTACAACAGGAGATTCTTCAGCATATAGACTGATTTCATTTTCATAATATAACCTGCAAGTTCAGTGCAACAGAACCCGCATTAACACATAACGATCTCACTGCTTTACAAGGCATATTACAAACTTCTCCTTGTGTGATGCAAGGTGTATAGGAGCACATACGTTTTACATTTATAAGACAGTCTGAAGAGCAAGATGGGAAAATACTGACGGGAAGATATATTTCCCAGAGGTTCTTATTGTATGGACTAAAGCTCCGCAGATTAAAAAGATTAGTGCTTCCCCCTCAACTCCCTTCAGTTCTCTTACATTCTAATTGGGGTTTTAGAACTTGAGTATTTTAATTACCATATACCTTTGATTGAGTATAGGGGCAAAGAAAATCTGTAGGTTGAATTCCTACTGCACTACAGGGTTACCTTGCAGTTTCCGGCCAAGCTGATCTTTGGGTGTACTTCTTCATCATTTGCACCAGAACCTTCCCCAAACACCATAGGTTTTTCCATGAAACATTAATGTTGGGGATTTTATGTTGGGGCTTTTAAAATTTCTACCCAACATTTTTACTGTTGGGAAAGTGAAAATCCTGGTTTCATAAGTGAACCAATAAAATACCAAGGATGTTACAGTTGTTTTTTTCTGTGTCTTTTGCATAAAAGGCAGATTTCACTGTGCATTAACTGCATAAGAAATACAGTAAGTTAATGTTTGCTTCTGGATATGCATTTCTAAACGGGCACTGTACCCCTTTGTTCAATATGAGTTTAATATATAGGGCTTTGGCCCAACATACTTTTTTTTTTGCTTACAGCTTGAGCTAAACAGGCCAAACAGGGAAACCAAAGCTACTCCATATTTGGTCTTTGCAAGTTAGATTATTCGATTCCAACTGCACAAATCATCCTCGTGCATGATGGTCAGGATCGGAACTAAGGATAGGCAGAATAGGCACCTGCCTAGGGAGCAATGATAGGGAGAGCTGGGCAGGGATCTGTTAAAGGGTCTTCTGTTTACCCCTAGTTTGTGTTTGCTGCCCTCTGCTGCTCTCCCATTCCCTCTGCCTCTCTCCCTTTCCCTCTGCTGCTATCCTCTCCCCTCTGTCGGCTTGGTCCGGCCCTAATGATGGACTCCTGCTAACAAAACTGTCACAGCAGAGGGAAAGGAGAGGGCTTCTCAACAGCTACATTTGTGACAGAAATATACGTTAAAGTTGGAACATGGGTTTTTAGTGCATTCTATAAATTCTTAATGTAAATAACCCATATATACTTATTGGGAGTCATTTTTAACCTTTGAATTAACTTTTAGTTCAAGGTAAGCAATGTTGTCCTAAGAAAATTTGCAGTTGGTTTTCACTGTATAAAAAAGGTCATCAGGCAGGCCATGAATGCAAAACATGCAGTTGGATTTTTGGTTAATACATCATCATCTGGAAATATTGTGCTATTACTATGGCAAGACTGACCACACACAAACAGACATTGCCATGTGTGCAAGGGGACGTTTCATAACCTGTCCAATTGCATGGCATAATAATATGTGTCACTCTAGTTATGCTTACAAGCAGGCTGAAAAATGGGAGATGGATAGGAGAGGGCCTAGATGAAAAGGCAATTTATGGAAAATAATCACAATAGAGACTCATGGCAGGGGAAGGGTTTAATTAGTTTCATAAATGTAATACAATTTGGTTCATTACTGACTGGGATAACCAACATTATCCTGCAGTCAGGGTATTGTTTTCACTTTTTGCAGTGTATGTAATTGTTGTAAATTACCCCCATAACCTTAAGTGGGACACGCTGAATGTTCAACATAAACTTCTTGTAGCCAGGTTCACTTGAACTAGCCGAATGCATTTTGTTAAAAAAAAAAAATTGTCTGCTTATAAAGCTTTATACTAATTTCCGGCGGCCACGTACCTCCATCTAAAAATCCGGCATACCTTTAAGCAGCCACTTGAAATTGCTGTGGGGAAATACAGCGATTATTCACCGTGGCTTTTTTACACGTTTTCCTGAGTGACTTTCGGTGGAACTTACTCATAGCTTGAATTTTCCTCATTGATTTTAATGGATTACATGACGTCTGAAGTGGAGTAGAATTACTGTATCAAATTTGGAGTTCGGACTGTGCAAAAACCTTGATATTTTTGCTGTTTCTTTACACAGCCTTTTACACTGTTTTCATAGCAAGATTCCTTTTAAACAGCATAATGAATAGGTCCTTAAGAGTAGAAGGAAATAGTAATAGAAATTAGGTCTCATCTACAATGACCCACCAAGTTTGTAAAGTATCATTGCCCACTGTGTGGGGCATTGTGCAAATAGCTGCAGGCTATTGGTGCAAGGTGCAAGACATATGATGCAAGGCACAAGGTATGTGATGCAAGGTATTTGTGGATGGAAACAAGCTCATGGCCTAGCTGTATTATGAAATCACCACATGATGAGGCAATTAACATTTCAAGTCTTATTACTGTTTAGTTCAGGGGTCCCCAACCTTTTTTTTTACCCGTGAGCCACATTTAAATCTAAAAAGAGCTGGGGAGTTTGGGGATGCCAAAAAAAGGATATGATTGGATATTTGGTAGCCCCTATGTGGACTTGCAGCCTACAGGAGGCTCTATTTTGCACCATACTTAGTTTTTTTGCAATTAAAACTTGCTTCCAAGCCTGGAATTCAAAAGTAAGCACCTGGTTTTAGGACACTAAGAGCAACATCCAATGGGTTGGAAAACATGTTGCTCACGAGCTACTTGTTGGGGATCACTGGTTAAGGTTGGTAATTACAGACATACTGTAGATATGGGGTAATAGGTGCAGCTTTTTGCAATGGTTGAGGCATTGTCTCACAAGTACCCAGACACGGTAGACTGTATGGTGGAATGGTGGAGGGAAGGAGCTGTAAAATAGAAAGGCACTGGAAGTGCATGCTGTGAAAAGGGGGTGGCTCAAAAAAGAGCAGAGGAAGTTTTTAAAGGTATGCTTTGCTTAAGAGGAAACCATAATAAAGTTTTAACACCATTGAAAAAGGTGAATTCTAACAGTTTAAAGGCAATGGCACACACACTGATTCTGGGTGCTCTGTCACTTGTGTTTAGTAGCTGTGTTTATAGGCAACATGATGCATACCTCCTAACTGTCACGTTTTCTGTGGGCCATTCCCAATTTTGACAGCTCAGCCTGCAGTCCCGGGTTTCTTACTGATATGTCTGAGAGCTCATGCACTGATACAAAAGATTAGGTCTGCACACTCAAGAGAAACTTACGACTCAGGTGGTAAGATTTGAAATATACTTTACTTGGTAAAAAGACAAAACAATAACATCGTCATCACAGTGAACAAAAAACATTTTGTATGATCCTAGTATACATACCACCCTTAAGTACAGAGAAAGGCAAACAAACAATTACAAGTAGCGGATACACCTGCCAAAATGAGAATAACCCCAACGTTTCGGCAAAATAGCCTTTGTCAAGGGGATTCTAATGTGCAACCGATTTAGCAGCAGAATAAATACCCTCTTCAACTACGCGTCCATCCCTCTTTTCGCGCGTTATCCGAACTTCCGGGTATGTGACGTCACATCCGCCTACGTCACTTCCGCCGACCATATGTGCAGCGTAGTGACGCGGCTCCCTAAGCTGTCATTACCTCGGGTAAAAAGCTCTCGCGGGAAAAAACTGTGGAACGCATGGGTGCTTTGAACTTGCGCAATGAGAAGTTCCTCAGCTATCACGCCGTATCCTAGCAACCCCAGCATTTTCACAGGGAAACGGGAGACCCGACCAAGGACATATTATTGTGAAAAAACAGCATCTCCCTAAAAATAATAAATGCCGCATTTAATATAATTATTTTTAGGGAGATGCTGTTTTTTCACAATAATATGTCCTTGGTCGGGTCTCCCGTTTCCCTGTGAAAATGCTGGGGTTGCTAGGATACGGCGTGATAGCCGAGGAACTTCTCATTGCGCAAGTTCAAAGCACCCATGCGTTCCACCGTTTTTTCCCGCGAGAGCTTTTTACCCGAGGTAATGACAGCTTAGGGAGCCGCGTCACTACGCTGCACATATGGTCGGCGGAAGTGACGTAGGCGGATGTGACGTCACATACCCGGAAGTTCGGGTAACGCGCGAAAAGAGGGATGGACGCGTAGTTGAAGAGGGTATTTATTCTGCTGCTAAATCGGTTGCACATCAGAATCCCCTTGACAAAGGCTATTTTGCCGAAACGTTGGGGTTATTCTCATTTTGGCAGGTGTATCCGCTACTTGTAATTGTTTGTTTGCCTTTCTCTGTACTTAAGGGTGGTATGTATACTAGGATCATACAAAATGTTTTTTGTTCACTGTGATGACGATGTTATTGTTTTGTCTTTTTACCAAGTAAAGTATATTTCAAATCTTACCACCTGAGTCGTAAGTTTCTCTTGAGTGTGCAGACCTAATCTTTTGTATTGGTTATATTTTGTCGCTCAGTAGGGGCGACTTTAGGTTTATTTGCACCTCTGTTTGATTGTTTGCCTTCTCATTATTCAAATTAGGTGTGCCCTTCATTTACGTATAAGCTCATGCACTGATGCCAGAAAAAGATACAAAGCTATTCGCAGCAGATCTTTTTGTACCTCTTCCCATTTTTCGATGTTGGGATGTATGATAATGAACCACTTTCCATTTATTGTAATATAAGTTACATGGACCCACACAGTGCACTTGCAAGGTGATGTTTCTAATAGGGGTTCAGTCAGTGGGGTAACTCGATATTACTGGGCCCCACAGCAAATTATTTTTCAGGCCCCCAAAATAAATAGAGGTTGACTTCTTTTACCAATATTTATTGAAATTGTATATGAATTAGGGCCTCATGGGGCCCCTATACCTCTTGGGCCTCCCTGCAGCTGCAGGGTCGGCTTCCTCTGTAGTTACGCGCCTGGGATCAGTTCAGGTAAGATCCCCACAAGTTGAAGCATGCTTCTGTCTGAACAGATTTCCCCTATGCAATTCTTTGATAGAAAGCAAAAGCTATTGATATCCTAAAAGCTCAAAGTAAGCTACAGTTTAAGGAAGCGTCTCTTAAACCTGTTGACAGAACCAGGTCTTCTTATTTCAACTAAGGAAATGTATGCAATATATTTTAATGGGCAGTTTAAATAGTTACTGAGCCACCATCTGCTCTGTTGGAATGTTAGTAAGAGTTTCTGATATTTTATATCCTCTTTGCCTGGCACATTGCTTTCTTTGATGTGTTCTATGGTATCCTGCGTGAAAACCTCATCTTTCTGTTCTCCATCCCCCATGACTATTTTTACCAATTATTAGGCTTAATTAGAGGCTCCAAAACCAACCCAGATCTCAGTTCAGTAGCAACTGAAATAGAGAAAATGTACTTCCTGTCATTGCCAAGGAGAAATATGTATAAAAATGCTAATCTAGAAGATTAAAGATTGTAGGCTTTTGGACAGGGGCCTCCTTACTTCCTGTATAAATTATTGTTTTTTGTATGTTTTCTTGTTTTTGGATTTATGGTACAGCAAGGTTAAAAATAAAAAACTTTTATGGGGACCCTGATCACCAGTGCTTTTTTTCACTTTTGAGGGGGCCCTGGAACCAATGAATTTTTTTAACTTGTAGGGAGGCCCTGACCAGGAATGGCTTTTTTTATACCTTGTGTGTGTGGGGTTACTGTTTTAGCTCTGATGTGTGTGTCTCCCCAGGGGGGCCAGAAAATTGGACTGGGCCCCGTGATTTTTAATGACGGCCCTGACTACACATAAGTTTTATATAGATATACAATATATGCATATTATCCTTTCAGTATGTAGCATCAACGTATTCTGCAACGTCTTACAGAGACTATAAATAATTCACTGCAGTTGAGTTTACAGTCTCTATCACAGCTTAACACATTCTATAACCAAGCAACCAAGTATTTCCTTGTTTAAAAATGTAAATTTAGGATATTTGTCATAATATAATCCACAACGGCATCAGTGATTCATGCCATATTTTACTAGAAAATCCTAGGAGCTGTGGGAATTGGTTGCATATCACCTTAATTTCCCAGTTTCCTCCTGCCTCTTACCAAAATGTCTATTATGCAGCATCCATGAACTCAAGATGGAATTAACACCAGTCTTTTATTTTGTTGGCACAATAGACAAACTAATTTCCCTTTCATGGATCTTATTTTTGTTGTTTTTAATGGGTAGGGTCAAAAAAGGTGCTTTTTCAAAATCTTCCCTTGGAAGTACAGATTTTGGATCAGAGCCCAGATTTCTGTTGGAATTAGCTTAATTAAATATACAGTTGTGTGTCTGTGACAGGGGATTAAGTGCCGAAGAGTTCAATGTTGATTCTTCTGTTTAAACAGGTGTGAAGAGGGCCATACATATTTTAAAGGTGTCTGGCCCCAGACATCCTGGTATGCCACAGTTGAGAGTGCGTGCCATTTGTTATTCCTCTGTTATGTACATCTTTTATAGCTCTCTGTGGTCTGCTGTTTGGCTCTTGCCCAGAGAGAGTGTAAATGCTCAACACCTTACCTGATTTTCTAGGAGCTGGATGTTGAGTTCTCCATCCTCCTTATTTATATTCCTCAACACTGCACAGCTATTCCTACTTAGCCACATGAAATTGCGATCCCACATAGTCTGCCACATGTATCTTTGTAAATTTTCTCACATCTCAGTTAATTATACCTTCTTCACCTGCCCTGCAGTGCCTTTTTATATGAGCAGGATGTTTCAGAACAGGTGCAAATGAAACACTTTCATACAAACTTGAATTTCCATCAGTCTACAACTGTGTTCTATACAAGGGCAGTCCAACCTGTTGTCTTCAACCAAATAGTGTCAGGGGTCTCTGGTAACTGTGGTTCAGCAGTTGGATGTTTATATGTTACTCTGCATCATCCAATATCTTTTTCTCCGTCATACAAATCTTTTTGGTTTAAATGCATTTTTTTTTTGCTCAAATTATCCAATTCGTGGTTTACGTTGTTCGACTCCTAGCATATTTATTTCTCAATATCAAAGCTATATTGTAGAAATAATGAATACTGTTTCTCATAATTTCTTAAATGTCATTATAGTGACTCTTTATTACCTGGTCTCATGTATTTATTGTGCCATAATATGGTGCAGCCCTTTCCTCCTGGTCTGAACCAGGAAGTCCTGATAAGGTAGGTTTTGGACCTGTGGAATTTTGCTTCGCAGTGTTGTGAATTAGGGAGCAGGATGTTTTTATAGGGTAAGATTAGGCCTTGAAAACAGACATAACAAGCTTTGTAAGATGAGTGGATTACAAAAGTACAAAAGGAGCATGGAGGTTCACTGAGAGGTATATAGAGGTGCCTTGCATAATTGTGACCTGCCAGGGAAATAGAGACTTCAGTGGAGGTGCTTTCTCCAGAAGACTTGTAGGTTATAGTGATGCTCATGTTCAAACCTCCCTTTGTTTGTGTGTGTGTGTGTGTATAATAAAGAGCTGTTGCTGTGCAAATACATTTCAGTCCTATCCTGTAGTCATGGCCATAAGAGCAGTGGGCTAGGCATAGTAATTCACTCATTTGGTGAGGTGTTCAATCAAGCATTGAATCTTTGGCAGATTAAGCCACATGAGTAGAAGCCCATTAAATCAGTTGAGGCTCAATGCAGTCCTCACCTGACATTCCAGTCGCTCTGATAGATATCTGACCAGCGCTAACTAAATGTTCACCATGAAGGCTAGGGCCGTGCCAACAAGGCACCCTAGGCACCTGGTAGGATACCTCCTTCCCATGTGCACACACACGTGCTCGCAACAGCGTGCATATGCTAGAGTGCACGTGCCAAAAGAAGACAAGGCAGAGTAAAGAAGGGGAAGGACAGGGGAGTGGCGGAGGGAGTGACCGAGGGAGAGGGGAGTGCTAGATCTAAACACTTTACCAAAAAGTGATACTTAGCCATTACCTTATAACCTCTTAGGATCTGGCACATTTTAGCATTTTAGCATCGATGGCACCAAGTTCTGTTGCTAAGTTCGGCGGTAGGAAATCAATCAACCGCTGACACCCCCGGGGGACTTTACAACTCCCGTAATACTACCTCTGAAGTCTCTCTCTAAGGGGAGCTGATTGGCATGGTGAAAGGGCCCCATCCACAGTTGTGCTCCACATTGTGGGCAGGCTCTACCGGATCCTCCAAGGACTCAGGTGTCTCCATCTCACCACATCATTGCTGGTCCCTTGCCAGATATAATGTCGCTCTGGCTCTGCTGGTGCAGGGAAACAATGCACTTTCTCCATAGCCTCTCTAATGGCAGGCTCCGCAGCCAGCTCCGCCATCTTTTCCTCACCTTTAACATGGTTGCCACTACCCTCAACATGGCGTCCTTGAGCTCACCCAGGTCAGGGCGTTCCATCGCGTGTCTCGCAGTATCCTCTAGCGCGGTTTTCATGCCGGCAGCAACTCCTCCTTGGGCTTCCCCTGGTGGAACACTTTCAGCAAGGGCATGTTCATGCATTGTGTTAACACTGGGAGTTTCTATGGCAGGAGGGTTTATTGCAGTCACACATCTCAGCCTCCATCAGAAAAACACTCAAATCCACTTCTACACGCAGGGGCACATTAACCCTTGCCTCAGGCACTTCCTGGGGCAGGTTCACTACACAACCCTCTTCTCCATTGTAAGCTAAGAAGAGGGGAATCTGTAGGATTGTTCTCTTCATTTAATAGCGTTACCAGGCTCTCAGGCTCAGCCAATAACTCAGCAGTGGGAACCTTGGATTCTTCCGAGCAATCCACGCTATCAGTGGATTCAGTTAATCCTATACCCTCCAGGGGAGGCTGACTGGACAGGCTTGCACAAACAATTGGGTAGCTGTCAGGCACTCCTAGGGGGTGAACTCTAAAAGGTCTCCTGGCAAACAACTGGGAACCCTTCAGACTGGAGTAATGTTTTAACTCCTTGTTACCAAAGTCCACAGCAACAACCCAGGCACGTACCTCAGGGCTGCACTGGGGCCATTTTTACTGTATGATCAGTACTATAATACTTTCTGCACCAGAATGTTTTGTGCGGGAGAGAAGAATCATAGAAGACTCCCTCCAGTTTCTCCTGGCCTTTTTCCTATCAAGTCTGCACCCGCATCGCCTGTCACACTAGGCTGCGGTGCGGTATTATAGTTTCACCCTGTACAGAGACCCACGTTTTCCAAATAAATATATCATGCAGTGGTGTAACTAGAGTGCGTCGGGACCCACTGAAAAAAAATCTTCAAAAGGGCCTGCTGCACTAAGATACCAATCTTCTCTCCCACTTCCCGTCCTACCTCTGCCCCGCAGGTAAGAGTGTGGCTGGGGAGGAGAGTTTTTTATTAGCTATAGAGGAAGCAGTCCGGACCCCCCAGTTCCTCGGCCCCCTGAGACTGCGAGGTATGCTTCCTCTATAGTTATGCCACTATCACGCTTGTGTAAATGATATAAACTACTGTAAGTGAACAGAATACAGTATCTGAATACAATAAAGAAGATCAGCTTCCAGGCAGAAAACAACCTAAGCTTATCCTTATACCAGTATAACTACACCTCCTTTGCTGACTGCTCAGTACACTTTACTACAGTGAGCTCATAAATGGTCTTGTTACCTCATGTTGTGGGCCATAGTTAAAGGAACAATAACACCAAAAAAAAGTAAAGCAATAAAAATATAATAGTAATGTTGCCTTGCACTGGTACAACTGGTGTGTTTGCTTCAGAAACTACTACTACTGCTACTACTATAGTTTATATAAACAAGCTGCTGTGTAGCCATGGGGGCAGCCATTCAAGGAGACATTTTTATCCATTGACAAATCTAGCCATAACCCTTGCAATTTTTGAATCAACTACCAGGTCTTAAAATTCCACCAGATTAGTTTGGTGCAATCTTTCAGTGGAAAATGTATTCTTCTCTTGGATCTGAAAGTTGTTGGTTTCAATGCATTACATTTTTTTAAGTGATTCTTTAATTTTCCCAAGTTTTGATGTTAGATCCTCTCCTGAGGGTCAAGCATCCTTATATTGATTAAAAATGTGGTCTTGCTGTATTGGATTGTTTATCTAAGCTGTTTGAATTCATCCTGGTAGCTTCTATTTCTTTTAAATCACTAATGCACCCATGTGCTTGTAATGTATATTTATGTATGCATTTTTTTGTTTTTATAGTAGAGTAAATACAACAATACACATAAAGTAAAGTTACTTTTAATATTAAGTGCTTATGTTAATTAGAAGGAGGACCCTGTCCTGTATTTCCCATTCAAATTTCAATTCATCTTCCATTAGTTCTTCCTAAAAATGAACCTGATTAAGGAAAGTCAAACAACGGCAAAACTTAGAAGGCACCTGTTTTCCCCCACCAGAGGTTCAGGCTATTAGAGCCCGTGCTCTGTTTGGGGGAAATAATAGTCTTCTTTTTAAAAACAGATAGTCTTCTTTATTCCACCGAGTACTGGTGAGGACAGCCATGTTGTAGTACTAAGAATAATGCCACAGTTTTCACTCATCATGTGCATGTGGATAACTATAGTTCTGGAAGAAGCACTTATTATGCAATTGCACACCATTAAACATGGGTGGCTGCACTGGGGGCTCCCACTCAGTAAGGCTTGCACAGCACTTGCAGGGGACATTTCTTAAAAAAAAAAAAAGTCTGTTTCAACTGGAGTGCAAGCTCTATTAAACTCTGGTGGTGGAAATAATTTTTGAGTGACAAGTGCCATTTAATGCAACTGCACTTGTAGATATATGTTTGCAGTGCACCAAGTTATTGTAAGCTTTCCAGGGAATAAACTTCTTTTCCTATGTTTGTTCATCATAAATGATACACATAAATTGCTGCAACCGAAATTCATGAAAGCATCAAGTTTTGTCCCTCTTGACATTTCAAATGTTAGGAGGTATGTAAATTACTGGATAATCCTAAATTGTAAACTACCACTAACTGTGTCAAGGAAACCCTACTACTTGTCAGGGGATATAGTCAAAACCCTACTACCAGTCAGTGCAGGAAATACAGACAAGGGTGAAGGTCACTTTAAAAGGATGGTTCCAGGCAAAATGTCAATAAGGGTAGCTTGATAGGAAAGGAGAAAGTATACGTTAGGGGAGTAGAAACACCTCTGGAAGAGAACCAAAACAGACACAGGAACAGAATCCAAGAACTTAGGTAACAACTATAGGTCCCCATACATGGGGCGATACAAGCTGCTGACAGACCGAGTCGGCAGCATTTTGGCCCGTGTGAGGCCATCCGACTGGCATTCCCAATCGATATCTGGCCGAAAGTTGGCCAGATGTCGATCGGGCAGGGTAAAAAACTAATATCGCAGCCGCATCTGTTCGTTGATGCGGCCCCACAATCCGACCGTCCGTATCGCCTCCATTCTGATCCAAACGTTGGGCCCTAGAGCCCATGATCTGATCAGCCCCGATATCTCCCACCTCAATCTGGGCATATCGCCAGTGTCTGACTGACCCACAGGAATACCAGGAAAAGTTCCGGTGGGCCCAGGTGTCAGTGGGCCCTCATGCTGCTAGACATTTGGCCTATTTCATGGCCATAGCCTATTTCAATGAGGACTAAGTGGCTTAATATATGGAATAATAGATTCTAGTATTATAGCATGTAAAGAAAAGAGACTAGGAGAATAGAAATTGAGTGATGAGAGGAAGAATAATAGTAGTGAGAGTGGGCCCCTGGTCTAAGGTTACTTAGTGGGCCCCTGGTCAAAGGTTTTTGGGTGTCCCAGTCCAACACTGCATATTGGGGAGAGATCTGCTCGTTTGGTGACATACAGTAGGAAAGGTCCCCTAGGTTTGAATTCCAGTAGATGCTTCCGGCTGTGCTCAGGCGTCTATCTCTGTAAAACAGCTAGCGGATTCTTGGTATAAGGTGTAATACATCACCCCTACTGAAACTGAAAGACATGTCTTTTCTAGATGCACTGTAGTTCAATGTTTTACTATGTAAAAATAGCCTTTATAGCTAGGGCCCTAAATAGTTTTTTAAATATATTAATAGTAAAAAGATGCAGGTTGAGAGTGTTGCTCCATTAATAATGGTACCAGTATGGTTGTAACAGATAAAAATAAGGCAAATGTGTTAAATCAGTTCTTTTCTTCTTCTTTTTGTCTACAATAGAGGAGTCTGGGTTCACAGGCCCACTTAATAACTGCACGAATGGTTCAGCTCAATCTAGTCAGTGGCTGACTCAGGATATGATTCAAAAAGCTTTAATACAAATTAATGTAAACAAGGCTCCAGGGCCTGATGGAATACACCCCCGGGTTCTAAGAGAGCTTAGTTCAGTTTTAGATCAGCCCTTATTTCTGATTTTCTCAGATTCACTGTCATCTGGTATGGTGCCTATGGATTGGAGAAAAGCTGATGTTATTCCAATATTTAAAAAGGGATTACGATCTCAGCCTGGCAATTATAGGCCAGTAAGCTTGACATCTGTGGTGGGCAAATTATTTGAAGGCTTGTTAAGGGATCACATTCAAAATTTTGTCCTAATGAATGGCATTATGAGCAACAATCAGCATGGCTTTATGAAGGATAGGTCATGTCAGACGAATTTGATTGCATTTTATGATGTGGTAAGTAAGATTCTGGACAGTGGGGGGGGCAGTAGATGTGATCTATTTGGATTTTGCCAAAGCGTTTGATACTGTGCCCCACAAACGACTGCTTTCTAAACTAAGGTCTGTTGGGCTTAATGAAGTTGTTTGCACGTGGATAGGAAACTGGCTACAGGATCAGGTACAGAGGGTGGTTGTTAATGGGACATTCTCTACTTGGAGTAAGGTTCTTAGTGGGGTCCCCCAGGGCTCAGTATTGGGTCCACTTTTATTTAACTTGTTCATTAATGACTTAGGGGAGGGTGTTGTAAGTAATGTATCAGTGTTTGCAGATGACACAAAATTATCCAGCCCAATTAATTCCATTGAGGATGTGGCATCCTTGCAACATGATCTTGACAAACTGGCAATCTGGGCAGCTAAGTGGCAAATGAGATTCAATGTTGATAAATGTAAAGTCATGCACCTGGGATGTAAAAATATCCAGGCCACTTATACCCTTAATGGGACTGCACTAGGCAAATCCATTATGGATAAGGACCTTGGAGTCCTTGTTGATGATAAACTTGGCTGTAGCAAGCAATGCCAGTCAGCAGCATCAAGGGCAAATAAGGTCTTGAGCTGTATTAAAAGGGGCATAGAGTCAAGGGAGGAGGAGGTCATTCTTCCACTGTATAGAGCACTTGTAAGGCCCCATTTAGAATATGCCGTACAGTTTTGGTCTCCATCACTCAAACAGGACACTATTGTATTAGAGAGGGTACAGAGAAGAGCAACTAAGCTGGTAAAAGGTATTGAAAATCTTAGCTATGAGGAAAGACTGGCCAAATTGGGGATGTTCAAGCTGGAGAAGAGGCGCTTAAGGGGTGATATGATGACTATGTATAAATATATAAGGGGATCATATAATAATCTCTCTAATGCTTTATTTACCAGTAGGTCTTTCCAGCTGACACAAGGTCACCCATTCCGATTAGAAGAAAAGCGGTTCCGCCTAAATATTCGGAAGGGGTTTTTTACAGTGAGAGCTGTGAAGATGTGGAATTCTCTCCCTGAATCAGTTGTACAGGCTGATACATTAGATAGCTTTAAGAAGGGGTTGGATAGCTTTTTAGCAAGTAAGGGAATACAAGGTTATGGGAAATAGCTCATAGTCCAAGTTGATCCAGGGACTAGTCTGAGTCTGAGTCTAGGGCTCCATTAAAGAGGAACATATATATCTGTCTTTATCGTGCACATCCATTATCCAGAAACCTGTTAGCCAGAAAGCTCTGCATTATGGGATGGATAGCTCCCACAGACTCCATTTTCATAAAATAATTAAAGGGGTGGTTCACCTTTGCGTTGACTTTTAGTATGTTATAGAATGACCAATTCTAAGCAAATGGTCTGGATTATTTATTTTATATCGTTTTTGAATTATTTGCCTTTTTCTTCTGACTCTTTCCTTCTTTAAAAGAACAAATGATCTGTAAGGCTTCAAATGTATTATTATTGCTACCTTTTGTTACTCATACTTCTATTCAGGCCTCTCCTATTCATATTGTAGTCTTCTATTCGAATCAATGCTATGGTCCAAGCAACCCTAGCAACCAGACTGCTGAAATTGCAAACTGGAGAGCTGCTGAATAAAAAAAGGTAAATAAGTAAAAAAAAAAACACAAATAATAAAAAAGTGAAAACCAATTGCAATTGCAAATTGTCTCAGAATATCACTCTCTACATCATACTAAAAGTTAACGCAAAGGTTAACAACACCTTTAACATTTTTAAAAATTATGTCCTTGTTTTCTTTAATAATAAAATAGTACCTTGTACTTGATCCCAATTGGGTTTAATTACACGTAAAAGTTTTTAGTAGACTTAAGGTATGCAGATTTAAATTACAGAAAAACCCCTTATTCCCTTTTTCAGAAATCCACAGGTCCCGAACATTCTGGATAACAGGTTCCATACCAGTATTATCCAAACATTCCCGAACATTTTGGATAACAGGTTCCATACCAGTATTATCCAAATAGCTGCATCATTTTGCTTTTTTTCTCCTTGTTATTTTCAGTTTTTGTTTTAGGCAAAAAAATCAATCAACTTGGAGCCTTCAAAAAAAGGAAGAAAGAACAATCAGCCACTTTTTTTCCTAGGAATCAAAACAACAGATTGTTAGGACCAAATTGTATTTTTAAATCATTTTGTATTTGCACAAGAGGAACGAATAGCAAGAAGACATTTACTGGTTTTATTATATTTTGCTATTGATTTAAATCATGTTGCTATAATTTATGCTTGTCTTCCTTGTGTGAATCAATTTATTAATATTACACAGTTCTAAAAACAATTTGAAGCGAGATGTAATTATGAGAAAACATTTATGTAGATGCTGACCAAAATAACAATTACTGTATATACCAGCAAAACTAACCATTTGTTGATTGCAGAATATGCTAAGTTGTAAAATATTACATACTTTCTTTTACCTCACCTGCCTTTTTTTATACCTTCCTTTTCTCTTTTTGCATATCCCACTTTTGTTATGCTTTTTAACTTTCTGTTGCCTCGGTGTCTTGCTTTTATTCTATAACAGTGATCACTGAGGTTGAGGCAACAGAAAAAAATTAACAAACAATTGTGAATGGGGGAAATCAAGATACAAAGTGATTTATCGTGGGCATCATTTTTCACTTCTGGTTTCCCGCCATATTATATTAAAGGGCACCTCTTGGGCAACAATGTTTTACCCAAGCAATGGTGCAGGCTAATAAAGCCAGCGCTAGGACACTTGCACCAGGAAGGAGCTCCCAGTATGAGTGTCCATGTTGGAGCACACGCATGCGCATAATGAGCAAGTGCCGCAATCTGCTCATTATGCGCATTTGTGTGATTCAGAAGACATGTCCGCTTGCACTGGGAACTCCCTCCCGAATGTCTTAGCGTTGGCAGGGGGCAATTCTTTTAAAAAAAAACTACTGTTACCCCCAACCGCAGTGTGGGCTCTATTAGCCCGCACGTTAGGTTGGGGATAACATTTTAGCCCAATTGGTGCCCTTTAAGTATATATTAAAACAGGCAACCATGCTAGCAATTGTTTTTTTTTTTACTGAACTACGATATCACCTTCCTTTTAGAACCTTGAGAACCTTAACATGAAGCTGCTGAAAAAAGAACATGAGGGCAGGTTGTTGGGATAACAACATTTGTTACTTGCAGTTGCCTTTGAAAATAATCAAAGGCAAATCAGCCAGGATTCTGTCTTTTTCAGCAGGATGCTTGGCCAAACCAAATCTGAATCCTCAAAATAGTGAGACTTTTCGTCACACAAACAAGGAAGTAAAAAAAATAATTAGCCATGCGCACAGTTCTCTTTAACCCTTTCCAACTCTGTTTGCATATATTTCCATAATTTGTATATGCACATTTGGGTTCAACTTCAGTTTGGTATTTGGCCAAATCTTTCATGTGGGATTTGGTGCATCCCTAAAAGCAAATTACCAATATGTTGTTATGGTTTACTATACACTGATACACGTTGTGCACAATGCACCAGTATGGGTACAAATTAGTGTCCATTTTGGTAAATAATGGTTTTCTTCTGACATGAATGTAATTCATTAGAACAGGCTGAAAGGGCACATAGGTGCTCCCCACTAGATGCAATGGAACCTGTATACACACAAGAAGATATCTGAATAGCATCAATGCATGCTTAATTTTACACTGCTTTGCACTTGCACTTGCATTCAAAAACAAGCTGTATGTGCTTCGCACTTGTACTTGCATTCATAAACAAGCTGCCTAATGTCTGAAACAAGCTGTCTAATGTCTGAGTAAAGTTAAACAATACAGTTAAACAGATTCAGGCAAATTCACTTAATTCTTTGTACAGCGGTCAGTAGTAAATAACGAACTTGTGGCATTTCACTTTGCAGAACATTTTGCTAAATTGCGGACAATTAGCAAACCATGAAATGTTGCAGAAATGCATTGGAATCAATAGGAAGGCAAAATGTGGAGACAAGGGGCAAATAATAATGCCTGCACTTTCCCACCCAAGTGCTACAGATCACATTCCTTTTTGTGGCAAAACTGCATGGCAAATTTCTAGACAGGATTCTCACAAATGTCTCTGCTATCGATCACAAATTTTGCAGCAAAATTGTACAGTGCAAATAGGTTCACTCACCCCTATTATCCCTATCAATACGAGAGGAGTAAATGTGTGTAAATGCCAACCTACATATACTGTACATTACTGTTTATTCACACTGGGAGTCTCTCTGTCTGTCTTTCCCCACACCCCCTACTATACACACTCATACTGTATATATATATATATATATATATATATATAGATATATAGATATATAGATATATACATTTATATGTCCCTTTAATATCTTAAAACTACAATATTTAATGTAATACTTTGTGTAAGATGACTCACGTCTGTTGTCAGTTAACAATACAGAACAAATACCTTTATTCACAGCTGCTGCCCCTGTGTGTTGTGGTTTAAATTCCAATCACGGAACTTCATTCTAAACTAAGTCTTGTAAAACAGCTCTAGTTTCCAAATGCAGGCAAAACTCGGCTGAAGGAGACTGACAAGTGAGACAGGTGTATTGGGTCCTTTATAGTGAAAAGATTTCAGGCTTAGCTTCACATTCACTACGGCAATGCATAAAGCAACTGGCAGCTTAGACTCTGGTCAGCCTATTCACAAAGAATGTTAAGTCAGATGTTGCCCTATAATAATGAGGAGCTCTAAATGAGAGTTCATGTGTGTTGTTCAAGGAAGCCAAATAGTCTCTTGAGGCTATTGCATAAAGGTCTAGTGGGCACTCGTATAACACCCTTACATCTTTTTTTTCCAAAAGTAAATGCTCAACTAGCTGAGCAATAATGACTCCACTAAGATATGTGGGATTGAAGCCAAGGGCCAGAACTAGTAGGAGGCAGAAGAGGCACATGCCTAGGGTGTAAAGGTTTAGGGGTGCCAGCCACATAGCTCTTCTGCCATCTTCTCTAGTTTGTACTCTCGTGTCCCCCACATTTGCAGCTATTTTCATATCCATCAGCATGTACATGTGTTCTTCCACCTATGGGGGCGTGCACTAGTTTGCACTTGTGTGAGGCTATAACTGCATTACCATGTCCCTCTGGTAGTTAAATATGCTTGATTATGAGCCTGGTGATTAGATCAAAAGAGGAAATTATTAGACTACTTTTAGTTAGGCAGTGATCAATGTGAAATCAAATGGAAGGGGGGTTCACGAAATAATACTAGAAACATGAAGAAAGTTGGATATGATTAAGTTTTACTTCCACGAGTGGGAAAATACTGTCTATTGATACAGACTGTCTTATTACCAAATGACCTTAAAGGAACAGTAACGCCAACAAATGAAAGTGGCCTAAAGTAATGAAAAAGTAATGTACTGTTGTGCTGCACTGGTAAAACTGGTGTGCTGGATTCAGAAACACTACTATAGTTGCCGTCGATAACACAGATAATATATACGCTCTGTAGTATACAATGGGATTCTTCAAAACGTACCTGTTATCGATAGCCATAACTAGTGGTAGGCAGAGTAGACACGTGCCTAGGGCGCAAAGCTGGGGGGGTCGCCAGGCATGTACCTGCTCTGTCACCTACCCCATGTCCGGTCCCCTCTATTCCCGACATTTCAGTATCTTCTTGCGCTACCACGCATGCGTGCACATAAATTTGCAGTTCCACACTTCCGCGCACGATGATATGCACTTCCATGCACGCCGATGTGCGCGAGCACGAACTTGCGCATGCGCACAACTCAGTCGGCGCCGTGGTCGGACAGGTTGCCTAGGGCGCCTGCTCGGTCTGGTCCGGCTCTGCTGTTATCTACTGTGTATCCTGTGCTTGAATGACTGCCCCCATGGCTACACAGCAGCTTGTTTATATAAACTATAGTTGCGCTTATGAAGTAAACAGATCAGTTTTGCCAGTTCAGGGCACCAGCACATTATATTGGCTTTCCTTTAAAACACTTTAATTTTTTGGTGTTTCTTCTCCTTTAAAGGGGCAGTTCATCTGAAAATAAACTTTCAGCATGGTGTAGACAGTATTGTACCTCAATCTGTAGCTAGACTTTTTTTGTGTGTTTTTAAAAATATACAATCTTAGATTTGCAGCACTCAGATTTTATCCGTTATCTGGTTGCTAACTAAGCCTTAATTGGTTTTATTCAAACAGGTAAAAGTTTAGAAATAAAAAGTCACTAGTAGATTGACAAAACAGGAAGATAAGTAATAAAAAATAATACAATTGAAGACTCAAAGTTATTTTTTTGTTGGTTACTGGAGGTCAGTGAATTTTCAATTGCAGATTTGAAAGAGGCAGAATAGAAAGTTTTCGAATTCAGAAACCTTCATCTATTACAATGCTGAAAGAAAGGCTAAAGTTGACCTTTCTGTTGGCCTTTCTGTTACATAATCATTTTCTACTAAATAGTGAAACTTTTCCTGGCTTCCAGAGTGAATGCTGCACACAAATGGCTATAGCAGACTGTATTCAAAGACAAATATTTGACCATGCATGTCAGGTGAGAAAACAGCTTAAAAAAATCAGACCTTCTTGTACCACAAAAAGACATAACAAAAATGTCTGCATGCCAGTTGCACCTGATTCCACATTTCCTGCTTTGTGCATGGGATTAGAAGTTCTCCAGGGAACTGCCTGTGACCTTAAACAAAACTGCAAACTAAGCACTTTAGAGGTTGAACAGATGACTACTTAGGAAATGTGAGTCTGTCAAAAAATCACATCATTGCCTTATTCACACACCATCCTCAGCTTGCCAGTTAAATCCCTGTGACAGGCTTCCTGTGTTAAATGTATTATATCCAGTCAGGAACCATACTGTTTCATGGCAGTATTGCCACAGTTAATATGCATATATATTTGTGCTGATGTGTATGTTAGTGCGTGGGTTTGTGTAACCCTATATACTCCTCCCACACCCTATCCATTCCACTAAATTGCAGATTATTCAGACTTTTTTTTTATCCAGCATGAGGTACAGACCACAGCAAGACCCCATGGAAGAAGTGTTTGCTGAATGAGTACAATGGGTGCACTCTTGCTGCACTCAGCAAATTACCCCTGCTGTCTTTTATATATGCAATCCTCCCTTGTTTAATGTAAAATTAAAGGGGAACTCTGGCTTTCAAACCAAGATTTGATAAAGAGGTGCACATAACACAGAAACCCCTAATATACCCACCACAGTTACCTGAGTCTTCAAAAAGTATGAATTAATGCCATTTTCTATGCTGAAATTCAGCTGTTTAACAGTTCTTCCCTTTCTGCATCATTTGAAATCCTGGCACAGAAGGAAGGACTTAACAGTGATGTTACAAATTGTAGCAACTTCTCCACAGCTTACAGACAACATGCTGGAACTACATAACCCACAAAGCATTGCACTATGATGTGTTCCGTTCCTTATTAAAATCACGTGTGCAGGGAATCATGGGGTTTGGAGCAGTAGCGTAACTACTGGGGGAGCAGGGGGTGCGATTGGGCCAGGGCCCGCACCCCCTCGGGCCCCCCCCGGCAGCTAGCACGCAACCATTTCCAGGCAATTCCGGGCGTACCGAGGGGGGCGGGGGGCCCGGCTGCGCGTCCCGCGCTAGGGCCCGCCCCCTCTAGTTACGTTACTTGTTTGGAGGATGCAGTCTGGACATCTGGCTGCTGATGCAAAGTAACAGTAGTCAGCTAGCTCAGCAAAGTAGTCAGAAAGATCAGCAGAAGAGCAGGGGGCTAGGCTTAGGGAACTGTCAGAAACCGTTAAAAATCATGAAAAGTCTGCATATTTTTTAATTGATGTATATTGCAAAGTTGCTTGGCATTATGTTTACTTTCAAAAAGCTTAAGTTATGTTTTTGTGGAGTTCCCTTTAATGTGGAAGTTTACCTTTAAATTGGCTTTTAGCATGTTACAGATTGATCTCTTCTTAGCATCCATTTAGATGGACTTCCTTTTCCATGCTTTTTAAATTATTTTCCTTCCATTCTTATACATGCTGTCTGACTTTGGACCCTAGCAACCATATCACAAGTGGAAATAAGGAATGGCAGAGTTAGAGAACAAAAGTTGAATAATTTGAAATTGTCAGATTTTATGCAAAACTTGCATATAAGTGAATACAAAGTTGAGAACCAATATTTGTTTTCAGGCAACCATTAAATGGTTATTTGGTCGGGGTCCCAAGACCTGGTGCAGGCTTTGGGACTTTTATTGCATTGCCTACTTAATTTATCATTTGGACAGGGTCAAGAATGCAAATTATGATAAACAATCTTGCAGGAAATGCTAGGACAGGTATAGGATCCCTTATCCGGAAACCCGATATCCAGAAAGCTCCAAATTACTCCCAAAGACTCCATTTTATCCAAACAATCCATATTTTTAAACATGATTTCCTTTTTATCTGTAATAATAAAACAGTACCTTGTACTTGATCCCAACTAAGATATAATTAATCCTTATTGGAAGCTAAACCAGCCTACTGGGTTTATTTAATGTTTAAATGAATTTCAAGTAGACTTAAGGTATGAAGACCCAAATTACGGAAAGATCCCTTATCTGGAAAGCCCCAGGTCCCCAGCATTCTGGATAACAGGTCCCATACCTGTACTATATATTTGTAATATGTATAATAATCATATGGCACGGCAATGTAAGTTTAGTCATTTCTACCTAAAATTTGCCTTAACAATATGTAACTCTGCATATCATTATAGTTTTTTAACCCTTTCCCTGCCAGCCGTTTTGTACTAGATGCGAACATCTACTGCCAAGCAGTTTTTAGATATTTTGCACTCTTTCACTTTAAGGTGCCTTCCTGGGGCGGTCTTTTAGTTTACCCAGGAAAACAATATATTGTTTTTTTCAGGACAACCTGAACTTTCAAAATATGCAAGAATTTTGGTGTAATTCTACTTCTGTAAAAAAATATAGGCTTCTAAGTGTCCAATAAAATGAAAAAAATCATGTTTCACAAAGAACAATCACATATATCAGAAACATTATTTACTTTATGTATGAGAACACAGCTGATTTGGAAAGGTCTATGTCTCCTGAACGCGGCAATACCAAATATATATAGTTTTATGGAGATTTCTCACTTGTATAGATCAAAATCTACAAGCAGTACACTAGCAAATGTCCAAAGCACCGCTCCCCAAACGGCATACTTCTGATTTCAAGGCAAAACATTCCACTAACAGTAGGTTTACCCTAGAAAACTACCCATTATTAGAAAGAACAGATTCTGGTGAATCAAAAATGGGTAAACATATCGTTGTACTCCAAACTACCAAGTTGCAATTGTTTCCTAAAGTTATAATGTTTTATAGAAATTGGTGAATTTTTTGAAAAATTACCTCAAAGCTTCCAATCTACATAATCGTATCTCCCACACATCATTAGGTATCAATGTAAAACACCCCAAATATGAAAGCCTGGGGTCCACTGAACAGTTTGATGCCCAATATGTATAGGTGTACCCAAGCATGTGACATATAGGGGCCCTAAAATGTAGACACCTCATTTGAGCTATCAGTTCTGTAATTCCAGATACTGCAAAATCAACACATTTGCATCGTTTTGGGGTGGGGTAAAAGTAAAAAAAATAAGTTCACCCCACAAAACCATATATTTTCGGAAAGTACACATTCCCACGAATCTAAATTGGGTATGCATGTCTTTGTACTACAAAGTACCAAGCCGCAAACCATTCCTAAATTTGGTGATTTTGGTGACATTTCCAAAAATCACCTCAAAATTTCTACCCTGCAGCATCGTATTACCCACATACTTTTAGATATCAAGACAAATCACCCCAAATATGAAAGCCTAGGGTCCTCTGAACAGTTTGATGCCCAATATGTATAGGTGTACCCAAGCACGTGCCATACAGGGGCCCCAAAAGGAAGACCCCCATATGGTCTGTAATTTCAGGTACTGCAAAATCAACACATTTACATCGTTTTGGGGGGGTCAAAAGTAGAAAAAAGTAAGTTCACCCCAGAAAACCATATATTTTCGGGAAGTACACATTCCCACGAATCTAAATTGGGTATGCATGTCTTTGTACTCCAAAGTACCAAGCCGCAAACCATTCCTAAATTTGGTGATTTTGGTGATATTTCCAAAAATCACCTCAAAATTTCTACCCTGCAGCATCGTATTACCCACATACTTTTAGGTATCAAGAGAAATCACCCCAAATATGAAAGCCTAGGGTCCTCTGAACAGTTTGATCCCCAATATGTATAGGTGTACCCAAGCACGTGCCATACAGGGGCCCCAAAAGGAAGACCCCCATATGGTCTGTAATTTCAGGTACTGCAAAATCAACACATTTACATCGTTTTGGGGGGGGTCAAAAGTAGAAAAAAGTAAGTTCACCCCAGAAAACCATATATTTTCGGAAAGTACACATTCCCACGAATCTAAATTGGGTATGCATGTCTTTGTACTCCAAAGTACCAAGCCGCAAACCATTCCTAAATCTGGTGATTCTGGTGATATTTCCAAAAATCACCGCAAAATTTCTACCCTGCAGCATCGTATTACCCACATACTTTTAGGTATCAAGAGAAATCACCCCAAATATGAAAGCCTAGGGTCCTCTGAACAGTTTGATGCCCAATATGTATAGGTGTACCCAAGCACGTGGCATACAGGGGCCCCAAAAGGAAGACCCCCATATGGTCTGTCATTTCAGGTACAGCAAAATCAACACATTTACATCGTTTTGGGGGGTCAAAAGTAGAAAAAAGTAAGTTCACCCCAGAAAACCATATATTTTCGGAAAGTACACATTCCCACGAATCTAAATTGGGTATGCATGTCTTTGTACTCCAAAGTACCAAGCCGCAAACCATTCCTAAATTTGGTGATTTTGGTGATATTTCCAAAAATCACCTCAAAATTTCTACCCTGCAGCATCGTATTACCCACATACTTTTAGGTATCAAGATAAATCACCCCAAATATGAAAGCCTAGGGTCCACTGAACAGTTTGATGCCCAATATGTATAGGTGTACCCAAGCACGTGGCATACAGGGGCCCCAAAAGGAAGACCCCCATATGGTCTGTCATTTCAGGTACAGCAAAATCAACACATTTACATCGTTTTGGGGGGGGGGGGTCAAAAGTAGAAAAAAGTAAGTTCACCCCAGAAAACCATATATTTTCGGAAAGTACACATTCCCACGAATCTAAATTGGGTATGCATGTCTTTGTACTCCAAAGTACCAAGCCGCAAACCATTCCTAAATTTGGTGATTTTGGTGATATTTCCAAAAATCACCTCAAAATTTCTACCCTGCAGCATCGTATTACCCACATACTTTTAGGTATCAAGAGAAATCACCCCAAATATGAAAGCCTAGGGTCCTCTGAACAGTTTGATCCCCAATATGTATAGGTGTACCCAAGCACGTGGCATACAGGGGCCCCAAAAGGAAGACCCCCATATGGTCTGTCATTTCAGGTACAGCAAAATCAACACATTTACATCGTTTTGGGGGGGGTCAAAAGTAGAAAAAAGTAAGTTCACCCCAGAAAACCATATATTTTCGGAAAGTACACATTCCCACGAATCTAAATTGGGTATGCATGTCTTTGTACTCCAAAGTACCAAGCCGCAAACCATTCCTAAATATGGTGATTTTGGTGATATTTCCAAAAATCACCTCAAAATTTCTACCCTGCAGCATCGTATTACCCACATACTTTTAGGTATCAAGAGAAATCACCCCAAATATGAAAGCCTAGGGTCCTCTGAACAGTTTGATGCCCAATATGTATAGGTGTACCCAAGCACGTGGCATACAGGGGCCCCAAAAGGAAGACCCCCATATGGTCTGTCATTTCAGGTACAGCAAAATCAACACATTTACATCGTTTTGGGGGGTCAAAAGTAGAAAAAAGTAAGTTCACCCCAGAAAACCATATATTTTCGGAAAGTACACATTCCCACGAATCTAAATTGGGTATGCATGTCTTTGTACTCCAAAGTACCAAGCCGCAAACCATTCCTAAATTTGGTGATTTTGGTGATATTTCCAAAAATCACCTCAAAATTTCTACCCTGCAGCATCGTATTACCCACATACTTTTAGGTATCAAGATAAATCACCCCAAATATGAAAGCCTAGGGTCCACTGAACAGTTTGATGCCCAATATTTATAGGTGTACCCAAGCACGTGGCATACAGGGGCCCCAAAAGGAAGACCCCCATATGGTCTGTCATTTCAGGTACAGCAAAATCAACACATTTACATCGTTTTGGGGGGGGGTCAAAAGTAGAAAAAAGTAAGTTCACCCCAGAAAACCATATATTTTCGGAAGTACACATTCCCACGAATCTAAATTGGGTATGCATGTCTTTGTACTCCAAAGTACCAAGCCGCAAACCATTCCTAAATTTGGTGATTTTGGTGATATTTCCAAAAATCACCTCAAAATTTCTACCCTGCAGCATCGTATTACCCACATACTTTTAGGTATCAAGAGAAATCACCCCAAATATGAAAGCCTAGGGTCCTCTGAACAGTTTGATGCCCAATATGTATAGGTGTACCCAAGCACATGGCATACAGGGGCCCCAAAATTAAGACCCCCATATGGTCTGTCATTTCAGGTACAGCAAAATCAAAACATTTACATCCTTTTGGGGGGGTCAAAAGTAGAAAAAAGTAAGTTCACCCCAGAAAACCATATATTTTCGGAAAGTACACATTCCCACGAATCTAAATTGGGTATGCATGTCTTTGTACTCCAAAGTACAAAGCCGCAAACCATTCCTAAATTTGGTGATTTTGGTGATATTTCCAAAAATCACCTCAAAATGTCTACCCTGCAGCATCGTATTACCCACATACTTTTAGGTATCAAGCAAAATCACCCCAAATATGAAAGCCTAGGGTCCTCTGAACAGTTTGATGCCCAATATGTATAGGTGTACCCAAGCACGTGGCATACAGGGGCCCCAAAAGGAAGACCCTCATTTGGTCTATCATTTCAGATACTGCAAAATCGACACATTTACATTTTGTGGGGGGGGGGGACAAAGGTAGAAAACAGTACGTTCACCCCAGAAAACCATATATTTTCGTAAAGTACACATTCTCCTGAATCCAAATTGGGTATGCATGTCTTTCTACTCCAAAGTACCAAGCCGCAAACCATTCCTAAATTTGGTGATTTTGGTGATATTTCCAAAAATCACCTCAAAATTTCTAACCTGCAGCATCATATTACCCACATACTTTTAGGTATCAAGATAAATCCCCCCAAATATGAAAGCCTAGGGTCCACTGAACAGTTTGATGCCCAATATGTATAGGTGTACCCAAGCACGTGGCATACAGGGGCCCCAAAAGGAAGACCCCCATATGGTCTGTCATTTCAGGTACAGCAAAATCAACACATTTACATCGTTTTGGGGGGGTCAAAAGTAGAAAAAAGTAAGTTCACCCCAGAAAACCATATATTTTCGGGAAGTACACATTCCCACGATTCTAAATTGGGTATGCATGTCTTTGTACTCCAAAGTACCAAGCCGCAAACCATTCCTAAATATGGTGATTTTGGTGATATTTCCAAAAATCACCTCAAAATTTCTACCCTGCAGCATCGTATTACCCACATACTTTTAGGTATCAAGAGAAATCACCCCAAATATGAAAGCCTAGGGTCCTCTGAACAGTTTGATGCCCAATATGTATAGGTGTACCCAAGCACGTGGCATACAGGGGCCCCAAAAGGAAGACCCCCATATGGTCTGTCATTTCAGGTACAGCAAAATCAACACATTTACATCGTTTTGGGGGGTCAAAAGTAGAAAAAAGTAAGTTCACCCCAGAAAACCATATATTTTCGGAAAGTACACATTCCCACGAATCTAAATTGGGTATGCATGTCTTTGTACTCCAAAGTACCAAGCCGCAAACCATTCCTAAATTTGGTGATTTTGTGATATTTCCAAAAATCACCTCAAAATTTCTACCCTGCAGCATCGTATTACCCACATACTTTTAGGTATCAAGATAAATCACCCCAAATATGAAAGCCTAGGGTCCACTGAACAGTTTGATGCCCAATATGTATAGGTGTACCCAAGCACGTGGCATACAGGGGCCCCAAAAGGAAGACCCCCATATGGTCTGTCATTTCAGGTACAGCAAAATCAACACATTTACATCGTTTTGGGGGGGTCAAAAGTAGAAAAAAGTAAGTTCACCCCAGAAAACCATATATTTTCGGAAAGTACACATTCCCACAAATCTAAATTGGGTATGCATGTCTTTGTACTCCAAAGTACCAAGCCGCAAACCATTCCTAAATCTGGTGATTTTGGTGATATTTCCAAAAATCACCTCAAAATTTCTACCCTGCAGCATTGTATTACCCACATACTTTTAGGTATCAAGAGAAATCACCCCAAATATGAAAGCCTAGGGTCCTCTGAACAGTTTGATGCCCAATATGTATAGGTGTACCCAAGCACGTGGCATACAGGGGCCCCAAAAGGAAGACCCCCATATGGTCTGTCATTTCAGGTACAGCAAAATCAACACATTTACATCGTTTTGGGGGGGTCAAAAGTAGAAAAAAGTAAGTTCACCCCAGAAAACCATATATTTTCGGAAAGTACACATTGCCACGAATCTAAATTGGGTATGCATGTCTTTGTACTCCAAAGTACCAAGCCGCAAACCATTCCTAAATTTGGTGATTTTAGTGATATTTCCAAAAATCACCTCAAAATTTCTACCCTGCAGCATCGTATTACCCACATACTTTTAGGTATCAAGACAAATCACCCCAAATATGAAAGCCTAGGGTCCTCTGAACAGTTTGATGCCCAATATGTATAGGTGTACCCAAGCACGTGGCATACAGGGGCCCCAAAAGGAAGCCCCCCATATGGTCTGTCATTTCAGGTACAGCAAAATCAACACATTTACATCGTTTTGGGGGGGGTCAAAAGTAGAAAAAAGTAAGTTCACCCCAGAAAACCATATATTTTCGGAAAGTACACATTCCCACGAATCTAAATTGGGTATGCATGTCTTTGTACTCCAAAGTACCAAGTCGCAAGCCTTTCCTAAATTTGGCGATAAAAGCAACGGTTTTTACATTTCTGAAAATCGAAAAAAATATTGCAATTGGCCGCATTTATCTCACCCAACTTCTTACATACAATTGTAAAACACCATAAATACTGATGCCAAGGGTCTACTGAACAGTTTTATGCCCAATATGCATTGATATACCAAGGCAGCTGGCATGTGCGGACCCCAAATGTAAATAGTGAATATGAGTTTTCTCTGCTGCCGATTCGCCTTCTGTAAACATAGACTCTTGACTTCATATTATGTGCCTCAAGACCCTCCTAACAGCAAAGACCCCCCAAAACCATATGTTTTTGGAAAGTACACATTCTGACGAAAACAACCAAGATAAAGACGTCTTTCTACAGCAAACTTCAAAACTTTTATAAACATAGAGATTTTTACATTTCTGAAAGGTATGCCACATTTATCTCACACAATGTTTTACGTACAAAGAAAAATCACCCCAAATATGGACATCAGAGGTCTACTGAATAGTTTGATGCCCAATATGCATAGATTTACCAAAGTATATGGTGTGTACGGCCCCAAATGAAACATGTGCATATGAATTTTCACGCTGGCCAACTAAGCTGCTGAAAAGAGAACCCCAACTGTGCGTTATGTGCCGTAAGACCCCCAAACTGTAAAAAGACCCCAGAAAACAGTATATTTTTGGAAAGCATATATTCTGACGGATCAATCTAAGTAAAATAATATACCAAAGCACCAAACAGCAAAACTATACTAAAGATACATAAGGAACAATAATGCAGGGATAAAATTGCAATAAAACCACAAAAATTGTGCAAATCAATGAAATAACAAAATAACTGCACCAACAGCGTAATTAGTGGCCGAAATCGATTATCCAATAGTCACGCTGCTGAAATAAACAGTTTTTATGGGTAAAAAAAAACACAAATTGGTGAAATGAAAAAGTAAAAAAAATAAAATGTGTATACATGTGTGTACACTTCCAAGAATTCTGTGACAGTGTATAAGTGTGTATAA
Source organism: Xenopus petersii (assembly GCA_038501925.1). Lineage (NCBI taxonomy): Eukaryota > Metazoa > Chordata > Amphibia > Anura > Pipidae > Xenopus > Xenopus petersii. The sequence goes on along the minus strand of CM076673.1, from coordinate 58,366,198 downwards.
GTGTGTATATAAGTCCATATAAGTGTATATAAATGCATATAAGTGCATATAAGTGGAAAATGAAAAATTAAAAAAAACGTTTTTTTGTTTTTTTTTTTTTTTTACTAAAATATGTGTGTATGTGTGTATAATGTAGGTAGGTGTATGTAAGTAAGTGTGTAAAATAAAGGCCACTTACCGTTTTTGGCTGAGCTGGAGAAGAGAGAGAAGCAGATCTGCAGATTCACAGCAAGCAGGAAGTGTGTGGGCGTCGCTGGAACACGAGGTGAGCAGGAGGAAGCAGAGCAGCAAGGCAGACACGCGATTTGCTGTGTCTGCCTCTTTTAGGTCGGCCCTGCGACAATCCTGTCGCAGGACCGACATGACAGCCCCCCAGCCTCGTTGCCCAGGGGGCTGTCAATGCTGCTAAACCTCTGCAGAGGCGGCTAAAGCCGCTGATGCAGAGTACAGCATGTAAAACTGCAAGCACGTACAATGTACGTGCTTGGCAGTTAAAGCCCTTGCCTGCCAGAACGTACGGTGTACGTGCTTGGCAGGCAAAGGGTTAATAGAGGTTTGTGGTGTTTATACAAATGGCCTGTAGATGTCACTGTGCTCAAGACTCTATACAGCTTGTGGTGTTAGAGTTGCTTACTGTTGTGTAATGCATGAGCCTGCTAATAAAGCACTGTTATACTCTACTCATCCTTGGCTACCAAAACATAACAAGGTGTGACCTTGTTGCATGCTTTGTGTTAATCTAACCAATGTTTTCCACTAATAAAATGTTCAAAAAGGTCTGACCCATAAAATATTCATGCCTAAGCATTAAATAAAATGCACCTTAAAGGGGTGGTTCACCTTTATGTTAATGTTTAGTATATTTTAGAATGGCCAATTCTAAGCAACTTTTCAATTGGTCATCATTATTTATTTTGTATAGTTTTTTAATGAATTGCCTTTTTCTTCTAACTCTTTCCAACTTTCAAATGAGGGTCACTGACCCCATCTAAAAAAAATTCTCTGTACGGCTACACATGTATTGTTATTGGTAATATTTATTACTCATCTTTCTATTCATTCCTCTCTTATTCATATGCCAGTCTTGTATTCAAATCAATGCAGCTGAAATTGTGAACTGGAGAGCTGCTCAATAAAAAGCTAAATAAACTCAAGAACCACAAATAATAAAAAATGAAAACCAATTGCAAATTTTCTCAGAATATCACTCTCAGCGTCATACTTAAAGTTTACTGAAAGTTTAACAACCCCCTTAATAACTTAGATCAAAATCAACGGGAAAAAAACAGATGAGAAATTGGGTGCCTGCGTATAGATAAGGATAGTGTTACTGTATATACTGTATATATATATATATATATATATATATATATATATATATATATATATATAGTCTGTAATTAAGGTAAACAAACCCCAAAACGATACATGTAAAATTAAATGCATATTGCAAAAATAATGTTGTTCTTTGGATAATAAATATCAATTACAATTAGGAACATAATCTAAAAGTGTTTTGAATCTAAAATATATGTTGTCTCTTAAAAAAAGGTTTGAGAGCCCAGCCAACTTGATTGTTTTTGTGTATATTTCCATTGTTGTTTGTAGACACATTCACTGACTGACTTCTAGCCCAGATGAATATAAATATGACCTTTTACAACCAATTGGCTAAAATTGCGGTTTATGAATATTAAATGTGGTTAAAGCTGAAAATGTATTTCCCTTTCTCTGGAAAGTCTCTTGTTTAATGGTCCTTTGAGAAACAGTTCACATGGCCCACTCTTTAAAACTGATTTCCTTAAGCTAAGTAAAACGCTGTGAATAGATTTGGGATTTTGAGTATTTTTTTTCATGCTTTTCCCGACAAGCACAAGGGCCTCCTCAGAGACTGTTTTGTGAGCAGAAAGAAAACTAATTGTATCAGCTAATAATGGAGAATGAAATTGCATTGCTTTCCACTTCACAGCTGCTTCAGCAGATACACAATATACCCAGATTCCTTTATTTGGGTCATGGCTCCTAACCTTTACTAGTTGTATCACCACGGCAACGGGATTATTGTTCTAATAATTCATACTTCTCAAGGTTGCACACACACACACATATATATATATTTTTTAATTTAATATTTATTTATAGATATATTTGTTCCTAACACCATTCCAAATAAATGTAAATTATTATTCTATCTGTATACATATTCATCTTTTATTCCCTCCTATGTACTAAAGGTGCAGAATGTGCAAGGCTGATTTTAGCTGATTTGATCTAACTTGTCTGCTGCGCACACTACTAATGATGGGCGAATAAATTAGTCATATGCAAATTTTTGGTGACAATTCAGCGGTGATTAATCCAAAAAAAAACGGCGCGCTCTTAAAAAATCTAAATTGACGCACATCAAAATTATGTTGACACCCATTGACTTCAATGTGTTTCACAAATTTTTCGATGGTTCACGAATTTCGTGCTAAATTTGTGAATTTTTCGGCAAAACTGCACAAATTTCCCCATCACTACACATTACCCCCACCATCCCTGCTTACCCCTTTATGCTGCTGGAAAGTCAGGCATGGGTTGGGTTAAGAGAGAGTCTGTTTGCTAGTGCTGAGAATGCTTCAGGCACTATATGAGCCCAGCTTCTTGCCAACAATTCAGGAAGTTCAGCTCTCAAAGTCACATGGTCCTCATGTAACTGCACCTGCCAGTGGCTGTTTGAGTTACGCCTAAGGGCAGAGAGACACAGATTCGGGGAGATTAGTGGCCCGGGGAGACTAATCTCCACAAACTGCCTCCCCGCCTTCCCGCCAGCTAAAATGTAAATCGCCGTCGAGATGGCACTCAGAGCTCTTTTTTTTTTCCGTAGTCGCCCGAAGTTTCTTCGTGAGGCAATTTCACCTTACTTCGGAAAACGAATCGCATCGATTGCTACACCGCCACCGATTTACATTGTAGCCGGCAGGAAGGCTGGGAGGCAGTTCGGGGAGATTAGTCGCCCCGAAGACGAGGAGATTTCTCAATGAATCTGAGCGTGAGTCTTTGGCACCACCAAAGAAAGTGAAAGCTTTGTGCAACATTTTTTCAGCATGGCCCCACCAATGTGTAATAAACATTTATGAAATGAACACAACCAAGCTAATCTGAACATTTTTTTTATATATTAAAATACAGATAATTAGAAAAGAAATAAAACCTGTTGTGACCAATATATATGTGCTGGTAGTAAAGATTAATCAAGTAGATGGTGTACTTAGTGCAGTTATTGCTATTTCATTTCACATTTCTCCCAGATCAAACTAGTTGGTAGCATAAATAATGAATTTACAGAGATTATTTGTGTTCATTTATGCAGTGTTGTATGCCTACAAACATACCGACATCAGCTGAATGCATTTGTCATTATATTTCAGCTCTATGAATATCACATCTCTTGAAAGAGTTGACCTATCAAACTAATTTTGCTTATGGAGGCTCTCTTTCGCTTGGGAATGGCATGAGTTGTGTCTGTAAGCACCAGACTGAAGACTTCTGTTAACATTTCTGATATTATGCCAATCCAGCAAACTATTACTTACTTGATACCAGTGTTTCTTTCCACTAAGAGTCATCATGCAAATACATAAGGTAGGTTTTTCCAGTACTGTATAAACTCAGAGACTCAGAGCTATTCCTGTAAAAAGAAACATACATTTTTCTAAGCACCTCTTTTAACGTTATGTTAAATTTACAGATTTTCTTGCAAATTGTCATAATGCCAAGGACAGTCTGTTTGTGATGCTTTTTTAAAATTATTTTTGAAAATATGGTGCATTTTGTAGATACAATTTCAAAGTAACGTATATGTATATAAAGCAATGTGCAGTCTGACAGAAATAAGATGTTAACTGAAATATTTTAGCTAGTCTTAGACCCCTAAAATGCCTAGAAAGTACTGGCAAATTCTGGCACAGAACACAATTAACAGTCTCAATTAAAGAGTCCACTGTAATGGTGCAATGAAAAGAAGGACAAATGGAAAATACTGTATATCTGCACGGTATTAGTCATGCAGCAGCAGGACTAAAAAGAATTGAACCCTGATCCATGTTTACTTACTTACTTGTACATACCCCTCAACCAAAACAACTCTAATTTGCCCCAAGGAACAGAGATTGTTCATTAAACACACACTAAAGGCTTATAAGGTAGTTACATAATAAAGGAAGATGCCCTATCATAAAACAAAGTTACTATCATTCTGATTAGTGTCAGATTGTTCATTCACCACCAATAATGTTTGTTTGAGCCAAACTTGTCTGATCAACTAAATGACCATATCTGGGGTATGTGAATGTTTATTCTGATCCCTCCCACATCCTGAAAAGCATACTAATCAACTAAAGACAACGTGGGCCATTTATATGCACAGTGCATATTTATTCTAATATGGTTGTTTTGCCTAGGGCCCAGTACTGGGGAGAAAAGGAAAATGTAATGTCCAACTGGAGGCCCTGATATATATAGCCAACATACTGCCCAAAAGCTCCAGTGACATGATATTATGATTTTAATATCATGTAGCCCACATACATGTTAAAATCTGATTACTGGCTCATTTTATAGGAAAATTTCAACAACTATACAGAAACATAACATTACAACCACTGAGGATACCCCTTACAAGATGGGGTGTGGCCTGTCATTGCAGGCAGCAAAACTATTAAGAGTGATAATTTTAAACATAATTCCCAACTGTACCATTTTGAGTGGGACAGTCCCGCTTTTGACAGCTCAACCTGCAGTCCCGGCTTGTTACTGAAATGTCCTGACTTTCTCTTTGATCCCCTGCACTGAACAGCCAGAAAAAAAGACTTAATTGGCTTTTGGCAGAAAGCCCAGAACAGCCACCAGGTGCACTAAGATACTTTTGTAACAATTTTGAGATAAGCAAATAAGTAATTGTAACAATTAAGATAAAAAAAAAGTCTCTTTGGAGAAGTTAGACTCACATCTTAAAGGGCAATTCAACTTCATTAGCAAAACTGTAATGACTGAAAAAGAAAACACAGAAATATGTTAAAACTTTCATAACCAGCCAAATTTTGTAAAATAAACATGGTCATTAGGGGGTGTGGCCACAAAAATGGGTGTGGTCCAAATATTTTCGCTGCACAACATGCTTCAAATGTTTTTGTCCCTCTTTCTATCTTCAAATTGTTGGGAGGTATGTTTTAAATAAAAAAAATTATGCCAGGATGCTTTCATTGATAATGTTACAATAATAAGCAATATAATCTATTAAAAAAACATATCAAGTACATCATGTACATGATACAATGTTTATGTAAATGCCTGCTGTTTTTTTGAGGGTCCTTTGGTAGAGGCCAAAATGAATTTAGCCTCTCTAGGCAATATTATATAGACTAAAGTCAGATCTATGCAAGGTTCTCCAGTACACCACCCACATGTCCTACAGACACAGCATCAAAGTAGTAAGGTACTGGCCTGTGTACTCTGTTGTAAATCTTAGAAAGGAGTTTCCAAGACATTGCATTATCTGACCTCTATAGGAGCATTAGCCCCCACTTGCTTCATTGCGAGCCAAACATGCAAAAACATGAACGAAGGGCTAAACCTGAGGGCCTGCCCTGACTTCAGCAGTTGCTTTGTGGCAGAATACAGCAACCTGGTTGAGGTCTGAGCAGGTGGCAGATAGATAGTAGAATCCAGGATCAGGGTGAACACAAAGATATCAGCACATGTGCACATCCTTACACAATCCAATATAGCAGGTTCAGAAGTTTAGCTAGTGTCAAAACCCTACCAATAAATAGGGGCCAATGAAAAAAGAGCCCTGGCCATGCTTCGGCAGCTCTACCCACTTCCCATTAAGCCCCATCCTGTTTGCACTTGCTACTAATTACTAAATATTGCAATACCCCCTGCACCCCCCGATGCCTGACCTGTCACAGACTTTCTGTTGATAATCCCTGTGTTGTCCCATAAATAGTAATTTGTGAATTTTGGTCTAATAAAGCAAGGATGCAAGTAGAATTTCTAAATAACTAAAAAAGAGCACCATCTAGACCAGGGAGTAAGTTTCAAAAAGCACTGCTTAAAGAGGTTGTTCACCTTTGAGTTAACTTTTAGTATAATGAGGGATATTCTGAGATAATTTGCTATTGGTTTTCATTTTTTATTATTAGTAGTTTTTGAGTTATCTTTTTAATCAGCAACTCTCCACTTTGCAATTTCAGCAATTCGGTTGCTAGGGTCCAATTACACCAGCAACCCTGCACTAGTTTGAATAAGAGACTGGAATATGAATAGGAGAGGCCTGACTAGAAAGACGAGGAATAAAAAGTAGCCATAACAATACATTAGTAGCCTTACAGAGCATTTGTTTTTAAAAGCTTGAAAGTCAGAAGAAAAAGGCAAATTATTCAAAAACTATAAAAAAATAAATAATATTATTCAAAAACTATAAAAAAATAAATAATGAAGACCAATAGAAAATGCTCAGAATCAGCCATTTTAAAACATACTAAAAGTTAACTTGCAGGTGAAGCACCCCTTTAAGATCTCTGCTGTGTCTGGAAATATACACTGCTTTATTTGTTTGCTATTTGTGGCTAAATTTCCAATGTTAGTGACGTCTATACTAATGGTTTTCTTATTTGCTCTTCCAAATACTTGGAGTTTATGAAAGTCACTTCTACACTATATTATTTTAGAAACATCTCTATGTTTTATGCCTTTAGTGAACCACAAATACTATCCACAAACCATTAAAGACATCTCCATGCGCAAGCAAATACCAAACATAATAAACAACACTTTAGCAAGGCCCAATCAAACTCTAAATATGGAAAAAACATTCAACTTGTTGCTTAGTGAGACTTCCCTTCCACAAAATGGGTAAGTGAAGTTACCAAATTCATTTTAATAAACCTTTGTGTGGAGATACTTTTCCCCTGATTATTCTAAGAACTAGGGAGCTCATCTTCATCTAGTAAATATGTAGATGTGCAATGAGGGATAATTAAAAAATATATGTTGTAAAAGTTGCTTAATCTTGGGTATAAAGTGGACCTGTCACTCAGACATAAAAAGCTGTATAATAAAAGTTATTTTCAAATTAAACATGAAATCCAAATTCTTTTATTTATTAAAGTGTTCATAGCTGTTGTAAACTCATTAAAAAATCTCAGCTGTCAATCAAATATTGCCTGCTCCTCCTCTATGCCCTAGGCATAGAGGCGGGGCAGACAATTACTTTCACTTTCCATTCAGCACTTCCTAGATGTCATTGCTCTCCACACATCCCCCAGTTCTCTTTACCATTTAATTGTGTAGCCAGGGCATGTGGATAGATATCGGGTTTCCCATTCTGCTGCACAAACAAGATTCTAAGATGATACAAGGCTTGCCTTAATAACAGTGTCCACAAAATGGCTCCTGCCTACTTGCTATAATTATGAGTTCCCAGACTGATGGAAACAAGATTCAAATAATTTATATAGTGTATAAAGTTCATTTTGCTTGACTAGCATGATAAAATAAGATTTGGAATAATTTTTGACGGGTCCCCTTTAAGTAGGAGATGGGGAATGATACATTGAGAAAAGTAGTGTGAAGCTCCTGAAACATTTGTACTCTGCATCCATGTTCCTACATAGTCCCCTAAACATTTCGGGGCAGATTTATCAAGGGTCGAATTTCATAGTGAAAAAAACGTCGAAATTCGACCATCAAATAGGGTAGTCCGACATTTGAAGTCGAAGCATTTTTAAGATCGTACGATCGTGCGATTTTACAAAAAAATCCATAGACTTCTCAAAACATAGCCAAATACTGGCTATAGGTTCTAGGAGGTTCAGCAGGTTTAAGGTGGTGAAGTGTTGAAGTCGAAGTTTTTTAAAGAGACAGTACTTTGATTTTTGAATGGTCGAATTTGTATTGTATTTGTATTGTATGTATTTTCAATTCGAATCAAAGTCGAATTTGGCCTATTCGATGGTCGAAGTACCCAAAAATTACATCGAAATTCGAAAATTCACTTTGACCTTTAATAAATCTGCCCCTTCATGTAGACTATAGGCTTTCTCAAGTTAGCTGCCCAGTAACATCTTTCCAGAGGCAGAGCCAGGGAGCCCTCCCTGTGATATTATATTAAATTAATTTTTTTAGATGCATAGCAGCCTTGGAGGCAAAATGTGAACTTCTAGGGACAATGTCTCAGTACAAAGCAATTATTGTGGCTAAAATTTTGACTTATATGGTCATTTTTGCATTTCTTGAGGACCTTAGATATCTATTTAATTGCCTATATGTATTACATATACTACAGTAAAAAGCACTTCCCAATGTATAACTGCTGTTTTTTCAGCTGCAGCTGAACATTTAATTGGAGTCATTTGGTGCTAAGGGACTTACACCAATAGCATTGCTACAAATACTAGATACATTAATTTTCCATATCTGGCAAGACTCCTTTGGGGTTTAGGCAACAAGGTTTTTGGTTTAATGAGTGTAATGAATGCACCACTCTCCTAAACGCTATTGCTATTGGGATAGGTGTTGTGCAAGTACAATATATCTACAGAAATTGTTTATCGGTCACAGATGATGAACTAGGGCAGTAATCTTCTGGTCAGACCCCACTCAGCAAACAGCAGCTGGTAGGAGGAAAGGGTGTATACAGGAAACAGAGCATATATCACCTTATGTGATATATGTAACAACATTTTGTAGGCGGTGGGCATAGAATGCAGTCCCTACTTTTATCCCACTGCTTGTGGTTGGGAGCTTCCCTCTGCTGCTGCTTATGATGTAGACCAGTGCAGCAAGGGCTTTGGCTTATAGCCTTTCGCTGTCATAGTGGCCTGTACCTTTCACTTTGCCTATTGTGTTTCATTCTTTACTATCATTGTAGAAATCTGCAGAGTAAGCCTTTTCTGTAATATTAGACTGATATCATGGTATGGTCATTGTAATGCATTTATATAAAGTCATCAGTTTGAGCAGCTACTGGCTTTTCTGCTACAAGGCAAAGTAAGTGTTGCCTTAGGTGGCCATTTACCTTAATTATATGATATTCCAGGTTTTTTAAACAGGAAATTCTGCTATTTAGGTTATCGAGTGCACTAGTGGGCAGGAGGTTAGGGGTAGTAAGAGCTGAATGTCCCAGGTGGCAGTATGACCATAATAGCTGCTGTATACAGTGTTTTATAGTGATTATACAAAAACAGAAATTATGCAATACAATATAAAATGCACATTGAAACCAGAGAATTGGGGAGCACAGGTCAAAATAACTTTGTTTTGTTGGGTTGTTGTAAAGTGTATTTGAATATTCACACTAAACTTCTACCAAGGAAAACATACTATACACTGCAGTGAATGTTGTGGCATATGAAGACATCAGGGCTGTCTGGAGCCAACAGGTGAGTACCATCTGGTGTCTGAGGGGGAAAGGGCCCACCAAGGGAGTAACCAATAACATTGTATGTCTTCAGTACTTTATTACTCAAAAGGTCAAATACATCACAAGGCAATCTGACACCAAGTTTGCAAAATGTGCCTGTTAAATGTTCTCTGCCAAATGGGCTTGTATACCAGGAATAATCTACAGGCTTTTTGGTCCATAAAATATGATAGGGAGTAAAAAGATTGTTTTATGGCCCTAGACCCTACTGTTTATGTAATTTTCAGTTTTAGGGAAAATGGGAAAACTATGGAAATCCAATATGATTTGGCTCATGGCAGTGCAAAGAATTAAGGCTACACTGCCGTGTAGAAGAAGATGCAGTTGTTTGTTGTTTTTTCTTTAATCTTTTTTTATTGCTTTTAATATAAACAGTAACAAAAAATAAGGAAACAAAATACATAAAGAAAACAAAACAGGTGGGTATGCACGGTTGATTGCTTTTTTTTTTTTTTACACACTGTTATCAATAAAAGTCACAATAAATAATAACATTGCAGTAGTAATAACAGTAAAATATTTGTCTTAATGTGGGATGTCCTCCAGGTCTAAAGAGTCCATCCAGCATTGCTAAACCTGGTCAGATTTATTGGGTATACCTCTTTGTATGTATACCAAGCGTGTCAGGGTAAGATGCTCTTGCAGAAGGGTTTTCCACACACCAGTAGTAGGAGGGTCACCGGAAAGCCATTTAAGAGCAATACATTTTTGTGCTACAAGCAATGATTCTTGTATTGATGTTAGTGCGTGATGAGATTTGGTAAGTTGTGTTACCACACCTAGCAAACATGTTTTAGGGGATACTTGAACTGGGGTTGTGGTGGCCACAGATAACAATTTGCAGACCTTACCACAGAATTGGGCAACTATGGGACAATTCCACATAAGATGTAAGAAATTCGCACATGGTGATTGGCATTTAGGACAGTTATTATGAGTTATTTTGATGTTTGCTTTACACATACGAGCAGGGGTAATATAGGATGAGTATTTGGGTGAATATACTCTTAGCATTACATTATACAAGGCTAGGGGCTTCCTCCCAGTTCTCCTTATCTTAGTCTGGGATACAGAGTTCCCATTTGTTTCTAAAGTTACCCACAGTCTGTTTTCTATTTTTGAGCAGAGTGGAGTAAATCCATGAGAGAGGGTATGTTCTACATATATTTGCTAAATAGTCTTTTTTCCACTGGTGACTTAGAAATTTGGACAGACAACACCATCCATTGGGCCCTGGCTACATGTTGAGTTGGTAGAAATGGAGCCACCACGCATTTGGAGTTATGCCAAAATCAGCCTTGATCTGATCAAACAAATCATCAACAAATTGTACTCCTTGAGGTTGCAAAAAGTTTTGCAAGTCTGGATTATTTAAGTTCAGTAGCTTGTTATTTTCCCATAATGGGGTGTTTGGGGAGACTCCTTGGTACTGTGTAAGTGCTAATGTGGCTTCCCACACCCAAAGGGGGTCTCATTAATTGGAAGAGGACATACAAAATTATAGATGCAGTTGGTTTTAGGGTAGGACAGAGTTTACTTGGCATCTCACCTATGGCAGAAGGCTATTGGGGAATACTGGTTAAAGTTAAGCCCCAGATGAGAGCATCAACCTTTCTGCATTGGTAGCCCCCCCCCCCTATGTCCAGATCCATTATTGACCTTTGTGTCATCATCTGTCGCATTTTATTTTCCTGACATACACTTTCTGATACTTCTTGTGAGACTCCATGGAGCCCCTTAGGCAAAATGCTTTCTACCAGCTGTTCAGTTATTGAAATGATAGAATCCTCAGTGATGTCATCACCCAGCAACAGCTGCATCTGAAATAGACAACATTTTAGTATGTCAATTCTGAGGAAGATGACAAAAATTAGAAAACTAAATAAACATTTAAAATGAACTTAGAAAAAACTGATTCAAACTTAAGCTACGGATGTAATGATGTCAGCAATAGTTGCTACTAACTGGCAGGAAGAGGGAGCTATTGTAGCTACAAAATCACTTAAGCATTCAATCATTTACATCACGATTTCCTTATATTTTATAATCATTTCTTTCAATCTTATCCTAGAGTAGTTCTGGATGGGTGATTCTTTGACCATTGCTCCTTGGCCTCTATGATAAATAAGCTTTTATCATTTATTAAACAAAGCAAAAACACAAACTTGGCTTAAGAACACTTAATAACACATATTAAGAACACATATATCCCCAAATTTACTTTTCTTTAAATCACTTTAAATGTATAGGTTTATGTTTGTATAAAAATTGTATTTGCATAATGTACAAGGGAAAGTTGTGCTCACCACTAGTTTTTAAAACCATTAAGCGGGGGTGCAATGAGGCTGTGACCACAAAATACATCTAGACAATAACAGGAGTCCTCAGCACTCAACCCATTATCAATATATTTAAGACAGACATTTTGTGCATACGGCTACTGAAAAATGCCTTACCCTTTAAACAACACAGGGATTGTTTGTCCATATATTGCAATATATTTAAGCTGGCCAACTACGTCATCTGATTCATTAAGAATTCTATTGCTTCATTATACATTTTATAAAGGGACGACTACGTTTTACCTGCAACTTACTTGCTGCTTTCAAAGTAAAAAACAACAGTGGGATCACCTGACTATAGTTGGAGAGGGTGGGAGCTACAACATGGAGCTGGTCACTGCTCCTGTTTAACTATAACAAACAAGGGAAAGTTGTGCTCACCACTAGTTTTTAAAACCATTAGGCGGGGGGTGCAATGAGGCTGTGACCACAAAATACATATAGACAATTACAAGAGTCCTCAGCACTCAACCCATTATCAATATATTTAAGACAGAGACATTTTGTGCATACTGCTGGTGTCTAATAAAAAGGGCAGCCAAGTTTGGGAGTTTTACTTTGAAAGCAGCAAGTAAGTTGCAGGTAAAACGTAGTCGTCCCTTTATAAAATGTATAATGAAGCAATAGAATTCTTAATGAATCAAATGAAAATTGAGCATAGGACTGGCCAGATATGGGATGACTTTGATGTAGTTGGCCAGCTTAAATATATTGCAATATATGGACAAACAATCCCTGTGTTATTTAAAGGGTAAGGCATTTTTCAATAGCAGTCTGCACAAAATGTCTCTGTCTTAAATATATTCTTAATGGGTTGAGTCATTTCAATAAGGCTTGGGGAGGCTAAGCCTCCCCAAACCTGTTTGGCACCCTAATAAAATTTTAAAAAAACTTGCTCCCTTACTGACCTGCGCTGCGATTTTAAAAGGAGTGGAAAGCTTACTGCAGTTCTTCCCGGTTCTGCTGCAACCAGCTATGCTCTGATTGGATCATTCTCCTCATGACTCCTCCAATCAGAGCGCAGCTCTCTTGACAGACAGTAAAATGTACCAATTAAGGCTACAGATGTAGGTGGGGCTGGAGAGATCTTATCTTATTGAAGGGACTGTAGAAACGATGTGTATGCTGTAACCTTTGCCAAAGCACCCCACTAGCTCATGTGCTGCAGATTTCATCCCACTCTCACAGGTTCTAAGGTACTATACTGTTTACCTTCTAAAAGCTGCCTCACTTGCTGCATTTAACATTTTGTCACCTAGCATCAGTAATATTCCTATCACCCTTGCAGTAGTCCTAAATTAACTCTTTTCCCCTGAAAAATTTTTTTTGCATTTTGGGGGTTTTTGTTTTTGTACTTGAATTTTTTTTTTCGTCACTGTTTTGTTAATTTTTGGTTAGTTAAGGCAGAGTTCTCATGAAACTGCATGGATAGGCTATAACCCTATGTTTCAGTGTAGCGTGACAATGTGTGTGTGTTTGTCGGGGGGGGGATCTGAATGTCGGGCATCAGTACCCACTGTATATAATATGTCTGGGTGCCTACCTACTGCTGTTCACTGTATGCATCTCACTGCATATAAATGTATGGGTTGTCACTGTCCATTGCATCTCTCTGCATATAATGTTCCTGGGGTGTCAGTACCCACTATCTTCCTGTCAGTAAAAAAAAAATTCATTTAAGCTAACTTACCTAGGACACAATGCTTTAAAGGGGTGGTTCGCCTTTCAATTAACTTTTACTATGTTATAGAATGGTTAATGCTAAGCAACTTTTCAACTGGACTTCAAAATTAAATTTTTAATAGTTTTTTAATTATTTGCCTTCTTCTTCTGACTCTTTCCAGCTTTCAAACAGGGGTCACTGACCCCATCTAACAACAAATGCTCTAAGGCTACAAATGTACCGTTATTGCTACTTTTTATTACTCATCTTTCTATTCAGGCCTCTCCTATTCTTATTCAAATCAATGCATGGTTGCTAGGGGAATTTGGACTCTAGTAATCAGATGGCTGAAACTGCAAACTGGAGAGCTGCTGAATAAAAAGCTAAATAACTCAAAAACCACAAATAATAAAAAATGAAAACCATTGCAAATTATCTCAGAATATCACTCTCTACATCATGTTAACAGTTAACTCAAAGGTGAACAACCCCTTTAATGTGCCAACAGTTTATGCTTTTTTTTAGCCCTTAGGGTTAAAAAATATAGTAATTGTTGCAGTGTTTGATTTAGGCTGAGAACCCATACAAACAAACCAGATTTCAGTCTCTAGCACATTTTCAATTTAAAAACGATTTCAATTTAACACTCTACAAAACGATGTCCCCTTTATTAGAATTAAGGGGAATAACTGTGAACAAAGACAGATGTAACCTCAGTTGGAATCTCATGGAAGTGCACGTGTTAGTACTTTTACATCCTGAGCATTTTAGAAAAGCACTACCACTACCAAAAGCACTACCACCTGCACTTCTGCACAGTTTTCCTGAAAGTTAGTAGACACTGCTTGAAGTGGTTTTGGGGGAACAATAATTTTTACGCCAACAGATCAATGTCTGAGATTAGCTTTAGGTCCCTCTGTAGCCTCCCCAAACAAAAAATTCACCCTCCGCCTATGGGTTGAGTGCTGAGGACTCTTGTAACTGTCTATTTGCATAATGTGGAATCAAGAAGGAGACTTACCTTGGGAGGACACTTCCTACTGCCTCTCTCTTACTAGTGGGAGGTTGTTGCAGCACTGACCTTCACTTGCATCTTTCAGCCTTTGTATGCATTCTGGATTTTTCCTACTGGTCACATGTAGCCTGTGCATAAATAATGACATGCATAGCCCATAGGGGCCCATTTCATGTGTATAATATGTTTTATTCTATGTTTCCCCCTTTTATAACTTAAAAAATATATCATAATGTGATGGAGATATAAATAGTTGCAGTATATGCTTTTCTAAGGGTTGGTTTATTTAATAGAAATGATTTTCTCTTGCGAATTCTAGTAAACATTAGATAACAGAACCATTTCTTCCTCCTTTATAATAACCTCTTTGTTTGAAAAATATATTATGAATGAATAAAATATATTGCTTTTCACCCCAACAAGGTCAGGATTGTGAAGATAAGAGCCAGTAAAGGTCTTGTCTAATGTACAAGTTCCAGTGCAAATTAGAACCCAAGGCTAATCTGTGCTGTTTCGCCCAAAAAAATTGCGAATTTAAAGCGAAATTCGCAAAACTGTGACAACTTTTCAAAACATATTGAAGTCAATGGGTGTCAAAATAATTTTGACTCGAGCAACATTTCTATACGCGTGACTATTTGGTCCAAAAGCATCAAAGTCAATGTAGGTTCGAATCATTTTGACGCGCAACAATTTTTATGCGCACGTCAATTTTGACGAGCAACACATTTTTTTTGTGCCAAGGCGGATTTTTCGCCAGCGAAATGCGGAAATTCACAGCAAATTAGTGTCTGGAAAAATGTATTTCCCATCAAACTGTACTAAAAAAAGTTCCTAGAGGCGATGTCTCCCAAGGAATGGGGAATGTGAGGTCCTGAAAAGATTCTGCTGCTGTTTAGAAATATGATAAAAACTACCCTATCTTTCGGCCAGTTGAAGATAATAATTGTAATACCAATTCTATTAATTCATGTTTCCTTAACAACTTGTTTTATATAAATAATACAAAAGTTTGTAAACATTTCTTTACCAAGAAATTACATTATCAAGTAGATGACAGCGATGGGTTAACTGAGGTTATGTTAGCGGTTGGAATAGCGAAAAGTACCAAATGAATTAGGAGATACAAGTAATGGTTCAAGAGGGGCATCTGCAGAAGACTTAACCAAGTTACTTCTTAAAAGCCTAATATAAAGGTTTATTTTGAGGGCACTATAGGGGTTATTCTAAACTTTGCAAGCAAATTTCACTTCCAAAAGTGAAATGTGATTTATTTACCCCATTAAACAATCAGCTATACATTAAGGGGCATATTTATTATGCTGTGTTAAAAAAAAAAAAACAGCGGGATAATACACCACACATCATCAGGCTTTTCTGTGAAAAAAAAACATTTTTATGCATTTTTTCTTAGAGTGAATTTCACCGGAAGCAATGTAAAATAACCGTGGCAATCTAGCGTTCGCATGGTGTAAAAATTACACACACATATATTTGCCATTTATTTTACACAGCTTTTTACACTGTTTTTTCAGTGGCTTCAGCTGTACACAGCATAATAAATATGCCCCTAAGTGATGAGATAACATTAGTGCCCATTATTTTAGTAATATTTTAAACTTGGAATGTCTGAAGTTTCTTTAATTCTTGTATCGAGTTTGTGAACTTTAGGGGGGAGTTGAAAAGTCCCATTGTAGTGATACAGAGTGGTATATATGGCATTCTAACAAAACATCAATTGGGTACCATAGCATATGGATGTTTAGCTTTAGAGAGAAATTCCAATGATTATTCAGACATACATGTACACATATATATATATAGTTCTGTTTTATACCTTAATTATTTTTTGTTGTGCTGAACAACAATTTTAACAGAAGAGTTTAGCAGCAAAATACAGCCTAAATAACTATGTATCATACGAAAAAAATGGTTTTGTACAATGGAAGCCCAGGCACTGCCAGATAACAGGACATGTTTTAAAACAAATTATTCTTTTTTCAGTCTACTACTGTGTATGGGAAGGGTAACTCTGTTTAATTCAATAATGGGCCAATTTAAGCCCACTTGCTTTCACTTTATACTTATACATTATATACTTTAATTTATGTTACAAACGTGTATAAAGAGGAAATAATATGAAAGGGCTTTTTGTTTCCAATAAAATAAATAGGCTTAACCTAGCAAAGCCATACATTTACCAGACATCCTGCCCCTTCTCCCCCCCCACCAAAAAAAATGGAAAAACCCTCTTGCTACTGTATGTGACTTTGTATGGAAATAATGATTTTATTAATAGCAAATACACCCTGTCTACTTGCTTTCAACAAAATAGGACTACTGTTTTCGTTTTTGAGGAAATATCACGATTTACCTTCTGTGAAATATCTCTTGGGGAACATTATATTTAATGTTTTTTTTTTTCAAACCAACAGCAGAAAGGGTCATTAAATTGTAAAATGGGATTAAGGTAAAATAAAAAGAAGAACATGTACGCACTGGATCTGAAATGAAATAACGTAACAGAAAAACAAATTCCTAAATGTTAAAGTACTTTTAAGAACATCATTATAGCTGCTTTGATTAGATAATCTGGTCAAACGTTTGTTCTTTGATTAGAAGATTTGTTATAGATGGTATATTTCAAGCACCATTTCAATCATCAAATGTGCAGTTCTTACATGCTGTAGTTACATAGTTAATTTGGATTGGAAAAAAGACAACAATCCATCAAGTTTAATTCCAGAGACCATGGATATTATGCTTGTCCAAGAAGTCATCCAAGACACTTTTAAGTGTATAGGGGCATATGAGGCGCAGCCTTGGCTTCTATTTCTCTCTCTGCCTAGGTTTTCTCAGCAGTGGATACGCTCCCATCTACTCCTCCATGTCTTTGCACCGACAGGCATTGGCTTTTTTTTGGCATGAAACAAATATGAGAGCAGAAATGAAAAACTAAACATTTTCACCCCAATATCATCACAGTGCATCTGGCAGATGCAGATTCCAAAACTTCACATTGGATGGGAGTGCATGGGCATAGACTTCTCTCCTCCTGCAGAGAAACAACATCAGAGAGAAGAAGAGGCTGCATTTGTGTGCCCTTAGCCCAGGGGTCCTCAAACATTTTAAGGAGGGGGCCAGTGCACGGTCCCTCAGACTGTTGGGGGCAGATTATAGTTTGATAAAAAAGCATGAAAAAATTTCCATGCACACTTCACATCTTATCTTATTTGTAGTGCAAAAAAACATGAAAGAACAATACAATATTTAAATGAAGAACAAGTAGCCGAAATCCACTTTCAGCCCTACTGCGGCCAGTAGGCTCCTGTCTTTTCTGCATTGAATTGGCTTGGTGTAAACAGACTTGTTTGTTGGTGTGTTTCGTCAAAGAATTTCGAGGGATTTTGAACCAAAGTCTGTTTGCGACGAGCCGATTCAATGCAGAAAAGAGAGAAGGCTACTGCCCATTGACAAGGCCCTAGCCTCAGTTTAGTTGTATTTCTCTGCAATCGCTCCAGAGAGTTTAGTTGTATGTCTCTGCACTCTCTCCAGTTCATTAATACCCTTCTTAAAAGACCATTAACTTCATTTTTTTTTAAAAAAAAAATTGTTTCTACTTAACAAAAAAATCCCACCAAGGCAGTTTTAACTTTCAATTCGCAAAGTCTTTATTAAGTAATTAATTACCGATACTCTGCTTATGCTCTGCTTTAGAAATGGCTACAGGGCTCCATCGTTTAGCGATCGATTTCTCCTCCCTGCCTTCTATAGAAGATAGCCAGGATGGAATAGAGCGCCGAACGATGGATTATCACCCTGTCGCCGTTTCTGAAGAGGAGCACAAGCAGAGAATCGTTAAGTAGAAGCAATTTTTTAAAAAAATTATGTTACTGGTCCTTGAAGGACTGGAGCCCAATGCTGCACTGCATACTCAAGGTGAGGCCTTACCAAATATCTATAAATAGACAAAATAACATTTTCATCCTTCAAGTCACAGATTTTTGTTATGCAAGATAGCACTTTATATTTACCCAAGTGCCAATTGACTGCCTGTGGTGACATGCTGCATGGAAATAAAGCTGTTAGAGACAATTCCCATTGACTTCTATAAAAACATTACCGGCTTTTATGTGCTGTTTTCTTTCTAGTGACTGTTCATTTAAATAAATAACAATCATTTGATGATTCTTATCAAAATTTGTTTTGACGTTTTGTTGCCGTGGTTATTCTCAAATCAAATTTTGATAAAATGGCCCCTTACTGTTTCAACCGCAGTTCTTCTGAGCAAATAAATGTTGTCATAACCTGGACAAAGTTTCTTCGGATACCAAAGTAGATTTAGTAGATTCTAGTCAATGTGTCCTAATAATCTGACTACTTGCCATTTCCCACTTTACATATACAGTTTATTTCACAGATACGAAACATGCATAGATCCTCACCATATATATGTAGTATGAGCCATGTGAATAAAAGTACTCTTAGGTATAGGTTTGCCCAATAACACACTTGGGGCTCCAAAGAGATTCCCAGCAGTTCATCACATGTTCAGACTGGGGGGCCTGGGGCCCACAGGGACTTTTGTCTCAGGGGCCCCCTCCAGCCCCTGCAGCAAAGCCCCTCAGGGCCCCCCTGACCCTGTCACCTGGTACAAGCCCAGAGTTTTGAAATTCGAAACTTTTTTGGAGCTTTCTTTTTCCAAGCAATAACAATTAAAGTACGGAATAGTAAGTAATTTTGTCTTTACTTTTAGTACCATTCCATGGTTTACATATCTATCCACCACCTATATTTCACTGTATAACTGATAAGGAATCCTATACATGTGTTTGTGAACCACCACAGAAAATGTTGCAGAACATGTTGCTCTTTACAAGTACATAAGACATAAGGCCTTTGCATCTGGAACTCTATTTCTGTGTTTGGCACAACTACAATACAGTAGACGCCATGATCACCATTGGGCCTGGACAGTGGGGTCTACTGTATAGAAAGCCCCAATTCCCAGCCCCTCTCATACCTGAAACTTTGCTCACCCACCGCAAACTAGTAGTAGCGATATGGTCCATGCTCATCTCAAGTTTTTTTGGCAGGGTTTTTTGGGCGCTGTCTAGGTACTTCACTGACCATTGCTATTCACCTCCAAAGCAATAACATGTATGTGTTGTTGATGGGAACTAAATTGTCTAAGGTCTCCCAGTCAGGAAGCAAAATAGCTGGGTCTGTGTGAAAATTCTTTTAATAAACAAAAGTAACCTGTATCTGGATTGGAACAATTTAGGAATAATGCCAGGAACGTACTGAATATAAACATGTCTGCATGGAAAATAAATAACATCTAAAAGCAGGAAAGTATCATGGGCCATTCATTTTGTACCTATCATGGGATTATTTGTTTCCCTTCCTCTTTGTTTAACCTGCACCGTGTTGAATGTTGCTCCTGTCAAGCTGAAGTACCAGATGCTCATACATGAAACAGAATGTTTAGTTAAGAAAAATGCAAGTGTTGGCTGCTTCTCTGCACCGGCAAAGACATTAGTATTGCCCTGTTATGGATTTCTTTTGTCAAACAGAGTGCTGAATTGCCTACTAAATCTCCCCTAGCCTGCTACTAGCATTGTATATCTCATGATCTTCAAGAGAACCTGCAGTGACCCATGCGCACATAGAAAGGTTAATTGAAATCTAAGGTGTGTAAGTCCTCAGTAGAATTGAGTGTGTATTAATTAAGCTATGAAAAGCTTTCAAAATGGTATTTAAAAAACATTACATTTTCATTTATTTTGATGGGGAAAGTGTCATAAAATGTTGACTATTTCTAAAATCTGAAACGCACATTGTTAGAGTCAATTGCAAATAACATTAACCAATTATTGTATTCAGTCTATGGGGCAAATTCACTAAAGTGCGAAGCACCTAACGCTAGCGCAAATTCGCCAGTGTGACGTCATTTCGTTACTTTGCAGATTTACTAACGGGTGCTGGTGTAAATTCGCTAGCGAAGTGGACCTACTCTAGCGCTACTTCGCACCCTTACGCCAGACTTGCCTTCGCCACCTCAGACCAGGCGAAGTGCAATCGATAGGGATTGCTTCAAAAAGACGCTGGCGTGTTTACGTTTTTTAAGGGTGATAGGCTGAAAAAGATCGTACATTTTTTTGGGGTACCCTCCTTCCCCCCTACATTTCCTTACATATGGCACCTAAACTATACAGTGGGCACATGTATAGGGCAAAATAACAACTCTATTTTATGACGCTTTCCCAGCCTTGTGTATTGTAACGTATTTACGACTACATATATATCCATTGTACTTTAACTTGGCGCCGTATGCAAATTAGGCATCGCTATCGTAACTGCGCTTTCTTTGACGAATTAACGCTAGGGCAACTTCGCTACCTTTCACCTCCCTGAGCGCAACCTCGGATTTTAGTGAATTAGCGGCGCCCTGGTGAAACTTCGCTGGCGAAGTGCGGCGAAGTGTGGTGAAGCCTGCGCTATCGCAACTCCACAGGTTAGTGAATTTGCCCCTATATATGTAAATAATACGTGTAGCTTTCAAGCCAGCTTGTGACTGGGAGGGGAGGTAGGGCTTATGGGCCTGTGTTAACTCTTTGTTTCGGGTATACTTTTGTGTCCCATTAGCCTCAGGACCGCCATCAGGGGGGAACTTTTTGAAAGAACCAGGTCCCCCTTGACAGCACCAAAGCTCTGCCACCCTTCCGAAGTCCCGAAGTGGCGAAAAGACCTGAAATCACGAAAACGGACGAAATTGAAGTCCTGAAGCGGCAAAAAGACTTGAAGTACCAAAAAAAACCTGAATTGAAGTCCTGAAGCAGCGAAATGACCTGTGGTTTTTTTTTTTTTTCTAATTCCCTGGCCACCAATGTATTATTATAATAGTCTATAGGCCCCTGCCATCAATGTTTTTAAAAAAAATATTCTCTGGGACCCCAATTTTTTTTTACTTGTAAGGGGGCCCTGGCACCAATGTATTTTTTTTTTTAAAAAAAAAAACCTTTATGGGGGCCCTGGTGCCATTTTTTTTTAACTTATAGGGGGCTCTAGTCACCAATTATATTTTTTTAACTTGTAGGGGGGCCCTGACCACCAATTTTTTTAAAATACTTTTATGGGGGCCCCGGCGCCACAGTTTTTTTTAACTTATAAGGGGGCCCTGACCATCAATATCGTTTCATAACTTGTGTGTATGTGGGGGGGGGGTGTTACCTTTTTTAGCTCTGATGTCTGTGTGGTCTTTTAACTGTGGTGTGGGATCTGGGGTGGGGCTTGGGGGCTGGGGTACAATAAATGAGGTTAAAAAAGACACATGTCCATCAAGCTCAGCCATTTTGTCTAAATAAAACCTGCCTTACTACTAGCTGATCCAGAGGAAGCTGAATATATGCGTATACTCTCCAACTTGGGTCAGAGGGGGAAAACTGAATTACATTTTTTACAGCTTTTAAATGGGGGTCCCTGACCCCAGTAGCCAAAAAAATATTTTTATTGTTACTTTTTATTACTTATCTTTCTATTAAGCCCCTATCCTAATCATATTTATGTCTCTCGTTCAAACCATTGCCTGGGTAATTTAGATCCTAGCAAGCAGTGCTGAAATTTGAGACTGGAGAGCTGCACAAGAAGCTAAATGATTCATAGACCATAGATAATGAAACATGAAGACCAATTGCAAATTGTCTTAGAATACCACCCTCTATATCATATAAAGGTGATTAACTTATGTAACTTTGTTTTTTCTCACTTTCTAACCTATTATTGAACTGTCTAATTTATCTTTCCAGTACAATTGCTTTGCAGGAATTCCACAACTTGACTCCTATCACCATAAAAAAATATTTTTCGTATTTTAATATATATATTAAACTACCTTTCTTCACACTACACAGAGTCTGTGTAACCATTGCCAACTTGCCCATTCTTGCCCAACTCCTTTGGACTCTTTTTATTTCATTAAACTCTGGAGACCAAAAAGTACCTCATATTCTTTATGGAGCCTTACCGGTGCTTTATAAAGTATAACCCGTTTTTTTATATAAATCTATACCTTGATAATACAGTATAATACCTTGTTGGACTGTCCTGCTGCTGACTGGCAATGGCTGCTACAGCTAAGTTTATTATCCACAATAACTGCCAAGAAGTAAAGGTAACATGCTTACTTGCCTTTCTAGGCTACCATGTTCTTTTGTCTCACCATTTCTAAAATCAGCTACACCATTACTTTTTATGGTGAATTTTCAAAATTAACCCCCATCTATGATCCTTTACCAGCTACTAGAAAATGTACACGTAGAAGTACCAGAGATAGAAAACCTAACTTGTATATCATTAGTTCTAACCAAAGGTTGTTGCCTTAGTTAGCTGTTAATGCCAATAACCCAATAGTCAGCCAATGTCCTTGTTTTTTTATGTGGCACTTAAATAGTTAAAAGTACAAACAATATCACAGCTGAAAAAAAAAACATAAAGCTGTAAGAAAAACCTGACAGAAACCTGACATTGATAAATATCCCCTGTGATTAATTGCAGAATTATGTTGCTAGATAAACTGTCCTGAGGGTTTATGCTCCGTTGACGTTACATCAGTACCACAGGGATATTAAAGTACAATGTCATATATGTCTGGGAAGGATAGTGATATTTCAACAAGCAGAGGACTGGTCAATAATCCATCATTCTGAACATCTATCAGCTATGAATCTATACAAGCATTTTAGTGGCTTTAGTGAGTGGGTGCCATTTAACTTATAGAGTATACTATAGATATGTAAGTAGATATAGCTAGTACTCTACACCTGCACATTTACCTACCCTCACTGGAGGTACTGTAAACCAGGAGGGGGTTAAGGGGGATATGGCATTGGGTCTGCTGGCTAACGTGGTAGCAAACCTAGCTATGTGCACGCTTCCTTGCCACAGGTCATAGGATATCTATATAGTGGTAAGAGAGAGGGGAGGGCACACACCCTTCCAAATCTAACCATTTTCATGCAGCGGTGACTATGGCTTGGCATGCAATTAAGTAGACAGAGTGGCAGACCCTCAACCAACACATGAGGAGGCTTATGTGCTTCTACTGATACTTTTTGACCATTTATTAAAGCTTCCCTGTATGACAGGAGCTAGTCTGTTACTTGCTAAGGGGCATGTTTACTAACATTGGAGATAAATATCTGGAGAGATTTCTGGAGATGTTGCCCATGGCAACCAATCAGCAATTAGATTTAAACAGCCACAGCCAAGTTAGAAAACAAAAGCAAAGATCTGATTGGTTGCTATGGGCAACATCTCCAGAAATCTCTCCAGATATTTATCTCCAATGTTAGTAAACATGCCCCTATGTCTGGTGTAACTGCACCCAGGTCTGGACTGAAATTCAAAATAGGTTCTGGTATATTAAGTATACAAAGATCTAGTAAATTGTGACTGTCTATCTACAAATTGCCTGTCTTGGCCTACCTGTTCCCCAGCTTCAGTACATTTGGGGGGTTATTTATCAAAGTCTGAATTTATCTCAATATTTTCTGCTCTCTGATCAAATACGCGCAGGTTTTTTACGCTTATTTATTATTACGTTTTCCTGAAAATTAAATTTTCACGTTTTATCCTGATTTTTCATACGATTTTTATGATTTTTTCCAATTTTTCACCCGAAAACTCTGATTTTTGCAGAAAACTCTGAAAACTTCAGGGCATTGCACGAAACCCATCGCCCATCAAAAAATCATTAGGACTTCTCCCATTGACTTATATGCAACCTCGACAGGTCTGAGATGCTGGATTTTCTGATTCAAACTTTTCCATCCTCAGAATAAATTCTGAAAAAATGATTTTTTAAAAGTCAGATTTTATTAAAAAAAATCACAAATTTTTCGTGATTTTTGCATTTGGAGTTTAGTAAATAGCCCCCTTAGTTTTGTCTTGGACTCTGACTAAGGCTTTTTTTGGCTACTAGGTTTCTAGGGTTACTTTTGTCGGCAGCAAAAGCTCAGCGAAGGGGTGGTCCTATGACATTGGGGGCGGTCTGGTGACATTGGTGGTGTAGTTGTGATATTATGTGACAGGCCAGGGACATTTGGGAGTGGGCTGGATGGCATTTGGGTACAGGACTGGTGATGTTACCACGTGGTTCGCTTGGATTTGTCCAGTTCCGGAAAACCAGGTTTTGAGCCGGAGAACCCAGTTTTTGAAGGACAAACTGGACATGTGGCAACACTATAAGTGAACATGGATTAATTAGTTAACCCCTTACACATTTATTTAAACAGGAACAAGTGCTCCAGTAGGCTGCTCAGTATGCTGTGCACTCTACACTATATTGAAAAAACAGTGCTGTTAATCATGCACAATATATTGTTACCAAGCATCATTGTGCATGATAAGAAATATATAATAGAATAATTTTATATCTAAAAAGCTTGCATTTTACATAAATCAAATGGTAACACCTAACAACATAAATTCCTTTTTTTACCTGTTTAATTTTTTTAAATGTGACTGCATCATGACCACTTCTCTACATACACTGCAAGGTAGAGTAACGTGCGTGGCAGAGAATCTGGTATCTGTGTGTTAGCTTCGCACAAATTGGCTCACACTTAAATGAACAGTAGCAGCCAGTGGGCATCCCAGGGGTCCTGCATCCTGAGGGAGTGGGTGGATGATGTATGGTTAGTGAGTGAGTGCCGTGACAGAGGGGCACTGCTAGACGCACAGAGACTGAGTGCTGCTGCTGTTGACAGCTGGGATATTTGAAGCACACAAGGGGGCAGCGCACACACTTCTCCAGACTCTGCTGAAAAAAGCATGTTTTCAGCCTCTCTCCTTCCTTTTCATAAGCGCTACCCAAGCTGACTCTCTATCCTTTCATCCAATGGATGAATGGTTGCAATCTCACCAGTCAATGAGCAACAAGTCTCCAACAACTGCAGTGTGGTAATGCCTGCCTGTCTATCTGTCTTCAGAGAGACAAGTCTGTGCAGATTGCAGTTCAACCTAGTAACCAGCCCACAGTCCTGAGACACTGGCCAGCCTGTATACCTGCAGTGCATGGCATGGTGACTAGCACAGGCAGAAGGGCATTTTTTCGTTGGGGGTGACTTATAGCAATATACTTTTCTTTTTTGCTTTTTCATATTAAAATTACACACAAATTCATCTTTGTAAAATAAATGCAGTATCAACCTGATGCATAATGTCCCGGAATAGTGCATGCAGAGCCAATTGCCCCTTGAACATGTAGCAGAATAATAAGTGTATTGTCATTTCCATGTATAATGCCTAAGAACACATTATTATTCTTTAATTATAGCAGCAACATATTCTGTAGTGCTGTACAGAGTTTATTCGCTATTCCCATCAGTCACTGTGCCTGTGGAGCTTGCAGTATAAGGTCCCTGTCTCATTCACACACACACATTAATGTCAGTTATATCAGGAGCCAGTTAACCTGCCTGTTTATTTTTGGGGTGTGGAAGGAAACGGGAGTACATGGGTGGATGCTTGGGGGGTTTTATTCTCCCCAAACCTACTGGGTAAAATTTCCTATAATTCAGGAAGACATCTGCATAAATCACAGAATGGTCAGCATGAGGAATGGCACTTTTTTTTCCACAGAGAACGAGTGCCTTGCTGAAGTGCAGGGAGGAGGGAGCAGGAGGAGGGCGGGAATTAGAGACAGAGAGCTCAGCGTGTCAGGGAAGATCTAAGCTCAGAACTGCAGAGAACTGTGAACCAGTGGCCAACATGAGTCATGAGTCAGTGGCCAACATGATGACCAATATCCTAGGACTGCTGTGCGTTATCTAATGAGCAGCAGCCTGCTGGAGTATACAGTAGCTCATTCTGCATCTGGACTACAAACCCACAGCCTGGCAGAGTGCACAAAATAGTGAGCAGTCTGCTGGAGCACTTGTTACTGTTTCAATTAACTGCAGATTTGGGGAAAATACTTGATTGTTACTTCACTATCAGGACCGTCACTTCTCCATCACTTGGAATAAGCGAGTGTGAGGATTCCTCTGGACTTCTCTGCTTCACTTACTGCATAGCCCACTGGGTAGCCCACAGCTGGGCACACAACAAACTCACACCACACCGACAAACATGTTGGTAACAGGAGAGATCAGAAAGAATGGAGAGAAGTCCCAGGGATGTCATAGAGACAAGCTTGGAGGTGGCTGGGTTAGGACTTTGCCTAATGTCTTGGCATGTGTGTTCTCCCTGTTGTCCATGGCATCATTTCTTTATCTGAATATGAAGACCAATGATCTGCAGGAAAGGGTTTGGGCACTGCAGCATGGCAAGTCTGGGGACATTGCTTTCCATATGCCAGGATTATCTATGGATCAGCTCAACTCCATCGTCCAGGAGAAAGTGGATCGGCTCCTGTCCCAGGTGTGGATGATGTGCTCTGTGTTAGTCTCCAGTTCTGGTATTTAACTGGGCATTAGTTCTGAGATGACTGCACTTAGGCATTTGTTACAAGGGCAGTCCTGCTAGGCTACTTACTTGTCATTATATCATCCTTAATACATGCACATTGACTTTAATGCAATATACTTTGCAGTAGTTTTGTACTGCATTTGCCAAAAGAGGGAGAAATGTGCTTGTGGCTTGTATGTTATATCCCATTTATATTGCATGCTCTCCTGTGTTTATTGCATTCCTAGCAGAGTGTGAGTTCTGGTTGATGAAACCTGTTTGATATACAATGTATATGACCCCCTAAACATGTAAACTAGCAACAGAAGACTGTCAAACTTACAACACTGCAACTGTTGATTTAGCAGCCCCACAGGCTGTGTTGGTAGTTGCAGTAAAGCAGGAGCTGGCCGACTGCAATTTCTATCCTAGTGGACCAACTTTTGTAAAGAGCAAGTCAAAAGCATCTGAATCAGATATAATTAAAAGCCCACTAGCTAAAGAGATTTTTATTATAAAACCTTTTGCTTGCACAGGTGTCCCTCAGCAGGAGATTTTACTATACTATATCCCCCTGTTAGAAGGACTGTGCTCTGTGACTCTTCACCCCAGTCTCAATGTGTAGGAGGAAATTAAAGGTCCATTAGAGCAGCTACACTTACCAACAGCACTGCATTAAGTGGGTTAATGATCCAGCAGTGATTAAGTGGCTTGTCTTCCAAAATATAAATTGATAGACAATTTATGAAGTGATCACCAGTAAAGGGGAACGTGTCTGCATAGAGAAAAAGTGACAGCTCATTGAGCCGTGTGTAGTAACAGTTCATTTCTCTTCTCGTCTTCCCCCATGAACGAGGCACAGAGAATTATTATTTATCAGAGTTGGATTTCTAGACCGCAGAGACATTCCAGAAATCCCATTGTAAATTATCCCTAGAATGGCCAGTATTGTGTTTATGGTAATATATTTCCATGTGTCTGCAGGAGAGAGAGAAATACTGTCCCACAATATGAAGCTAGGAAGTTGGATTTTACAAAGCCGTCCATCCACATTGTGTCATTTTAATACTGTTAGGGGGGCAGGTCATTTGATATGCAATGTGATAGGCTATACCACTTTACCTGCAGGGTAATTACCGTATATATTCATGGCAGTTAGCCCCTGGGGAACATGTGGAATATAAAAACTCCAGTAAAACATACATACTGTATATAAACAGCCACCCACACTCCTATGCTACACCCATGAGTTTTCTTTCCATAAACCATGCTTTTCTCTTTCTGGCCAACACAGAATTGAGTGAATACTTTCCTGTTTAATAAAGGGTTAAATACTCTGACCCAAACATACACTAGAGAAAGATATACTTTTGCATTCTGGCTGTTGCAGAACTGCAGTGCCGAGAATCTTGTAGAGATGGCGGGGAAGTACTGGGAGATGCAGTACAACAGTGGAAAAGTCAAAGGTTATGTATTTCTGGCTTCCATTTCAATGACAAGGGCCACGCTGATTGACAGTTAAGATGTACACCATTCAGTTGTATGTAGGAGCAACTCTGCAAATACCTTTTATCTATGATCTCTTTATATGTGCATTTTCAACAAAGATTTAATCAGTAGGTTGTCATTACGCTATTCAGAATAGGAAGATTTTTGCTTCACTTGGAGATTTTGACTATTGCACCTACTATATACTGAGCAGGTTGCCCATAAATGTCCTTCCAATTTATTTCTGTGGCCTCAGCTTGTTCATGATCCCCATAGAGTTCTGCCCTGGCTTGTCTGGAAATATGTTTAATATACAGATACTATAGAAATGTAATGTCATGGATATGAATAGCAGATATAGGGGATATTAAATTGTAAAAACCATTATTCCAAACAACTTACAACTTGCAATTAGTATATGGCAAATTTGTATAAATCTTCCAGTGTCCCACAGTCTTTACTATGAAGTTGGCTGGATTCTGAAGAGACCCACTGACATAACACTTCCAGAATAAAGAATTGTAAAACCCATCCTTTACAAAAATATTCTAGTAAAAAATGTCTGCAAACTTAATTAGAATATCAGTGTCATAAACTTTCTGAATTGGCCTCATTAGAATTACACAGGTTCTCAGATGAAGGATGAAGAGTGGGAGGGTAGCAGGGGTTAGCGACTTATGCCCTGGCCTGCCCTTTAACATAGTCCCCTGGCCTCGATCCTACTTCTTCTCCATTCTTATCTTGCTAAAAAATTGTTGAAATTTGGTGCTGGGCAAACTAGGGACTATGGACTGGGCAACTGATTGATGCCAAATCACCAAAGATGCTTTGGATATGATAACTATAATAGTTGGAAAGTAGAACGTCACAATCTTTGGTATGATTGGTTCTGAAACAGAACTCTGTATGCTTTCTGCCACTGACTGACTCACTGCTAGAAATTGTTCTGCACTAGTGATGAGCGAATTTGTCCCACTTTGCTTCGTCGAAAAATTTGCAAAACTGCTAAAAAATTTTCCAAATAGTGAAAAATTTGCGAAGATGCAAAATGTTCTGCATTCATTTTACTTTTTTTTAGCTCCAACTGCATTAAAGTCAAATGACTTTTTTGTCCAAATGCCTCAATGGGTGTTTTTTTGCCACAGCAAATTTTCTGCTGCAAATTTGTGACGAAGTTTCACGAAAAATTTGCAGAATTTCACCACAAATTCATGGCTGGCAAAAAAAATTTCCTATCTCTATTCTGCACAGTAAATTAACATCAATATTCTTATTAGCCAACAGCAACGGTGAGATCTGAACATTTCAGGGTTCTGTAGAACCATTTTATACTAGCAGTTTACTTGCATATGAATAATACATAGGGACCATGAATAAGTCTGGTGTATCACAGAAGTTGCCATTCTTAAAGCTCAATGAATGTAAAATATTACCTCTTATTTGGCTGAATTAAAGCAGTAAAAATGTTGATGTTGTCTCGTACCTGTGGTTGCTCTTTGTACTACTAAAACTTACATATAAAGCCCCCCAGACTTACTTTGTGCTCTCATGTTACCCTATACATTTGTCTCCCCATAAGCTTGGCCAAGGGATTAAGACTCAGCAGAGCTGTTTATATATTGTTGTAGCTCCTGTCTGTAAATTTGTTAAGGTTGAATCACTGTTGATGTCTGGGAAATCCATCAAGCTTTGGTTTCAGTCATATAAGACTCTAACTTTTGAATTTTTTTTTTCTGCAGAGGTCCTATGAACACATGGCAAAGCTCCGAATCTCAAGGGAAGCACCAGCAGACTGCAACTGCCCAGCAGGTAACTGTCATCAGATGGCTATCATATCAGTTGTCCATAGATGCTTGCACACTCATTGTGATGTGATCAAGCTAAAGCCTTGCCCCATTGGCTACAGGGATAGTTTTCTATCCAGTTCTTATAACTAATACTTACCATAATGGTGCACATTAGAGGAAAAATCTGACTGATCTTATATATATTTATAAGAATAAAATCACTGCAATGTATTTATATTTGAGGCTTGTGATGTGCAGAATGCTAATGTCATCAATCAATAACCTTCAAGAGACCGTCAATTTTTGAACTATCTGCATTATTCCTCAGCCATGAGCAAGTCTTGTTCAGTTTAATTTCAACCTTAGGTGATAATGACCGGACTGATTGCATGCACTGGTCGTACCGCAGAATAATGATAATAAGATCACAGATCTGGCTTTACACAGTGTCATTGTGCAGTAAGTATTAATGAATGACCGTCCAGGGTCCTTGTGTAAAATGAAAGGCTATGTTTAGAGCAGGAATTTGGTGGCTCTGTTTCTCTATGTGCATGTGGCAGCGGGGACTAACTTGTGACAAACGCTGCCTGCTTGACAGAGTGCTGGCCTCAAGGAATGAAACAGCTTGTGACAGTTGGTGCTCTGTACAATACCCCTGGCAGAGCGCTCTCATGCTGTCTCGCTTGGAAACATAATCCATTATATTAGCTGGAATGGATTAGTATAACCGCAGCTTGGTAGGTTTAGACTTATTGATGGCCAGCTCTGCGATCTGAGACCTGCTCAAGAACACTGCTTTATCAAACTTGTTGCTTACTTTCTATTTGCAAGGCTTATATTCCGTCTGGGTCACCATCCTATGGTTCATTATTTAGAGCATTATACAGTATTTCAAATTACAGATTCAACATGCACTATGGTGACTATAGTCTTTTTTCCCCCAATTGTCTCATTTGTAGTACATAAAATTGAAATCCACAAATTGTCATATCTAGGTGTTCTATGGTTTTCTCATTGCCAGGGATCTAGCTGCAGATGCTAGTGCTAGAGCTCTGTATTACCTACGTGCATGAAAGGAAAAGTGCATTTCTGCTCTGCTGCCACTAGAGTATAACATTACATCATTATACAGAACTGTTCAGAAGACGCAGATTTTGCCTGTAAGATAATCTTATAAAGTTCATATTTTACCATTGCTATTGTCATTGCCTTTCAAACGTTAGTTTATCTAAAATGAACATAGAGTTACTGTAAATGCCTTCAGTTTTCTTATATAGTCATCCATTCCATTTGTAACATTTTTAGTATAAATGTTTTTTTGAAAGAAATATTAAAGATTCAGATTATACATGCTACAACAAAAACCAAAGTTATATCATGAGTTATTAAGCATCAAACTTCAGTATGTTTTGCTCTATACAATTTGCTTCAAAGCTAGGGCAATGCTGATAAGATGATAAAGTCTAATTCTTACTCTATTACCATTGTGTTGCCCAATTTTACCTTCTTAGTTGACCCTATTTTTCTCCCATAGAGACAAAGAAGTGCTATAGTACATGTAGATATTGCTTGACTTCTGCAAATATCTTTGCAGAGGAGTGCTGCTGTCCATCCTCATTTTAGTAATACTTACTTATCCTAGAACCCCATTTACAACAGGTAAATATATATCCAGGTATGGGACCTGTTATACAGAATGGTCAGGACCTCAGGTTTTTCCGGATATCGGATCTTTCTGTAATTTGGATCTTCATACCTTAAGTCTACTAGAAAATCATGTAAACATTAAATAAACCCAATAGGCTGGTTCTGCTTCCAATAAGGATTAATTATATCTTAGTTTGGATCAATTAGAAGGTACTGATTATTATAGAGAAAAAATTAAATACTTTTTAAAGATTTGGATTATTTGATTATAATGGAGTCTATAGGAGACAACCTTTCCGTAATTCTGAACTTTCTGGATAACGGGTTTCCGGATAGCGGATCCCATATTTCTTATTATCCTTGATGATTCTACTATATCCATGATGGCAGTACTCTATCAGCTACAGTTATTCTTGAAAGGAGGTATTTCTGTTGGAAAAGAATTTGAAGCATACATTGCTTTTTTTGCACAGATACTGTTTTTATTACTTTAAAATTTATTTGTTGATAGATTCACTTCATGAGTTGAAAAAGAAAACTGATCATATCTGCCAGTATTGGTGCAATAACTATAGCCACCAATCACATTTCTGGTTGCTATAGTTTACTATACTAAAGTTAATTTATCCAGTGTTGGTTAATAAGGCTCTTTTTAACTTATGTGCCATGATATGACCAGTATAGGATTTGGCTGGCCCAGATAAATACACTTTTGAACAATTGAGCACATACTGCAGAAAGGTCAGGGGCAAATTATGTAACGAACTACTGTGAACTACTGTGAACTACTTTTTACCACTTTTAAGTTAGCTTTACATTTGGCTGCTTTTTCAACTTTAATAATCAGCAAATAGTTCATTGATTTTTATGGAATCCCAGTATCACATATTGCACAGTTCCTATTTCCTAAAGTTGCTTACCCATAGTATGTCTCCCACCCTGCCATCTCTAATTGATGCTCAGTGACAAGTTGTATAATATATTGTTCTGCAATCCAAGGTTTGCCCTACCATCAGCTGTTATTCAGATATTTGTGGTATATACAAATTCATTTCTGTGTCTGCAGAGTCTATTGATTTGACAGATCAGTGTTTATGGATCTCAAGTGAACAGCAAAACAATTGCTATTTTATAGTCCAGCAAACAGTGGAGATACAGCAGATGGTTCAGCCTCTAACAATCTCTAACACTGTGCTATTATAAGAACTCTTTTTGTTGTTGTGTAACACAAATAACACAAGACTCAAGCTGAAGAGCAATAGACAATAAATGTTCATTTTTACATAACAATTCTGCTGTAACAAATTGACTTTTATGTTCTTTCAATTTTTTGTACATAAAAAATGTATAAACGTAGTTGTCTATTATACTTTTGTTATTCTATTATACATGTTTGCTATAAATCCATTTTGATAGAATTTTCTTTTACTGCTATATAAATAATGATCACAATTAGCAATGTAAATATAATCAAGTGACAGAACTGGTAGAACAAGCTAGCCTATTAGACTGTAGAAGTTCAAATATAATAGTTTATTTTACAAGGGATGTTGTCAAGGTCGGACTGGGCCGGAGGGGAACAGAGAAAAAACCCAGTGGGCCCCCGGCTCTTGTGGGCCCGCACCCACATGTGGCTCTTAATGGCGCGACCCCCTCGCAGAAAAAACGTTTTGTGCGCGTGCACAACCACAGTGCCGCGCACATGCAAGCAGATCCGCCACCCATGCCGGCACTGCAGGGGAGTCTGGAGGGGGCCCTGGAGCAGCAGCTCCGGTGGGCCCTGGGCCCCCAGTCTGACCCTGGGTATTGTGGCCCCTTTATTGACCCTTCTTGGAAGGGGGATGGGGGAGAGCTTGCTAGCCCGAGCAGCAATGCTAAAGTAAATAACAGCTCAAGGGGACTG
Organism: Xenopus petersii; assembly: GCA_038501925.1. Lineage (NCBI taxonomy): Eukaryota > Metazoa > Chordata > Amphibia > Anura > Pipidae > Xenopus > Xenopus petersii. The sequence continues at coordinate 58,332,434 of CM076673.1, read as the reverse complement.
GTAGCTAGAGGCAGCAGTGGTGATTAAAGGGTGGACAAATTTGCAAGTGTTTATGTGCCTAGACTGATGGGGCGCTGGGCCAGGTAGTATTTTCCTAGATCGATCTCGCCCACTGAGGGTTGCCCCCCCCCATTGCCAAAAGTGTAGCTCAACAAAATAAAATGTATATGGTTGGTCTGAGAGTGATTAGTGACTTGTTAATCAATTACTTGATTAACTATTAAATTACTGGCAGAGAGGGACCCAGAGAGTGATTTTCTCCCCTCCCAGTGTGAAAGCAGGTCTGAAACTGTGAAACTAATTGCGTGACATTTGACAGATCTATTTCCTGATTTCCTGAACACCAGGAAACTGCCCAGTAAGCGTGACCTACCCAATTATCAGATCTAAAGAACACTCAACCACTTTTGGAAGCCGTAGAACATTTCTCCCAGTCTGAAGTTTTTATTCTATAGAAGCAACCCAATATCCCATAAGTAGCCGTTCTAAATATGTATAACATTATTTCCAAATAGATTGAATATGTCTTTAAGATAAATGGATACGTAATGTAGATTATTATATATTAAACGATTAACACGTATTCACTTATTATTGCACCAGTACTTTCTATTTACAAACAGGGTTTGAAACCCCCTTTTTATACTTTACCATAAACTGAGAGTGGATATTTGAATTTACACACAAATGAGTGGAAGCCATACTTTTTTGCTTAGACAGAAGCTGTAGCCATACATAGTACCAGTTACACAATTATCAATTATTATTGCATATACAAATTCCCTGTAGGTCTCCATAGTCTCTCAGTGGCACCAGCTCTTTATTTTAACAACTAATATGTGTAACCAATACAAACAAAACTTTTTTTTTACATTTTACACTGATATTCTGCTATTCTGCTATTCTTTAGTAGGGATGTAGCGAACGTCGGAAAAAAAGTTCGCGAACATATTCGCGAACTTGCGTCAAAAATGCGAATGGTTCGCGAACGTCGCGAACCCCATAGACTTCAATGGGAAGGCGAATTTTAAAAGCTAGAAAAGACATTTCTGGCCAGAAAAATTATTTTAAAGTTGTTTAAAGGGTGCAACGACCTGGACAGTGGCATGCCAGAGGGGGATCAAGGGCAAAAATGTATCTGAAAAATACATTGTTGACACAGCGCTGCGTTTTGTGCTGTAAAGGGCAGAAATCACACTACGTCACTCAGGTGATGTTTCTGGACACGGAATGTGAAAAAGCTCACACAGCTAGGTGGCACTTGGTTAAAGACTGGGCAAACAATGCCTGCAAGGGCAACGTATGCAGTAGTGGATACGGAATATATTATTGCTGCTTGGAAAACGTCACTCAGGTGGTGTTTCTGGAGACGGTATTATTATTGATATTTAGACAGAATGTGAAAAAGCTCACACAGCTAGGTGGCAGTTGTTTGAAGAACACACTGGGCAAACAATGCCTACAAGGTCAACGTATACACTACTACAGCAGTGGATACGGAATATATTATTGCTGCTTGAAAAACGTCACTCAGGTGGTGGTTCTGGAGACGGTATTATTATTGATATTTAGACAGAATGTGAAAAAGCTCACACAGCTAGGTGGCAGTTGTTTGAAGAACACACTGGGCAAACAATGCCTGCAAGGTCAACGTATACACTACTACAGCAGTGGATACGGAATATATTATTGCTGCTTGAAAAACGTCACTCGGGTGGTGTTTCTGGAGACGGTATTATTATTGATATTTAGACAGAATGTGAACAAGCTCACACAGCTAGGTGGCAGTTGTTTGAAGAACACACTGGGCAAATAATGCCTGCAAGTGCACTACTATTGGTGCACTACTATGAAGAACAGCAAACAGCATTGGACACGTTAAAGAACAGTAAGATAAGTAAAATAAAAAAAAAATATATATGTATATTAAAAAAAAATATTACTCTGGTTGGTGCTGAACTACTAGGAGCAGCACAGTAGCACACCAGTCCCACTCCCCAACACAGCTAGGCTAATAGCACTGGGCTGTTATAGTAGCAAAGTAAAAAAACAAAAAAGAAAATAAAAGCAGTCCTTACAAGGACTATTGGGTTATTACAGCAGTCAGCAGATGAGATCAGAAGAGATCAGTGCCCACAGCAGCTACATACAGAGCACTGCAGTAGAAGGTAGATTACTAGCCAGCAAAGCTACCTAACCTAAAATGTCCCTCAAATCCCTGCAGAGTTCTGTCCCTACAATACAGAGCAGTATCAAGTAGATTACTAGCCAGCAAAGTTACTATCAACTGTCCCTTAAATCACTAACAGCTCTCTCCCTACACTAGCTCTTCCAAGCACACACAGGCAGAATGAAAAAACGCTGCAGGGCTTCAGTTTATATATGGAAGGGGAGTGGTCCAGGGGGTGTGGGGTGGTCCAGGAGGGAGAGCTTCCTGATTGGCTGCCATGTATCTGCTGGTCTGGGGGAGAAATGGCAAAAAAAAGCGCCAGCTAAGGCGAACCCAAATTGGCGAACGTCGCGCGATGTTCGCGAACATTCGGCGAACGCGAACAGTCGATGTTCGCGTGAACAAGTTCGCAGGCGAACAGTCCGCGACATCACTGTTCTTTAGCTATTCTAGCAAATATACTGAAGGTTTATTTTAATTCAAACCCTAAAAAGATTTACAATTTTAACTTGAAGCTGGTAACTTGAGGTCATGATACACTAGTCAAAAAATGGAGCACCAAAGAGATCAAAGGCCGTTTAAAAAGTGAAGTTTATTCCATCATCATTAAAAATATTGCATGTCTCTATGCATGTTCGACGCGTTTCGTGGCCACCTGCCACTTCCTCAGAAGTTAGCTTAATGATGATGGAATAAACTTCACTTTTTAAAAGGCCTTCAATCTCTTTGGTGCTCAATTTTTTGACTACGTGTCACTGCTGGGATTGCAGTGGATGTGATGCACATGAGATGGTTTTTGTGACCGGTAAGTGCTCCCACAACTACTTTTGTTGAAGGTATATCAACTAGAGGTCATGTCAGTAACGGCTAAAGAAACTGGAGCATGTCTAAAGTATTTCTTTGTGTGTTTTAAAATGCTTGTTTTAAGTATTACCATTCTGGCACTTAAGTTATAGGCACTGGCACTTATATGGAAATAAGGCTCATTTCTAATTCTTGTTAAAGAATAATATTTTGTTTTTTTCTGCTGAAATTCAGTTGACATAGCTGAACTTTGAATCAGTTTTTTCTTTCATTATCCACTTGACAACATAAAGTGGCAAATGTGACTGGAAATGCTAAAGCCCTTGATTGGTCTCCTGTGTATGTGATCACGCATATCTTATCCCCACACGTTCTGAGCACACATGGGCATCATGTCAAGAATGCTGAGCTCCAGCCAGATACTTTGGTCTTTGTGATGTTACCACTGGGATTGATGGTGCTATATGAAACATTATCCTTATAGGATAACAGCTACTATAGAAAAAAGGAGCATGTTGAAGGAAACTTCTTTAAAATATATTTCTTATTCCTGTGCATAAGACCTTAACAATAGAAAAAATAATATGTATGTACACAAAAATTTGAATGGTATATATAAAAAAACAATAATTTGACATTAGATCATAAGTAGGGTAATATTTACTAAAAGATGAAAATATTGAAAATAAATCATCTGGGAGATTTGTGGCTACTTTATGACTGTAAACAATTTCTTAATTAGTCTAGTAAATGTGTAATGTAAATATCTACAGGGTCAGTTTTTCATTTCATTAAATCATATGTCAAGTATCAGATCATGTAGAGCCTTGAGGAACAAAAATGCAGGGCAGAATCTCAAAGGAAAAGTACTAAGGCAATAAAAAGCCTTGAGGGTTAGGAACAAAGGTTGCACAGAGCCTATAGGTCAGGTACCAAAGTGGCGCAGAGCCTACGGGGCAAGGTACCAAATCATTGCAGAGCCTTGAGGGGCAGAAACAAAGGCTACACAGAGACACAAAGTTTCAAGGACCAAAGCAGAGCAAGGACTAGCGGTTCAGGTATCCAAGCATCAAGGTACCATAGCTGTTCAGTCCCTTGAGGGCCAAGAACAAAAGCAATTAAGAAGATCTGATTCTAAGACAATTTAGAAAATTGAGCAAAAAAAATTTCTGATTTATTCTTTTGGCAGGACTCTCTGTCCTAGCATACTACTTGCCAGAATGAGCATGGTAGCAAATCTTAAGAACCTATTTATAATGCTGTGTAAAATGTGGAGTAAAATATTACTGGTGATGTTGTTCATAGCAACCAAACAGATCTTGGCTTTATTTCCTAACTGTTTAAATCTATTTGCTGATTGGTTGCTCTGAGCAGCATCACAGATAATATTACACTCCACTTTTTACACAGCATGATAAATAGCACCCCTTGCGTGCTCTTTACTTCTTTGACTCCTTCCATAACATGGCTTGGCTCACCACCAGAGAACCTGTGAGCATCACATACCTAAATATCTAAATATCCCAGAATGTATTCATTAAATCTCCTTGCATTAAGGATCAGACCATATGCAAAGAATAAATCATATGTGGAGTATTACTAACACAGCACAGTCATATTATACTATAAAGCTCACTGACAAAAGAATTAGGGACCATTTTAAAGCAGGTAATTTACCATGTGTTTGTTGACTGAAAGGATGAAGGAAAGTAAGATGCTGTTTAGTAAAAATTGGGGGTCATGGGTTGGACATGTCTGATTTAGGTCTGATCTGGGCCATTCTAGTGCTGTCCCAGAAGGCAAGACATTAGTTATATGCACAAAACATGGAGGCACACTGTTAAAGTGGGTAAGTACAGGTGCAAGCAACACTTATTTAGCACATACTATGAGGACACTGATTCCTTTAAGCCTTCACTGCATGAACTAGAGTTCGCCTGACTGTCTCTGGCCTCAGTCAAGTGCTTCCTAATAGGAAACTATGTGAGAGAAGACATCACCCCTAGAAATAGGAAGTATACATGCAAGGGAACTGTTCAGAGACAGTTGTTTACTAGATTCATAGATTCAAAGATTCAATCAGACTGAATCTTGTTAACTGGAAAGGGCCAGAATGTCCGTACAGAGCGTAGGAGCTTAAACATTTCTTTTCTAGGTAAGCCATTATCTGTAAGCTATAGAAATTAAAATTAATGGCATACATATTGGCAAATGTTCTTGGTTCTAATAGTCACTGTCACTAAGGATGTTCAGCTGTAGTGTGGCTTTGCACGCATTTTCTCTGCAATTATTAGTTATCAAGGGTGAAACCTATTGTCAGAGTCCTGAAACTCAAGCTGCCAATGATCCATTTAATCAAAGCATAGGTCTGCAGAATAGCTCTGCAGCGTTTCATAAAGCTCAGATCAATAAATTCTGGTATACTGAAAGTGACAGGAGAAGAATTTAGCTCCCACTGGTGCCTTTTTGCTGCTGGAGAATTGTTTGACAAATATTTTTCAGAAGACATACTCAACGTTAAAAGCTTCCAAGAATAAAACATCAGATCTCCCACACATAGTTTTATACTTTTCTGCTACAGTATAAAAAAGGCATAGAGAATACAGTTGACATTCTGCCACATAGTGATATTTACAATAAGCAGTATAGTGGAAATAAAGTGAGCAAGACTGTATTGCACTGGAAACCTTGAATATAGTGGGCTTATATGTGTTTTACATTGAATTTTATGTATTACTAAACAGGAAGATATTCCATCACTGTTTTGGGATTCTATGTGATGATATAGTCAACTACATCAAAACCAAGGCATATATCATCTATTTACTAACTCTACTCCAGAAAATAGTTGGAAAGCAAAGGCATGAGTGCCAGTTTTAAGGAAGGGTAGAGAAGGCATCAGAGGAGTCCCTTTGGGTGGTGCAGAGGGAGCAAAGGAGCAAACATTGGTACAAGTACAAAGGACCTATTATACTGTCTACCAATTGTCAGAGCTTTTTAATATATTCTTGAGAGATGACCAACCTGTGACCCTTCAGCAGTTTTTGAACTACAACTCCCAGCATCCAGCATCAAACTTTGTCAGGGGCATGCTGGACAATGTCATTAACTCCAGTTTGTTGTTCAGGCAATCACAGAATGCTTATATCATTTGTGTTATCTGTGAGGGGTTGTACTAGCATTCATATTCAATCCACAGTTACAAAAGTTGATTTTTATAGAACTACAGGAATCCTACAGTAACGTATTTTATCTTCTTCAGTGCTGAAGCTTTGCCCACTTTTATACTGATGCCTAATATTTCACCTAACAATTGTATCAATCTCATTTTAAAATCAGTGAAAAAAACTTGAAAAAAAACCCCCATTCATTAGTGGGAACTAGCCGTTCTTAGCCTGCAGTGGTTTTGAGTTTGTCAATCAAACTAGGGACCCATGGAATGGTTGCGATTTGGCTGAATCCAGGAACTTTTTAAAGGAAGGGTCCAAATAAAGGGTACACCCTAAGGATAGTAATGACATACCTGATAACCCAGTCCAGACTTACCTGACTTACCTGTTACCCCAGTGCAGAAAACTGCACATGGCTCGGGGTACTTCCAAGCAAGCGATCCTCTTCCAGTTCAGCTTTTATCCTCCTCTTATCCATACAATAACAGGTGTGTTTATTTTCTCACTAAATTTTCAAGGTGAGTGAACCCTGTAATGTTTAGAAGGAGGACCTTTGAAGTTCCCTGATTCATAACTATGAAGAAAAACAGCCCTTTTCCTTTACATCAAATCACAACTGTGGGCAGCTGTGTTCCATGTGCACCTTTCTGACGAAACACACTTGTTTCTTGATTTTATCCAGCTTTATTTGCTGTGATGTTCTCCCTTTCACTGAGAAGGAAAGTAGACCTAAAGGAAAGGAGTTAATTAAGATGCATTCATAAAATGCTGGAGTTTATCAACTTTGCAATTCAAGAGAGAGAGACAGTAAGAGCTGGCTATTACTGAACTTATATGTAACCTGTATTTTTCACACATTTTTTCCTAATATGGTAAAACTACAGCAAAAAACAAAGGCGGTTTTTCAGACTCCTTAATGAGCCATAAATTGTTGTGTTGAGATTAAGGTTGGCCTACAAAACAGAGATACAGTGTATCATGGGAAGAGCTAAAATGCCAGAAAAGCAGGAAACCCAGAAATGTATAAAATTGGCCTAATACAAAAGATGCAATTATTAAACCATTCTGAACCATGAATTGCCTAATTCAAACACAAAATGAATTTTTTAAAAAGAGAAATGTGTCACCTACAGTTGTTGACATAACATAAACAGGGTAACATAATAAAAGCTTGCCCAGGTCTAGTAACCCATAGTAACCAATCAGGTGATTGTTTTTAAACAGCTGACCAGTCAAGGCAACCTACTGATTGGGTGCTAGGGGTTACTAAATCAGGAACAGCTTTGCTCCTTTTATTACATTTATGAGGTATAGTAATAAATGGTCTTAAATCTACTACTTGTCGAGGAACCCATGGCAATCATCCAGCAGGTTGCCTTTACTGGTCAGCTGTTTAAAAACAAGCATGTGACTGGTTTATATGGGTTATTAGACCAGGGCACACAAAGCAAACATCTGATTGGTTGCTGTGGATTGGTAAATGTGGGCAAAAATTAAGACTTTTTATTACATTACCCCATTAGTATTGTATTTTAGTTAAATACAAAATATTTGGCCAAAGCCAAAAGTCGCAGAAAATGGTTTCTACTAAACCTCGGATTTTATGCATACTTCATGCTATCAAATGTGTACTTATAAACAGACATTGGAGTGCTGTAGTGTAGTGTAATTACTGTGCTTCAGTAATGGCCATTAGTATACACACAATTCTTTGTGAGCTAAAAAAAAAACATTAAATTAACTATTAAATGCCCATGTACAAGACAATAGTATCACACAGAATTCCTTTGCCCTGTGTGTGAGAAATGGAAGGCATACAGTATATTGATTTTCCCATGCCACCACTTTCAGAGCAAGTTTCCATATCCATTTGTTGGGATAGCAAAGTGCCCTGGGAAGTGTGACTTGATGCTGCACATGTTATCAACAGCAGAGAGGAGCTGTTACATTTGTTAAACTGCCTTTCACCCCTCTCATCTGTGAAATGTTAATCACCAGATGCAGTACTGTAATCTGCTAATAATAGACTTTACATGGCGGCTAATGAGCGCAGAAGAATGCTCTCTTTGGGAATATTCGCTGCTTTGTTAAAGAACACTTGTTTGAGACGGGTGGTAGATATTCCCTCAAATCATCCTTTTTCCCTGCATCCCAGTATATTCTTTCATTGACAACACAGTACTGTTCTCTTAACTGGGTTACAGGAAGGCACAGAAGGTTACTTGCAAAGCTATGTTGCATTGTGTTCGGACACACTAATCTTTTTGTTGGCTTACGATTGGTCACTTCAGTCAAACCCCAGAAAACGTTAATGAAATAGTGGCCTGAGAAGGACTTTTTGTTGTAGGAAGTGCCCAGTTCAAAGTCTATTAAAGGTTTGAAGAGAAGCAAAGTGGACTTAGAGAAAGAACTCTTAGGAGGTCCTTATAAGGTCAAATGGTCAATCAGCTCTCTCATCACTTGAGATCATACGAGACAGAGAATAGGTCCAGCTCCTACAGCTTTCCCTCTGTGGGTTGGCAATGTTGCAACATGATGGGAACACACTTCTATTCACAGACTCAGCAGGAGAGGCTTTTACATTTTGCTAGTCTTACTTTCACGGAGTGTGTTGATGGGAGGCTGAGACTGCCCTTTGTGAATTGCTTTAGGTTTTTAATAAAACATCAGCCTTTGTCAAAGATGCTATTGTGACCCAGCATTTCCCTTCCTCCCTAATCTAATTGAGCCATCCAGATGCCGTCCAAACAAGATGCAGACCTAGTAATTGCAAACTGCCAGTACTTTATATTACAGCAAGTTCTTGGCTAAAGTTATGAACATTCTGTCAAGACAAATTCATGCATGGTATCAGTACTATACCACTGCTTATATATAGAGGAGATGTATCGGAATGTATTGAAGTGATAAAAGTATATTTAACTGTTATAGTTACCAAGCAATCAATTTTTTTTAGGTTGGGAGGATTTCAACTAAATTGATTACTAGTACCAAAAGCCTTCGATTAGGTGCACTATGTAAAAAGTTGCATAGATGTTGCAGAACTAAAACCTCCAAATTTCTTTCAGCAGCTTAGCAGATGTGTGTCTTGCGTATGTACTTTTTCAAAAGCTGAAGTGCATTTTTCAAGGACTAAACAAAAACAAAACAAAAAAATGAATACATAGGTAGCATCTATGTCCATCTTTCCAGTATATCTGGTTGCTGCTGTTTGATCACATATCGTTGTCATCTTGAGCTGCTTGGATGTCTCAATATGCTGTACAGGTATGGTATCTGTTATCAGGAAACCCATTATCCAGAAAGCTCCAAATTATGGAATGGTTGTCTCCCACAACTCCATTATAATCAAATAATCCAAATTTTTAAAAATGATTCAGTTTCTAAGTACTTGATCCAAACTAAGATATAATTAATCCTTATTGGAAGCAGAACCAGCGTTATGGGTTTATTTAATGTTTACATGATTTTCTAATAGACTGAAGGTATGAAAATCCAAATTACAGAAGGATCCGTTATCTGGAAAACCCCAAATCCCAATCATTCTGGATAACAGGTCCTATAGCTGTACTGTACTGTCAAATCAGACACAATGCTGCATACTGTAGTTGTGACCAGCTAAATTTGTTAGAATTGTTATATTTAATTGCATGCATTTGCAGAAACATAGCCAGCACACAGCACACTGTGGAAAACACAAATGGGCAGTAGTGGAGGTTAAAAGAGGTTACAGTATGGATAGATGTAGACTCATATGGGGTAATGTAATAATAAGCACAACATTGGCAATAATTGCATCCATTGGTTGCATTAGGTTATTTGAACTAGAAAAAATTTGGACCTATTTTTAGATTACTCCCATTAAGTCAGGTAAGTCAATGATTGCAAACCTAAGTGAATTAATAGCATTGTAACAGTGCAGAAGCTCAAAACATATTGGAAATGCAACGAAACCTCAATTTTGTATCCTCTGATTTTAGATTTTAGCTAATTTTACATATATTATGCATAATACATTTCCCTGGGATTTTGCACAATTTTTCTCTAGTCTTCTGAAGTTTGTATTGTACTACTCTTGCAGAGATATACAGTATGTTGACCCTGAATATATACATAGCATCAGGTAAGACCTGCATTAGAGATTTTACTAAAGGTATACAAGGGTAATTAAAGCAATATATATATATATATATATATATATATATATATATATTACAATAAACTAATCACGTGATGAACTTGGTACTATACAGAAAATGGTTCCATTTCATTATGTTCCATCCTTTGTAGATGTTTTTAATTTCATATGGTAAATGGTAGATTTCTCATTTCTAACCTCTGAATAAATGTTTTCAGTAATTTACGAGATTATATCCAGTGATGACTTGTTGGTAGGAAATTCAATCTGTCGCCCAGGCTGAGGCTTTATTATTAGTCCATTTTTGCTCATAAATCAACACAAACGCAGACTTCAGTCCTAATGGTTTGCAACACCTTATTGTGTTTCACTATTCATTTTGTGGTAGCTTGGCTTTAACAATGGGATGCAATGTATCCCTACTAAAGTACAATGAGAAACTTCAGTTTAAAACCAACAAGAGCTAGGGGCTCACTTTCTTGTGGGAAAGGATACAAAGTGCAGAAAACATGCACTAACCATCATGTTTTTCACATTTTGTCACTGGCCCTGTTTTGAGCACCAACATCAGCATCAGCAAGAATAACAGCAGTACAGAGCTAAATATTGGCAAATTGGTTAATCCACTCTTTAAAATGAACTGGTATTGCAGAAACACAGCTCCCATCGTGCCATCTTTGGTGGAGCCAAACTTCAACAAGACCTTTTTATTATACAGTATCTCCCTTGGCATGTGGCAAAATGCAATGAAGAGTCATATTTACCATATTCTCTGTTAAATTTGTTATAAAGCAGCTCAATGGCTTCCTAGAATTCACATTGGGATAATCTTAGTTATGGCATTTAACTGGTAGCAGGAGGATAAATGGTCTTCATCAGCCACAGGTTGTTCAAAGCTGGAGCAGCTTGTGTTTCTCTTTAGTTCTGTTTAAGACACTGTTATTTATTCTTGTGCATGTAAACATTGCTCGCCATTTGTTTTATACGTCAGTGTGGGTGGCAGTACAGATGGACAAGAGATTTGTAAGGGCTCCACCAAGGTGATGGTGTGGAAACTGCCACTCTTAACCCCAAGGTCAGGTAGTTATTTTCCAAAATCAACATGTGCATGACCTTTCACACATAGTCCTAAATTCAACCAAGAATTTTGATTTTCAACACCCTAAGTGATGATTTCTGGTCGAGTTGGATGTTAAAGTTTTGCTTAAAGAATTTGTTTAGCTTAAAGCATTTCACAGTTCAGCTCCAGCAGTAGTTGATGTTTGCCTCCTAGTGGTTTCAGTCATCCGTTTACTAAAGTGCGATGGACAACTGTAATAACTTGTGCCAGAGAAAACTCCAGATTTACTTAAGTGTAAGCATGTCTGGGGTTGTGGATTTTCTAAAGCGCATATATATTCTTGCTTATGTTTAAATCTACACCATGTTAGCTGTTGGATTCACTAAATATTAGCACTAGAATTGCTACCTGGAGTGTAGTGTTATGTGTACAAAATGGCAGAAATTCTGTAGTGAGTAAGGTGTGACGTATTATAAACATATTGGTGAATGCATTTATAATAATTATCATGTGAAAATAAAGAATTATTACCTCCTTGGCCATAATTAAATATAATAATATATTTATAAATTGCTAATAAATACATTTCATTTGTTTGGTTATTTGCAGTGGCACCAAACATGCCAGATTTATAGCTGATAGTATAGTTGCCCTAAATAAGTGTCAAGAAACCTCACAAGAAATAATGCTGAAATAAACTTTTGCATTGTACTTTAGTTCAAGTCAGGATTTGTGAATTTTGTCACAAGAATAGTATTGCCATTAATTGCTGATGAGTTGTAAACAATAGTAACAGGCTTTAGTAAACAGGCACTTCTGTTATCACCTAGCTGGGGTGGGGCACTTGCTATTCACAACTATCAAAAGGTACCGCTGCTAGGAAATATAAAAGAAATCATGAGATTTGCCAATTTATTTTTAAATGGGGTAATAATGCAGCAGTTTTTCAGCAGTTAGTTAATTTAAAAACATTTGAATTTGCATTTATTTTTCTTCTAGTGCATTAATTAACAAACTTGTAGTCATTTTGTAATAAATCATTTTCAGATTCACTGATGCTTTACTTGTTTTTATAAAAAGGTTTTCTCTGGTGACCCAAATGACAGCTATTTACATCACTAAACTAATAATACTATGCCACTGTATCAATTACAACATGTCTTTCTTCATCTGCATTATAATTGCTGTCATACTTTTATCACTTGTTTAACATAAAAATAAAATAAAATAAATAAATACATCACTCAACTGTTGGTTGTACAAGTCACTTTAGGCTGGAAGATACTCCCAATATATTTGTCTAGTAAGATATGTTGAACTGAATTATTTCTGACAGTTTAACACAATCTGCAGTAGATAATAAAACCCTTTTGCAATATTTATTTATTAAATCTGTGTATGGTGTTAATGAATAAGTCTACAGTCTAAGAAAATGTAAAAATGATTTTTATTTAGTCTGAATTTAAATTCAGTTTTAGTTACATTATCAAGATCGCCAAATGAGCAGATCTTTCTGCAATATGACAAACTTGAGGGCCCAGGGCCAACAATCGGATCATAATTGTCCCCAATCGAGATCAACACGAAGATGCAGCACACGATCTGACAAAAATCAATACTGACAATCGATACCTGGCTGATTTTCGACCGGTGATTTGTTGGCTGGCACCATACACAGACCAATAAGCTGCTGACTCAGTTTTAAGTGCACACAAATCACAACAGTTCTTTTAAAAAAGGATATATATTCTCTGAAAATTCAAGGGATACATTTTTTCTTATAATGAGATCTAATCTAATTAATTTAGAGCTGGTAGAATATATATATATAGATATATATATATCTATATATATATATATATATATATATATATATATATATCAATATATATATCTATATACATATATATAAAAATATAAATATATATATATATATATATATATATATATATATATATATATATATATATATATATATACACAAATACAAGAGTCCTCTTCACTCAATCCATTATCAATATACAGTATTTAAGACAGAGACATTTTGTGCATACTGCTACTGAAAAATGCCTTACCCTTTAAACAAAACAGGGATTGTTTGTCCATATATTGCAATATATTTAAGCTGGCCAACTACGTCAAAGTCATCCCATATCTGGACAGTCCTATGCTCAATTTTCATCTGATTCATTAAGAATTCTATTGCTTCATTATACATTTTACAAAGGGACTCAGTTTTACCTGCAACTTACTTGCTGCTTTCAAAGTAAAACTCCCAAACTTGGCTGCCCTTTTATTAGACACCAGTGGGATCACCTGACTATATACAGTATATATATATATATATATATATATATATATATATATATATATACAAACACAGTGTTTGATGATAGCTTTTCTATAAAGTTCCAAATGCACGTGCAATTTAGCCCATGAACAGCAGACAAAGACAGCCTTTGTCACTTATAAATAGTTTTCCCACATGTAGCTGTTTTGTGGATATTTGTGAGAATGCAAGTGCTGGGGCCATTCAAGTGAGCTTTAGTGCTGTTCACACTAGCTACATAGAAACCTTTTGCACATCATCACCAGGATTTTATTTTATTTTTTACAGCTTGAAGCTGTAAGAGCCTCTTAATGCATTTAACATGGTAAAGGATACCAGGCATTGCAGGTTTATTGAAGACAATGCCATGTTTAGCTTCTGGTGAGATGATGTTTTATTGCTTACCAAGATGGTAAATCACATACAAACCCAAACTGTATATCATGTTTCCCTCTACCCTTGGTGTGTTCTTACGTTTGAAAAGCTCAACTTCTGCTTTTTCCTGCTGTTAACGAGTTGTGATTATATACTGTATATATATGTTATAATCAAATGGAGTGTTTACCAGATGGAGAGAAGGTAGAAAGGTCCAACAGGAACCAGATCATTTGTAATTGTAGACACAAAGGGGCCCTGATAAGGGAGTATGGTGGTTCTGACAAATATTTGGAGGATACGTAGCAGATGTACATATACTCAATAGATCATTAGCCATTATACATGGATTTTTAGTGACTGGTTTACTATAATTCTCTACTACTGTCAGTGTGATCCTCATACTTCATGTAGTCCTTTGATGTATTTTCAGTGTCCTACCAAAACAGAACCTGTAGTTTCAGGAAAAAGCAAATACCACATATTCAGAAGTTAATGGATATAACAGAAATGCATCTGAATATAATAGTTCCAAGGCTGCACAATATCTTGCAGCTCCTTACAGAGTAGTAATTGTTACACTATATTCAAGAAATTATTTGTTGATTACTTTTCTGGTAGACCAGCAATTTACGCAATGCTTCCTGTTGGGGAGAATCCCTAGTATAGCTAATAAGTGGGTGCTAGTGGTAACAGCTATCTATTTTAGGTCTCTTGAAAACACAGACAGGGGCCATGGATTTTGACACCCAAGGCAAGGGTGACACTTGACCTCTCCTATAGTCCCACCATATGGGTGAGTGACAAGGGGCTGGTCCAATAATGAGTTACTCAAATAGTATTCTACTGTGCATGACAAGGGGACTCCTAAATTAACCCTTCGCCTGCAGCCAACCCATTGAACCCCATTGTTACATACCATAATGAAACACAGGAGCCAAAAATGGTGAAAATGGCCACAGCATTAATTCATATTTTATCAAAAAATAGGACCTTGCCAGCCTTACCCAAAGGCAATATTCAAAGCCAGAATTCCATAAGGGATCGCTACTATGCTCTGCCGCTCCTCACTTGAGATCAGCACCAAGTCATTATATCCACCACTGAGTATTAGGCTGCCTCTATCTACAGAGAGCATGGTCCCAAACTCTGCTACAAGCAGGAGCTGCATCTTCCACTATGAGAGAAGTTCAGCAGCCCTGCTGTCGGTCCGGAATCTGCAGTGTGTCGATGATAGGAAATCCAAGCAGGATGTCCCCTAGCACAAGCAGTAGTAGTGTCTGTATCAATCAACCCACTGTGCAGTCACAGGAGAGAACCTCCTTTTTCCCTCTTCTAAATGTACCTGTGCAGTACTCTGGCAAGGTCCTGCAGCTGCTGTGATAAATAAAAACTTAAAATATATTATCATATGTCCACTGTTTTAAACAAGAGGAAGGCAAAAACACCCAGCCTGAAGCCACTGCAAATTATGCCTCAATAGGGAAAAAATTCCTTCCTGACATTTCATAAAATATGCAAAAAAGGGGAGAGTGGGTGGGATGTTTCTACCTGCTCAGAAGATAAGGAAGTGAACTGCTTCACCTGACATCACATCCCTGTCTTTCTCAGCTCCCCTGGCTTTTCCCTGTCTTAACTCATTCCTTCTCACCCAATCACAGCTACATCTGATTCTGCCAATCTTTAAATATAAACCAGTATAATTTGGCTGCTGGTCATTCACATCCTTTGTTAGCCCCTGCATTTATAGCTCTGGGGCTTTCCTTTCTATACTAAATATATATTGTAGAATTCCAACCTCTGATTTAGGGCAGGAGTTTAATATTTGTTCTGTACTTCATGGGGGGGGGGAGCTTAGAAATCTGTATGAGTAATGCATGTTTTTGTGAAAACCTTTGCATACCAAAGAAAGGAACAGACTATAAGTAAAAGGAACATTTGTAAATCCATTAAATGGATGCATTACAATTCTCTTATCTACAGTCCTGGCTCATTCCATTGTTTAAGTTGCTCTTTAACATTATTGCAGTATTTTGCATTTGTTCTGTGTTTTTTTATAGTTAAGTAGCGCTTAGTATTGTGTTAGCACCTATTGCTCTGTTATTCCTTAGAGACAGTGTTAACACATTACAGTAGGCCTAATGTGCTGGGAAAATGAATTAGGGGTTGTTGAACTTTTCATAGGATCTAAGTAACTAGTGAATTGATTTTAAATAAACACACAGTGCTCCAGTAGTATATATACAGCTAATTATTGGCAAACCACAGCCATCTGCCTGAAAACATTCTCTTTTTGATTAACAGCATTTACACTCCCAGATGAATGCCAAATTATATTAGATTGTACACAGATTCAATTGCAGTTGTATATAAAGGACTATTAACTCCAATGCATGTTTTGAAATGTGTGTGTAAATTATAGCTATGGGTGGTGTTGTTTATAGGGTCCACATGACAAATAACATGACTTTACATGATCCTCAATACTCGAGCTTAGTTTATTATACGTTACTGTAAATAACAACCCCTAAACATACAAATTATTAACCACCTATAATGACATTCTTAAACCAATATACAGGTATGGGACCTGTTCTGCAGAATGCTAGGGGCCTCGGGTTTTACGTCTAACAGATCTTTTTGTAGTTTGGATCTTCATACCTACCTACCATACCTTCATAAAAAAATCTGTTTGCTCTTTTGAGAAATGGATTTCAGTGCAGAATTCTGCTGGAATAGCACTATTAACTGACTCATTTTGAATTTTTATGTAAATCATAATCTGCTGTGTTTTTGAAAAGCCAATACAAATGTTGACAAAGAAAATATTTTTTTATTAAATATTTAACACTACAGACATAAACAGGCATAAAATAAAAATACCTGTAAATTCTGGAAACCTTTATGCAGGTAAATATAAATTGACTTACCTAGTTGTCACATATAGCTGAAGAATCTTTAAAGTGCTGTATTCTTTAAAATTCATATATTCTTCAGACATATATTTTTTGATATTCTAAGGTTTATATGTTTTAGCAAAATCTTAAGCTATTTTCAAACCTTTTATCATGTTGGCACACCTAAGAACTCAGTATAAGGGCTTCAAGGTCATGGTGACAGGAGGTAATTTTCCCATGTTCTCCCGCTACTTAAAGATTTTTTTTTTTAAGAAGTCATCTTAAAACGAACAAAAATCAAAGAGTCATTGTGTAGAACTACAGGTGTAATATACTCAGCTTCCTTATATGTTCATTGATTTTTAAGCCATTCTTGTTGAACCACAATACAAAAGCATCATCAAAAGCACACATAGTTACAGAACTGTATTTTCATATAAAGGGGAATAATCCTTTTTGGTGCAGAGACCTTGAAATTCAGCTCTGCTGGGTAATGCATCATGGCTTACTTGACACCAATGACATTGGCATATAATTTGTGTTGGGCACTAGAATAATGCAGTTATTTTGTGCTATGGCAGTGACTGATGAAAAGTGGGACAAATAAAAAACAAGAGTAAAAAAGAGATTGGTTGCTGATTGATGAATGGCTTTTCGATTTCACTCTGCCTGAAGGCTTCCATGCAATGTAATCGTAAATTGCAAAAAGAACTTATACTGAACTACCTAAAAAAATCAAAATGAAGTTCTGCGAGCTGTACTGTGTCTGGGGGCAAAGATCAGCTTTCTATAGAGACTTGTAAATAATGTATCAGTAAATCTATCTGTCATGTGTTTTGACTTTTGTTTGAGAAATATATATATATATATATATATATATATATATATATATATATATATATATACAGTATATATATATATATATATATAAAATAAACCTCATTGTTGGATTGAAAATGACAACAGTCCTATCAATCCAAAATGTAATACATGACCTTCGCTCTATTTAACAGAGTTAAACATAGATGGACTGTAGAACATTGTTATTCTATGCTAGGAAAATAATTGTATTGCATTGGGCAAAACCTACTTCTCCTACTGTTTCTCAATGGGTTAGTTTAGTTAATAAAACGTTACCTCTCATAAAACTTACCTATGAGGCTAGAGGGGTACCAGATACATTTGTTAAGATTTGAAGTTTGTGGGCTGATATTTATCCAATATTATAGTATTGCTATATCATTTTCGTAGAACTTTTTTTTATGTTTTTTCCACTTTTGGTTATTGGTTCAGGTTAAATACTTTGTGTTTAGATTCCTTATTTCAGGACTACATTTATGCAAAGACAGACGGAAAAAAAATTAAATCTGCTAGGAGAACCTTAAGAGATGCAGATCACAGGACGTGTTGTTTCACAAACCTATAATTTCTGAATCTTTTCTCACTAGGACATTTACAGTTGGGGGAAAAGTCTGCACCAGTGAAAATGTATAATTATTTCATATATCCACCCACGGTCTCTGTCAGTTTGCTGGTTTCACTGCTTTTCAAGGGATATGCTAGTCTGGGTCTTCTGCCTTTATTGTCATCCTGGCTGTGTTTAAATGCCTGCGGTTAAGTCTACTGGAAGAGACAAAAGATGGCTTGTGAACACTGACATTATTAAAATACAATGGATTTACTGGATTTGTATTGTAACAATCATAAATGGAAAACAAGCATACCTGGCTTATCAGAAAGGCCATAGAAACAACATAAACATATCTAGAAGAAAAGAAATCCTATTTTTGGCAAACTTATTGAATCCTTTCCCCCCTGCAGTTGAGCAACTATCCCTTCAGAACCATGCTTTTTAAAATTTGGGGCCTTCCACGTGGAGGAGCTTGGAGCAATGGCAGGGAGGCTGAGGGGCTCAGCCTGTAGGTTAGCGAGGATGAGAATTAGGGAAAATGAGCATCTGATTTTCTAGACATGCTTACCAGCTTGAAGGTCACTTAGGGTGATATTTGGGGTGAATATATATTTGCTATCCTAGGAACTATGGCAGAAATACTGATACACCAATACTTTGCTATTTACAGTATGTTCTATTTCCTGAGCCAAGGTGGGCCCTGACAAAGGCTAGACCTTCAAGTGGTTCTTATAATTGAAAAAGTTTTTGAGAAACCAGCCACAAGTGGCAGAAGTAAACAGAAAGTAGCAGGCATAAACTGGTAATAAGAAAGCATTGTCATTATCCAGGCTGTATTAATTACTAAGAAAGCAGGATTTGTTTTGTGGGCTGTAGCACTTGGAATAGTTCTAAAGCAACCAGCACTTTTGTGCATTATTCCAAATATTTGTGTGCATGTCTAGGGGCAAAATGACCGGAGCACTCACTTGTTAAGCTGTTTGCTGAATAATAAAGCAGACAGGGACAAGTGCTGTCATGACGGATTGTACATTTTAGACCTAACTGCTGACAAATGTATGCTATGCAAATGGGCCTCTCTATTCACAGAAGTTTATTGGGGTACATTTTTTGTCATTTGAACTTTAAAAAAAGTTTTATGAGATAAAATTGAAAAAAATGAAAAATTGTTTTTTTTTTGCTCATGAAGGTAAACAGTGCTATTTTTGCATTCATAATTTATTCTGCCACTATTGTTAATTAGTATTATTATTTTTTATATACCACCAACATATTATATAACACTTTACATAGAATTTACATCATTTGTATCAGCTCAGAATATATATATATATATATATATATATATATATATATATATATATATATATATCTTCGTATAGGCAGCACTCCGCTTCTGGAGCTGGCCTCGGGTGCAAGGTAAAAGGATTGAATAGTAAAAAATGACCAGCAACACGACATATCTTGTGAAATGCTCAAAAAGGTGTATTGAAAATTACATGAAAAGGCTTTTCATGTAATTTTCGATACATCTTTTTGAGTATTTCACAAGATATCTCGGTGTTGCTGGTTATCTTTTACTATATATATGTATATATATATATATATATATATATATGAAGTAAGAAAGTAAAGAAAATGGCTCAGGTGCTCTTGTTAAGCTGTGGCTCTTATATGAAGCCGTCAATGACTAGATCCTGTATATCCTTTTGGGAACATACTGTAGATAAAAATATGCTGGAAAGGCCAGATCTAATTCACTATGAACATGGCCTTTTACATATCTATACACTGGACTTTATCTGTAGAGCTGATATAAAAGGTGAAGACCAAGTAAGCCAATTAAAACAATATACAGTAATAATATAATGGCCAGTTTTTTTTAGGTTAGAACTGGATGTACAATACAAGCTTGTTACATGAAACAAATGACTAATAACCACTGTTATATTAAATACAACCCTTTCAGACAGCTAAGATCCCTTGCATAACTACTGTATATCTGTACTAAACAAATATTTTATTCCAGAAATGACTTGGAAGTGTTGTAACTATAATATCCAGCATAACTCCTCTAAGAACCAGCCTTCTAAAAATATTGTAACCAAATTGTCATTTTACTTGATTGTACAAGGCACTGCAAAATCAGCAAGCTAGGAAAAGAGTACTTATAAAATAAAAGAGTGATTAAATTGCTTATAAAGTTAACACAAAAGTTCTAAAAAGCAAAAAAAAAAGAAACAGTTTATTCTTTCATTGTTCTAAAAAGCAGTAAGTACCTCTCAATAGTAGGAAATAGACTTGCAGCTTAATAATAGCTTGCTATAGGTTCTCAAAATACTGTCTATCTTCATTACTTATTTTCGGAAACACAAGCTTTATTTATTTAATTGTAGTCACTGGATATTAACACTCACCTTATAATCTTATTTTACAGAAGATTAAACAGTGCTATTTTAAGTCACATAAGAAATCCCATTCGGGGAGGCCGATTCACTATGGATCGAATATCGAGGGTTAATTAACCCTCGATATTCGACTGTGAACTAAAATCGTTCGACTTCGAATATCGAAGTCGAACGATTTTGCGCAAATCCTGCGATCGATCGATCGAAGGATTTTTCATTCGATCGAACGATTAAATCCTTCGAATCGAACGATTCGAAGGATTTTAATCCAACGATCGAAGGAAAATCCTTCGATCAAAAAATCACAGGCAAGCCTATGGGGACCTTCCCCATAGGCTAACATTGACTTCGGTAGCTTTTAGCTGCCGAAGTAGGGGGTCGAAGTTTTTTTTAAAGGGACAGTACTTCGACTATCGAATGGTCGAATAGTCGAACGATTTTTAGTTCGAATCGTTCGATTCGAAGTCGAAGGTCGTAGTCGAAGGTCGAAGTAGCCGATTTGATGGTCGAAGTAGCCCAAAAAAACTTCGAAATTCGAAGTTTTTTTTATTCTAACCCTTCACCCGAATTTAGTGAATCGGCCCCCTGGAGTATATTAGATATTTTAGAGATTCAGGAGTTTTGTTTTGTTTACATTTGACTAACTTTTCTTATTGCTTTCCCTCTCCTGGTGCAGTCTATTACTTGGTTCTTTATTAAGCAATTATGTAAATGAGCCTGATTGTTGAACTTGGTTTTAAGCCTGTGAAGACATTTTTTTGATTAAAACTTCTAGCCATAAAACAATTCAGTTCATATTTAGGAGCATACAGAACATGAAGGGCTACAACTGCCATCATACATTTAGCAACTAAGATACTTAACTTGCCCCCAGAATAGTAAGTATATTTATTGTTCGGACAGCCAACAGAAATAGTTCAAGGGCAGCTAGACATTGACTCATCTCCTAAAGCAACCCGCTACAGAGATGGAGCAACAGAGGCTTGGACCAACAGGGGGGTGCTGGGACTTAGCAATGTCAGGAGTCTTACCAGAACATAAGCTTTTTTTTTAATAAAAAAATGCATGGACTGGGTAATATACAGCAGAATAAATAGGAGGTTAATAGGCGCTACCAAAGACAGCTGTTTGGGCACTTGTTCCAAGATTTAATCCGATCCTGTGCTAGTGCTCGTTAGGTGTGTGTGTGTGATATTGCTTCTACCATAGGTTAAAGTTCCACTTGATGATCTGGCTACACAGGGTGGTCATTTAATTCATTGCCAGCTTTAAGGTGGCCATAAATCAACAGATTTGGTTTAGTAGTTTGGGTGATATCAACTTTACTGCCTGTGCTCATATGGGCACCCCAGGAATACTTCTTACTTTTAGTTCCTCTGTATCACAGATGGTCTGTGTTTATAGAAAATTTGATCTGCTGAAGCGGATGAAATCCCAATATCCAAATATGAGAGAAGCTGCAGCTCCCTCTCACTATGAATGCAAAATCTGTTATTGAGGTTCTTTCCTGCTGTTATGCATTACTCTTTGGCTATACCTAACCCTACTTGCTTAGCAATTTATGACTTTTCCATTGCTTTATACAAGTATTTACAAATGTGTATGCACATGCTTGCTGAGTCTACTGACATGTAATAAAACAAAAACTGTTTTTAAATTAATTCTTGAAAGCTTATGGAAAAACATGGGTGGATACCTAATAGCAGTAAATGTTTGGTTGCAGCGTTGAAAGGCACTGGCAGGCAGAATTATTATTTGAAATTAACATCTTCAGTGGATTCTATAGGTTACTAGAACTGGTACAACTGTTTTTAACTTTTATTACATAATATCCTACAGATCCGAGACAGAGTTTATTTGATTGTGACAGATGCACTTTAGAACAAAAGGGATGATTTTAGGCCCTTTGGCAAAACATGACATTTCAAGTTTCCTGGCATCATAAATATGGCAAATACTTGCACAAGCATTTTAAAGCAATTCAGTAGGAAATATATAATCCTTATGCTGACCAATATTTTATATGAGTTATTTTGCTTCTGTACTAGAACAGTGGTTCTCTGTTCAGTTTGAATAAGCCTAGAGGACTTTGGTTAATGCTTGGCAACATCAATTACACTCCAGCAACTTGCTCATGTTGGCAATTCAATTTTCCAAAACAAACTCAATTTTTTTATCATGCAATATTGTTGTTCTTTTTTAATCATGCTAAAGGATTAAAATGTATCTTTTTTTTATTTGTAGTATGTCATGGTGGTTTCTCTGGAAATTGTTTGTGGTGTAGAAAATAACATCAATGTTTATTTCTGGAAGGTTCTGCAGAACAGAGCATGATTTCAATGTTACAAGTTGGTCCAATAATTGCTGTGCCAGCATTAAATTCTACAGTACAGGAAAATTAGCCATAAATAGCATTGCCAGGTTCTGCTTGTAAATGCCTTGTTTGACTCAAGAGAAGCCACACGCAATTAAGCATTTTGATCCCAATTGTATGATATATTTATTGCATGTTGTATGTATGTAGGAGAAGTATTAGAAGCAGCATGGAGCTTTCATGAACAAACTGGATCTTGTTTTCATGTTTTGCAATCAGTAGTCTGGTAGGCCTTAGCATCACTTAAAATTAAAATAACTTTGCTTTGTCTGTAATTGCAATGCCTCTTGCAACACTATCAGGGGAATGTAATAAAAATCGCTAATGGAAAAACTATTCGCAATGCGAAAATTTATGCCTTTGCGTGAACAAATTTTGCTTTGTGCGAATATAAAATAGCTTTTCGAGCCCTTCCCTACAGTGAAAGACCGTTTGCGAATTTTATAGTTTGCGCCAATGCGCAGTCAATGTAAAAAAACTTCTTACTGAAAAAGTCGTTATGTTTGCTCCAAAAGATTACGACACCTTCAAGCACTTCTTATGAGTGCGCAATTAAAATTCGCAATGCGCAATTAAAATTCGCAATGCAATAACAGTTTGAGGAACAATATTACATTGCGAGATGTGGATTTTTAGTCTTATTGGTGCGAATTGTTTTGCTCTTTGCGACTTTTATTACATCCCCCTGTATATATTTATCAAAGAGTGAAGTTAGACGTTGCCACAGTCCTCTAGAGTGAAATTCCGCAACTTTCCATTCATTTCTATTGGATTTGAGTATTTATCAATGGGTGAAAGTGAAAGTTCATCCTTTGATAAAAACACCTTTCAAAATCCCATGGAAATGAATAGAGAATAGTGGAATATCACTCTAGAGAACTGTGGCGACCTCTAACTTCACTCTTTGATAAATATACCCCTTGGAGCTCTAAAAATACTTGATAATAGTAGTATTTAAATGTATTTTAGAATTTGTAACTTTTACTATTGTGCTAAAGGTGCTATGTATAACCTGTAATGAAATTGGCAGCATGCCCTTTCATCAAACATGTTGTCCTTTAAACATATAAATATTTTTTTGTTGCCTTTATTTTACTAAGAAAGAAGTGTGATACAAAATAGCTGCTCCCTCATACTGATCATGTAAAATGTGACTTTGCACTATGAAAAAGTGCACAGGTGGGGACAGCGTTTATCTGAAAGGATCAGAATAAGCAAGGTAGGGTGAGTGTGGAATTAGGCACAACAGGGGACACTCGATGCTCAGCAGATTGTGTTGCAGGATAGGAATCATATAGCAAGGCTTGCAAAGCATAGCAGAGATAACCAGCATTCAGTTGTTAGAGAAGTACAAATGGGACAGCAAAAACTCACTGTTTTGTTCTCTCAGTCTCTGTCTTCTCCTTCTCCAATATTTACTTTCCCTGTTTTTACTATCATAGTAACAAGGCAAGGATTTAAGCATCACAAAATATTCCTCAATATCATATAATTCAGGAATGGCCAGCCTGTGGCCCTCCAGCTCTTATGGAACAGTTACCATCAAGTAGGACATTCTTGATATAAATAAAGCGTAATTGTCGGATTAGGGAACCACATGCTTGTGAAGTTGTGAGAAGAGTCTTTATAATCCAATTTGCAGGGCCCTGCAGAGCACAGAACCAAGAAACAAGAGATGGATTTTGATGACACCAATCACATTTTCTGGATATACTTGCAGGCATAGACTAGGCTTCAGGTTGTTTATATCACTGATGTAAAAATAAGTCTAGTGTGTCAAACAGGAAACTTGCAAAGAATTGGGTCTTTTAAAAACCTACAAATATTCCTATAAGAACCATAAAAAATAGTAGCAATTTAGAGCAATAAGCACTGCAATTTCCATTCCAAAAAATGCAGGTATTGTGTCTAATAGCGAATGTTTGGTTGCATGCCAAAGAGCGCTCGACATTGACAAGGGTGGGGAAGTTTACATTGAATGTGATAAAACTAATGACCAACTTGTACAAGGCCATGGAATGTAACAAGCTGCTCTGAGGCAGTATAAAGACTTAAAATTAGATTTTAAGGAAAAGATGAAAGACCTTTAACAGTGTGTTTATTACTCAGGGTTATTCTTAGAAGACGTTTGGGAAAATGTCTTACTCTGTCAGTATGAATGCAGACTGGGTTGTGTGTTGCGTTCAATTTACTCGTTGACTTGTTTAGCCATGGAGCAAATAATGGACAAGTAGGAAAAATGAGCAGATGGGGATTCATAAAATAAATCACAGGGGATAACGTATTCATCTTGTTCAGTATTAAACAGGTGTGACTGATGTGATGGCTTCCATATTAAGTCTGGGATAACTAGCAAGTGAAAAATTATTCTTTTCCGGGAGACTGTCACAGAATGAACAAAACTGCTGCTATTTATGTGAATGTGGTTTTATTATTTAACCCAATAACTGGTAAGGACCTCATTCACTATTAAAAGCTAAGGAATTAAACTGAGTCCTGAATTAATAGAATGTAGTGATTTAAAACAGGGTTCTTGTTTGGTAAAACTATTTTCCAAATGCTCCTTTGATCATATGTATAATTTACTGCCCCCTTCCCTAACATCATACGAAAGTATTGTACATTATTTAAGTACTTTGGCAAAACAAATAGCCAGTGTAAAACCCCAAGAAGTTGTTTCTGGTATGCAGAGATTTATAAATGGCCGTGTCTTGCTGGTCAAGTCTCCAGTTATGCTATAACCCTCTGTTAGGGTGACTGGTCACATTACCACTTGGGATGGAGAAATTGCTTGATTATAGGGAACAAAAGGGGCATTTTTATGTATAAAGAGTTTTAGAGGAACCATAATTACAGAGCAGCTGTATCTGTGCATCTATAAAATGTTATAGTATATTGTATTCATAATTATGGTGTAACACTAATGGATTTCCCTTAAATAGACAATAAATTATAATATAGTTACTTTGTTCTTATATATATGAGGAGAAGCTGATGCATTCCTTGTCTTGAATCATCCATTTCCCACATATAGAAAATACAGGTAATATTTTGATATTAAAGTTAAGGGAGCTGCTGGCAGTCACTTCGATTATATGCTGCTTGTGGTACAATGGTTCTGACTTGTGAAACAATGAAGCAGAAGTCACTTCTCCTGGTCTGTTATTTAGCCAGTATCTATTACTTTGTTATAGGAGTCAGATTAGAAAATATAATCAACCAGTTGGTGGAAACTTTTATGTATAATGGCAGTCTGCTTACATTTTCTTTTACTATGGAAAAACTGTAAGCAAAGAGTGGTGTAAACAAACCTTGCACCTGACCCCCAAAGCACTTTTATTTTAACCCTGACTCCCTTCAATTCCATCCATGCACAAAGGACAGTCTATATTCTGCAATTTAATGCTGCGTGATGGCAATATTCAGTACAGTTTTTACTTAAATATAAATACATTTACATAAAGTTCATGCAGATTATCAAAGTTGTAAAAATATTGTATAGAACTTCATAGTTATCACCTCAGTCCAATTACGAATCCCTTGACCAGCTTGACTTCAGGAGTGTAATGTTATTTTACAACTGAGAAATATGAATAGTATTTGCTATAACATCAAGCCAATCATCATTCTCATAACATAAACACAAACCTTTTGCATGTGCTGCCTCTATAATCAACAGCACCTCTAAACAGGAAATCTATGCCATCTGCATGCCTGCATATCAATGTTTAGCTTTGTTGTGTTATACAGTATGTATGTGTCTGAACAAAACTAATAAGCCTCACATTGCCTGAAAAAATATTTTGGGGTGTTATTTGCATGATGCTGTGTTGAAGAATTCAAAGATCTTTAACTCTATCAGGCTTCAAAGGCCTGGTTTTATATATGTTGTGACTGCTACAGTGTTTAAAGGGCACAGGGCATCTAAAATGTATTTGAATACATTGCCTTTACTTTGGATAACATCTATAAACTATATAAGTCGTTATTCACCTTTGAGTTAACTTTTAATATGATGTAGAGCGTGATATTCTGAAAATATTTGCAATTGGTTTTCATTTTTTATTATTATTTTCAGTTATTTAGCTTTTTGTTCAGCAGCTCTCCAGTTTGCATTTTCAACAATCTGATTGCCAATCACCCTCTCAACCATGCGTTGATTTGAATAAGGAGTATGAATAGGAGAGGTCCTGAATAGAAGGATGAGTAATTAAAAGTAGCAATAACAATAAATGTGTATCCTCGGAAGAGCATTTGTTTTTAGGTGGGGTCAGCGACCCCCATTTGAAATCTGGAAAGAGTCAGAACAAGAAGGCAAATAAGTCATAAACTAAAAAAAAATTATTATGAAGACTAATTTTAAATTTGCTTAGAATTGGTCATTATATAGCATACAAAAAGTTAACTTAAAGGTGAACTACCCCTTTAAGGTCTGAAAGAAAAAATCTGGTATTCCATACAAGCATATTCATGATAGTTTTAGTAAAGCCCTGCTTGTTGAAATATTGTGCATTAAAAAGACTAAACGCAGACTCACAGTACCTCTTGAACAATAGAGCTGTCAGTCTTCATTCTTCTTTAAATCCATTATGGAAAATACTGAAAATGGGTTCTGTAACTTAGCTCTTCTTCTCGGGAGAGATTACGCATCTGCAGGCTTGGTTGCACTTACTATTGTGGCAGGCAGTGGCGTTTCTTATCAGTCATATATTGTATTTACTATTTCATGCATGACTTTCGTGCAAACAAACAAAACATGTTTTGGTCTCTCATATATTTTGTTCAATAAAGCTTATGTGTATGCCGTGCTTCTCTGATATAAAGAGATTTCTAGAGGGCAAATTCTCATTGGGTCCACATTTTAAATGCTCTGACTGCTAAAAGGCAGAGATATGACTTTTTTTTTTTTTTTGATTTTTTTTTCTACAGTCACATACACAGTAAATGGCTTTTTGATTGGTCTGATTTCATAGGATTTTCAGGACTCAGTAGTTATCTTATTTTAGATAAACAGATTTTGACTCTTGCCTTGAGTAAACAGTATTTGACTCTGAGAAGATATAGTTTAATTTCTCTCTGGAGTAGGCTGGAAATTGACTAGTTGTATTGAAATTTGTCTTGATTTGTCATACTGACTGTAAAAGTAAAGCAAGTAAAAACAGAATGAAACTGCACTAGAACTCCATCCTATTTGTAGGATGTGATTAATACTAACTTACCTACTTTGAACCTTCTCACTGGTACTCAAAGAGAAAGAGGAAACATTTCCAGCGCACAGTTTGCCTTAAAAAATAATTATTACACACTTTGGCCAAAATATGTAAGCTCAAGTGCCACATCAAGGACCCTCATTCAAAATCAAGTCCCACAGCAAGCAAGTGTGACTGAGTAGTAAGACAAGTGTACACATACGCTTAGTTTAGGAGCTCTAGTGAGAGAAGCCCCAGCCAACAAACATACTGCACATCTGTGAATAATTCTCTTCCTACACTATTTATTAGCATTCCAAGTTTGTAGTGCATATTAAATCAAGTCCTCTAGTAGACAATGGGGCAAATTCACTAAAGGGCGAATTGTTGCCAGTGAACACTCCGCCACACTTCGCCATTCATTACCACTATGCTAACTCATTAAAAAAGCAAAGTGACGGCTCAGCAGAACGCTGGCAAAGTTCAATTCTGCCTAGCGAAACTTTGATAGTAATCTTACACTTAGGTCAATTTGAATAGGGTACATATAGGTTGTGTAGACGTCTTTATTAGAGATGTTGGTTAAAATGCTTGAAGTGGCCACTTATTGTTACACATGAAAAGGAAGAAAAATAAAGAATAAATAAATCCCTAGACATGAACCCACCCTAAAACAAATGTGGAATATGATTAAAATATAGTTAACACAAAACTCTTTTATAGTTAGGACTTTTGAAGGCAACCTCCACTTTAAAAAATGAAAGAAAGTTTTTTTACAACTTATATGAGTTTCCGGCATACAGGATATGATGTCACATGACATAAGATTGAGGAGGATTAAGCTTCATCTTATCAGTTCGCCAGGTCTAAGGTGGCAAAGGAAACTCTGGCGAATGACGTAACGCTCTGTAAAATTAGCACTTTAGTAAATTTACGGAGTATCAATCACTCTCCTGAGCAAAAATTCGTCTGGCAATAGGGAGTGAAACTGCTCTAACGACGCTAGCGAATTGTTGCCTATGCCTGTTAGTAAATTGGCAATGTCCCTACTGATAAGATTTCTGGTGAATTTTCACTAGTGAAGGCCACTTTGCCCTTTAGTAAATCTGGCCCAATATGAGTAATAAGACCATGGTGCACTTCCCATTAACTCAGTATTTTTCTATTATATAATAGATAGTGTAGGAAGGGAATTATTCACAGGTGTATATTTGTTGGCTGGGGTTTAAAAGCTTCCTGCTTTCCCACTAGAGCTCTTGAGCTAAGGGTAAGTGGCAATGGTCTACTACTGGTTACTACTGGTTGCTGGGGGATTTGATTTTAAATGCTCAAAAATAATGTAGGACTCCCGTATAATGAGGGGCCTTGACTTGGCACATGGGCTTCTCCCTGGTGCTGACTGTGTAAGGTCCTAGTATAGGGCACAATTGAGCAATTATATTCCCTCTCCATAAGTTTGAAGCCATATATTTTAGCCCTATGACAATGCTGTTATACTTTAAAATGCCAAGAACAATTTATATGCTCTATAGTAACCTTCAGCTGCAGATATAAATTCTGTATATCATGAGAAAGCTGCAACATACATACTCATATCTCCCAAATCAGTGCTTACTACTGTATACTTAGTTTCCTTTTACTGCCTCTAATAATCAACAGCTCCTTCCAGCTACAGAGAAAAAACTATTTCAGACTACAGACTACAGACTTTTAAATGGATTTTTAACAGCTACTCTGAGCAGCTCCAATAAGCTTGTTGCATTATTGGATCTTTCATATTGGTGTTCTTTTCCTTTAGCAGCTTTGACCCAAGAAAGATTTATACATTTGCAAGTGCTTTCAATGAAATATTATTTTTAGTGCCTGCTGTTAAAGAGTAGCTCACAGCCAGCTAACGGTGTAACTTGTCACTGAACACTTTCCATGTCTTCCCATCACTCCATCGCCACTAGATTAAGCTTGGCTTGTGGTGACAACCTTAAGGAAAAGTCGTTTCTCACTTCAGCACTGGAAAAAAATGGTGACCAGAGTATTCAGGAAACAAAAATATATATACATAAATACTGCAACTGGGACGGTTGTATGAAGACGTTTGTTAAATAAAGAGAAAAGCCTTCTTAACAAAAAGGGTCTGTCATGCAGTGGTGCAAAGGTTAGCATAAGGGGAACTATCTATACAGTTTGTACTGTATGCTCCTTTCAAGCTTGAGCAGGTTTCTTTTTCCTGATATATTTGACCTTATTGTAATTGTTATAGGATCCTATGAATGTAAGCTCCAGTGGGGCAGAGATTGATTTGTATAGCACTGTAGAGTATATTGGCATTATATACTGTAAATATATGCTAAAAATAAATGTCCTTTTCCTTTTATGCCAATGCAGTACTATATGATATATTCAAGCAACAGCTAAAGAAACAATGGGTGCACAATGGAAAGAATGTACTTTCTATCAAGTAATTTTATACTAGTCCCGGAATTGTATCTTGCAAATAACAACAATAAACACAACTAAATGTACAAATATGGTGTTCCAGTATCCCTTTTTTGTATGGCAAAATGAATAGGGACTTATGGAACAAATTAGAAGTACATTTAAGCATAATGTAGTACTGTTAGAAGGTTTGGTAAATGGTTGAATTCCAAACTGGAGTTAAGGGAAAAACCTATCAAAAAGTAAGTTTAGAATCAATACTATTTAGAGTATATCAATAAGTAAAATACAGATTTTCGTGTAAAATTAAATACCCATTTATTAAGATCAAGGGGGTTATTTATTCAAGCACAATTTTTAGGCGGTGTCCATTTTGACGCCGAAAACCTGAAAAAGTTGCTGCAAAAAAGATGCAATTTTTTTTATATTTATTATGCCCGAATCTGTTCCAAGTCCAAATCCAAAAATACTCCATTTAAAACCTGCCGAATCATGTTAAAGTCAATGGTAGATGTCCCCTTAATCATTTGAAGATGTTTTAACTCTCACGAAATGTTCAGAGTTTTTGGGGTTTTGATTATGCAAGAAACATTAAAGGAATTCATTTGCTAAACCTATGCTAAAATGTGAAATGTTATATGCAGCTATAGAGAAGCTTATTAGTGAGCAAGTATATTTACTAAGTATATTAGTAAATAAAACAATTTATGATTTTACAGGTCATATTTCATTCTGACTTATTTCTCCTTTCATGAAAAAAAGAAGCTTCAGGGGCTAAAAATATATATATATTTTTTCCTTTTCCAAGGTAGTTAGGAAAATATATCAATCAAAGTAATTTCTTTCTAGCCTTGGAGCACCTATAGAAATAAGTCAAATCCAGAGCCACTTCATTCCTTCAGTGTGTATTTTATGAAAGGCAAGAGTCTATTCAAGCAACAAATCATTGTTAGCAAATAAAGATGTGAACCACTCTTCTAGTAAATCAGCTGATTACTGCTGAGGGTAGTGCTGTCCCAGATGTGGTTACACAGCCAGAAAAGCTTCAACGCCTTCAAGCAATAATTGTTTACATTAGACCCAAGCTACCTGAATTCCCAGGGATGCTGAGTATTTTCCTTTTATACTATGAAATGGATCTATATTTATTAAGGTATTTTATAGGGTACAGTCAATAGTGACCCATTATTTTAATAGGTAGAACAGGAATAAAATGATATTAACATTTCCAGGGTGGCCACATTGTTGGCAATGTTCCTATCTCAGATGTATTTCCTCCTTATTAATCACATTACCATCAAAGATATGTTGATAAAATACCAGCTAAATGACAGCCCTAACTATCCTGTATGATGGATGATCTGCTCTTCTCTTGCTGAAAAACTGCTAACAATACCAACACTGTTTGCACAACAACTCCTAGAACTCTTAGCAAGCCCCAAATATGTTAAGAAACTGAAATGCAAGCATGTAAAATTCTAAGTAACCTGTTGGTACCATACAAATAAAATAACATAAGCTAAATGGGTTTTTATTTAGCACGAGCCACTGAAATATGAATATTTAGCTTTATATAACTTTATATAACATATGTTTATTTAATCATCTTGCAAAGTGATTACTCCCAAGCATTTTAATAATCTCTCCTGTTGATTTCTTTATTAAAACTCATCTCATTTACAGTAGGGAGTTGGCAATACTTCCAAACCTGACACGTTAAACATGCTAGTGATATAACAGGGTTAGTTCATCTTGCTGTTTGTTGGCAGGGCATTTGAAAAGTCACTTGTAGGTCAGGGTCTGAATAGCCAATGCCCTTGTTTTTACAACTACATCATCTATCTTTCATATCTATTATACATCATGTCCTGCCCCAGTGGAGTTTACAATCTAAGGCCCCCATAATATTCACACATACTCTGGTCAATTTTATCAGGAGACAATTCACCTGCCTGTCTGTGTTGGAGTGTGGGAAGAATCTGGTGTACCTGGAAGAAACCCAAGCAGAACATTCAAACTATTTTCACTTACTGTCCAAGCCAGAAATAAACTCAATACCCCAGCATTGCAAGGCAGAAATGCTGCCCACTGAACCACTCAAGACCCCAGCGATTTTTTCGATTTTTTTTTTTAGACTTTTAAAGGGCAAAACCACAATTTTGGTGTAAAAAAAAACACCCTACTTTTTCGAAATGTATTAAACCCAGATGGTGTTACAAGTCTAAATAAAAAAAAGTACTCTGACCTGCCGAATTCATGAAGTCAATGGCAGATGTCCCGTTGATTTCCTGAACTGTGCTGGGTTTCGTCCAATAATAAAAGTTTTGGTGATTTCGGGCGTCTTATCCAAAAAAGTCGCAGGTTGCGATTTTCTGTCATTTCGGTCACCATACTTTAACTATTTTGTTATTAATATGTATTGTTTTCATGCAACTTAGTGAAGTACATGGTACTTCCAACTGAGAAAATGGACAAAAAAACGGGTGTGATTATAAACACAACTATAATGTATATAAAACAAGCTGCTATGTAGTCATTGGGGCAGCCATTCAAGCTCAGGATACACTATAAATAACAGAAACGTTCTGTTATACCATTGTATACAATAGAACTTATCTGTTATCTACTGTGTATCCTGTGCCTTTTCTCCTTTTTTCCAGCTTAAATGGCTGCCCCCATGGCTACACAGCAGCTTGTTTATATAAACTATAGTAGTGTTCCTAAAGAATATATGACAGTTTTACCCAATGCAGTGCAATACAGGTATGGGACCTGTTATCCAGAATGCTGGGGACCTTGGGTTTTCTGGAAAACTGATCTTTCTGTAATTTGTATCTTCATACCTTAAGTCTACTAGAAAATCATGTAAACATTAAATAAACCCAATATGCTAGTTTTGCTTCGAATAAGGATAAATTAATTCTTAGTTTGGATCATGTACAAATTTTTGTTTTGTTATTACAGGGAAAAGGGGATTCATAATTTGAAGCTTTCTGGATAACAGGTTTCCGGATAACGGATCCCATTCCTGTACTACATGATATTTTCATTACTTTAAAAAACTTCCTGTTTTTGGTTTTACTGTTCCTTTAAGAAAAAATACAATACCTGAAAACTTGATTTCTTAAAAACACAAAACAATTACATGAAGCCAGTGAAATCACATTTTCTTTCATTTTCAATAAGTAAAATTCTGAATTGATCTGGAAAACATAATGTGAGCTTTCTGGAATTTGTGTTTCTGGATAAGAGATTGCATACCTTTATTAATGTTAACAATTCCAGGATTTGCACGCCATTATGTAAAACTTTATCTGATAAATGATTCAACAAATCCTTTCTTTCTCAATGGCCTGCAATTTAAATGTAATTGATTATCACCCACATGTGGTGCTTAAATAACCAAGCTGTTTACTAAAATGGATATATTTGAAGCAAAAATACATACAGTAACAGGTAAGCAGAAAAACAAATATATGTGCTTATTCCATGGCTATGCCTCTTTATATGTTACCTCTTCTGCATTCTGCATAAAAGCATTTTTGAAATAAGGCAATGTAGATTTCACCTTCATCTTCACAGGAATGCTCCTGGAAGTACCCTACAGAAAAAAACTTTAATGCAGCCAAATATAGTACATTCTGTATCAATTGTCAGATATGAGACTTTAGCCAGAGTTGAACTGGACCAGAGCACCAGAGAACCACCCTGTAAGCTTAAACACTTGCAGTCCCTAGCCTAGTAAAGTTCCTATTAGCCAATCCCTATTTCCAACATGTAAAAATCTATACCATTTGTCACTATCTACAGTATATGTATTTGCTCTGGGAGTCGGTCTAAGGTGTTAGGTTCTCTGCTAAGCCCTAAGAGACTCAGTCCAAAGTTAGCCCCATTCTTACTTTTTACTCTTTCTATGCCCCAAGTGATATACATGAGTTGAGAAAGACAAGAATTCCGCTTCACTACCCATAATCAATAGTCTAAGTACAAAAAGATATTGTGTGCATTAAGCTACTAAAAATGCCCTCCCCTTTAAACAAAACAAATCAGATTAAAGTAAGTATAGGACTTGCCAGACCAGGGATGATTAATATAGTAGGCCAGTGTGAATATATTGCAATATATGGACAAACAATGCCTGATTTGTTTTAAACTGTTAATTTTTGGTAATTTAAAGGGCACCTATCACAGCCAAAATCAAACACATATTAACAATCTGCCCAGTACAACAAAAACACGTTTAATCAAACTACATATATAGTTTTTTGAAAAAAACTGCAGGTTTTAAAAAATCCCTTACTTTGTCAAATGGGTTCTTTCACTGAGGGAGGCCATACTGAGACAATAATATTCAAATTTCAGGAGCATGCTCAGATTGTAACAGTGCTTTGAGTATTCTACCCAGAATGCCTTGTTTTAGTAAACTCCTCCACTAGAAGTATCACAAGATTTCCCTATCTTGTCCCCTGCTGGTGATGTTATTATACAAATGAAGGGTACACACTAACTTCCAGCAGGTGGCAGCACTACTGTACAGCAGCTAACACAGAGGTTTGGTTGATTTGAAAATAACTTAGAAGGGTTGATAAGCAAAAAGTAATTTCAACTGAGCATGTGCGAGATTTCACAGCTGCATTTGGCTGGGAAGATACAGGTAGGAGGAGCCAGTGAAATCCAAGATGCCTGCCTCAGCTAGAACTGCAGTGGAGATAGGGGAGATCTTGCAGAAGGAATAGTGAGCTGATGATTTACATTATACAAACAATTCTAACTGTTTTAAAAATCGGATTTCTTGAACTTTCACATAGTGTATTTAACCTAGGAAATGATTTTAGTTATGATTGGTGCCCTTTAATGCACTAATCCTAATGTCCTTAATAGCCTCATTGCACTCCAGTCTAATGATTTAAAATTTAGTGGTGAGCACAGCTTTCTATTTTTTGTTGTAGTATATATACATCTGTTGTTGGCTAGTTTTATCTTAATTTGCATGTCTTTGAAACTCAATATTTCATTTTATCCTTCACCTTCCAGCTAGTACCATTCTTGCATCCTTTCTATTGTCTCTATACTATTCCCTGTGCCTTCCCTCTTTTTGTAATTCTTGAAATTGAAACCTTCCTTTCAAGTACATAGGCTCCTGGGTGGGCTTTGACCCCCTTTATTCTTCATTGCACTGGCCTTAGATAATTATTCATTTTGTAATGATGCAACCTTGATTCTTTTACTGCAAGCAATTCCATGCACTGCATCATTATGCTGAGAGTTCCACAATATCTTGGTTTAAGCAGGGGCGCTGCTGCCATAAGGCGAGTTGAGAAACTAGCCTCAGGCAGCAGAGGGGTGGCAAAAAGCCGCTCCTGATAACTTTAAGAGCTTCTAGTGCTTTTCTAGTGTGCCATTTCGCTTTCTACACTTGCACTGTGGCCTCGCAGGAGCCACCTCAGGTGGCAAGGGCCACAGAATCTCCCCTGGGTTTAGGTGAAACTGGTTTAAAGTCTCAGTTCCCCTATACATTAGAACCTACTTCATTTAAATATTGGGCTATGCATTGCATTAACAATATGTATTGCGCACAAACTCAATGTACAGGTATGTCACTTATGCTGCTTCTATAGGACTTTCCCCATTCTGTGTACATGAAGTCAGTAAGGAAGCAATTACACGATTACTAATGACTGCATGATTGCACTGCCCTGTGGGGATTTGTGCCTCACTATAAAATAAGTAATTGTGGAATATCTGCTTATTTGCATACTAATTTCAAACTGCATTGAAATGCACAGTCAATAAACATTTGCCGACAACAAAATAAATACCTGAAAGCATTCAGGCAATAACAAAACAGATGTTTCCAAGCTATTATTTAGGTTAAATAAATATTCCACTAGCACAGATTCAGTACTGTAAATGCCTGAAATACACTATACATATGCTAGTGTACTTGCTTAACAACCAGAAACATGTTCTGTATATAATGATCGGGATTTGAAAGAATTGTTGTCAAGTGCCTAGGACAATACATTCCAAGTCAAAGCCTGCTAGCTGGATGATGTCTTCCAAGGAATTTTTATGGCCCCAAATGGTAGGTCATTTAAATATCTATCCCAATATGTGAAGAATTGGAGATTGAGTAGAAGAACATAAATTGTATACAGTATATGTATAGTAGATTATATACTCAATAATACATTAGTTTAGCTGGACTATTTTTTTGCTTTGTGCAGCTGCAATAAAAGGAGGGCATCCACCAAATATATGAATGGGCAGCTCTGTCTGCTTGGAATGTCAGAATAAATGCGTACGTCTGGCC
Source organism: Xenopus petersii (assembly GCA_038501925.1). Lineage (NCBI taxonomy): Eukaryota > Metazoa > Chordata > Amphibia > Anura > Pipidae > Xenopus > Xenopus petersii. Next base: position 58,295,363 of record CM076673.1, on the reverse strand, counting down.
TCTGACCTGCCTCAGTGACTGTACTTAGAGCTGAAGCACTTCTGGTGACCTCTCTGATCAAATTCAGCACAGTTTTAATAACATCACTATCACTAATATGCTTCAGGGACAGTGCCAGCATTTCCAGGTTTTTTTTTTAACTGCTAATTGATTATCTGATATGGTATGTGTTGGCTTGACAGTATCACATTCACATAGTCTGAGATACAAGGGCAGCTGGCATGTTCCTTTCTAAATATTCTTTCTGGCAACTTCCGAAAACCAGCTCAGGGCATACTGAAATACTTGGCACTTCCTTCAGAAGAGGCAGAGATGTCTTGCAGCTAAGCCACAGAATGAGGTGGAGAGCTAAAGCGGATGTCACCCTGCAAGAAGGTATTACGCTAAAAGTAAATAAAACTGTAATACAGTACATGCATTGAAATGTTTGCAATAATTCCATACCAAGCAAAATAAATTTGCACTGTGTCTGCTGTTCATTTAAATACTTATACTTACACTGGACAGGCTAAAAATTCAGTTCTATTCAGAAGAATAATCATGTGTCTAAGCTCTTAAGAACAGCACCAGGTTACTGTATAAAACCTTTTGTAAATATGTATCTTGTAGTGCAATGGAAATCATTTACTACACTCCATTTTAACACTACAGTTTACCAAGGTTTACTTTAAATGGTGCTTTTTAATGCCAGAAGTTTTCTTTTAAAACTATTTTGTAAAGACTTTCCGCAGCCAGATAAATAAACCTATTTACTGTGTAGACTCCCTTGCTGGGAGTCTGGCAGATCACAGTTACAGTCTAATCACATTCCCTGTTGTTTCTCACTGTCTAGAGCAGGGGTCCCAAACCTTCTTTTTACCCATGAGCCACATTCATATGTAAAAAGAGTTGGAGAGCAACAAAATCATAAAAAAGTCCCTTGGGTGCCAAATAAGTGCTGTGATTGGCCATTTGGTAGCTCCTGTGTGGACTGGCAGCCTCAGGAGACTCTACTTGGCACTAAACTTAGTTTTCATGCAATTAAAACTTGCTTCCAAGCCTGGAATTCAAAAATAAGAACCTGCTTTGCGGCCACTGGGAGCAACATCCAAGGGGTTTGAAAGCAACATATTGCTCATGAGCTACTGGTGGGGACCACTGGTCTAGAGACTAAGGGGTCCGTTTACTAAAGTGCGGTAAATATGACTTCATTTCGTTTCCGCATGTTATCGCTGAGAATATTTGTACGCCAGAATACTCGCAGCGACTAAGTTTACTAAACAGCGATGCACTCAGAAGTCATTGCGATCACTTGCAGTAACTACTTTAAGAAACCAGCTTACGTTAGCGGTAATTTTAGCGAGTTGCGAATTTTCTGGCGAAAAATTACGTTTTTGCAAATATTTATGCTATAAAATAGTCTTGTTTTATGGCGGTTATTATGGCAATTTTTTTTTTTTTCAATAATCTTTATTGAATTTTCAAAAAAGAAATACAAATTGACTTGCAACAAGTGTTCATACACATACAGTTTGTCAGAAAATGCAAGTCACCAAATAGAAATCCACATCACAGAAAAAAAAAAAAAAATAAGTAAATAAAACAAAAAGAATATAGAATTATGAGAATTTACAATACGAATTACCGTATTGGGTCTTGCCACACCCTCACAGTACACAACGTTGCAGGGTACATCACAGACTGATCCCGATACCTCTATAGCTCAGCCAGGGCGACCAAATAGTCAGGAACACTGCTTGTTTATCTCGGATCATATAGGATAATTTCTCCAGAACCATGACGTTATCTACTTTATGTTTCACCATATTAAAATCTAAAGAAGAGGTACGCCAGGACTGAGCTATAACTTGTTTGGTGGCACTAAATATCGTCATTACAAGCTTCATTTGTGAGTTGGTGAAATTATCTATTGGTTTATTGAAAAGCGCTTCATATGGGATTATGACAATTTTTACTGTGACATTTATGCCCAGAAATGCATCTTCAAAACTCATAAACTTTATTAACTGATAATTATACCATCCAGCAACATTACCAGAGTGCCAATAGAATCATAGGAACAAGAAATGATACCAGTCAATCTCTTTGCTTTATAGAAATGCACAGTTTAATGTAGCCAATCACAATGAAACCAAAAAAGCATAGAGGCTGACGAATCCTTGAACTGTGATGTCTGCTGCCAATAATACACCTCTGAGCTGAAACTGCTGCTGTTACACAGATAGCAGAAGCCAAAACATCCTGTCAGCAGTAGCTACAGATCTCTCTCCTGTCAGCAAAGAATGATGGGTAAAAAAAAAGTATTATGGGATATTTCCTGCCCCTTGAGAATTTTCTGGTGAAAAAATACTTTTACGCCACTACATAGGTGGCGGTAAAAGTTTGCGAATATTCTGCCGTTAATTTTGTCTTTAGCACATTTCGCTGTTTAATAAACCATGCGTTAATGTGTACGTAGCGTTATTTTCAGTGAATGTGATAACTGGCGAACAATTATTCTTGCGCAAGAAAATTCGCAAATTTATATTTACCGCAGGTTAGTAAACTGGCGATAACATATTTGGCGAAAATTCTGTCTATATTTTGTGCGAATATTTTTAATGCACTTTAGTAAACGGACCCCTAAGGCAGGAAGTTGAAGTTAGAACTCAAAAACAGAAGGGATTTACTTGCCTTGTGTCATATACATAGCACTGCCTTAATACCCAAAATGTGAGGTTAACTCATCACATAAGGCATTATAGACGGAGACATGCAAATCACTTCTTTATGTCCCTGTGGCCAACTATGCATCCTGAACGGCTGGTTTTATAGCACAGATTCAGCCGACTAGCTCAGAGCCAAAAACGCAGCAGCCTGTTTCAATCATGTTAGATCTCATCAGTAAAAGATACTGGAACATGGCTTCTGAGGGGTAGGACTTGTTGAGTAGCGAAGCAGAGAAACGTACCTGATTAGGGCAAGATGGGCTAAAAGGAGCCAAAAAGCCCTTCTCAATGCAAGACATACAACATAAATCCTTCTGAAAACAGAAGGTACGGTATTTACTTGCCTTGTGCCATATACCTAGCACTACCTTAATTACTTGAAATGAGAGTTTAACTCTCACATATGGTATTATGTGCAGAGTCATGCATCACTCCTTTATGTCAGAAGCCATGTTCTAATATCTTGCACTAATAAGATCTAACACAATTGAAACAGGCTGTCTATGTAACAGTGCAATGTTGCACCAGGCAAATAAATACTCTCTAAAGGCTTTACACTGCACGTCTTGCATATGAAGGGCTATTTGTCTCCTTTTAGCCTGTCTCACCCATACCAACTCAAAATGTATATTAGAATCTTTACAGTTTTCATCATGAAATGTATGCCTGATTCCAAGCTGGTGAATCAAGTGTACCTGTTATAGAGTCCAGTAACAGCAGACTGACTAAGCAGCTTTATAGTATTGATTATCATATGTGAATCTGAGCTGCATGATCTTTAGAATGTGGCCACAGCTTCTGATACCCTGCAATTGTGGTAAAAACAAGAGTCAAAAAGTCAAAAGGTGAGAATATCTAGAGATGCTTTTCAATCTCTCTTCAATCTTCTTTTAAATTAAGCCTGTCACTAGTGATGGGCGAATTTATTCGCCAGGCGCGAATTCGCAGCGAATTTGCGCGATTCGCCGCCAGTGAATAAATTTGTGAAACACCCGTGAAAATTCGCTGCAAAAATTTGCCGGCGTCAAAAAATTTTTTTTCTGAAAAAAAACAGGCGCCCATCACTACCTGTCACCATCTGTATGTGTCCAGATTCAAACAATTTTGAATTAGGAAGTCATAGGATAATTTTAATACAGGAACCAGTTCTAATCTCTCCTGTGTCTGTAACCAAGCTCGGATCTATTGCACACAAAACAAGCAAACACAGTAGAGCTATTGGGTTTCAGTGAGTTTCCTGCACACCATGCTTTACAGTAGCCCAGATTTCCCATACAAACAAGACAACTGTGAAAGAAAGATCTAACTCATTGGGGCAGATTTACTAAAGGGCACCAACATCTCTAATAAAGACATAGATATGATCTATATGTACCAGCCCTATTCAAACTGACCTAAGTGCAAGTCTACTAATGAAGTTTCACTAGGCCGAAACAAACGTTAACAAAAGTTAATAACGGAAGCGTTCGGCTGCAGAGACGTAACTTTGCATTTTAGTAAATTAGCATAGTGTTAGTAAATTTGCTCCTGGCAAAGTGGCTCGAAGTGTGGTGAAGCCTTTGCAGGCAAAAATTTGTCCTTTAGGGAATTTGCCCCATTATCACCAATTATCAATAAATACTTTAGCTTTTTGGAAATAAAGGCAATCCATTCAGCTTTATAATAAATTAATATATAATATTTCATTGATAATGTCTGAAGTATCAGCCAATCTGATAGTTTTGCATTATTTGTTTCTAGCCTTAATGAATGTCAGTGATCACTGCTGATGCAAACTAGCTGTACCCAAATGAATTCCTTGGATAACTGAACTCAGTCCTTTTTTCCAGTTCTGGACTTCCCTGTTGTTCTGTTAAAATACCTTGCGATGATGCTCTCTATAAGCAGCAAGAATGCAGCATTCTGCCCTGGGGACCTTCTTGGATCACTATTATTGGTGACACAAGACACTTATACTACTAATAAAAATGTTAAGTAAATCATTTTTAAATACATTGTTGTAGTACAAGTAATAAAAGTTGGTGAACTGTATAATTTGTGAGACATACACCATGTCTTATTTCCTAGTAAGTGCTCTGTGCTGCACCCAAGCAAATTACCAACATTAAGGAAGAACTCCAGCAGATTAAATGCAAGTGAATTTATTCAAGATAGTGGTTATCAAGGGCACGCACCCAATGTTGTGTAACCACTACCCTGAATAAATTCACTTGCAGTTAATCTGCTTGAGTTCTTCTTCCTTAATGCTGGATATTGTTGGAAAACTTATTATATTATTATATATGATATTATATATCATATTTATGCCTCTGACAAATTGATCAAACTAACACATGGAAATAAATGTAATGTGGTATGTAATAAATATCAGATTTGGCAGTAGAAGAACAGCTATGCCACTTGGTCAAAAAAAACCCCATTCATACCAAGATACTGCACATCTACACACATACCGTAAAAACTTTCTTATTTGCTGAATTTTACTGAATTTTTACCCCCAAAAAGGAAATGAATAGTTGACCTGTGAGTAGACAATTGTGTAATATATATAAATTGCTTTAATAAATATTTTTTAGAAAATGGAATGTGACTTTCCGTTGGTCGCCAAAGGCAACAGAAACAAAATGCAGTAATATGGCGATGATCTGATTATGCTTAACCATTTGAGTTTTAAAGGAAAACTATACCCCCCAAACAATGTAGGTCTCTATTAAAAGATACTGAGTAAAACAGCTCATGTGTAAAACCCTGCTTCATGTAAATGAACCATTATCATAATAATATACTTTTTTAGTAGTATGTGCCATTGGGTAATCATAAATAGAAAATTGCCATTTTAAAAAATAAGGGCCGCCCCCTGAGATTGTAAGATTCACTGTTTACACATACAAACCACATGTAAGGTCACATGAGCCAATTAACAGAGTTCTGCCTTTTGCTTCCTCACTTCTTCCTGTTACAGTTAGTGTTGTAGTATTTCTGGTCAGGTGATCTCTGAGGCAGCACAGATAGAGTCACGAAATGGTGGTTCAAGGCAAGAGATGTAAAAGGGCAATATTTATGTAAATATATATTCCAGTTTGGTAAGATTCTTTAATATGTCATTCAATTTGATATAAACTATCTGTTGCTTAAGTATTCATTTTGGGGGTATAGTTTCCCTTTAAGGCTACGTTTTGGAAATTCATCCTGCAGACGGGAATGTGCCGTGATACTTTTGCTAATAGAGGATGTAATGAAGCATTAATTGCATTACTTTGATAGGATCCTTTAAGAATACTCTCTCAAACATTTTCATTTCCAGTGAAAAATAAAATAAAAAAAAAGCACAGCATGTCTTAGTCTCTTAGGGAGCAAGCTTTATTATGTCTTAAATTTAAAGAAATATTAAATACTCATTCTTAAAGAAAGGTTCAAAAAGCATATCAAATTTGTTCCTTTAAATTTGTTCCTTTAATCCACAGAAAAAACCTATAATGGCATACTAGCTCTGCTATTAACGTTCAAAGCCTTTGATTCTTTGAAGTCACCTTCTTCGCCAGTTGCCTGAAAGCTAAATGAATGCATTCCCAGGGTACTTTTTCAGAACATGATACCAACTCCATATTTCCCCCATTGACGAGATGTTCTTATTTTACTATTTTATATAGGGGGATATGCTGAGGAAATCTTTCATCTCATGTCTAAAGCTTTAGTTGTCATTAATAATTAGTGTCGATGGGCACTAAACACACACTCTTGGAATGAATTATGGGCTAATTAAACCATCTTAAAAGCTATTTTATTAAAAGAGATATGCTTATGTTATTGGCGTGTGCACTTGCTAATAGAGAAGAAACAAGTTGAGGTTGACTGGGTAAATGTGAAGCTTCAGCCACCATAAAATTCTATTTCCATAATCTCTGTTAAAGCAATTACCTGGCTGGAAGACCTCAGAATGTGAGACATGGAATGTCAGTGTACACAGTAGAAATCTTATACTTTATATACTGTAACTTTCCCATTAAGGACGTTATATATATTAGAAACATGTGGACCTGCTTGTCCAGATGGGCTTCTCGACACTGAATGAGAATTTTTTTTCCTCCAAAATATAGCTTGTTATTATTGTCACTGCATGTTGCAGAAGCAACACATCAGCACACAGCATGTGTGATCCAATAAAACACAATTTTGTTTGTTTGCCTTGGCTTCTGCGTCTTGTGTGATTTGCAAGACAACACAGCATGGGATAATGTAAATAATGTTGTGGTTTTTCACAGCAGGACATTTCTGGGGTAATTCGAATGTATTAAAACAGCTTAACAGAGGCTTGACCAGTGTTCAAATTTTGAACTTTTATGTTTAACTTCTGTTTTGTTTTTATAATCTCCCTTAGTTTATAATACTAATGTATTCTTGTTGCTCTGGGTGGCTTCACCTATTTCAGTTGCCATAAAATTAAATGCATGAGCCCCGTTTTGCAACTTCATAAATGACAGCCAATTACTTTTTTGCCTTGTGACTTCCTTAAGCTACGACTCAGATAATAAACCAAATTTAGTATAATGAGAAAAGCTTGTTTCCTTATTCAGTTTTTCCCATAGAGCCAGATGAAAAAGAGAAAAACTTATCTCGAACTCTATGGAAGTAAGAAAAGTTTTTTCACCTCCAACTGAATCTCGGTACATAAGTTTCCATGTGATAAACCAAAGGAAAAAAAACATTTTCTCATTGATTTGAATCTGTCCCAATGTTTATTTCAGAGTATGATTATCCAACAAAATCAGTTACAGATTGCCACATCTGACTTAGTAATGGTATGGGATTCGTTATTTGGAAACCTGTTGTCCAGAAAGGTTCAAATTACAGGAAGGTGATCTCCCGTAGGCTCCATTTTAATCAAATAATTAAAAAATGTTAAAATGATTCCCTATAATTAATCATATTGGAGGCAAAGCAATCCTTTTGGGTAGGCTCCATTTTAATCAAATAATTAAAAAATGTTAAAATGATTCCCTATAATTAATCATATTGGAGGCAAAGCAATCCTTTTGGGTTTAATTAAGGTTTCAGTTTTTTTTTATTTAGTAGCCTTAACATATGGAGATCCAAATTCTGGAAAGACACCTTATCCCCCAGGTCCTGACCATTCTGGATGACAGGTCCAATAACCTGCCTGATATTGTTGGTCAGTCAGGTATCTTTTTAGCCAATTTGGTGTATTTTTCTGTGTTTGACTCCAAAGTTATTTTTTTTCATCAGACTCTGCATTTTGAAAAGCAGGAGAGGCTGATTGGTTTACACACCCTGCCAAGGCCCTACTGTGATTCTGGCCATTTGGCTGCCTGACAGAGATCAAAACATTGGTCTTATGTCTTTTTTCCTCCATGTGGGTGGCCATATTATCCTCAAGTGGGGTTGTTTTGCTTCCTGTCAAATGCATTGATCTTATATTGTATACACATTTTAATCTGTGTTAAATTATGTGTGTTCTGTTGTTTACATCACTGCAGCAAAGTAAGGAATCTGAGCAGGAAATTAGGAAGGCAGGCTAGCAAAGGCAGAGTGTCTGGAATGCTAACAAAAAGCAGGACATATAATCCATTGCTATGTGTGTGAAGTCCTGGAAATATTTTACTGAAATTTGCACTTTAATTTCATAGAGGATGCAAACATTATCAGAAACTAACATTTGCTTACTATTTAGCAGCAGGAAAAGGAAGTGCATTAAGGAAGGATCTTTCCATCCAGTCATTTTCATAAAGAATATCACTTGTAGATGATTTGCTGATTTGTTCACTTTCTATTGCAGTGCAGCATATCCTTGGATTGCTATCTATATGAAGCATAAAACTTTCATTAATCTTTTTGAGTTTTCCTTTGTTATCAAGTGTTGCATGGTTTCACCTTTCAAAGTTGCATATCTCTTTCTGGATGGAAGGAAGGAAAGAAAGAATGAGTGGTCTTAAATGAGAAGGGGTAATGAAGACAGCTGTGAGATTGTGTCACTGAGGTCAGATAACTAAAATTGTATTCTTCAGTATGTGTAGGGCTTTGGAGAATCCCACAGTGGTGCCCTTCCTACTGGAGAACAAGGTCAAGTCTATAAGTCACTGTTATACCCAACCAAAATATAATTGTTGGCTGTTACAAGATTTACGTTTTAATTTATATTGAAGTTATCATCATTTAGTGCTGAAAAGTGAGGTTCTTTAATCCCACTTGTTTTTATAGCAGTTGAATTTAATCACTCTGATTGAAGATTCATTTTTTTTGATGGCCCACTTCAGTCTTAAATATAAGCTTGGGCAGGGTGCAGTGAGCTCACCCTGAAGCACAGAGAGATACCTATCCTATATCCTCAAAATGAATGGACTTCATATAAAAGCAATCAGTTACTGCAATGTATATAGCATTGTTAGATTATACTGAACATACTGATATAGAACATACTGATATGGGTTGTTGCTTAAACAAAAGACTTAAAAATTATTATACTTTATATACTAAAAGAGCCAGTAATCTTAAGAATTAAATTGCCTATACAGATAAATAAAGGGTGATGAGAAATTCTTCTCCATAATTCTCCAATGACCATCGCAAATCCTACAAGTGAGTTGGGTTTTGAAGTCAGCAAATTTTAGAAAAAAAACCTTTTGATAAAGTGCCCACTTAGTCCGACCTTCCAAAAAAGCTACTTCATTTAAAACAGAATGGTGCAATAGGAACAAAATTTAAGCTTCAAAGGAAACATTTTTACAATTGAGTAGCAATAATTGGAATGTCAGTTCAAATAAATAATTGAAACACTAAATATGAATATAGCTAGAAATGCCATATTTTAAATACTGAACTTATTGATCCAGCTTAAAGGTTCAGAATCTCTAGAATAGTAATGATTGAGGCCTTCAAAGTTGTCACAGTAGTTGCCCACCTTGAATTTTATTAGGAGTGTCTGCAACTCGCACATGCTCAATGGGCTTTGAACAGCTGTTCAAACTAAACCAACTAGGGGTGTCGCAAATCATCAAGCAGAAAATGAGATTTGTCATATAAGCTGATGCTACAGGGAAAATTATTAAATTCTGATGCTAATTGTGCTGGTTTCTGAGCTGCCATATACCAATAATCTGAATTATCAGCCCTGTATTGTGACATTTACATTATAATCAGTCTTATATTGTGATATTTATATTATATAGGTTTATTATTTTGCATTGGACCCTACGCTCAGTAAGTGACAGCAGCACAGAGCATGTACAGTGAATCAGCAGAAAAGAAGATTCGGGAGCTACTGGGGCATCTTCAAAGACACAGATCTTTACTGCTTAAGAGCTGTGGTTGCCTTGGGCTGGTACAGAAGCCCAAAGCATAATTTAAATGTTTATGTCCTACTTCTTTATTTAATCTTTAATTCTCCTTTAAGTGATTACATGTTCAGTTATAAGATTTGTTGGGTTTTTTGTGTGTCTCTCTCTTTGTAGTGGCAGCAAATAAGCAGAAAATAGCAGTGGAACCAATTGCCAAATTTGTAATAAAACCAGTTATTATGGTAAAAGCATGGTGGTTGAACCAAAAATAGTGTCAGGTTTTTAGTGAACTATGTTCTGTAATTCCAAGGTAATTTAATACGATTTGGCACATTTGTTCCAAAATACCAAGGGCGATTGGTTAGAAAATTATGTGAGTAAATAACGTGAGCATTTTCCACCTGGTGACCATGTAATAATCTGATTGGGGACTTATGTTCAACAAGGTGCACAATACAAAAATCTTTTTTGATAACATGGAAAATATATTTACTTTCTGTAACATTTGGCAATAAGCTGTTCTTCACAGAAATGTATCTGCATATTTTTTAAATATGAATAGAATACAAAGATTCTAATGAAAACAGTGCCCTCTGTGACCATACAGAAATGTCCAAAGCTTGCATATTTTTAACAGCATCAAAGAAGTGCATGAAATTTAAGTGCTGCACTAATAAATATAGAGACGAGGTATAAAGTACTGAGCCAACAACTGGACTGAGTATCAGGTGTACGGGACTCGGCACTTGCGAGGGGAATAAAACAGGGATTGGGGGAAGTTACTAGTCAAGTGGAATAAGTATCAGCATTGCAACTGCTGTTTGCACTTTCAGTGCCAATGAAATAATAGAAGGAGTGAGTTTACTTCTGATGTGATGATAGACGGCCAGAAGCTGTGTGAAGACAGAGACTCAGGAGAAGAGAGTTTAGATTACACAATAGGATCTTATAATGGGTCTTTTGGACCCTGTGTGGAGGACACTGTACATATAAGCACTTTGATTGCAAGGTGAAAAGTTACTAATACTTCTAAAATATTATTAAACATTTCTAAGTATTATTATGTCCCATAATTGCTTTGCATAGTGAAATAATCAATGTGTAACCATGCAACCTGTAGGTATTGCCTTTAATCCATGCTCCATAGACAAATAAAGTATGTGTTTTTATATGGAAGACCTGCCAAAAGGGCCAAATAGGCAGTTCTAAAAATCCACCCGGAAGCTGTATAAAACTCACTCAATTGTATGTTTGAAACTAATAAGAAGTCCACTGTAAACAGCATATTTCTTCTTCCAAGAAATACTAAATAAATTTCAGGCATTTTCAGAATACCTATAGTACGTGCCTTATAAATACAGAATACTGTAGTAATAATTGATGTGTGAGCTGACTTGATACCTGAGGTTCGGTTGGGTTTGGGCCAGCATTCACACCTCTTTTGCAGGTCGTTGTGGGGGTTTGGGCTGGACTTTACAATCCAACCACCCCACCCATGACTTTACTTTGCCTCTGTTGATATTTATAAACTTGTGCTTACAGAAACCCTTTGGTGAGTTAATGTCAGGCGCAGATCAGAAGCTGACTATTTCAGGGCTGACTTTTTCTCAACCCGCACATCCCTAGCAGATATATATGAGGATACATTGCTTTTTGGTAACTACAAGTGTCATGATCACCAGGCATTCAAGTTGTATAAAAGCCTATATTGATATAGCCCCAGTAAAGACTGCTTTATCTGGCGACATTAGAATGTACAGTGATGGTGAGATCTGCTAATACATGCCATTGTGACCAGCAAAGTATATTAAAAAGTGTGGATATTTTTAATAACAGCACCACTAATTTGTATAGGCTTCTGAGGTGTGCAAATTCATGCATCCGTTTTACATGTCCTGAACAGTAAATATGAAATTGAGACGTTGAAAAATATTTTAACTTGATTAGAAAATGTATATATGTGCATGGGTTTGATGATGGATTTGATTTCTGAAGTCCCAAAGAGTTGAAGCAAATGTTTGAGATTGCTGCAGCATATCAGAAGTCTCGAGTGTCCATGGCAGAACTAGGATGAAACTAGGACACATAGTTTAACCGTACAGGGCTTTGAAATCATCAACAGTGATTGTCAATATCCAAACAGTTGTCATGTCAGGTGCAGTTGGGGGCATTTAAGACAGGTTGATCATCTCCTGCTGCCAAAGGATTTCATTCTTTCGCCAAATTGGAAAAAATGCAAAATCATCAGCATTGTGCATTCATTTAGCAGAACAAAGATGGAGACTGTCACCATTTACTGGTTTCCAGCCATGGGAGGGCAATCTTATAACTACTGGAGACTAGGATGACAAGGATATGACATGCTGCATTCTTGTATTTGGGTGGCAGAAAAACATTCTGTACATGCCAACCTGTATGTTTAGATTTTTAGCTAACAGCAATAAATATATATATATATATATATATATATATATATATATATATATATATATACTCAATAGAAGATTCAGGTGCACACCGGGATTTAAATGGTTAAAACATCATATTTTATTTAAATACTTTAAAAACAGAACTGGTCGACGTTTCGGTCTCTATCTAAGACCTTTCTCAAGACCCTGTTCACCGTACCAGAGGTAGGTCCTTAAATAGATAAAAAATATGACACTCACCCCACACACCACTCCCACCGAATCATGTGACTAGAGGACACCTGCACCAAAGGTAAAAAATTGATTGTCATATAACATAAATAGTTAATCATCACCAAGTAGTGACATATGTTAAAAACAATAATAAATAGAAAGATTAGACCGTGTCAGACAGTATAACAAATCATCCAATGCAAAAACCTAGTTGTAGGGATTGCAACATTGTAACTCACATCTAGCATTTATGCAGATAATTATCTCTGATTTAAGAAACAGTTAAATGGGCAAAATTCATTCAAACCCAGAGGTGTTACAGTGTTTAATTTATCTATCCAAAATGATTCCCTCTGGAGGAGTAATCTGGCTCTATCTCCCCCTCTCCTAAGTGGTGGTATATGGTCTATAGCTGTATACTTAAATGTAGGCAATCTATGTCCCTTTTCTAGGAAATGTTTGGCCACTGGCTTATTAGTTTTGCCATCCCTGAATGCAGTACTGATGGCTGAGCGATGGCCATCCATTCTTAGACGCAACGTCTGTTCAGTTTTGCCCACATATGAGAGGCCACATGGGCACGTAATCAAATATACCACATGGGTCGTGGTGCAGGTTATGTGATGGCGAATAAGAAAACGCTTCCCGGTCTGGGGGTGATTAAATGAGGTACCCGAGTTCATATACCTGCAAGATGTGCAGCTTGGGCAACGAAATGATCCTAATTTGAGACCGCTCAGCCAAGTAGTTGACTTCTTCTGGTAACATTGGATTGGGTCATTTTTTACTAATAAATCCCTCAGGTTTACACCTCTTTTAAAACACATTCTAGGGGGATCTGGTATTGTTTGTCTCAATTCAGTGTCCGCTTCAATGATCTTCCACTGATCCATAATTTCTTTACTAACCTGACTTGTGTGTCCATTATAAGTTGTAGTAAAGGACATCTTAGTGGTTTTTTTGTCACCTCTACTCACACCCCCTATACACCGGGACACGGCTGCGTCAAGGGCACCTTGGAGAACAACATCAGGGTATCCCCTCTCCTTAAACCGAGCCCACATCTCATCTAGCTGTTGATTAGCCAGCTGTTGGACCGAATTGTTACGTAATACCCTACAAAATTGAGATGTGGGGATAGACTTTTTCATGTGGCGTGGATGGCAGCTTTTATAATGCAACAGGACATTCTTATCCGTAGGCTTCCTAAATAATGTATATTCAACATGATTAGATTTCAAAAAAATCTCAATATCCAAAAAATGAATCGCTGAAGACTGTATTTCAAAAGTAAACCGAACAGGGCTATCCAAGTTATTGAGCTCATCCACCATTGTGGTGAACTCCTCTTCAGTGCCCTGCCAAATTAGGAACATGTCATCGATAAACCTACGTAAGAACAAGAGTTTGCCCCTACACCGTGGTACTATGTTGTGTTGCTCATACTGGTGCATATATAAATTTGCATAGGCGGGCGCCATGGCTGCCCCCATGGCGGTCCCCGCTACCTGCAAGTAATAGTCATTCTCAAAGCGAAAATAATTTAGTGTTAAAGCCAAATTCAACAGCTCCAGCACTAACTGTATCGGTGGGCCAACATATACCTTAGAGTCTAGTAATGAGCGTCTAACTGCTGCAATGCCTGCCTCGTGAGGGATTATCGTATATAAACTCACCACGTCCATGGTAACTAAAAAACATGGTACATCACTTGGTAGGCACACCTGTTTAAGATTCTCTAACAGATGGGGTGTATCGCGTAAGTATGTTGGGGTTTCCCGTACCACTGGCTGAAGAAGAGTATCTAAATAAAGGCCTATTGGATGCAATAAAGAATCCCTGCTCGATACTATAGGTCTACCGGGGGGTTGTAATAAATTCTTATGAATCTTAGGTAGCGTATACAGTATAGGACATATCGGAAACTCATTAGTCAAAAAGTCACACAATGTATCATTAATCATCATGCCATCTCTTGCTGATTTAATCAGAGCGTCCACTTTAGATTTAAGACAATTAAATCTAAAGTGGACGCTCTGATTAAATCAGCAAGAGATGGCATGATGATTAATGATACATTGTGTGACTTTTTGACTAATGAGTTTCCGATATGTCCTATACTGTATACGCTACCTAAGATTCATAAGAATTTATTACAACCCCCCGGTAGACCTATAGTATCGAGCAGGGATTCTTTATTGCATCCAATAGGCCTTTATTTAGATACTCTTCTTCAGCCAGTGGTACGGGAAACCCCAACATACTTACGCGATACACCCCATCTGTTAGAGAATCTTAAACAGGTGTGCCTACCAAGTGATGTACCATGTTTTTTAGTTACCATGGACGTGGTGAGTTTATATACGATAATCCCTCACGAGGCAGGCATTGCAGCAGTTAGACGCTCATTACTAGACTCTAAGGTATATGTTGGCCCACCGATACAGTTAGTGCTGGAGCTGTTGAATTTGGCTTTAACACTAAATTATTTTCGCTTTGAGAATGACTATTACTTGCAGGTAGCGGGGACCGCCATGGGGGCAGCCATGGCGCCCGCCTATGCAAATTTATATATGCACCAGTATGAGCAACACAACATAGTACCACGGTGTAGGGGCAAACTCTTGTTCTTACGTAGGTTTATCGATGACATGTTCCTAATTTGGCAGGGCACTGAAGAGGAGTTCACCACAATGGTGGATGAGCTCAATAACTTGGATAGCCCTGTTCGGTTTACTTTTGAAATACAGTCTTCAGCGATTCATTTTTTGGATATTGAGATTTTTTTGAAATCTAATCATGTTGAATATACATTATTTAGGAAGCCTACGGATAAGAATGTCCTGTTGCATTATAAAAGCTGCCATCCACGCCACATGAAAAAGTCTATCCCCACATCTCAATTTTGTAGGGTATTACGTAACAATTCGGTCCAACAGCTGGCTAATCAACAGCTAGATGAGATGTGGGCTCGGTTTAAGGAGAGGGGATACCCTGATGTTGTTCTCCAAGGTGCCCTTGACGCAGCCGTGTCCCGGTGTATAGGGGGTGTGAGTAGAGGTGACAAAAAAACCACTAAGATGTCCTTTACTACAACTTATAATGGACACACAAGTCAGGTTAGTAAAGAAATTATGGATCAGTGGAAGATCATTGAAGCGGACACTGAATTGAGACAAACAATACCAGATCCCCCTAGAATGTGTTTTAAAAGAGGTGTAAACCTGAGGGATTTATTAGTAAAAAATGACCCAATCCAATGTTACCAGAAGAAGTCAACTACTTGGCTGAGCGGTCTCAAATTAGGATCATTTCGTTGCCCAAGCTGCACATCTTGCAGGTATATGAACTCGGGTACCTCATTTAATCACCCCCAGACCGGGAAGCGTTTTCTTATTCGCCATCACATAACCTGCACCACGACCCATGTGGTATATTTGATTACGTGCCCATGTGGCCTCTCATATGTGGGCAAAACTGAACAGACGTTGCGTCTAAGAATGGATGGCCATCGCTCAGCCATCAGTACTGCATTCAGGGATGGCAAAACTAATAAGCCAGTGGCCAAACATTTCCTAGAAAAGGGACATAGATTGCCTACATTTAAGTATACAGCTATAGACCATATACCACCACTTAGGAGAGGGGGAGATAGAGCCAGATTACTCCTCCAGAGGGAATCATTTTGGATAGATAAATTAAACACTGTAACACCTCTGGGTTTGAATGAATTTTGCCCATTTAACTGTTTCTTAAATCAGAGATAATTATCTGCATAAATGCTAGATGTGAGTTACAATGTTGCAATCCCTACAACTAGGTTTTTGCATTGGATGATTTGTTATACTGTCTGACACGGTCTAATCTTTCTATTTATTATTGTTTTTAACATATGTCACTACTTGGTGATGATTAACTATTTATGTTATATGACAATCAATTTTTTACCTTTGGTGCAGGTGTCCTCTAGTCACATGATTCGGTGGGAGTGGTGTGTGGGGTGAGTGTCACATATTTTTTATCTATTTAAGGACCTACCTCTGGTACGGTGAACAGGGTCTTGAGAAAGGTCTTAGATAGAGACCGAAACGTCGACCAGTTCTGTTTTTAAAGTATTTAAATAAAATATGATGTTTTAACCATTTAAATCCCGGTGTGCACCTGAATCTTCTATTGAGTGGATACAACAGCCTGAACAGGTAGCACCCGGGTTTATTAATTTGTCAACGGTGTGCGTGGGAACCGTGGAATTTATATATATATATATATATATATATATACAGTATGTATACAAAGTGCTTTAGGAGTTAGAAAAAGGTATAATTATATAATTTCTTTTTGCATACCACCCGTATTGTATGGAGTAAAGTCGGGAAAACAGGTGGCAGACATTGAGAGCAAATGGCAAAATAAAGTAGGATATTAAGTTTAGGGCAATATAATTTAGATTTAGTTTTAAGTGTGATATACACAGATCTATAACAAATGAGGCTCTAATGTTAACATATAAAACAGCAACTATTTATTATGTCATAGTGATGATAGTGTCCCCTTTCCCCCAGTTATACATGTAGCAGTAGGTATTAAGAATGATAAATGGAGGCCTGTGTTAAATCTTTGTACTGGCATCTGGCCTAGGTTAGTATGTGCTACATGGAAAGCCTAAAATCTAAATGTCTGCAGATACTGATGTACTGTACATGTACAAAAAGCTTTACAAAATAATGCACCATTGTATAAAATGAAAAAGCTTGTGAAGGAGAATTTACTTCAAAGTTCTGATGCAGAAACAATGGACATGGAAAGGGATTAAGAGGGGGTTGCTGATATGTTAGAGATCAATATATGAAATAAAAGAGCTTCATATCATTTCATACCACAAGGTACCATTTATCTCATATAATTCCTCTTTCTGTTATGTGTCTGAAGGGTGGTTTGTCAATGCTGGGATTGTGAGATAATAGTTTACACATCATTTACTTATACAAGTTCAAAAAACTAGATGAAACCCCCACAGAGGTTTCCCCTAGAATTCCAGAGCATGTCCCTCAACTTGTATGTGATTTTTCCATTGCAGGTGAAAATTATTATCTGTGCTGAGAAATAGCGTGCAAGTTGCAGAGTAAGGGTTTCATAGTCAATATGTGTTAGAATGGCATAACTTCAGTTTTTTGCTCACTGCAAATCCGTTCTGTGCAACACACTAAAGGAAACCTGGAGGTAACACTTCCTCAAGGCAGGTGATCATTCAAGTAAGTTTGCAATTCCCATTCTTTCTCTCATCTCCCTGAACTGTTATTGTACATTTATCCTCCATACAAGCTCTTTCTGACCTGCTCCCAATCAAACCATTCTCCTCCCCTGATCCGCCTATTGGCACCTATTTCCTGATACTGCGTGCATCTTGCTTGCTATTGCCCACTGTTTATTAAAGGAGAAGGCAACCCTAAAAATGAATAGGACTAAAAATGCCATGTTTATATACTGAATTTATTGCACCAGCCAAAAGTTTCAGCTTCTCATTTGCAGCAATGATCCAGGACTTCAAACGTGTCACAGGGGGTCACCATCTTGGAAAGTGTCTGCTACACTCTCATGCTCAGTGGGCTCTGAGCAGCTGAGCTAAGCTCAGCAGAAAATTAGGTTGGCCTGTCATACTGAGGAAGTACGTGGTTACGAAATGTATTAGACCTTGGATGCTGTGCTTTTAATTAAAAGTAAGCATAAAGATGTTTTAAACTGAAGCTGGACTGAGTAATCTGTGACCGTGACCTTTTTGGTGTGCACTGCAACAATTTGGAATTCCTGTCATACAAGCTGATGCTACAGGGCTGATTATTAAGTTCTGATGCTAGTTGCACTGGTTTATGTGCTGCCATGTAGTAATTATCTGTATTAATTACTAATCAGCCTTATACTGTGACATTTATATTCTATTTGTACTGTATATTATGAGTGGGTCCCTATGCTCAGTAAGTGACAGCAGCACAGAGCATGTGCAGTGAATCAGCAGAAAAGAAGATGGGGAGCTACTGGGACATCTTCAAAGACACAGATCTTTACTGCTAAAGGACTGTGGTTGCCTGGGGCTGGTACAGAAGCCCAAAACATAACGTACAAAATTTCTAGCTACTTCTTTAGTTTAACTTTCCTTGTCCTTTAAAGTAGGCTGAACTGGCAGGTTGACACTAGACGCAAGCTGCAAAAAGCACATGAAGCTGCAAGTTCCTTTATCTGCAACTCCATTTTATCTAAATAATCCCAGTTTGAAGAAATTATTTCCTTTTTTCTGTAATAATAAAACTGTACCATCTACTTTACCAAACTAAGATATAATTCATCCTTACTGGAAGCAAAACAATCCTATTGGACTTATTTATGTTTACATGAGTTTCTTACGGTATTACGGTATGGAGATCCAAATTACGGAAAGATTTGTTATCTGTAAAACCCCAGGTCCTGAACATTCTGGATTACAGGTCCCCCAGTTCTCTTTATTCCAGTAATCACTGTTTAATTACAAGCCATTTCCAAATTAATGTGAAGATAATTTTTTTTATTATTTTACATGCTTATTATGCTTGCATTTATATATACAACAGTCTGGATTTCACCATGTGTCACTATTGAACAAAGAATCAAAATATTTGGCCCATCGAGCTCTGATGTTTTAAAATATTCAATTGTGCATCAGTTCAATCGCATGGTTCCAGTTAGGCAGGCAGAATCAATCAAGCTGAGGAAATTCATGAATTGCTAGGCCTGTCATCTTCTGTTAGCGCACGAGTTAGAAATTTGGACAAAAACAAATCTAGACTAGGAAATGTGTGGATTTTATCGATATCAGATGCTCCCTGCTAGGTTTAGCCTAAAGCATGTACAGTAAAAGCATAGACAGTCACATTTCTCCACAGAAGCTCTGTATAAGATATGGATAGGGAAATTGTCTTTATTAATGGATCCTCTCAATGTGATGGGTAGGCTGGCACGTTTGCATACATTTTCTTTCAGGCAATATGAAAGCAGGAACCATCTAAATGCAGCAGCATGGCATTTGGCCACTCTGTTTGATGTGATATCTCTTTTCAATTATCAGTACAGGAATAAAAAGCACTGGGGATTCCTTATTGTGTAAAGGTGGTCATACTTGGGCAGATCTAAAGGAACAGTAACACCAAAAATGAAAGTGTTCTAAAGAAATTGAAAATATAATGTAGTGTTGCCCTGCACTGGTACAACTGGTATGTTTTCTTCAGAAACGCCACTATCGTTTATATAAAACATGCTGCTGTGTTGGCATGGAGGCAGCCATTCAAAGCTAAAAAAAGAAGAAAGGGCACAGAATACACAGAAAATAACATATATGTTATATTGTTTACAATGGGATTCTTCAGAGCTTATCTGGTATCTACTGTATATCCTGTGCTTGAATGGCTGCCCCTAGGACTACACAGCAGCTTGTATCTATAAACTGGTCATGTTTCTGAAGCAAACACACCAGTGTTTTAAGTGAAGGGAAACAGTACAATATATTGTCATTCCTTTCAACCACTTTAATTTTCTGGTGTTACTGTTCCTTTAAGCTTCCAATTTGAGTTCTTTAGAGTCGGAAACGTATCTGTCTGTGTATAGGGGACTTTTAAAGCAATCAAGGAACATTTTAATTTTAAATAAACCCAATCGGATAGTTTTTCTACCTATATGGGTCATGCAGTTTAGTAAGGATTAAGTACAAGGTACTGTTATATTTTTACAGAGATAATGGAATCATTACATCTTAATATTACTGAGTTTGTTCTTTTTCTGCCATGTAGAATAATAATAATATGTGATGTTTTTATACATTCAAGTTATAAAGAATTCTGATCTGTATTCCTGTAGTATTTCAAACGTTTTTATAATTACTTTCTGCTTTTTTGATTTTAAAGCATTTTATGCCTGCCTGATTCTAAAGCAATTGTTATGCCTGTATGACTTTCTAACATCTCTTTTTCTGCATATTTGCTAATGCAAATGATTTGTTCTTCCCCACGCGTCTGCATTTTTATTTTGTAATATTACAATGCTTTGCCCTTTAACACTGAGTCGTTTTCAGCCTCCTTCATTGTGTATCCTTGCTCCATATAAAGTACTACTGTTCTTTATGAAAAGGGAATGTTTTCTTGTGGACCTAATGCCAAAGATACATTTCACAGGTATATCATGCAGTGTTTGACTTTTATACCTAATCATACCCCTGGCCTTTGCTATTAAGCCCGGTTATTTTAGCTTTGACTACAAGATTAAGATGTTGCATGCTGTGAGAAGCGATTCTTACACCCCAGTATATGTTTTTTTAATATAATTTGTGCTTGTCAGTTTAATTCTGTTCTTTACTAGCAGAGGAGCAAATGTAATTTTGTCATTCTATAATGAATAAAACATCAGGAAAAATGTATGTAGAATAATGCTCAATTTCCTCCTCACCTGCATTCTGTCTATAAAAAAAAATATGAAGTGCTGTCTGGTTCTAAAATTTAATTGACAGTATTATGTTTTTTTGTTTTCAACCAGAAAAAAACCCTACATGAGTGCAAATTAACTTCTCTGTTAGCACATTAAACATGTGTATTTCATTTACAGGTATGGGTCCATTAAATAAAACATCAATATACTGTAAGAAGTGGGAAAAAGGCAAAGATTCTTTATCACTTTTAAAAAAACCCTGAGTCCGTAGCTGGAACTGTTTATGGAAGTGTGAGACTCTAAACATGAACAGCTTAGATTTTATGTGAAAGGCTAATCTTGCTCACCTATCTTTTTATGAAACACAAGTATCAAGTGTTGGGATTTGGTAGGTGTACAAGTCTTGGTGTAGTTACAGGTATTTATTTACAGATTCTCTTCTAATTTTCTTTTCCAAATGTATGTAGTATGTTAAGTGGATGAGCATGGTCCTGGAATACTTGGTTTACATTGATTTGGTCCATTGGTGCTTTATTATTTGTACCATTTAAACATGTTTTAGTTGTGATAGTTGCGATTGTGGGCACCGGACATCAGGTTCTCTGGTTGACCCAAGAAGACCATGTCTGACACTGATCACCATCAAAAGTACAATAACCTGTAAAGCAATCATTACTGATTTACATAAGAACTTCAACTCCTGCAATGCTGCTGCCTTAGACCTGTGGATATGTATTTTTGTGACTGCCATAATTTTATTTACCAGGATGCAGCTTCCGAAATTAGTGTCTTGTGTGCAGTAATTAGTGATGGGCGAATTTGTGCAGTTTCGCCGAAAAATTCGCGAAATTCGCGAAACGGCGAAAAATTCGCGTAACGGCGCTGGCGTCTCGTTTTTGACGCCGGCGCCCGTTTTTTTCGATGCCGGCGCCCGTTTTTTCGACGCTGGCGCCCGTTTTGGGCGCCGGCGTCCGTTTTTTCGAAAAAAAAATTTTGACGCCGGCGAATTTTTTCCTCGAATTTTCGCGGCCGTTTTGCGAATTTATTTGCCGACGGCGAATCGCGCAAATTCGCCGTGAATTCGCGCCTGGCGAATAAATTCGCCCATCACTAGCAGTAATAATACGGTTAGAATTAATGTTGCTAGCAACCAGCACTGGAAGTATCAAGCTGGATTGACAGTTTGTATAGGAGTCATTTACTGATCCCCAGGAGCACTGCACTGTGCACCAAGCACTAAAAAAAAGTTAGGAGATGAGTAAGTGGAACTCCTGTAGGCTGGTTATATTTTGGATAGCTATATATTCAAGGGGCTAACTGTAGATCTCTGTGCTTTGAAATAGAACACAGATTCCTGCAATTCATAAACAGCAGAATGATTGGGGCCATTTTTGCACTTTGCACACTGTGTTCTCTTATGTAAAAGACCCTTTATCACACTTATCATTAGCCTTAGAGAAGAATTTCATTTGTTTGTTTAAATCAGGAATTCTATACTGTTTTATACAAAAGATGTGAAAATTTGTAGAAATCATTCAGACATTCAGAATTTTCTCTGATGAGCTGTAGTGCTGAAAGATATACCCAATAGTAGTCATAGGAGACATAGCATGATGTTTGCTCAAATGGAAATAAAATATAATCGAGAATCCAATGGAGCAACTGAAATAAAATAATTATTTCCATAATGATGAAAATATATTTTGAATTGACAAAATACATGACAGGCAGAGCCAAGCACAGGGACTTATGGATTGTGGCCAATATAAGGCAAAGTTTTTGCTTTTCAATTATTGAACTCTGTCTTTTAAGAAAGTATTCTCTTTTCTTAGAGACCCAGAATGACTTGCTTCATGGACATCATGTGGGTCAATGTTGATTCAAATGCAACCTGCTTTCTTTAAATAACAAAAAGACATTGGATAAGATTTGTTCATCTACTTCTATCCAAGAACACATTTTTAGTGAGGGGGCGCTTGAGCAACAGCACTAAGGAGCAAACGGTATGGACAGGTATTTGTCTCTACCCAAGTCATGTCTTCTACATCAGCCTTTTTTTCCATACCTTATGGATCCAACCACCCTTAGACAGATTTAACTGTCAGATTTAATTCAAATTACCTTTGTGAGCAGGATCTTTAGAAAACTACAAAAAAACTACCAAAGCTTTCTGGAACTACAGTATGCAGTGCAGCAGTATTTCGATGACTACATTTAAAAGGTAGACATACTGTAGTTGAGGCTGGAAGAGCTGTGCAAGCTGTGGTATAAGCAATTAAATAAACATCAAATGTGTCAGTAAAACCTTTCAAAGTCTAATTTAATGTTTCAGAGCCAATAATAATAATTATAAGAAATCATTATGCTTTTGACTTTGTCAAGAAAATAAACGTTACTGTATTTTGAAATAAGCCCAGATCTTTTTAGAATCTGAAAGAGGGAGAGCATCTACATGCCATATAGTTATGCTGGCAGGGAACATTTTGCAGTTTACTGTTGTAACTGTTTTTTGCAACCATAAATTATACTTCATAAAAATGCTGACAATTAATGCCACACTTGTGCCAAGACAAACACATTTTCTATTCAAAGAGGAATACAAAACATGCTACTGAATCATGTTCTAGTGTTTGAGTCATTAAAGCACTGCGTATCTTGACAGCGCTATATAAATAAATGATGATGATGATGATGATTTTACAGTATTGAGACAAATCCCAGCTTTAAACAGACTATAATGCTACTTTATATTAAACGTTTGGCACTCTATATCCAGAACCCAAGCTAAGCTCCCTGGTCACGGCTCTCACTTCTGCCTATAACTGCCGCGGGAGGAGCCTTCGGCTAATCGGATGCCGCCAGGTCTTATTTGAGAGGGGAGCAAAGCTAACGGTTCTGGACGAGCAAAGGGGCAAGATCGTCTCACCAGGATACTGGAAGGAAGAACACCACCAGGAACAGGCAGGCCGGGCCAGCACAAGCCGAGAATCATCAGACAGGCCAAAATCAGTATAGGAGAACGTAGAATAGTCAGTGGACAGGCAAAGGTCAGATTGGAGAGGTCAGAGTAGTCACAAGCAGGCAGTATCAGGAATCATTTAACATAGAGGCAAAGGTGATCAATAGCCACAGACAAAAAAAGATAATGCAATAGAATATTGGGCTCATATTCCACCCAAAAAAAGTCCAACCGTTCATTATAAATAAATAACCATATGGTATAATGTGTAAGGAAAGCTTACTGTGGTGGTCTATTGGGCAACGTCAAGATAAGACAAGGCAACTGAAATGTATCTTTTTTTTAACTTTCCAATATTGAAATAGTTACTTTGGCTGCTATATCGACTGAGAATAAAATGGAGTTAAAAGTACAATACACGTGATTTGTGCCATTTTCTATTATTGATGAAAGCAAGAATATTTACTATTCTATTACTTCACTGCCTTGATAAGAATACTTTAAAGCCTTCTAGTAAAAAGCTGTAGCCCTCAGGGTCACTTTTCAATTTTGCACATGAAAAAATGTCCATCTCTTGCACTCCCTGCAACAGTTGCTGAGACTTTTCACCCTGTTACTCTATATTTGTCCAGTACATCTGGAACAGAAGGTAAAGCTAGGTCAAGATGAAGGCAATCAAGCAACTGACAACATCTTCTGTAGCACAAGATCTGGCGTTAAACCAGTCATTAAGATGATACAACTTAAACAGATGTTTGATTCAAAGCAGTGGTGGAAAAAAACAATGGAAGGCACCAGTGCAGAACTATTAAGGTCACCTAATATTTTCATATTTAGAGCTAAATAAGCCCCATAAATACAGCATGGCCCCCAGAGCACCTGCTGCCCTTATTGTCAGTCTGATCTTGGCGCTCTAAAAATACTTTATAAAAATAATCTCAGAAGTATACCAAAGAAGTCTAAAATGTCTCCATCATGAACATACACTAAAAATTTAGAAATAGCTGTATTAATCAGGTTCGACTGGGCTCAAAAACGTCATTACCCAAATGTATGTCAGCAGCAAAACACTTCCATTACTTACAGCCCATACAAATGATTACTATCCTGTCAAAGCCATATGCAAATAATGCACATAAATTTTTATTTGCCCTTGTAAATTTTGAGTGCCATCAGGAAAATTGGTTCAATGTGCCATGCTCTATTTTGTGTGCAGTGCAGTGTTAAGTGACACTAATAAAAAATATTGTAGTGTTCACCAGTCTGTGGTCTCTTCACCATTTGCATGTAGGAATTGTATAAATATCAAACTAAACATTACCCTTTCAATTAATTTTTTCTGTATCCTCTTCTGAATACAACGTGTTAGTATTTAATACTCAGATCTTGGGTTTTAATTATTTCTTGAAAATGCAACTTTCCTTTTTTTGGTTTAATTCCATTGGTCTAATTTAGAGTTGTCCTTCGGAATTTCATGTATACTCTCAGTATGTGTAGGTCTTTGCATCATTAATAAAATGAAAGCATTTTCTTCCAACCGTTGTGTTATTTCACTAATGAAAATATTTTATTATATTAACCCCAGGTTAGATTCTTGAAGCACTTAATTTCACTGCCCTAAAAGAATTGCAAGCCATTGCATTCTGGCCTACATTTATTGGCCTGCAGTATTGCCCTGTACTTTTTAGTGTAGCTTAGCTTCTGAATCTCTATTACAAACTATATAATTAAGATGCTTTAGAGCAATGGAGGCAGCCATGCAGAATTTCGTAGGGCCTTTGTAACTGGATGCCATGTTTATGCCTAAAGTCACAGTAAATAAATGTTTTTGAATAACGTTAGGAAGGCCTGTTCCAAAATAATTTGTTCTTGAGCAATTATTTCTTTCCTCTCTTCAACAATTTGTACAAGTCACCATGATGGATGGAGTATATTTGTAGCAGTAGCAAAGCCATAAAACAGCTTTATGCAGTGAAAATATGTTGTTCTGATGAGCCCTTATGTTTGTAATCCAGGAAAGAGACCAAATCCCAGGAACACCCTTCTAACTATTAAACTTAAACCAGTGGTGGGAAATTATTAATACTTTTCTTGATGTCTCCAGTTGAGGAAAGATGGACAGCCAAGAGTGCTTAGAAAGTTATAAGGATGTGGGTTAGCTCAAGTAAAGACAGACAGTTGGAACAAACACAAAGTTTACGAGGACAAAAGCCCTGGATGCTACTGTAGATCTTGCAGCAATATACATAAGAACTAAAGCAGTTAAGAGTGGGTGACAGAAGTAGCTAAGAGGAAAGCATCAGGGTGGGGGATTAATAAACTGGAGATTTTTATTTGTTATATATTTTAAAGTAATATTTATACTGTATGTTTCAGCCAATGGTATCCCTGTCATCCTTGGGACAAGATGTCTGGTTATAAACGCAACTTCTGGATTCTGGACTGCTGATTGGTTGTACTGTAGAAAGCCAACATCAACCCTTTAAAATATCAGACCTAACACATGTCTGTATCCCTTTACATCTAATTATTAGCATTAATATATTGTGTTATCAGTGGTCTAGTCACAAAGATATTGACACTTGTTTGGAATTATGCATTTTATCAGATTCATTTATTTCCATTTCCATCCACCATTGTGGATGAATTGAGGAAGGAACTCTGATCTGCTTCATATGTTATGGGCAGGTTTATATGTTATGGCTTATATGTTATGGGCAGTGTTAAGGCTAGATCCAGAGATGGTGGATCTATGGGCCCACTGCTCTTCCTCTCCTACTCTGCCTGCACCCAGAAGCACTGCTTCCGCTCAGTGCAGGCAGACGTGCTGGAATTTGGTGCCGAAATGCGACATTTTGCATTTCACGATAAAATCTGTCTGCAATTCAAAAGGGGAAGGGGAGCAGCAGGTCTGCCTGAGTAGAATCCACATTGGTACACATTTTCTGGCCCTAGACTAAAAGACTGACAGCAGATATATGGAACTATTGAGAAGTTGTTTGCTCTTTCCTCAGGAGATAAAATGAATAGGAGATGTGATATTAACATTCCTAGCCACTCTAGACTGCAATTATTTTACATAAATAAGGGAATTTTCAATGTCAGGATAAGGGGAATATAAATGAGACAATGAGAATGAAACATTTTTATCATCCAAAGATCCACAAACATGAAGGGTTTTTTGGTGTCAGGTTAAGAAATATATAAAGGAAGGAATCAGACCTTTGACACCATAGATTTTCCTGAGCTGTGCTTCCCAGCAGGAACCTGTTTTAGAGAGATGTAGACTGATTACCTTGATGTACAGAAATTTTGTTTGGGTGTTTATTTATAGTCTCATGCATAATTATGTTTAAGCTTAGCTCACCAGAATTTTCAGGCACATTAAAATAAGGACCAAAGAAAATTGTAGAGAAAGTATATACCTCTAGAATGCTCACCTATAAATTACTTCTAACAATGGAGATATGCCTGTAGAGTATTTCTTAAAACCCCATTTTCTCTAGAGAAGTTTTGCCTTGGAGAAAAGTAGCATGTAGGCCAATGTTGATTGCAATTAAAAATGAGTTTTTTTTATAATGAGAGTTAGCCAGCCTGAACCTGTGAAGTACACTTTAGCGGAAAGAGTAACTTTCACACAATAAATTACCAGATTTTTGCTAGATAAAATTGGCTGGCGAAACGGTGTGAAAGTTCTCTAGCTCTGAGGTTTTTTTCTAGAGAATTGTCATCTTTGCCTTTTAGTAAATTGATGGATTCTCTGCGAATTGTTATTTTGCCGAATTTTCACCAAAAAAACACAAGTCACTTAGTAAATGTGCACATACGGGAGACAACCGTTTTGTAATTTGAAAGCTTTCTGGATAATGGATTTCTGGATGACAGATCCCATACCTGTTCATGCAGTGAATATTTTGATACCTGACAAAGTAGCTTACAGTGTGCTCTTGAGGGGCTTTATTCCTTCATAAGCTATCACTGGTTTTAATAAATTGCTTATGAAACCTAATCTCGCTTGTATTTATCTTGAGATAAGTGGGTGAGCTGATAAAATGTAGAAATGAGTAGGCTCTATGGCTCTAAGGAAGAATTTCTGCATTCTGGGGTTACAGGGGTGATTCTAGAGTTGAAGCCGCCTGAGTAGTGTTTGCGATGTTGCCCCTGCTGCATTGCTAGTGCTGAGAGTGCCATTGCACTCACTGTGCTAGAAAAGCTGAATTTCCACTGTAATTTCCAGAAATTTGGCTCTTGCCAGGAGCAGCTTTTTGCCAACCCTGGTAACTCGTGGGGAAATGCCACCTGAGGCAAGGCTCTCACCTCATGACAAAAACGCTCCTGTGGGGTTGGCTTATGTACACATACACTATATACACTACCATCTTGTTTATTCTTTGTTAATTGCGTTCATAAGAGACCTCTAGCTATACTGTATATGCCCTTAGCTAGGGTCCTCAGCTGTTGTTACATCTCTGTTTCATATTTTGTTAGTCTACTATTTATTTACTAATAAATGTTAATTACTAACACAAAGAAAGTCCAGATGAGGTGCAGAGATGCCAAATCTGATGGTATTGATTGTATAATACACAGGATCAATGTTTGGTTTGTCCCATTTCCAGACACATGGGAGATGTTGACCCTTCATCTGGCTCAACATTTCATCAGCCCAAGCTCTGGAAGCATTTTTCTCAGAGACACTCTTTTCTTTTTCAGCTTCATTTATACATAAAATAGGTCTCCAAACAATAGAGCCTTTCTTTGGAGCCTTGAGAATGCCTATTTCATTAATTGCTATATTTATGCAGTTTTTACATTTTCGCAATTAAATGATTGACAGAATATGGCAGAGTCGGATGTGTTTCCCAAAAAATACTAAAATAGAGTCTACTGTTTACAGCCCTCCACATTTGATGACTGCTATAAGATGTTGCAAGTATTTGTTGTACGTCGACAATAGTAAGGTCATATGCTTCACAGTTTCAATGGAAATTAATAATGTGCATGTCCTGTATCACTCATTCAGGGCCGCTCCGGCCATGAGGCAAGGTGAGAATCTTGCCTCAGGCGGCACGGAGCGGCCAGTTACCAGGGGCGGCAAAAAGCCGCCTCTGGTAACTTTAAGAGCCGAATTTCCGTTTTTTAAAACGGAAATTCGGCTCTTCTAGCGCAGCGAGCGCAATAGCGCTCACTGCACTAGCGATGCGGCCCCTCCTCCACCCGCTCCGATGCTGGTAGTTAGAAGAGCGGAGCAGGAGGAGGGGCGGCATTGGGGCTGCTGCCTCAGGCAGCAGCAGCCCCTGAAACGTGCCTGCACTCATTTCATCCTGGCAGACTCAACCTCTATTTGTAAAACCCATTTTATGATGCATTGTAACTCCAGCAGTGCATACTTGTTTGCTCACACTTAGCTCATCAAAAATGTCATGTTTGCATTCTTGTAGGTTTGATAATGGAATGATGTCATGGAATACTGGGGCTGTGACACATCAGGGTATTATATGAAATTGCTGCTGCATACGACTACTGTTTTTCCCTATTCAAGTGGTACAGTCCTGATTTGCTGACCAAAAAGGAGCAAGTTTTGGCAGAAAGTAGAAGTTTGAAGCAAATTTACGGATTCCAGTTCACCGTCAATTTTATTTTATGTTGGTACCCTCATGAATGAATGAGTGAGTATTGATTTTTCATAGGTAATAAGAAATAGCATTGCGCTAATGAAAGTTATTCTAAGTGTGCCTTTAATTAGCTCCCAAGGACAAAAGCACTGTTAAATAAATTCCCTGGTTTGTACAGCTGGATATAATGCAGATGACTTGCCCCCAGAAGCCAGTATCTTTGAATTAATAATGGAATAATCTACTCTAATTGACCCTTATATCAATTTCAAGTGTAACAATAACATTATTCTGTGTGCTTCCTAATAGTCACCTGTTTGTTTATCTACAATATATTATCAGAGAGGTACTGTTTACTTAACCTTGAGCCACATCATGACACCAATGGCAAACAGCTGGATTTCCCATAAGTAGAAGGTTACTTATTTCTGCACTTGGGTAGATCAGCTGCACTACAGGGAACTACCCTGTCCTGACTATTCCTCATTCACGTGGGTCCCTGTTAGTGATGATCAAATCTGTTTCGCTTTGCTGAAAAATTGTGGAAAAATACGCAAAAGGGCGAAATTTGGTGAAATGCATTGAAGTCAATTGGCGTTTTTATGAAATTAAATTTTTTACTTGCGACGATTGCATCACTCCAAATGCATTTGAGTCAATGGGCATTTTTTCTTATGGCGACTTTTTTGTCTTAATGCATTAAGTCAATGGGCGTTTTTTCTTATGGCAACTTTATTTTGTCCTTGGGCATTAAACATATAGTATAGTTTGCGACTGACAAGCACCACCACAAAGTGATAGTTTAGCTTAACAGATGGCATTTCTGTAATGTTATATGGAAATATTTCAAACTTGAGTTGCACTGTTGATGGTATGTCAGCCCTTTTCATGCCTTTTAAACATTTTGTGGAGTCTGGAATGTATGGCACTCATAAGCAACAACTATCAAAAATATGTCAAATCCCCTCTGCTCTAATATAGAATGTACATTGTTCTTGAATATGAGAAAAAGTCTACATCTAGTAAACACTACTCCTCATTCACTGGGTCCCTGTTAGTGATTGAAGTCAATGGACATTTTTATGTGCGTCAAATTTTTATCACTCCAAATGCATTAAAGTCAATGGGCGTTTTTTCGCAGTAAATTTTCACCACAGTTTTGTGAAAAAATTAGCACTTGGCGAAATTTGGAATTTCGCCACGAATCCATGGCTGGCGAATAAATTTCTCATCACTGGTCCCTGTATCCGCAGCCTCATCAAGGGGCTCAAAAGAGGAAGCTCCACCCTCTGCCCCCTGCACTATAATGAGGTGTGGCAGGAACTTGTCATTAGACTCTTGGTCAATTATACACTGTACAACTTATGCTAATAAGCAAAAGTAGATAAATGGGCTTTTGCCCAGCAACCAGAGAACAAGGAAGTGTATGTATTTAAAACTATAGGGGGAGCATTAACCCTATGGAACCTTACATCTAGATGAGTTATGACCATTTTTGAAACACAGTGCAAGTTGACCTACAGTAGTTCCTGTCATGGATGTAATTTTCTTGTTGCAATGATTTGCTTGCTACAAGTTAATTGAGGTTGCGCTTCGCATGTCTCAATAAAAAAATATTATTGTTGTACTGTTGTTATTATTATTATCATCATTATGTGCCAAGATATTCCATAGTGCTGCACAGTCGGAGGGTGTAGGCATCAAACATACAAATAACACACACATGGGGGCAAATTCACTAATATTCGTAGTTGCGCCAGGCGCAACTTCGCCGCACTTCGTTGCACTTCGCCACACTTCGCCAGGCGTAGTTTCGCCAGAGCTCCGCAAATTCACTAAAATCCGAAGTTGCGCACAGGGGTAGTGTAAGATTGCGAAGTTGCGCCAGCATTGATTCGCTAAGTGAAGCGAAGTTACACTAGCGAAGGAGGAGGAATACGTATCAGCACTACAAATGGCTAGAAAACCTTAAAAACATCAAATAAAAATTTTATTTTGCCCTACACATGTGCCCACTGTATAGGTAAGTTGCCATGAGTCAGGAAATGTAGGGGGGAAGGAGGGGAGCCCCAAAAAATTTTTTGATCTTTTTCAGCCTATCACCCATAGGTGAAAACACGCCAGCGTTTTTTGGGACTTAGAAAAAATTTTGACTTTTTTTGAAGCAATCCCTATCTACTCTATTGCGCTTCGTCTGGTCTGAGGTGGCGAAGGAAGTCTAGCGTAAGAGGTAGCGTTCAGTACACTGCGCGCGTTAGCGAAAATTTGCCAGGCGTAAGGGTGCGAAGTAACACTAGCGAATCTACGCCAGCGTTCGTTAGTGAATTTGCAAAGTAACGAAAATGGCCAACGCTAGCGAATTAACGCTAGCGAATAAACGTTAGCGAATTAACGCTAGCGTTCGGCGCTTAGTGAATTTGCCCCATAGATACAAGAGGTTCGATTCAGTAGATCATGGAGTTAAAAAATGCATACTACATTTGTGGAATCTATATAGCGATACAGATTATTGGCTAATAAGCAAGGCAGCAGCTGGATTTTATATGTGTATGTGATTTTTATAGATGTGTGAGTCATCAACGGAGAAGTATGGGTGGTATTGCTGAAGAGCTCTTCCCCTTTGTATTTAAATTATATGTAGTAGCCCCAACTTGTTATTCAGTAACTGATCTAAACTTTGGAGTGATCTCTAACTATTGGGACATTCCACACATATACTATAGGTCCAAATTAGAAACCATCAGTCTAAAACTGGAGCATTGGAGTAAAACATTTGTTTCCACCGAATAAAAGTGTGTTCTTTGGAAATAATATCAGGTATTTTCACCACCCTGGTTGTCCTTTTATAGGGGGCATTCATTTGCCAAGGGGCCCCTCAGAGTCCTGTGGTCAAAGTTCAAAAGCCCGATCCACCATTCTATACAAAAACAGACCTGGGTAGTTGGGAAAAACCATTAAGTACTGCAGACAGATATTTATATAAACAGGAAAAGTCTATACTATATTGCTGAATTATGTGTTGATATACGTTACTAGTATTCAGACTCAATGAATAGCTCATCATGGTTCATTTTGGTGTCTGGATGTTTTATAGTGAAATTGCCTGACCCTGTATATATATAAATGAGCTGCAATTAACCACATGAAATATTTGAGTGGTGAGCTGCAGAAAGCAGAGGTCACAGAAAGCATCAATCTGCTGATCATTTATCTATTCGTATATGATAAAAACATGCCGGTGGCAATTACTAGATAATACCATTAATATTTTACTGTCACCAGGAGAATGATGTCTGAAATAAGACAGCTCTTATTTGTCTCACACCATAATTCAATGTGCTATTTCATTTCCGAAAACTGGCATATTAACATCTTGTAAAACATTCTGAAACTACCGTGCTTGGAAAGAAAGTGGCGTGATGCAATGCTCTCAAATTATGGGTATAAGTTTAAATGCTGAATGGTTGGATTGTGCTGCTTGACACAAATAGGTTTTAAAGCTTTTAGTATAATTCTAGATGAGAATGCTAAGTACAGTTTCTGTAATCTTGTGTATACCTAGCAATAAGTATAATGGAGCTAATCAAACTTGCCAATACTAGTACCAGATTGAAGTAAGAATATAAAAAAAAAGCATACAGGCAGGTTAATTGACTTTTGATTAAACTGACCCTAGTGAGTATGAATTGCACAGTGACCTTAGACTGTAAGCTCCACTGGGACAGGGATGTGAATAATGTAGAATCTCGGTAAAGCACTGCATAAAATGTGTTGGTGCTATATAAATAACAGATATCCAGTATAATAAAGAAAAGGTATGCATAATCTTTGCAATGTATTCCCCTTAACCAAGCTTTTTAGAATCCCTGGTATTTTAAGGCCAGATGCCTCTACAGAGGATTGATTTGATCAATATTCAGTTTTATCCCAGCTGCAATAAGGTGGCCATACACGGAGAGATCCGCTCGTTTGGCGATGTCGCCAAACGAGCGGATCTCTCTCCGATATGCCCACCTTGAGGTGGGCAATATCGGGCTGATCCGATCGTGGGCCCTAGGGCATAACGATCGGATCCTAACAAATGGGAACGGGCGGTCGGATCGCGGGACCGCTTCAACGAACAGATGCGGCCGCGTTCCGACAGGATTTTTTGTCCCATCCGATCGAGATCTGGCTGACTTTCGATCGCTTCATTTCTCAAAGTCTCCCGAAGTTGCCTCACAAAGAAACTTCGGGCGGCTTCAGGAAAACCAAAGTGATCCGTATGCCATCCCGCCGGCGATCCACATTCTTGCCGGTGGCCCAAAGAAAAGAAGATTTGTCACTTGGCGACTAATCTCCCCCAAATCTGCACGTGTTCACTCCAGCCTTTATAGATTCCATTCCAACTAACTATATTTTTGAAAAAAGAATGAAAGGAGACACTGAAACGCAATTCATAGTCAGTAACTCACCAGTATCAGAATGTGGTCTAGGGGCTCCAGCCCTAGACTCTCAGAGATCCACATAAACTGGCCATCAAAAGAAAGTAATGAAAAGGTTAAAAAAAAAAAAAGTTTATTTTTACCATCATTATTAGAGCCTTGCTCATTTTGTGCCTACAGGCCAGTTTCTCACAGGCTCCTACGGAGTGTGCCTACTCCCTTTTGTTTCTCTAACTTACTAGAAACATTTTTTATTTCATATCTATTTGCCTTGCTTTATACAGTTTATACTGTACACTGAACTGTTCCTTTACCTGAATAAAAAACAAACAAATAAACAATGCTCTAACAATTATTTCCTTCTCAGTGTGGCATGCAATAATTGTGCCTAAATTCATTTTTAATGCTAATTCCTGCTTAATAAAGATGACATTTTATTGTTATGCCAATCAAACAATATTATGCCTTTGCAAAGGTGCAAAAATAAACGTTTTTTATAACATGGGTTGTTTTCATCGCATTTTATAGTGTTATAATTTGTTAATTTCTTGCTAGCTGCCTGTGAGTTTTGCATTAGCCCTACAGAATATTGTGCGTGGGAAGGTCTCCGTATAAACAGTATGCCTCATGAATTTTCCTTCTAGTTCATTATTGTGATTACTTCTCAATTAAAGGTCATCGCCGCATAACTAGATAGGGTTATTTGCAATAGAAATGATAAACACAGGTTCGAGAATGTTTTCTCTGAGTAATTAGACTAAAATAGTTTTGCCTGTGGAGAGTAATGGTCACTGCAGTTGTATTTGCTGCTTGTTCATTAACACAAACACAAAGGTACTAGCAGGGAACTTTCGTTAGTATAGTTATTATATTTATATATCTAACGGGACATCAGGTTTCTCAGTAAACTTTAAAAACTGCGCAGTCAACTATGCTACAAGAAGATATTTTGCCTAAAAATTTCTTGTAGATGGAAAAAATTTAACAACTTTGCAAGGTCTTTATTTTATATCTTTTTCATTAAATAGCACTCTATTCTTCCTCATTGGTATCCAAAAGGCAGATTAGTTTGTGAGGCTAGCTCTTATTAGTAGGAAAGCGGTATTTCTAAGATATGTAGCCCAATGCCTTAGGACTACACGGCTGATTCCGCCGCGATCCGACGTGCAAAATCGTAAGAGTCACGTCGGATGCGACGGAAATAAGGTAAGTAATTCCATTGTTGCATCGTGTCGCATTGTTGATGCGACACGACTGTCGGATGCAGACGCTGCCGTGTAGTCTTGCCCTTAAGGTTACTGGGATTGTTTGACCATTAACATAGATTCATACTAGCTTTGTTACCATTAAGTGCAATTTATTGTCTTATTAATAACATCTGTCCCATTTTTAGAGGGACAGTTTCCCTTATTTGACAGCTCAACCTGCAGTCCCTCATTTGTACTGGAAAGTCCCATTTTTCTCTGCACTGAACAGCCAGAAAAAGAAACAAAGTTTCTAACTTAATTGGCTTTTGGCAGAGAGCCAAGAACAGCCACAGCTGCATATAAGATACTTTTGTAACAATTTAGAGATAAGCAAATAAGTAATTGTAACAATATTTAAATAACAGGTCCCTTGGGAAATGTTAGACTCACAGCTTAAAGGGCAATTCACCTTCATTAACAAACTGTAAAAATGGGAAAAAACACAGAAATGTGTTCAAACTTTCATAACCTGGCAAATTTTATAAAATAAACATGGTAATTAGGGGGTGTGGCCACTCAAATGGTCGTGGTCGAAAAAAATTTGCCACGCTACATGCATGTTTTTTTGTCCCTCTTTTTATTTTCAAAATGTTGGGAGGGATGTATTAATACAGAAAAAAATGAAGAACCGTTTATTTAAATAGTATATTATATGAAATGGCCATGCTCTGAAGCTTTCTGGATAACAGATTCACATCTGTTCTATTTCCTTCATGCTGAATATGAAATGTAAGGTAATACTCCCGCTCTGGATTTACACCTTACTCAACCAGCAGAACCTATACTATTAACTATAGCTTACCATCTAAAGATGAGACTTATGGGCAGATTTGTCAAAGGTCGAATTTCGAATTCATGTGAATTTTTTTACTCTAATAAATACAAATATACTCACAATTTGAATGGGAGGTGATTTAAGAAATAATTTGAATGTCTAAAATTTGATCAAATAGCAATGATCCGAATGATTTGTATCATATTCGATTCGATTAGAGTTTTCCCTCCGAAAAAAACTAGAATGTCAGGAAGGCTGTAAACATCTCCAAATGGCTCAATGGACCAAACAAAAATTTTAAAATTCAAATGTAATATTCAACCCTTAATAAATCTGCCCCTTTTTGTAGAGTTGCTTCCAAGAAACCTTAATGCTCTTTAGGATGAATTTTCTTTTTTACAGGTTCATGCTAATTATTTCTTTGTGTTCCTGTGGCCTACTCTACATTCAGAACTACTGGTTTACTAGAATATGTGCATCCTTCAAATTCAAAGACATATATCCAAACTTGCACACTTTTTAAACCTCATTATGTCTCGCCAGTGCAGAATAGAGAGCATCTAAACTATGTAGTTTAAGCACTCATCACCATAACCTCCTTGGTTCTTCCAACTTGACAGTTGGAGAACACATGGGGGCAAATTTACTAAAGGGTCAATTTACTAACGGGTGCTGGCGTAAATTCGCTAGCGAAGTGGTCCTACTGTAGTGCTACTTTGAACCCTAATGCCAGGTGAAGTTGCACTCTGACGAAGGGACGTAACTACGCTAATTCACTAAGTGGTTTTTCGTGAATGTTACCTCTTGCGCTAGACTCAGGCGCAGTGCAATAGAGTAGATAGGCTGCATATACGGCCATTGTACTTTAACTGCACACCATATGCAAATTTCCATTCGCTAGCGTAACTTCGAACCACTGATCGTAACATTGCTAGCGCAACTTCGCAAATGATCGATAACTTGTGCGCAACTTCGGATCTTCGTGAATTTCCGCAGCCCTGGCAAAGGCTGGCGAAGTCAATGCTGGCGCAACTTCAATGTTAAGTAAATTTGCCCCAAAGTCTTTTTCAGTGGCAGGTCAACAAAAAGAAAGTTTGTCTCAGCAGCTGTATATCCCTCACTGCCATGCCAGTTTTTATTAATGTATTTAAAGCTACACAGGAGACAGATAGGCTATACAGTACAGTACTCATATATGTTATTCATTTCATATAATTCGTTGTTTGCCATACTAGCACTAAACATACATACAGCACTAAATCTTGCCTCTATCTTTCTGGTAGTCATTATATTTATTGCCCCAAAAATGTCAAAATTGAAATTTCTTTGCAATGGTGCAGAAAACGTATTATAAGTTTCCTTTAAACTGTAGCTAACCATAAGTATGGAACTGAATTACCATTGAAAATGAATGTATTCATTGTGTTTATTTTTCTGGAAGGAGTTCTTTTCTGTGCAAATAGACAATTCAATCACAAGTTTTATCATCATATATAGATTTTAGCACCGTTCTGAATATTTTGTTTTAACCTGTAATAAATGAAATTTCATTCAACGCTTCCTCTTCATTAGCCAGCTTTGATTCCTTTTGCTACACCTTGCTTTCCACCACTGAATAAAGAACTCATCTGCCAGCCATCTGCTTAATTATGAACAGGTCCTCGCTGCAGACTGAATTCATTCAGAATAAGTTTGCTGAAAAGTTCAAAAGGCTGCAAAGCAAGGGCACATTTTACCTGAAGCAATTTATTTTGAATTTTGTGGCTACCAGGTCTGGCCGTCTGTTGAAACTTTCACACCAGTTGGGATCTAGTCTTGCTTGAACTAGTTATTCTAGAATCTTAAGGTTTGAAAGGATAAAATTGTTCTTGTCAAGTCATGAGAATAACACTTAAATGCATAAAAACAAAGCAAATCCTAGTATTGCACCAAGATGTGTCTTAAAGCAATATCGGGTTTCTACAAAAAATGTGCATTAGCAGGGCACCTTTTTGACATATAAAATACTGTATATATAATATATATCTTTCCTTTTTTCTTAACGCTAAAATGATTTGACTGCCAAAGGCGATGAATACAACTTAAGGAATAAAAGAAAAAGAGAAGGAAGTACTAATTGGCAAATTACTCCTTGTTATTTACTTTGGCTTCCAAGTTGAAAATTTCGATAATGAGGATCATTGAGGGAGATGCCCTTCAGGGAGACTAGAAGGCCTTTTGTTCAATTACTTTTAAATGTGAAGATATTCAAGGAACATATTGTAACATTTAAGTCATTGACTTTTATTGCACAAATATTTTAATTTAATGGTGTTTTAATCTCACTCCATGGATGCTTATAT
Organism: Xenopus petersii; assembly: GCA_038501925.1. NCBI lineage: Eukaryota > Metazoa > Chordata > Amphibia > Anura > Pipidae > Xenopus > Xenopus petersii. Next base: position 58,256,914 of record CM076673.1, on the reverse strand, counting down.
ATTTAGAAAACTATGTGCTGCCAACCGAACCTGAAAGGATTCTCTTGTCTGATAACTCTCCTACTGTTTGACTCAAGCGGTGAGATACACTGGTCTCAGTAACTTGTCAAGTGAATATAGAAGCTGCAATTATTTTAAGATGCTTTTCGACATGGCTGTTTTTATTCTGCGGTTTTGTACTATGCCTTTCTATAGGTTCTTTGTACAGTTGTACGCACATGCTGTTAATGCTACAAAATATGGTAATATTAAAGGCTGCCTTTGAAACAGTTAAATAAAGCATCACACACTGAAACATATTAGTTACTGTATCTTTGCTTTAAGTTGAAGAAAATGTTTTAAATGATATTTTAGTTTTTGTTATGGGATATTCCCATCACTACTTTTAGTTAAATTCAAATGTAACAATAATCATTGAAAAATTATTGAGTAAAAATGGCATTAATAATGACCAGTAGGGTCAAATAAAAATGATATTTCCCACCTCCCAGCTGTCTGGATACCCATGATTCCAAACAGCATCTTTCTAATCCCATGGCCTTTAGTAATCCCTATTGCATAATAGCTTTGAGTAGGATTCTGTAATATGCCCTGTAATATACTGTTTATTTCTGGTGGCGAAAAATCAAATTCTTCACAGATTTGGCTTCTAATGCACTTTCATTCTCCCAATAGTTACACTCCTGGTGTGTCCTATAAAAGGAAGAAATAGTGTAGGAAATTTGAAAACTAAGAACTAAGAAAAAAAATATTACAGTGTGTCCAGTGTCAGAAGGAATTGCAATGTAGCCAAAAATGGGGGAAATAAATTATATGAAATGACATGTAGCACAGATTGCAAATGTTTAGAACATGTCCCTTTGATCCCACCTAGTTGCCTCTGTGATATTGTTTTTGATTACTTCCTCTGTGCTTTACTGTGCTTTCTAAACTTTGATGAGGTCATATTTAAATTACCCTCTAATGCCCCATTTTCTTTCCAATTACATTGTCCTTCAGATGACTCTTTAGATCACAAAGCAGACTAAAGTGTCTCCAGCTTCCTTTAGGGCTCATTGAAGCAAACAGTTTGCATTGTGTTTGATCCTACTGTCTTTGAATAGCTTGTAGCATAGGAAGGTTCTTTTTTTCATATTTATAGCAATATACCAGTGATTATAACATTTAAAAATATTATGTCTTGTAGCACTTAAAGGCTGAGGAAAAAAACAGTGATACTCTTTTCTTATGCATTATGTGTCATTGAGCTCTTCATTAGAAAATATAATGGCATTAAATGCGATCCACCAAATTTTTCGCTAAATATAGCAAAAAGGTGGACAAAAAATCTGACCAATACCAACCTTCGATGGCACAGCCCCACAATCAAATTGCACAGACATGCCCCTAATGTTATAACCACGATTTTATAAATATGTCCCTTGGTGTGTTTAAGGGATCATTTTACTTGAGATGAATGTAATTGTGACATATAGTCTAAATGAAGTTGAATTCTGTTATGTCAGAAAATATTTATATATATATATATATATATATATATATATATATATATATATATATATATATATATCATATTATATATAACTAGGGCAGGGTAACTTCCCTGGTTCCACTGTTCAGTTTTACAGAAATAAACAAACTGCTCGGACAAATGACAACACTAGCGATTGCCAACCGACTGTCTGAAGAGAGAAGTTATCGTGCATCCTGATTATGTGCTACTGTTGAGCCGCTGTCGTCAACTTCCCAAATTACACACTTCAAGGGAAGATAGAACAGATGAGTAGGTTATATGTCTTAGTAATGGGGAAATATCGTAATATGACTAGCACAACGTATTTTATTTTAAGCCTGACCAGAACACAACATAAATAATAAAAGCTGTTCATGCAGGATGTCTGCAGGTATAATTAGGTGCACATGCTTCCTTCCCCATGTGTGTATATATATATATATATATATATATATATATATATATATATATATATATAATGAAGGGAAAAACCGGCACTCACGAAAATGTCATCAATTATGCCTGTGTGCAGTCCTTGTTGAAGTCTGAATGTAAAGCTGGAAATGGAGATTGCACTCACAGGTCCTAGAAGTGTTTAAATGTCTTTATTCAGTGTGCGATCTCCATTTCCAGCTTTATATATATATATATATATATATATATATATATATATATATATATATATATATATATATATATATATATACTCCATCATTTTGGGGATCAACATAAGCCTTTTACAAATAGATTTATGGAAATAGAGTGTGAGAAAAGGAAATCCACACTGGAGATTTTACAGTACAGAGGACATGTACCTTTGGACAGACTTTTATTGGATCCTTCCATAGGAACTATAAGATTGTATAAAAATGCTTGATTATTATTATTGCATTTTTAAAATGCCAATTACATTAAGAATACAGGAAAACATACAAAAACCAATAATAACCAATACAAGAGGTAAAGAGGGGCCTGTCCAAAAAGCTTAGAAGATAATGAGAATTATGTGAGGGTTGTCAAATCTGTGACCTTCAAAATAATTTATTACTACTCATTTTGATAAACACTTCTAATAACAGCTCAGTAAAAAAAAATGAACAATTTATAATCATTTTAAAGTTCTTTGTAAAGGTCATTGCAATTAAAAGCAGTGTTTGTTTATCCCTTTCTGTTCTCAAGTTCCGACCAGGGCCGGATTTCCCTCAGCGAGGCCCCATGTAGTAGCGCTGGGGAACTTCATTATGAGTTCTCAATGCACATTGTAGTCTCACCCCAAATCCTGTCCTGGTTCTGACTCTTTAAATACTGAAGATGGCCGTTCATAGGTGAAAAGTTTGTATTATTCTCTTATGCAGGTGTGGGTGAGGTAACACTTTCAATCTATCCATTTTCTGCAGTGATCTTTTGTGGTTAATGTAGTGCTCATTATCCATTGTCTGCAGTGATCATTCTGGCATATTTGGGTTAATGTGCTTATAACCCAATTCTGTAGTGGTCTTATTGTATTGTATAGGGTTACATGTGCTCATTATCCATTTCTGCAGTAATCTAACTGGCATGTCTGGGGTTAATGTGTTGTCTGCAGTGATCTCACTGACAAATCGGGGTGATTATGGCTAATTGGATTGACAAAAGGCATAAGATTTTGGACCCCAGTCTGAAATTGTATAATACTTGCAATACAACAGACATAGCCTATAGTAATGCACAGTTTACAATGTAATTTTCTGTCTTCTCTGGAGGCAGCCATATTGAAAACAGTAAGGGATAGTTATGCATTGGCTATACAGATACAGGCATAGATAGACACCAACGGTTTTCATATATCCAGCATAGTTTGTTTAAGTGGGAATTGTATCTCATATAACTTTTGTCATAAGGAAGTACTTACAATGCCTAAACCATGAAAAAAGTATCCACTCTTGTCATCAACACTTCTTGGAGTGTGACTTGTCAAATGACTGAGCTTTTGCTTATCAGTTTGAGGAATGTACAAGCATTTGTGTTTCAAAGTGTAGCACCTAATTTGTGTTGATTTTTTTGCAATTAACCATAATAAAAATGTTTCAAGAGATAAGCAAGGGCATTTTTCATGTAATTGTTTATCAGTTTTCTTGACAACACTGAATCACTTGTCTGAGTTTTTAAGTGCTGTTTCAAGAGAGTGCACAGACTTTTTACACTTCTTTGGGGATTCATAGACATAGGTCACTTTTTGTGATAGTGCAGCTACACATAGTAACTAACCATTTAGCAATTAGCTTAGAAAGGCTACTGTGGGTATATTAAGACTGTATATGAGTACATACAGATGACAATTATACTGTTTTTCTATTGCTGTAAAGTTTGTACACATAAGCTGATTTGTTTTGACCCCCCCCACGGGGGTACTTTTTATACTGACTCCAGTAATTGGCAATTGTGTAAATGCTGTATAGACAATAACTATATTTAGACACAATGATGTCCATGGAGCATTTAAATGCCTAACCTCTGTGGCCAGGACACTCTCCCAATATCACGTATTGCTCACAGACTTGCCTTTTTACAAACGGACATAGGAAATAGAGGTATCATTATTAATAGTGATGGGCGAATTTATTCGCCAGGCGCGAATTCTCGTCGAATTTCCGTGACTCCGGCTAATAAATACGAGAAACTGACGTGAAAATTTGCCAGCGTAAAAAAAAAATGGACACCGGCATCCGTTTTTTGGACGCCGGTGCATTTTCGCTGTCGGATGTGCGGCGTCAAAAACAGACGCTGGCGACACAAACAAGATGCCGGCGATGTTTTGCAAATTTCTACTCGTTTCACGAATTTTGCTGGAAATTTGCAAGTTTTTTGGCGAAATGCCCCAAATTTGCCCATCACTAATTATTAACACTTGTTTACAAAGTGCCAACATGTTTTGCAGTGCTGTACAATAAATGGATGCCTACGCTGAACTTATTTACATACAATCAATAACTAATACAAAAAGGTAACGAGGACCCTGCCCAAACAAGCTGACTCAGTTGAACAAATTAATACTGTAGATGCAAAATTCTGATTAGTTTCTTTGAGCTGCACAAGAATAGATTTTCAAGTAAACATGTTAATTTAATACACTGGCATGTTATTGTATTCTTTAGATTTTCAAGTTTACAATAATTTCTCATAGATGCACAAAGATGCACCCTTCTTTTTATCTCGCATTTAATCATTTACATTTTGGCATGTTTTTTGGTCTGTGGGAGGAAACCCACATATACATAGGAATCGAACACAAATGCAACCCAGATGGTGCCCTGGGCCCAAGACTTGTCACGCATGTTTGTGAATTACCTGAGACTGACCATAATCACAGAAAGAAAATAATTTTAATGTATCCAAATTTGTTGCAGAATGCTACTTTTTAGGGCTTTGGGGGTTACTTACACAGTAGCTGGCATTACTGGCAGCTTGGAGGTTGTAGTAGCTCCAGGGAAGGCCCAGACTGGCAATCTGTGGATTCTGGCAAATTCCAGAGGGGCTGCTATAAGGTGCCATAGAAAGTCACTTTTTAGTGGGCTGGTGGTGATTGGGCTTCTGTGTGAGCTGATTGGGCCTTGGTGTGCCTGAAATGCCAGGGTCTATTTTTACTCTCAGTCCAGACCTGCTCCAGGGTCCCCTTGCATCAATATACACAATTCAGAAGGGGAGGGGGCATGAACGCACGAGCACCAAATGCAATTATGTAAAAAAGACGCAAGTATCTGTAATAAGTGCTATTTATAGATGCACCAACTGCATTGACAGTGGTCAGTGAGCCTAATTGTATGTTGCATTGTAGCATGGAGTCTACTCAATGTTATCAAGCGAAGTAACATTTTATAGTACACATAAATAATAAAACACATTAAAAATCACACCTAATAAAAAATCCTTCTGTTTACAGCTGATAATTACAACACACTGAGCTGAAAGACCGCATGCAGTGTTGTACCTAATAAAATATCTGAGAACAGCATTGAAGGGGATTTAATGGCACATAAGACAGAGTTCAGCTGGACACAAACAGTGTACAACATGTACTCAGTGTATAATGAAGTGATAATGTCAGTCAGAAGAGTACACATCTAGCCAGTTACTTTTCAGAGAAGGGACAAATTGCCCGCAGTCATGCCATGTGAAGCTGTAATGTGAAATAAGGTGAAAAAAGGACATCAGGGAACTATTCCACTGTTTTTGCTTACTTTCAGTTGGGAAATTTACCAGTGGTTCTGTGTAATATACAGACCTTTAATAAGGCATTATAGTACAGCAAGTATGTCTAATGTTTAAGATGATAATTAAATATACAAGTACTCTTTCTGAAGGTGTATATTCCTTAAAGTAGTCCTCAACCCAAAAACTTTTTTTATGCATAATGATAGCATCTTTTGAATATACAATTAATAAATATTTTCAGTGGTTCAGGAGATGCCCTATTCGTTGAGCTCACAATAAAAAGGGGGAATCGTAAGGTACTATTTATTTGATAAAATGTGAATAAATGCTGTGGTCATTTTACCCCATTTCTGGCTCCTGGTGTTTCATTAAGGTGTGTAACAATGGGGTTTAGTGGGATGGCTGAAAGCGAAGGGTCATTTGAGGAGTCCCCATGCCAAGGCATAGTTTATCCACAGCATATACAGTAGCTTGCCAAGTAAGTGTAAATGTGCCACTTAAATGAACTCAGTAATGACAGCTCATGGTTCTATGTATGGAGCAACATACTTCTGTATCCTCTTTTTTTATGGAAAGCCATGTCTGCTCTGCCTTGGATTTAGAACATTTTGTCCATTAAATCTGTATTGCATTAAAGATAGATGTTTTACACATGTTCTTCACTGCTGGCAAGCAAACTGTTGCTGTCATTGATTGGCTCTAAAATTGACATTTTCCTTTGGGCTGTGCATCTAAGTGGATGTTTTTCTCATGATGTTTTTGTGGGAGCTCAGGAAAATGAATCAGTGAGAAATGATGGTACAGGTACAATGATAAAGACAAATCTATTGAGCTATAGTGGACCTTTTATACATAAAGAATTTTTTTTAATTGGAGTTATAAAGAATTAAGGGCGTTATGAACTGATTATGGTTGTACAGGTATGTGACCTGTTATCCAGAATGCTCGGGACCTGGGGCTTTCTGGATAATGAATCTTCATGCCTTACGTCTACTAGAAAATCATATAAACATTAAATAAACCCAACTGTCTGGTTTTGCTTCCAATAAGGATTAATTATATAGTAGTTGGGATCGAGTCCAAGCTACTGTTTTATTATTACAGAGAAAAAGGAAATTGTTTTAAAAAATTTGGATTATATAGATAAAATGGAGCCTATGGGAGATGGCCTTTTCGTAATTCGGAACTTTCTGGATAACGGGTTTGCAGATAACGGATCCAATACCTGTACATGATAATTGTAAGTGAGCCCTAGTATGTTATATTTATAATGGAAATACTTTATACAAAAGGAGAAGCAGTTGCTAATTGTGTGCATTTGTAACACAATATTGGGTAAAGATGAGCTCTTAAATTTCAAGCAGAAGCACAACGTCTGATTTTGGCTGAGTCAAGAGAAATGTGGGCTGTATGAAAACAATTGAATTGAATTTATTGGGCTGGAATCAAGTCATGCAAAACTGTTTCCCTTTCCATCAGTATTTTCAAAGTGAAAAAACAAATTGCGGCACACATACACACACACATACAAGAAAGAAAATGCACAGTCAATTTCTTATTCTCTTGGAAAACAAAGCGAGCAGAAAGTATTAGGCTATTTTGATTGAGGTTATAGAGAGGGCGAACAGTACAGCCATTATATTAAGGTTTGGTCGTGATCCATATATATTAGTGCTGCTGTTAGTGCCAGTCTGATCGTAATACTGTTACATTGCAAGATTTACAGTACATACAAATGTATTTCTAGAAACCTCTTAGGTGTCAAGGATTAGAGCACAGCAATTTATTCAGCTGGGTTTGACTTCGGGGGTTTCTTTCACCGTAATGGGGCCAAAGGAGGCTGGAGCTGATCCAGACTAAAGATTTAAAACTTTTGAGAAAAGTAATTTTTATGCTATAAAAGCTACTGTTAAAACTTTGCTGCACTAAAAGGGATTTAACTCACACATTACTAGGTTAATGACTTACATTCTGGCTACTTTGATGTTTGCCCTTTTTTATCATAGATATGTAAATGATTATATATGAGATGTGTTGTAATATTCCATTTAGGATAGCACGTAATGTTTAGAAGATGATTTAGCATTCTTCCCCCTGAAGTGTGCCACTAATTAATATCATTTTTTTCACTGGCCAAGAATGACTAAAGGGTAAGCAGACAACACATGTCTTGGGCACAAGTAGATGGGTAACCAGCAAGCACACAGGGGCAGCAAAGAGGGAGCAGCGAACTGGTGGCATGGGCCAGGGGGTAGTTAGCGTGTGTGAGCAAGCAGATAGGGGTGAGCAGGCAGGGCAATGTTTATATTAATTGAAATGCCATATCTAACTGCTAATTTGTGTTTAACATATGCACTATTACACACTCTGCACTAGTACATACTATTGGCAAAAATTGCTTCACACATTATGTTGTCTTCTTTTGTTCACTGCAATAAAGTGGCATAACATGTAGGGGGTAAAGTACTAAATGGTTCTACAAGTCCAGTAACTGGTATCAACCAATTAGGTAGCATAAATAAATTAGTTGCTATTGATTACTAGACCTGGGTAAACTTTGCCCTTTTATTACATTTCCCTTAAAGTTGCATGACAGGTAGGGGTAGAGAACTAGATGGTTCTATAAGTATCAGGTAGAGCAAGCATCTACTTGGCTTCTACTGGTTAATAGGTTAAACTTTTCTTTGAACCTAGACTGATCAGTCAGAATTAGTAATGTAATGCATCCTAGGTTCAACCAGAGAACCTGACATCTAGGACACATATTCAAGACACTTATAAATAGACAGAACTAAATATTATGTGTGTTTGGTGGGTCTGTGGTAGAAATAATTAAAGGCTGATGAGATTCTAGACATTCCAACTTCTACTAGATGGCTAAATGTACGGTAATGGTTTCTTCAAGGGGACAACCCCTACTAAAAATAGCACACATGTAAGAGAAGTTACATTAAACATATATATGAAGAAACAGAGCAAAAAATGAGAGAGGTAGAAAAACAACAAGAAATTAAAAAAACTATCTTGTAAAAAGAAAGTTGTAAATTTGCCTGTCAACCTAATATGAGAATTGTTCTTAGATTAACTTTTCCGTTAAGTGATCTGTAAAGCCCTCACTTAACCTCTTTATTCTCCAAATGTATTATCTCTACATACTTATGCTATATTCTTCCATTACGAAGCCTCTTTGTTCCCATAAAGAAATAGGGAATAGTGATGGGCGAATTTATTTGGCAGGCGCGAATTTGCGGCGAATTCCTGTGAGTTGCCGCTGGTGAATACATTTGCAAAACCGACTCGAAAATTCGCCGGGATGAAAAAAATGGATGCCGGCAAAGTTTCGCAAATTTTTCACCATTTCGCGAATTTCACAGGAAATTCTCTAAACGCCCCAAATTTGTCCATCACTAATAGGGAATGATCATGAAATAGGCCAAATGGTTAGAAGCAAGAGGACCACTGACACCTGGGCCCACCGGGAGTTTTCCTGGTATAGTGGACCAGTCCGACACTGTTTATGGATGTATATGTGACCAGAACACTTTGTATGCAAGACCATTTTGTTTAATTCATCTCAGACCATAGAGAAAAGAGTGTTTGGTTTAGAAATTCCATTCTCAAATACAGAAATGTTCTCACGTGCAAATGTATCATTCTGCAGCCTCTGCCTTGAATAACATGACTTCCTGTTTGTGATAGCATCATCATTAATCTGGCAAATCACATACCTTTACCAGACCATAGGAAATGCTTTGCGTCCTTAATTAAACTCTTCTGGAATTCACCATTATGCCTTGCAGATGTGCTAGATTTTCCAAATGCACAGATGTAAAGGTCTATAGTTTTATAACCATGTATCTTTTTACTACAATTCAAAATATTTTTCCATATAGGTTATAGGAAGGTGACAATTTGACACACATGCTTGGGAGCTACAGGTTAGGATTTCTTACAACTTTTTTTAAAAAAAGCAAAAGCTTCATACTGTATATTAGATGTACTTTATCCTAATGAATCATATCTATATTTCCAAAATGTAATATACTAAATCAAGCACTAATACTACAGAATTAACCTCTGCATCCTATGGCTATCACATTTCAATGACAAACTGCATCTTGTCACTAAGCACCAAAATATCTAATCAGCTATTTCCTCCAGAAGCCCCCATTAGGTTTCAGCTTTCACCATACCAAAGTATACAGGGTAGTTTAAAAAAAAAAAAATGAGTACTCAATACCAAAAAGTTTTCTTTCTCTCTAGTAGTGGACAGTAAGCAGGAGGAAGGTAAAGTACTAAAGGCTGGCAATGTCCAGTAAATGGTAAGTGTGTAGGGATGTGTAAAATAGCCACCCCTAGTATTATTGTCAGGCAGTCCCTCAATGTTATGGACACCTAAATGGGTCCTAAAATACAATTGGGAGTGGTACTGTTGACTGTTGTTACTTCTGACAGTGACCAGCAGATGGCACTGTGCTAGGATATAAAAGGCTCTGAAGCCATGCTTTCAGTGTCCATTTTGTGCTGGCTCTGACCTGAACAGGCAGGTAGAGCCCTGTGGAACCTAGACAGGTCAGGTTTAGTAAGAATAGGCTACTCACCATTATAGGTCACTCTAGGAGTGACAGATAGACAGGTTATTTAGCTGAGCAGCTCAAGGCTACGACGAGGAGAGTCACTTAGGGTAAAGGCTGAAAGCTGGGTGTACCTTCATTGCTACTGAGCACGTCCTCTTGCCTGTGGGGACTAATACTGACCATATGGTGCTGTGAGTATTGCCTATTCAATGTGTTGCCAAATCCTGTCATGCTCTATTGTATACTCCAATGAGGATTATGGGGTCCGTTTACTAAAGTGCGGTAAATCTGACTTTAAGTTTCCGCATGTTATCGCTGAGAATATTTTTACGCCAGAATATTCGCAGCGACTAAGTTTACTAAACAGCGATGCGCTCAGAAGTCCTTGCGATCACTTGCAGTAACTACGTTAAGGAACCTGCTTACGTTAGCGGTAATTTTAGCAAGTTGCGAATTTTCTGGCGAAAAATTACGTTTTTGCGAATATTTATGCTATAAAATAGTCTTGTTTTATGGCGGTTATTATGTCAATTTTTACTGTGACATTCATGGCCAGAAATGCATCTTCAAAACTCATAAACTTTATTGACTGATGATTATACCATCCAACAACATTACCAGAGTAACACCAATCAAACATTTATGCATCATATAAACCCTTCTGCCAATAGAATCATATGAACAAGAAATCATACCAGTCAATCTCTTTGCTTCATAGAAATGCACAGTTTAATGTAGCCAATCACAATGAAACCGAAAAAGCGCAGAGGCTGACGAATCCTTGGACTGTGATGCCGCTGCCAATAATACGCCTCTGAGCTGAAACTGCTGCTGTTGCAACAGATAGAAGCAGAAGCCAAAACATCCTGTCAGCAATAGCTACAGATCTGTCTCCTGTCAGCAAAGAATTATGGGTTAAAAAAAACAGTATTATGGGATATTTCCTGCCCCTTGAGAATTTTCTGGCTAAAAAAATACTTTTACGCCACTACATAGGTGGCGGTAAAAGTTTGCGAATATTCTGGCATTAATATTGTCTTTAGCACATTTCGCTGTTTAGTAAACCATGCGTTAATGTGTACGTAGCGTTAATTTCAGCGAATGCGTTAACTGGCGAACAATTATTCTTGCGCAAGAATATTCGCAAATTTATATTTACCGCAGGTTAGTAAACTGGCGATAACATATTTTGCGAAAATTCTGTCTATATATTGTGCGAATATTTTTAACGCACTTTAGTAAACGGACCCAAATAAACCAGTTCATGTTTAAGTTATAAGAACCACCGGCGCCCAATTATTATACCCTGAATCCAGTTACAGTTACACTAAACCCTGCCTCCACACCGTTGCGAGGGCTCACTCCCTAAGATTACAGGTCTCATCCGGGGCACATTTATTGGGAGTGGAGCTCAATAGTGGTGTAAATAACACACAATTTACTATAGTGCTACAAGTGCATAAAACAATAGTATCTTAAATGGTGCCCCTTGCTGACAACAGCAGATATGAGCCTCCCATTATTTGGGGAAAACTAAATGCTATAATATAGTTCCTAGAAAGAAACAATAGTACGCAAGGATCCACAGTAGTCAGTGTATTAATAGATTAGTGTTTGTGTTAATGGTGTTAGTTAGTGGCAGATTCATGCTTTGATCCCAGAGGAAGGGGTACACCAGATTTGGGCATGGTGATCTGACCCATGGGCCGCCCCTTAAAGCTGCCACCCTAAGCACAAGTCTATGGGTGCTTGCTTATAAATTCCACCCTAAGTACAGTTGTTGTTGAGTGTTAGCAGTAAGGAGGGAAATATGCAAGTTCTTGGTAATACAGATACAGTAGCTTTCCTTCTTGATGTGTGAAATTATGCATGAGTGAAATTATGGGGGTAAGTGGAATTATATATTTTGAGATTTAAAGATTATGCATGTTGCTTTCCCCATTGATCTTGTGTAGATCACTCACCACATATTCTGGAATTTATTTGCCAGAAAAGGTTGCTAATTATTGGTTTTACATCTGACTGCAATTGGCATCAGGGTATAAGTGTAATTCCAGTGTTCCACAATGTTATCTGCAAGAATTCATACGTGTTTAATAATTAGTGATGAGCAAAAATGACGCCCATAGCCTTAATAGGTGGAAAAAATTGTTGCTCAACAAAAAAAAAATTGATGCGAGCACCGTGCGACAGAAAACATTTTACGCTCATAGACCAATACATTTTTGGCAAAGTGAAACCTGACAGATTCGCCCATCACTAAAATTTCTTGTGAAAAATTACAGATTTACAATATACAAGGTATGTATACGCAGGGCCGCCATTAGAAATCACGGGGCCCCGTACAACAAAATTTTTGGGGCCCCCTGGGCCCCGCCCACACTGACGACCAAGCTCCACCCCATTTTCCCGCCCACTCCACATCGCAGTTAAAAGACCACACAGACATCAGCGCTAAAAAAGTAACCCCCCTCACACAAGTTGTAAAAAGCTATTGATGGTCAGGGCCCCCTTATAAAAAATTGGGGCCCCAAAAAAAAAAATTAAAAATTTTTTTTTTTTTTAAAAAAACATTGGTGGCAGGGGCCCCCTTATAAGTTAAAAAAAACTTGGGGCCCCAACAAAAAAAATGTAAAAAAAACTAAAAAATAAACAAACATTGGTGGCAGGGGCCCCCTTATAAGTTAAAAACAAATTGGGGCCCCAAAAAAAAATTTAAAAAAAAAAAAAAAATTTTTTTGAAAAAAAAAAAAACATTGGCGGCAGGGGCCCCCTTATAAGTTAAAAACAAATTGGGGCCCCAAAAAAAAATTTGAAAAAAAAAAAAAAATTTTTGGAAAAAAAAAAAAAAAAAACATTTGCGTCAGGGGCCCCCTTATAAGTTAAAAACAAATTGGGGCCCCAAAAAAAAATTAAAAAAAAAAAAAAAATTTTTTGAAAAAAAAAAAAACATTGGCGGCAGGGGCCCCCTTACAAGTTAAAAACAAATTGGGGCCCCAAAAAAAAATTGGTTTGCAGGGGCCTATAGAATATTAAAATAATACATTGGTGGCCAGGAGATTAAAAAAAAAAAAAAATACACAAACTGGTGTTCAGTAGAATTGAACTCACGGCTTCAGTACTTCAACTTCACCTCCTTTCGTGACTTCGGGTCTTTTCACTGCTTCAGGACTTCGGCTTCGGCTGTTTTCGTGACTTCGGGTCTTTGCGCTGCTTCAGGACTTCGGCTTCGGCTGTTTTCGTGACTTCGGGTCTTTTCGGCGCTTCGTGACTTCGGCTTTTTCCGTGACTTCGGGTCTTTTCGGCGCATCGGCTTCGGCTTTTCGGCACTTCCGCATTCGGCAGCACAGAGGCAAGACGTACGGCTCGGGCGCTCGTAAGGGGGGCCCTGATCTTCAAAAAATGCAGCGCTGCCGGGCCCCCCTTCATGCCCGGGCCCGGTACGCTTGTCCCCCCTGTCCCCCCCTGATGGCGGCCCTGTGTATACGCATAGATAGAAGTCAGTTTTCCTCCAGGTCTGTTAACCAGCTAACTTCCGATTGTCTGATTGTTTCAGGAGCCAGATCAGAAGTGCAGAAACATTTACAAACATTTACAGATACCTCAAAAATGTATATATTTATCCAACTTATATTACTGTAAAGTTGCTTACAGTTGCATTTACTTTGGTTAAAGGAGAATTCAACCATTTAAGAAAAAAACCCATACCCCCCACCCCACGGAGACCCCCCACCAGCCTAACTGCCTCCCGGGGAAATGCCCCATACTTTATACTTACCCCTTGGTGCAGATTCTGGCATTAGAGTTCCACGCAGCCATCTTCCGGGTCTTCGTGTCTTCTTCCGGTGATTCGGCAATTTGTGTGAGTTTCGGCGCATGCCAGGTGTCGCAAAACAGCAAATTGCTCCAACTGTGCATGCCTCAACATGCCGCTCTCCCACTCAGCTTGCCGAAGACCCGGAAGATGGCTGCATGGAACTCCGATGCCAGAATCTGCGCCGAGGGGTAAGTATAAAGTATGGGGAATTTCCCTGGGGGGCAGTTAGGCTGGGGGGAGGAGGGAGGTGGTTCTCCGTGGGGTGGGGGCACAGGTTTTTTTCTTAAATGGTTGAATTCTCCTTTAAACAAAAAAACTGCTTTGATGGTGCTTCTCCTAAAATACTTTTTTCTGCTTTTGAATTCTAGAAGAACCTAGTTCTGAGCCTTGCTCAGCACATTTTGGGGATTAGCCATATGCTGCTGTACTATCAGTTCCGGTGAAAAGGCCTTGAGTGTGTAGATAATGCTAAGCATGTGTAGTCAGGTATTATTCTTTATTTATTTTGCTATACTTAATATTATTATGTATTTTTCAAGCACCAACATATTGCGCAGTGCTGAAAGTTGTATATTTCCCAAAAGAACAGGTTGACCACAAAAATATATTTTTGTTAAGCAATATGGTTTACATAAATAATTTTAATAATATATAAATATAAAATAAATGTAATTTTAATTTTAATAATTTTTTTAAATTGTCATTTTTAAAATGTAAATCCCTTCAATGCCCTTCCTTAGAATACAAGCGTGGAAAGTTGAAAAGAAGTAAAAATCAGACTTTCCCCTTTTGACCTGCTGGTGGCTTTGAGCAGATACAAATGATGTACCCATTGATGAAGTGCATGTGTGTTTAGCTTTACTAACTGCACAAATTAAAGGCAAGCATTGCTAATAGATTAGAATGTGTTGACCATGAGGTACTTTCCTTAACCTCTGCTCCCCCTGTGCATACAACAATGTCAGCCACTGAAATCTCTGCTAGTCATTAAAGCTCCTCTCTTATTCCCAAGGAAGAATATGGAAAGCTGCCCTTTGTAAACATTAGCCAAATCTTTCTTTAGAGCATCCATGCTTTAAAATTCAATTGTTTCCCACATGACTGTAGATCTAGAATGTTTAAAATTTTCCCCTCTGACAATGCCTTAAAAAGTAGCAAGCAATAGATCAGAGTATGGCTACATTCCATTTATCTGGCCCTGAAACCGCATTGCACAATGAGCTAAGACAAATTATAAAAGAAGAAGACAGTAAAAGTAGTTAATGGTCTGTGTTATCTGTGAGAAAACACCCATAAAAGTGATTGAAGCAAAACATAGAGGCAAAATAGTTCCATTAACATAGAACTTCCTACTGAGTGAGCAGTGGCTCTTGGGGCTTCCTGTATATATCACCCCAGTGTTAGACACCACATGAATGGCCACAATGCATTATCTGCAATTTACTTCATTACATTATGTGAAGGCATGGATGCACACAGCCCTTGTAGTACTATGTATGCATGGTGCATCAATCAGAAGGAAAATTATTTTAGCTCATCATTTAAAAAATGTTTATGCATTCTCTTAATTACATTCATATAGTATGGTCATTTTACATGTATAAATGAGAAAGAAAAACAATTCTAATAGTGTAATTCAAAATACTTTTAAAGGTGGTCATGGGTTGTACATACTGTATGCATGAAATTCTAGCTCAGTATGGGAATTGGTCGGAACAACCAAGTATTTAGCTTTATTCTACTGTAAATAAAGCACTCAAAACAAGCATCTGAACTTGTGTATGTGTTGCCCATGTTGCTTTTAACCTATAGGGGCAAATTCACTAAAGGGCTAATTTTCATCTGCCTTTTCGCCAGACTTCGCCACACCCAAATTCAGTACCATTACGCTAATTCACTAAAATGCGAAGTTGTGTCTCTGCCGCCAACTTTCGCTTTCGCTAGCGTTAATTTGTCAGTGCGAGCATTTCATAGGGAACTATTGCTAACATCCATTTCTGCCTAGCTAAACTTCATAAGTACTCTTACACTTACGTCAATTTGAATCGGACATATATATGTCTATATTAGCGATGTTGGTGCAAATGCTAGAAGTGACCATAAATGATGTTCAAGGAAGCAAAATAAAGGCAAAAGAGATCCTATAATGCCGTAGAAATGAGTCCACCCTAAAACAAATGTGGCATGCCCCTCAAATGGTAAAAAAATGTTTTTGAATTTTTAATGCGCCTGTAGAAAGGGAACGAAACTGCATTTCGCTATTGAATTGTCCTCTACGCCTATTAATAAATTGGCGATGTCCTAGATGGATTTCTGGCAAATTTTCACTAGCGACGGCCACTTTGCCCTTTAGTAAATCTCCCCAATATACTTTGATTATAAAAAGCCATCCATATAAGAACCCTATTAGTACATTTTAAATACAGATCTGTACTTTTTATTATATACTTCCTTCCCCCAATTCCATGAAATCTTAATGTGAATATATATCAGAACAGAGTTTAGGAAATACCTCTTACCCAAGACTTCATATTAGGAGTGTAAGGTGATTTTCTTAAACTCTTGAATAAAAATGTAAATTTCAGTGAAAAAAGCCAAAGATGGCTATATGCCCAGAAAGGGAAAAACATAACCAGTACTGTAGCACAAAATAATCTGTATATTGTACCCTAAGTATTATTGTAATAAGATGCTAAACAGAATGTGATTATCAATAATAAAGCCGGGGGAAGCACTGGCCTGGGGAGAGAAATCATATGTCTCCTTATAGGGGTGCAAAAATTCCTCTGTTAGGATGAAAGGTCTTTAAGAACTGATCAGCTAGTTGGAGGAAATAGCAGATTCATAAAATGTTTTTTAACTTAAAGGTCTAAAAACAAATTGCACCTATGGAATACCCTTTGGCTACCTTTTACCTTTTTCTCCTTAAATATTTGTAGTATGTATAAAAGTACTAAGCTCTCAAAAATATCCCCATCTATTAATGTTTACTAGCACCATCCACTGGATTTTATTTGTAAGTACAGTGTTCTCAGCACATCCTTTATAATTTAAGTTCCACATCAGAAATGGTCATTACTGAATCTCTAAAACTTTTAGAATTGGCATTAGTATACTGACAAATTGGAAGGTTCCGATGACAATGATCTCTTGCCAAGGGTATTGGTGATTGTAAGTAGGGATGTAGCGAACGTCGGAAAAAAAGTTCGCGAACATATTCGCGAACTTGCGCAAAAATGCGAGCGGTTCGCGAACGGTTCGCGAACCCCATAGACTTCAATGGGAAGGCGAACTTTAACATCTAAAAAAGACATTTCTGGCCAGAAAAATGATTTTAAAGTTGTTTAAAGGGTGCAACGACCTGGACAGTGGCATGCCAGAGGGGGATCAAGGGCAAAAATGTATCTGAAAAATCTGCCTGTGTGTGCTTGGAAGAGATAGTGTAGGGGGAGAGCTGTTAGTGATTTCAGGGACAGATGATAGTAAGTTTGCTGGCTAGTAATCTGCTTGATACTGCTCTGTATTGGAACAAAAAAATAAATAAAAGCAGTCCTTACAAGGACTACTGTTATTGCAGCAGTCAGCAGATGAGATCAGAAGCAGGACAGCTGCCCACTGCAGCTACATACAGAGCACTGCAGTAGAAGGTAGATTACTAGCCAGCAAAGCTACCTAAGCTTAAATGTCCCTCAAACCCCTGCAGACTTCTGTCCCTCCAATAACAGAGCAGTATCAAAACGATTACTAGCCAGCAAACTTTCAACTGTCCCTGAAATCACTAACAGGCAGCAGCTCTCTCCCTACACTATCTCTTCAGCACACACAGGCAGAGTGAAAAAAACGCTGCAGGGCTTCGGTTTTTATAGGGAAGGGGAGTGGTCCAGGGGAGAGCTTCCTGATTGGCTGCCATGTACCTGCTGGTCTGGGGTGAGAGGGCAAAAAAAAGCGCCAACAATGGCGAACCCAAAATGGCGAACGTCGCGCGACGTTCGCGAACTTCCGGCGAGCGCGAACACCCGATGTTCGCGCGAACAAGTTCGCCGGCGAACAGTTCGCGCCATCTCTAATTGTAAGTCTCCTGACCAGAATCTGAACATTATTTACACATTTACTACAAGTAAACCAAGGTTTGTGAATGTTTCAGTGATCTCTTTGACATGACAGCAACTTGCATTTTACATTAGTATCCATTATCTCTCACAAAGGAGAGTCTAAAAGCAACGCCGTTGGGTTGGGTTTGAGAAGAAACAAAGACGCATGAAGGTTCTTTGTCAGAGCTGTTTGATCCTACATCCTTTATAAAAATGTCATCTGGTTTTAAGAAAAAAAACATTTAAGCTTTGCTGAAGGTCAGGCCTCAAAGCACTACCAGCATATGATAGAGGTACTATAGAAAGATGTCAAAGGGACGTCAGCTACAGAAGGAAAGTATAGGAACAACTGTTTAACCTTTCTGCCCTGTCCCAATGACCTTAAACCTTTATACATCAATGGAACTAATCCTGCCCTAAGGAAAAAAAGATGTAATTAAAAGTAAAGGGCAAATTTAGCTGAGTGTTTACTTTAAAACAGGGCATACTTAATAAATGTTAAAAAGAGCTCATTTGCACACATGGAAAATGCTAGTATGTGTCAGTAAAGAATGTAGACATTAAATTGACACATATATACCTTTCCGGGAATAAAACATTTAAGTGCTTTCAAAACTGACATTTCCGTAGCAGAACAGAGTAAGTAAAATTACAAATGACATATGATATCATTTGTGAGAGATATTTTTAGTATCTATGTATTGGATGTTTAGCATGCTGCCCTCCAACAGTCTTCTGTTGAGTAATAGGTGGCTTTAACCCATAGGTGGAAATGCAAATAAGCAGAAAATTTGCTCTGTACACACAATACCTGTATACCTTTCTGTGTTACTGTTTAACAGAAAACCTCTGAAGGAAATTCTGTGCAGCACTGGGACTCAATGGTTAGCACTGCTTTCAGGCAGATCACTGTCTACAAGGAGCATGCTTGTTCTTCCCATGCTTTCCTCTCACGCACAAAACAAACATACATTGCTAAAATAAGGATTCAGATTTGTTTAACTGAATGTGGCTGAATCTAGATTTTTGCGAAATGTGCAGGAATTTGTCTAAATTCCTAGTAGCATTTGTAGTGGAACCTAAGGTATCTAAATTGTCATCTGCTGCAGTGCAGTAAGCAGTATTGGCTTTTCCTATTGCTCTCTTTTGAGTATCTTCTAAATGGAGAGACATATATGTACAGTGTCACATGTAAATGTATGTGGCAATGGGTACTTCAGCTACAGTTACAAAAGGTATATTCAAACCAAACTACCATGTGTCATTTTACGCAATTTAGCACCTCCATGAAAGCCTGAAGTTAGAAGCAGGCCATAGATCAAGGAGTTCACAGGAAGCAAATGACTTCACAAAAGGTTTTCTTCATTCACAGGAACCTTCATATCCATTCTACTCAGTGTTGATAAACTGCCTCTGTGTAGATGTGGTCTAAGCGATATGGAAAGTACATCTGTCTTCCAGCGGATACTGCTGCTTCATAATTCCAGGCAAACGTCATTTTCTCCTTTACAAAGTGCATTGCCTTGTTTACTTAGAACAATTAGAATGGTTTACATTTCAGTAACTATTCTTAAAACAGAAATGGGAGCTTTACTTTTTCGTTACGAAAATGCTGCATTTGCACTACGGTGCAGAGTTACAATAGCATTGTGGTTTTGGCAGAAACTGTAAAGATAATCGTTCATGTTATCCCTTACATATTTCAACACATTCACTTAGGCTGATATCATACATCGTATAATCACAAAGGATTACATTTCAGAAGCACTGACGTATCTCCTTAATTCGGGGTTAAAGTTAGAGCAGCATGTTTGAGGGCCATAAGTTAGAGGAAAGAAACTGAATAGTAGCAATAGCTTTTGTCAGATATAATTCCATGCATGTGTCTTTTCATGTCATCCTGCTCTTATTGAAGGAAATATTATTATTATACAGTTGATGGATTTAAAGGGGAATGAAGCCTGACAATGGGTTCAGTCAGAATTTTTGCACATTAAGCATAGGGTATCTATACCAGCCTAGAGGCACTGCAACCATCTACAGTGATGATCAATGTTCCTGAATGGTCCCTGTGACTCCCACTCAGCTTGTATAAATGTAAAATTTAAAAATAGATCTTCTGACTTTCTGTTCAGAATATATTTGCTGCAAGATTAGTTGCACAAGAGAGAAAAAGCTGGTCATGATCAAAAACATGGTGAGGTATAAAACAAAGTACAAGCTTGGAATCTATTATCGAAAATAGGATCTGGGGTTTTTGAAAAGCATCCTTCTGTAATTTGGATCACCAGACCTTATGCCTACTAAAAATATTAAAGCAAGAAAATATTTGGTTGTTTTGGTAAAATGGATTTTACTAGCATAGTTACTATTAAAGGAAGTCGTTTCACACCTGGGGGTGCCAAATGTTAGGCACCACCAAGTGAATGTATTTACGTACCTGAAACCCCGGGCAGGTGTTCCTATCAGCAGAAAACGGCACCAGCCCGGGGTTATACCAGTGAGCAGCACAAATTAAGGATGTGAAGTTAAAAGCAGAGCTCACCCTCGTGTAATGCAGTCTCTGTCTGCTCTCGTGGGAATCCGGCAACTTCAATCTGGAAGTTACTGCACTTTCAAAATAACCCGCAATTCGGCGCTGACCAAGACATCCACGGAGTTACTGCTGTTGTTAAATGGCTTTTATTTAAACACACTGGGTGACAGTGGCAGTGGGTGAGAAGTTGAACTAACGCGTTTTGTGCCTACAATATCGGCATTCCTCAGTTCCTTATACCAGTGAGCGCTACGGAGCGATCCCCTTCTGGCTTCTTCTTTCTTCAAATTTCCCGAGGCAGACGCATTCCCATTAGAATGAAATAGCTAACTTTTTAGTTTAAGTTCGGCTTCACTCTAATGCGCATGGTGCTCACTGGAATAACTCCGGGCTGGTGCAGTTTTCTGCTGATAGGAGCACCGGCCGGGGTTTCAGGTAAGTAAATACATTCACTTGGGGGTATCTAACATGTGGCACCCCCAAGCAGGTCCGGACTGAGAATTAAAATAGGCCCTGGCATTTCAGGTACACAGAGGCCCAATCAGCCCACATAGAGGCCCAAACAGCCTCCATCAGCCCACTAAATACTGACTTTCTATGGGACCTTATAACAGCCCCTCTGGCATTTGCCAAAACCCACAGATTGCCAGTCAGGGCCTGCCCCCAAGTGTTAAACAACTTTCCTTCTCCTTTAAACCCAAGATACTGTTTAATTATAGCATAGAACAAAGGAAATCATGTTTATCACGCTTTAACAAGTTCATTTTCTGTTTAGACCAATTATACAGTATATAGGAAACCTCATAGGGACTTTTATTGCTTAACACATACAGACACGAGTTTTTATGAACTGGTAAACTCATCTATTATTAAGTCCATGGAGGGAATCACGTAGAATCAAGCAAAGTGTGAGGATGTAAAATGTTGTGTAATAAAATCCTTAACACTAATAACATGCTCCATTTCCCTCAGGAAAATGCTCCTGACAACACAAAACCCTAAAATAAAAGAAGTTGGGGTTACTAAAAGGGTTTATGATAAGCGCTTCCAGGGAGTTATGTTCTTTTTTTTGGAGGGTTTAGGGTTTGAATTAAAGGCAAAGGGATCATTCCTAAAATGTTACAAAGGCATTAAAAGGCTGTATTTTCATTACAGAAAACATGTGTAGTTGGATATTAAAGGGCCAATTTGCTAAACTGGGGAAATTTGCATGTTTACATCCATCACTGTCAAGTGCAAATCCTGGCTCTTTGGCTACCGCACACCATGTCTGCAGCAGAGCCTGTTCCCAGACCTCCGAGGGGGGCTTCATTATTGTACTCCATTTCCATGGCAGGAGCTGAAATAAACGAGAGGTTCCTTAAAGGGATACTGTCATGGGAAAACATGTATTTTTCAAAACACATCAGTTAATAGTGCTGCTCCAGCAAAGTTCTGCACTGAAATCCATTTTTCAAAAGAGCAGACAGATTTCGTTATATTTAATTTTAAAATCTGACATGGGGCTAGACATATTGTCAATTTCCCAGCTGCCCCCAGTCATGTGACTTTTGCTCCGATAAACTTCAGTCACTCTTTAATGCTGTACTGCAAGTTGGAGTGATATCATCCCCTCCTTCCCACCCAGCATCCTAACAAAAGAACAATGGGAAAGTAACCAGATAGCAGCTCCCTAACACAAGATAATACAGTAGCTGCCTGGTAGATCTAAGAACAGCACTTTATAGTAAAAGCCAAGTCTCACTGAGACTGATTCAGCTGCCAGAAAGTAGTTCCATCCTAAAGTGCTGGCACAAGTCACATGACTGGGGCATCTGGGAAACTGACAATATGTCTAGCCCCATGTCAGATTTCAGAATTGAATATAAAAAAATCTGTTTGCTCTTTTGAGTAATGAATTTCAGTGCAAAAGTCTGCTGGAGCAGCACTATTAACTGATGTGTTTTGAAAAAAACATGTTTTCCCATGACAGTATCCCTTTAATTTTTCTACACTTTATTAAATTTAGAAATCTCTGTCATAGCTTCTCAATTTTGATAATGACCAAAAAAATTTCCAGGACATTTTTTTGCAGCAAACACATGAGATTATATCCTGGGCAGCACCGGCGAGACAATATATTGTAATTGCCTTCAGAAATAATTGTGAAAAACAAATATCATTATCCTTATTGAGGATTTCCTCAAAACGGGAAGTATCTCCGTTTCATAAATTTTGCAATGATTTCTATTTTCTCTTTCGAAACATGTGTAGCATTGAATAGAAAGCTTTATAACAAGGAATACAATCAATAAAAGGAACCCAGTCTCCCAAAATTTCACTTTAGACAAATATGAGTCACATTAACACTTACCTTTTGGCAGCTTCCAAATAAATATACCTAATTTTATTTCTGCGCTGAGTAATAGTTTTCCTTCCTGCTGAACTTTTAATTGCATGCATATAAATATACATATTCACTTGTTACTTCAAGCAATCAAATATGAAGTATGCAGCCAGGGAAATTGATTGGCCTGAAACTTGACTCACAGAAGCTCAACATATACAGACATTAAACACAACAGCAAGATTTACTGGTACCAATGAGAAATATTATGCTGCAAAGGAAACAGTAAAACACACACAAATTCACTTCATATCCATCCTAAAAATAATAACTCTTAGGGGCCGATTCACTCAGCTCGAGTGAAGGGTTCGAATGAAAAAAACTTCGAATTTCGAAGTTTTTTTTGGGTACTTCGACCATCGAATTGGTTAAATTCGTTCGAATTCGATCGAAGTCGAACGAAATCGAACGATTCGAAGTAAAAATCGTTCGACTATTCGACCATTCGATAGTCGAAGTACTTGCCCTTTAAAAAAAACTTCGACCCCCTACTTCGGCAGATAAAACCTACCGAAGTCAATGTTAGCCTATGGGGAAGGTCCCCATAGGCTTGCTAACGTTTTTTTGATCGAAGGATTTTCCTTCGATCGTTTGATTAAAATCCTTCGAATCGTTCGATTCGAAGGATTTAATCGTTCGATCGAACGAAAAATCCTTCGATCGTTCGATCGCAGGATTAGCGCTAAATCCTTCGACTTCGATATTCGAAGTCGAAGGATTTCAATTCGAGGGTCGAATTTCGAAGTATTTTTAACTTCGAAATTCGACCCTTCGTGAATCGGCCCCTTGGTGTAATAGTGTGGCAATGAACTGATGAACGATAGGATAGTAAGGGAAACTGAATTCATGGGCAGTTCTTTGGGGAACCTTGACTTGTCTGACATCCATAAAGTATGTAAACTGGATAGATTCCTTTCTTGTAATGCTGCTGCTGTCACTGAATCCTCTATCTTTTCTTTAAAACACCATTTACGTTTATTTAAATCACTTTAGCTTGTCAAGGTAGCAGTACATTACAATCATCATTTTGCATGGGTATTAGAGAGGTTTTAAAGCTTCACATTTACAAGAGGCAGCCATAGAACAAAAACAATATGGAAATGTTATATAATTTAACGCTTGTTGCTTGGCAGTTTGGAAAACAGCTGTACATTAGACGCTGTTATAACTCACAAAGAGCATGAAAGTTTTTCTTTTCCATCGCACATTACATCTTTCTTATGAAATGTTTCCATAAATGTAAACATCATTCCATATTACAATCACAGTTGAGTTTATGTACGTAGACTTTTTATTTACATTTTCCCCTACTTATGCATCAGAGCACTATGTTTGAACTCAGTTTCTCAAAAAGTAATGTAGTTTCTGATTTCATTTTTATTCAGGATTATAAAACGTTGACTGCTTTAACTGATCTGCATGCTGGCAGTGAAAAGGCCAGGGAGTGAGCCTTAAGGATCCCTCTAGTCTTGTGTATTTCATTTGACCTCCATAACTTATGTTAGCAATTTTTCTGACCTTCTCATCATATTGCAAAAATTATATCAAGTATTATTTTTATAGTTACAACATATTTCAAAACATTTTATCAAGGTATATATATTATATATATATATATAAATATAAATATACATGTATATATATATATATATATATATATATATATATATATATATATATATATATATATATGTATAACTTTGAAGAGTTACAATGTGGATTAGAAAAATGGATTAGTGGATGTCCAGTTGTTTTTAGATTGACCTATACTAGATATACCATGACCTGGATGAATGAAAATCTTCATAGTCACTAAAATGCAAGGTTGCATCCTGGGTACCAAATGCTGGTGACTTTTCAATAGCGATACTTCTTCAGTGTGAGCATTTCATAGCGAAGATTTGCTAGCATTTGTTTGTGCCTAGTGAAAAATTCACTATAGTAATCTTATGGTTAGGACAATTTGAATAGGGGAAGCGCATAAAAGTCATATACACATCTTTTTAAGAGATGTTGTGTAAATGCTTTAAGTGGCCACTTTTTATTACAAATGTCCAAGGGAGCTTAATAAAGACATAAAAGCTCCTCTAATACCCTAGACAGGAGTCTACCCTAAAATATGTCTTAAAATGTGTTGAAAAAAATGTTCAGACTAAAATCTTTAATAGTCTGGGCTTTTGAAGGCAATCCCGCTTTAAAAATAGAAAAGTCGCCTGCATTTTTTAGCCGTTTTTATGACTTTCCGGGTTGCCTGGTGTGAAGTGGTGAAGGAAACTCTGGTGAAAGAGGTAACATTCAGTAAAAATCGCAATTTAATGAATTTGCGGAGCAACGACCATTCACCAGAGCTAAAAGTCGTCTGACGAAAGAGTGCAAACGAACACTAGCAACGGTTTCTTTCGCTAGCGAATTGTCATCTGTGCCTATTAGTGAATTAGTGATGTCCGTGCAGATGGGATTTCTTGATAACTAATTTGTCTGTTCTAGGAATTGCCTTTTATCTAACTAGCATGACCAAATAAGTATACAGTATTATTACTGATCCTTTACATACATACCTAACATATAAGAAAAATCTTTAATATTCTGGGCTTTTGAAGGCAATCCCGCTTTAAAAATAGAAATGTCGCCTGCGTTTTTTAGCCGTTTTTATGACTTTCCGGGTTACAGGATATGATGTCACTGACATCAGATTGAGGAAGATGTAGCTTTGTTTTATCAGTTTGCCTGGTGTGAAGTGGCAAAGGAAACTCTGGCGAAAGAGGTAACATTCAGTAAAAATCGCAATTTAATGGATTTGCGGAGCAACGACCATTCGCCAGAGCTAAAAGTCGTCTGATGAAAGAGTGCAAGCGAACACTAACGACGATTTCTTTCGCTAGCGAATTGTCGTCTGTGCCTGTTAGTGATGTCCATGCAGATGGGATTTCTTGATAACTAATTTGTCTGTTCTTGGAATTGCTTTTTATCTAACTAGCATGACCAAATCAGCCAGATAGGCCCAGACTAAAAATGTAACGAAAATGTTACACCCTACAGGAGGTTCTGTTTGGCAGTACACCTGTTTTTTTATGTGGCCAAAACTTGCCTCCAAACCAGGAATTCAAAACTAATCACGTTTTTTTAGGTGACTGGGAGCAACACCCAAGGTGGTTGGTGAACAACATGTTGATCACTGATTTAGGCATTAAATAAACCCAATAAGATTATTTTGCCAACAAAATGGATTCATCCATCTTACAAGAACAAGGTTCTGTTTTATTGTTACAGAAAATAAGAAAATTATTAAAAATTGGAATTATTTGCTTAAAATGGAGGCTATGGGAAATAGCCTGCCTGTGATTCAGAGTTTTCTGAATAATGTGTTTCCAGAAAAGAGATCCCATACCTGTGTAAGTGTTTATAAAATACAATTAACTGTTTTTGGGTGTTTTTAAATTAATATGACTGCAATATAATACAACATTATGTATATAATATGTATGCAATTTATTTATGTAATAATAATCTTAGCTGATGAATTTCAGATTTCTGGTTGTGCACTGTAAATTGAATTTGAACCTCAGTGTGCACTCCATGATTTCTTTAGTTGTTCAAAGTATTTTGCATTATTTAAGCACAAAATATTTTGCCCTTTCTGTGCAGTGGGTGAATTGTCATTAATCTACGAGTCTGAAAAGAAATGTAATATTTTAAGACTGATAAATGTTTCAGGTGGAGTCTGGATAGTTTAACGCTGTTCAAATAAGCCTCTTTCAGAATCAAGGTACATTTTATTTTTTGTTCTAATTTTTCTCAGTTGGCTTTTTGCCGAAACTAGCATTTCTTAACAAAACTCTGTAAAAGCATCCTCATTATTGGAGGGATCAGGAGTGGATTCACTCTACTTTACATTACTCTCACCAGTCTAGACAGCTTCGTTCTGGCAGTAAATATTTAGCAAATTCTTACAATTTTACCATAAGCCAAAATAACTCCAAATAAGTATACAGTATTATTACTGATCATTTACATGCATACCTAACATATAAGAAAAATCTATTTCCTACTAAAATGTATAAAGATATTAAAAGTCACAGATGAGTTATGTAACCATATAAAAAACAAGACATTAAACCCCAGCTCTCCTTTCCTGCTCACCTGTTCACCTCCTTTCTGCCACCCATTCAATCAATTCTGCTGCTGCCTTCTGCCCACCCATCCATAAACCTCAGTCCCCCCACCTTTCTGATCACTTCTCTCCCACCTCTGTTCCTTCCTGCCTGTCAATTGAACTTTTGCTCATCTGTTTGCCTGTAGATTTTATACTTAGAACATGTACATAGTAATTTCATACTTTCTGATTGGTTCTTAATAATGTTAGTGTCACATGACTCACTGATACTTGTGTGTTATAAAAAAGAATTTACACCTATTGGGAGTTCTGACCTTGTATTAAAAGCCTTTCTTTGGTCATGGACCTCCTTGGTGAGTTCTAATAACTTTTTTATTATAAGGGTAAATTAGTTTATCTGGTATAGGCATTTGCAATGTGCTTGAGGAAGGGAGTCTATGAGATAAGAGCTGCAAGAGATTGATAAGCTGGAAACTTTAGATTTCATTGTGCTACCTGCAGCTGGCTGAAAACAAGCTAATCACTTGCTGGTTGCTATGTGTTACTGCCCAGGTGCAATCATTTCCAGTGTAGTAAATGCACTTTACACGAATATAAGCATTTTATGAGCAAAACCTGGTTTTCTGTTTCTAGGATTCCTTCTGCTATTTATATAATGCATGAGTAGTATTTAAACTGTTACAATGACCTATAAGCATTTCTTCTTCCTAACGACACCATCTTTAAAATATATGGGTACAAAGTAAGGATGTATAATACGATGCTGGTGCTTGTTTGTGAATCCAGCAGGCAGCAGGTGGTATGTTTGTGTGTAGACTTGTCCTTTCCTTAGAGTGTGTGGTGATGGGGAGTCTAAAGGGAAATTCTAATGGAAAGATGGTATGACATCACGCCTTTAGAAGGAGACATTTGTAGTATCCCTGCCAAGTTTCACTCATCCTGTCCTGCTTGCCTAAGACAGTCCAATACCCAGTTGAGGCTGAACCTTCAATTAACAAACACAGGGTTGGAAAGTTCCCTCCTTTAGTCAATACATTGCCATAACGCCAACTGTGATGTATCTTACGATAATAAAAATGTTAGTGCCTATAGTAAAGCTCATTCACGTGTCAGAGTGTACACATTTATAGTTCTTGTTACTGAGAGTGGAATGGTATTTGGTATATTGCAAACTAAATTCTATTACGGCTACTATCCTATTTCATTCTTTGCAGTAAATAAATGCTTGCTCCTTTGGAGTGATCCCAAGTCATCCCTGGGAGGATGTGATAAATCTTCTTCCCCCTGAAGATTAGCTTTACCTAATATTAGAGTCTTCATGAGAGAAGGGTACATTTTGCAACTTAAAATGTTTTTTTTTTTTTGGCTTAGCATTACTGCCAAATTACCCAAATGGTCTTGGAATCTGATTATTTTAAAAAAAGGGGGGTCTGCCTTCCAGACATAAAAAACTGTAATGAAGGTACCTTTTAAATTAGACACTTTTTTTGTAAAACATTCATACTATAAATGTAAAAACCTCAGCTGTAAATCAGATATTTCCTTCCCCACCTTTATGGAATAGCTTCTTAGTTTAACAGACCCCTTTAAGGTCATGTGATTCTCATTCCAGATTATTCTGTGTTAATTATAGGACACACATTCTTAAAATACATTGGATAAAAAAAAATAAAGACAGAGAGAAAGCCCCATGTTTAATAGTGTATTGTTCTTCAATAGAAATACTGTACATCACCATCTACAATCACAATAGACAGCACCAGTCTTGGAAATTTTGTTAAAAAAGCCTTTATTGGAACTTCATGGCTTTATCTGAACAAGCGCAACAACATTTCAAGCCGCATGGCCCTTTATCAACTTGATAAAGGGCCATGCGGCTTGAAACGTTGTTGCGCTTGTTCAGATAAAGCCATGAAGTTCCAATAAAGGCTTTTTTAACAAAATTTCCAAGACTGGTGCTGTCTATTGTGATTGTGGGATATTGAAGCTGGTGGAAGTGGACACCGATTGACATGCACCCGGTCGCTAGAACCAAAAATCAAAGTGGTGAGTGCTGGCTGAATATTTGTATCATCACCATCTACAGCCACAATGAGAGTGTAGAGAAAATGTTTATCTGCACAAAGCAATGATCATAGGTGCCTAGCTGCAATCCAGTGCATTGCTTGTCAAATCAAATGGAGAAATTAATTGCTGAAAAACTCTAGCGGCCTTGGTGCAGCTAACAGATCATTTCATTTGTTTACACTCCATGAGCCCATTATTCACAAAGTTAAAGTTGTTGGAAATTCAAATGAGATTTCTCATAATCAAACTGAACTAAACATCCAAAGACTTTGCTGTTATGGGATTCAACAATATTGGGCTATTATTGCATATAAATTGCATGTTAAATCCTTATGAGAGCTTATGATAAGATTCTAGCAAAACATTATAATAAAATGCAATAAATTAACAGGCCATTCTGTTCCTACTTTTTAAAAGGCTTTTCAGCATATACGTGTGTTTGTATGAACGGACCATATAATTAATTTGTAATTTTGAAAATGTTTAGCTTAATTACTATGCATTAAGCCTACTGCATTATTACAGTGATTTAAATACATAGAGTGTAATGTATTATGGGCTTGCTTTTCATTATTAGAGGATCTAAAAGAAAGAAGGGTAAAATGACTGAAACCTCCCACTGTGTATTTATAAGAATGTTTATTCACCTCTCCAGTTGGTGTTAAGGGAACAATAACACTAAAATACAGCTTGCTGTTTATAAATGAGTTGCTTGTAACATTCACCAGAATATGTCATATTTTCCAGAGTTTGTTAAAGCATATGTGTTCCATGGAGGAGACAATTTTTCATGCCCAATAGGCTCCATGATTGCATAAGGCAAGGAGCTCTACAGTAAGGCTATTGAAACACACAGCAGAGTACCACTAAGTAAACCAGAGGAGTGCAGTTGGCTGCAGACAACAGAAAACTAATGCCTGCTTTTTTATAGCTATTAGATCAAATGCAATTTCAAATATAAAACTTTATATTGTATATAAACTGTATGATATATATATATATATATATATATATATATATATATATATATATAAATATATATACTGTATATTTTGTCAATCTGTGTGTGAGAGTTTTGAAACATATGTCATTTGTATTCACATAAAAGCAGCGAATTTTCAACTATATTCTTATTACATTATGCAAAACAATATGGCCGCTAGCAGGGCACACAAATTGCATACTATAAAGGCACAGCACATATTGCGATTGATCAAGCCAAGGACTTCCTTTTGCTCTGACTTTTAATACTCTTAGAAAAAAAATCACTTTTGTGGCAAATTCATCGTTAACTATCAATAGATGGATTGAAGTATCTTAAAAATTGCCTTTGGGGATGAGTCACATGAAAGTCTATAGTGCTTTGAGGATGAAAGGCAACATTATTGGTGATTAGACTGCTAAAGAATTCAGTTTGTACCAGCAATGGTATAAAATATACTGCATCTGATGCTTTCTAGTTTATTATATTATAATATTAAGGGGCCGATTCACTAAGAGTCGAATATCGAGGGTTAATTAACCCTCGATATTCGACTGGGAATTAAAATCCTTCGACTTCTAATATCAAAGTCGAAGGATTTTAGCGCAAATAATTTATTCCAAATAATTTATTCCAAATAATTTATTTAGCACAAATAATTTATTCCTTCGATCGAACGATAAAATCCTTCGAATCGAACGATTCGAAGGATTTTAATCCACCGATTGAAGGAATATCCTTCGATCAAAAAAAGTTAGCCAAGCCTATGGGGACCTTCCCCATAGGCTAACATTGAGTTCGGTAGCTTTTAGATGGCGAACTAGGGGGGCGAAGTTTTTTCTTAAAGAGACAGTACTTCGACTATCGAATGGTCGAACGATTTTTAGTTCAAATCCTTCGATTCAAAGTCGTAGTCGAAGGTCGTAGTAGCCCATTCGATGGTCGAAGTAGCCCAAAAAATACTTCGAACTTCGAAGTTTTTTTACTTCGAATCCTTCACTCGAAGTTAGTGAATCGGCCCCTAAGTGATTCTGTATGAACTAAACTGTGCACACTTGCCATGTCAATTATAGCTAGGGATGTAGCGAACTGCCGTTTATGTGTTCGCGAACGCCGTTCGCGAACACCGGCAAAAATGCGAACAGTTCGCGAACAGTTCGCGAACTTCGAACATCCGCAAAATCGTTCGATTCGAACGATCGAAGGATTTTAATCGTTCGATCGAAGGATTTTCGTTCGAATCGAACGATCGAAGCCATTCGATCGAATGATTTCATTCGATCGAATGGCTTCGATCGTTCGATTCGAACGAAAATCCTTTGATTTTAGCGGTCGAAGGAATCGAATGGTCGAATGGTCGAACGTTTTTTGTTCGAATCGAACGCGAACTCGTATTGGCGAACGTCGCGCGACGTTCGCGAACATTCGGCGGACGCGAACAGTCGAAGTTCGCGCGAACTAGTTCGCCAGCGAACAGTTCGCTACATCCCTAATTATAGCAGCAGAAAGTCCACCCTATGTCTGGCTTAGAACTGCTATACTCAGACATTCTGCTCCTAAAATGTTGCCTGTTCCTCTAACTAGCGAGGTGTAACGTGTGGACTGCATGGTGGTTTATTATTTACTAACTAAGAAATATAAAGCGGGTATGCAGAACCTATGATTAAGGTACTTTTTCCTGAAACGCATCCAGCTGGGTATTTTGGGATATGTAGAACCTACATCCTAAATAACTGCTGTTTAATGAAAATTTCCCACCAGCTCAAGGATGGCAGAGGGATTTTGTAGCTGAATAAAAAGCTGAAGGCAAGCAGGCATTTCAATTATAAAACCTAATTGCAGGCCTTGGCGTCTCCAGCTCAGTAAATGCATGCTGCTGGGAAACTAGGAATCAAATGATAGACAAGTCTATATCTGCTCACAACTATTAGTCCCATGCTGGCACTGTCAGCAACCCAGTTTTAGCGTGAAAGCACCTGCAGCTTGTATCTTCAGTCCTGTCACCCTATTGCTCATCTTTAAATAACACATTTGTTCAGCTTTGTTTCATTGCTGAGCGGAACTGTCTGCTGTTCTTTGTCAGTAGATAAAGAGATAATTGATAGTTCACTTGAACATCAACATAATCTTTCATGAATATGAACATTTGATATGGTATACCTTTAGGTTCCATTGAGCACCACCCATACCTCACAGTGGATCTTACTGTAAATAGCTGACTTTTTAATGTGTACATAAGAATATATATATATATAATTTAGGGAAAGCAAAAGGAACCATTCCTGGTGGACGTCCCTAAATAGGAAAATAACGAGAAGATAAATAATAGATAGATGTTCTAATTTGTTCATTTTTGCTTGTATGACAAGTGGTTAGGACTTCTGTCTTGCAGCATTGGAGTCTTAAGTTCAATTCCAGCCAGGGAACTTCCCTCAAGGTGTTTTCACCATGTTTGTCTGGGTGGCCTTCCACTGTAAAAAAAACATACGGACAAGTTCATTGAATTTGGATAAAACTACAATATAATGCTTTCTTGCCTACATTGTGGTCTTCATCATTCCCAAAAGCTTCTCCATACAACACTCCACTACAGCACAAAAAAACTCCCTGAGTGCAAGGAAGACCACACATACATTTGGGGAGAACCACTTTGTGACTTTCATAGACCTTAGATTATAGGTTTCACTAGGTTAGACTGAACTCTCCACTGTGGCCGGAACTAATGTGAATAAGGAACAATCTCTCTAAAGTGCCCCAAGAATATATATACAGTATATGCTATTAATAAAGGGTATAACAATAATATTGTATGAATTCAGAATATAGTATTGTAGTTCTGAATACCCCAAAATATAAATTAATTTCCATACAGATGTCTTTCAATTTATGTATAACAAATGTGCATAATTAATATAAATATATCTACTGACATATATCCAATATTATTGCCAGTGTCAGAGAAATTCTATGTCCATTAGTTTCTTTAAACTTGCGTCGTGTATGCAAAAGACCAGGCATCCAGCCAAGATACAGATGGGTCTTTTTTGTAATTTTAGGAGAAGAATCCTGGTGTGATATTTTGTATGCAGCCTTGTTTATAGCTTAAACCATTGGCAAACAATTCCTAATAATTGCATTCTGCTTTAGCACCCAAGGTTCCCCTGGAGCTGACATGTATAAAGCAAGTGATGTTAAAATATATATACTAGACCACAAGAATTGGCTTTGCCATTTAGCGAAGCTCATTTTGAGTTATATGTTGAGACACACAATTTAGATTTTTTCGAAAAAAGCTTGCTTTACAGAATGCCCTGTACACTTTGGCCAGATTATAGAAATATAATACATGAAATATGGGTAGGGTACTTAGTTCTTAGAGAAAATGGTGTTAACGTGAATTTGTTTCCACAGGTGGACATAGGTTTTTGCTGCTGGCTCCATTTGGAATTCTTTCTAAATGTTATTAATGTACTGTAATTGTATTGCCCTCACAATGTGCTATACAGCGTACTTATCTAGCAGCATTTGAAAATCCCATGTTATTAGTTATATTCCGTCTTCTGTGTCAGTAAGGGAATTTGTTATATGTCAAAAAAGCTGTTCAATTTTGGCACAAGATAAATGACATGTTTAAAAAGCTTTCTATATGGAGTCAATCCACTTCGTTCTGGCCTGATAACAGAAAAAATAAATTAGAAATAGCTAATCTATGTGTACTGTTTAAAATGATGCCATTACAAAACATTAGACCTGGTATAACTCCACTGGATAATTTCAAGAGCCTTAGAATTCTTGTCATGAAATGTGGTATAAAATGCTGTGTAAAAGCAACGGTGATGCATAGTGATGTGATTTTTTTTTCTTCACATTTATCTGTTTGCGTAATTTTAAATGGTGTATCATGACATTAAAGGGGTGATGGTTGTTGTATTTCTGTTCTGTTTAAACACCTTTATAAATACGACTGTTAAGAGCTTCACCACTTCTGGAGGGCATGGATGGATAATTGACCGGCTATCTGCATTAGTAAAAGCATATATTTTGGCAGATTCACTAACAGGCGAAAAGTCGCCAGCGACCTCTTCGCACCCATTGCTACACTCCGCCAGGTGAAAATTTGCTCAGACAATGCTAATTCACTAAAATGTGGAGTTTCTTCCTAAGCGCTGAATGCTGGCGACTTTTATCTAACGTTACTTTGGCAATCCGAGCAATTCAAAGTGAAGATGCGCTTGTTTTAATTTCGGCCTAGTGCAAATTCGCTAGAGGTCTTACGCTCAGGTTAATTTGCACATGGCGGGAAATTTAAAGTAGAATGGACGTCTTTATGTTATATGTTGTAGCAAATACATTACATCTCCACTGTTAATTACACATGTCCAGGGAACCTTAATAAAGACAATAGAGTTCTTATAATGCCCTACACATGAGTCCACTGTATAGGTAGGGACAGATTTACAAAGGGTCAAATATCAAGGGTTAATTAACCCTCGCTATTCGACTGCCGAATGTAAATCCTTCGACTTTTACCGCAAATATTTCGATCAAACGATTAAATCCTTCGAATTGTTCGATTCAAAGGATTTTATTCCATCGATCGAACGATTTTTCTTCAACCGAAAAAACATTAGAAAGCCTATGGTGACCTTCCCCATAGGCTAACATTGCACTTCGGTAGGTTTTAGATGGCGAAGTAGGGGGTCGAATGGTTGAATATTCAAATGATTTTTAGTTTCAATCGTTCGATTCGAAGTCTTAGTCGAAGTAGCCAATTCAATGGTCGAAGTAGCCAAAAAAACCATTAGAAATTCGAAGTTTTTTTTCTTATGTTCCTTCACTCGTGCTAAGTAAATGGGTCATGAAATGTTCCATATGTTAGAAAATGTATTGGGGAAACAGCTACCCAAAAAAAAATGTTAAGGACTTTAACAGGCTGGATGGAATTAATACAAGAACAATAAGCAAATGGCAACATCCTAATCTGAGATTCCTTTCTAGAATTTAAGGCCACTATACAATGTCATGTAAAGCTACAAAAGCCACATTGCCAGGGAGATAAATATCTACAGGATAAAGCTATGCTTCATATTTTAATGAAGTGTAAAATTAACCCTAAGGCTATTTACAGATATCTCTAAAAATACCACTGAAATCTTTCATTCCAATATAGGACACAGCCCCTGGAGGAACTCTGTATAAATCAATCAATAATAACAAGCTAAGAGTTGTAAGACCTCCAGGTACAGAAGCAAAGGCAAAAAATCCCAGCCAGTTAAAAAGCTGTTTTGAATGGATGTTTAATAATGCAGAAAGAAAAGCAAAAGAGATACTTGGGTGGAATATTCGGGTTACTGTAGGCATGGAAGAGGGCGAAAAAAAAATCAGTTTTGCCAAAAAAATTGCATGCCAATGACTTCATAACCAAGAAGCATTTGTGTGGTCAGAGCATCTATTAGCACTGCTGTTAATAACTTAAATGGAGACCTTTTTAATGATGATGATAGTGCTGTAAAGTGCTAATTTTATTTTATGGCTCACTGGTGAGATATTTAGGTACAATTTCCACTGCGGTGGTGAAAGAACATTATAATATATAACTTCTGTTAATGTCAATGGGAATAGTAATTGAAGGTAAGTACAAACCACGGTGAAAATGACTCCAGTATTTTAAACTTAATGTGCTGTTTATAGGATGATGAGGGACTGTTTAAGCTCAAAAAGACATTTAATTTTCCTTGCTACTATTAATTTACACACTACAGTGAAGTGATATGGAAGCGCCTTTGCAACCTTGAACTCTCCATACACCATAATTCATTCCTAATCATGTAACCATAAGTTAATTGGAGAGATATGCCTTTTACATTGTAGGTCAGGATAAGGGCGATGATGGACTATTGCCCCAGGGATTTATTTCCTACTAAAGTTAGATCAGCAATTTTGGATACTAAAGCCACTGCATGTTCCTGTAGCATCAGCTGGTCCAGGGATGGGCAGCTGAGGGCAGGCTCTTCTGCAAGTTCTATTCCCGAAACAGCCAAAATTGTTTATTTATTTATTTATTTATTTGTTTATTTAAGTAACGTGAAGAAGAAGTACCATATACAAACAATGGGGTTTGAATGACATTTGACTACTTGCATAACATTAAGGGGTTATTTATTTATTTTCTACAATTTGAATGTTCTGTGCAATAAATGAAGACATGAAAAAAAAAAAGAATTTACAACTTCAGCATCTAAAAGCTTGCAATGTCATGTAGAAGTCAATGGGAGCTGTCCAGCCAAAATTTCAACTATTTGTTTAATTTATATTTCTCTTTTTTAGCAGGATTTACCAGTATGCAGGGAGGCTTATTTATCAAAATCCACATTTGTGAAGTTTAGCCTGTTTTTTAAAAAAATTTGTTCAAAAACTTACTGATGTGTGTTTATGAAAATACTTGAATAAACTAAAAACATGTAAAAAAAACTCAAAAGGCCTCCCAAATTTCAAAAACATTTGAATAATTTAAAAACCTTGAACTGAAAAGATTGCTAACATTTTTCCTAGGACAACTTCATGAATTCACCAGCTTTCAGCT
The DNA here is from genome assembly GCA_038501925.1 of Xenopus petersii. Taxonomy (NCBI): domain Eukaryota; kingdom Metazoa; phylum Chordata; class Amphibia; order Anura; family Pipidae; genus Xenopus; species Xenopus petersii. Next base: position 58,220,057 of record CM076673.1, on the reverse strand, counting down.
GCCGACTTTTTACACATCCTTGATGTGAATGCGTTTGGAAGACAAATACAGAGGGGCAAATTCACTAAGATTCGTAGTTGCGCCAGGCGTAACTTCGCCGCACTTCGCCAGGCGTAGTTTCGCCAGGGCTTCGCTAATTCACTAAAATCCGAAGTTGTGCTCAGGGGTAGCGTACGGTTGCGAAGTTGCGCTAGCGTTGATTCGCTAAGCAAAGCGAAGTTACGCTAGCGATGGTTAATTTGCATACGGCGCCAAATTCAAATTTCAATGGAGGAATATGTAGCAGCACTACACAAGCCTGGGAAACCTTCAAAACATCAAATTAATTTTTTATTTTGCCCTACACATGTGCCCACTGTATAGTTAAGTTGACATGAGTTAGGAAATGTTGGGGGGAAGGAGGGGAGCCCCAAAAAAAAATTCGATCTTTTTCAGCCTATCACCCATAATATAGAAAAAACGCCAGCGTTTTTTGGGACTTAGAAAAAATTTTAACTTTTTTTGAAGCAATCCCTATCTACTCTATTGCGCTTTGCCTGGTCTGAGGTGGCGAAGGAAGTCTAGCGTAAAGGGTAGCATTCAGAACAATGCGCGCATTAGATGAATAAAAGGGGGGAAGGGAGTTAAGTCCAAAAAAAGCCAAATGATTGTATTTTAATTGGGCCAAGGGCTTAATTTCCAGTGGAAAATTAGTCATATGTGTGAAAAATATGAAGGCAAAGGCTGACAGAGCAAGGGAACTGTATGAATAAAGGCAGAGGCATTGGAGTCCGTCAGTAAGTAAGTGTTAATAGTTGGGTAGTTTCAGTGGGATTTAATTTAGACTAGAGAAGGAAGATAGCATGACATTGGGGTTTGTGAAGGACAACATGCAAGATGAAACCATTTGTCACAAAAACATGTAACTGTAGTAAAAAAAGTTAGGAAGGAAGCAGAATGGGAACTACTGTAGATGGAAAGGTCAAGTGCAGAATTCTTGGAAGATGGAAGATGCCAGGCTAGAGGCATGTGCCCAATACAAGAGTCAAGTAGGCATAAACAAAGAGCAGGAGACATAGCAGGGTTTGTTTCATATTTACACAAAAGTACCACAATGTAAACTAATGCAATGCCCTGTATTTTTAATCTAGTATGTGATATAGTAGTATGTGCCAGCAAAACAGTATAATGTTGAAGGATAGAAGTACTCACTGTTGCCTGGGTGCAGTCCACAGTTCTCAAAGTGAAAAACCATAACAAATACCCACTAAAATACTATGCTTGGCGGGAACCTGTTGTGACGGGAACACATGACGTGTAGCACATAATATTAATATAATTAATATAATATTAATGTACACCGAATGCCATTGAATGGATTGGTTTTAGCAATCAGGCAAAGCTGCCTACAGTCTCCAGTACTACGAAAAAGGAATTAAGGTTTGGAATGGAGTATTGTTGTTGCAATATGAGGATGTGTTGATAATTATACAATGCAGAGGTCCCTTGAACCATTTGAAGGTGTTAATTGCCTTCCTGACAATCAAGTTTTTCTTTTTTTTGGAGGAAAACTCGATTTGATGTTGATTAGAATTTCGGGTAGGTTATATTCGATCGAATATTAGACGTTTGAGTTTTTTCATAAATAACCTCCCATTTGAGTTGTGAAATTTATTAAATTTTAAAAAAAAATTTAAAAAAAATTCACATAACTTGGAAATTCAACCTTCAATAAATCTGCCCCCAAATCTTTGAGTTTACAATCCCATTGACCCTATTTACATATTTTTACATGCAATAATTTGCATATTTCTGCATTAGGGAAAAAAATGACTGATTAAAAAAGAGAAAACAAATTCTACTCATCATTTTCAATGGGTCTACAAAACTGTCAAAAAAATATGAAAACTTGAATAAAAAATGCTTTTATTTCGCTAGGCCAATTCCCTTTAACTTCTACGTGAACTCACCAGCTCATAGATACCGAATGTTTATATTCTAGGTTTTTTGGTCTTAAATCTCTTAGATGAGAGTTTTGGAAAACCTAATTTCAATCAACTGAACATTGAAAAATTATCCCCTTTTTCGGCAGGTTTTAGATGGCGAATGGCCAAAGTCAAGGTTTTAAAGAGACAGTACATGATACATTTCAATACTCAAATTTTCTAATTTTTATCAAATTTTAATTTGGAGTATTCCCTAGTCGAAATACACAAAAATAGTTTTAAATTTGAATTTTTTTACTTAAAATTTTTACTTCGACCCTTGATAAATCTGCCCCTTAATGTACAAATTGTACTGGTCAAGAGACCCTGCATACCTGCATACCCCAAGTCACTATTTCTTTTCTTATAATAATAAGGACCAAAAAAGGATTATTGGGGGTAAAACAGTTTAAGGTATGTTTCCATAACACCCCAAGTCCAAAGTATTACAGATAATAGATCCCATGATACAAATAGAAATCTTTTCTTGTCTAATTTGCTTGGTGTAGGTGAAAATAAGCCAATAAACCCTAATAAAACTGCAGTTTTCCATGCCTCTGATTTAAACGAGAAGGAGGGGGAATGACTGAATTTAATGGTTTGCATTGTTGTATTATATTTTGCGTCGTGATAAAGGATCCTTTATTTCTGAGCATATTACTGGATCTAATGCTGAGTAAAGAGCAGGCATTTTCCTGTAATCACAATAAAGTAATGTATGCAGAAATGCCTATTTGAAGTGTGTATACTCTATATATGATTGTGGGGGCTGCCATATTTCCTTGAATACATTTATCATATAATGATAAAATACCAGGACATCATAATGATCACGGTCATAATGGTGAATTGTTCTGCCTAACCTAGTACTAGTTAGATAGTAGTCAAGTATTAAGCAGACAAAATAAATAGTAGGCATGCCTTAGTATAAGTATGAATAGCATTCAATATCATCATCTTTATAAATATATATATATATATATATGTATATATATATATATAGATGCAAATAGGAGCACTCACGGTTGTGGTGAAAAAGGAATGTCTTTTATTGAACCGTCGTCAGGATGAGAGAACCGAAACGCGCTGATGTGGGGTAGTTTGTAACACTCCAATAAAAGACATTCCTTTTTCACCACAACCGTGAGTGCTCCTATTTGCATCTATTTATTTCTCCTTTGAGGAGCACCCGGGAATCGGTGAGTGCCGGTGAAGCATCTGTTTATATATATATATATATATATATATATATATATATATATATATATATATATAGAGAGAGAGAGAGAGAGATAACACATTGGTTCTCCAGCAATGGTCTAAAGTAGGAGCTGATATTACAAACCCCAGGGCATCAGGGCAACAGATGAAGGAAAAGAGAGATTCCGCACACCAGACCATCGGTTAAAAGTAGAAATCTTTATTAGGCCATGTTAAAATACATGCTGCATCTCCTGCTTGACGTGTTTCGGGCTCAGCTGTCCTTAATCATAAGCTTATGATTAAGATTTCTACTTTTAACCAATAGTCTTGTGTGGGTGTGCGGAATCTCTCTTTTCCTTCATCTTTGCGCTATACGGCGCGGGACGCCGAAGTTCCTGCACCCAGACCTGGATATATCTTGACGGCTTCTTTTGAATTTACAAATTTGCGGTGAGTCGGAGCGGTTTATTTCTTCTCATCAGGGCAACAGGGCAACTTATTGCTTCAGGCAAAAAGGAGATTTGTAGTTTAGCTGGAGGTCTCTTCTGTTCCTGCTTTAAGGCATATGTTTTTTCAATTCAGTTGTTTTTAGATTGTTCCCCAGAAATAAAGACTTTTTTTCAATTTGTACTTTCCATTATTTATTTTTTACTGTTTTTCCAAAATTTAAATTTAAAGTTGAATGTTCGTGTCTCTAGTGTTTGAGTCTGACAGCTCAGTAATTCAGGCGCACTCTAAACTGTTACAGTTTTGCAACATTTAGTTGATACATTTCTCAGCAGCATCTCTGGAGTATTTGCAACTATTGTATCAATTCTAAAAGCTGCCCGTAATGAAACCCAGAGATTCTGCTCAGCAGGGACAAAGATAAGAAATGTATCAACTAAATGTATCCATTTAGGACAGTTTATAGGGTCGGTGACCCCCCTTCCCAGAGCTGCTTTGATTTCACTTTTAGTGCAATGTAGACAGTAATATTCTCAGGCAATTTGCAACTGCTCTTTGAATTATTTAGCTTTTTTTTGTTTATCATCTCTCCAGTTTGGAATATCATATGGTATCTTGTTGCTAGGGTACAGTTTTATTTAGCAACCAGGCATGATTTGGATAAGAGACTGCAAGATAATTAAAGAGATCCAGAAAAGAAAGCTAAGTGATAAAAAGTAACAATAGCAATTAAATTGTAGCCTTACAGAGCAATCATCATTTTGGCTGCCAACGTCAATGATTTAAAAGCTGGTACAAGAGAAAAGCTAACTAATCCCTGCAACCAAAAATCTTGGAAGCTACAGTTTAATTAAATTTTTCTATTATTTATTTTTCTCTTCTATTTATTTCCAGTCTGTCATTCAAACCACTGACTGGTTGCCAGGATAAATCTGAGCCTAGCAGCCAGATAACAGGCAATAGGCAACCAGATTACAGGTAAAATGCCAAACTGCAGAGCTGCTGAATATAAACAATAACATGAAGACTAATTGCTAGTTACCAAGGACATCACTGTCTATGACATTTTATTTTCAAGGTGAGCTTACTTTTTAAGTGTGCTCTTATATGCTAAAAACCCATGTGAATGGAAAACAAGACAATATAGTTGGAGTCACAGATGTAAAGAGTTCCCTATCTCTGACATATAACAGTCCCATGAAGGACATTCCATTCTGTGCTTTCCAGTGTGTATTTTTTGTTGTTGTTTATTTGCAACTATAATGGAAACTGATTATGCCCAGTGTACTATAAAATGCTGGGTTCAGTTCGATGCACCTGTCACATTGCTCCTCTGGAAATGATATATTCCTTGTTTTAGACAGACATGGGGCAAGACTTTGAACTGAATACAGGCCAGCTAAGAAATGGTTTCATGTGCAAAGGGATGAACGGCATGTGTTGCAGCGGCAGATTATTGACTGGGACGCTGCTCCGGACTTGTAATGTGCCGCACTTAATCTGCCAGTATTGCCTTTCCGTCTCGTTCATACAATGCCGTCACAACTGAAATGCAACACCTTGGCGTTCAGCGAATATTTTCATCTGTCATCATAATCAAGAAGGGCTGTCAAGCCTGTCAGTGGAGTTTAGTGCGCAGATCAGCTCTCTTGGAGGAAGTGTTACATATACCATTCTTCAAGTAGGTTTTCCCTCTCTCTGTTCATTTTATTCTGACAGACTCACGGGGATCTGTCTGTCAGTGTGTGTAACACCATGCCTATATGAGATTGTACACTTGACGCCTGAGAAGCTAAATCATAAATGTCTCCTCTAGCCTGCAGATGCACCAAATATTTGTACTGTAACATAGCTTAAAGGAAAACTATCCCTAAAGCTCACTTTAGTGAAGTGTAAATCGAGTACAGGTATGGGACCTGCTATCCAGAATGCTTGGGACTCGGAGTTTTACAAAAAATAAGTCTTTCCATAAATTAGATCTCCATAACTTGAGTCTACTAAAAAAAATCATTTAAACATATAGGGGGTTATGTACTAAACTCCAGTCAGGCTTTTTGGGGCAAAACTTGAATTTTCCATTTTTTTAAAAACTCAAATCCGACCTTTTCTGGCTTTTTGGGCAAAAATCCGAAAAATTCAGGCCTTGTGGAAAAAAGCCCGAAAAAATTTAGAGATTCTTATCTGTTCTTTACCCGAACTGATTAAATCAAGCTTTTTTAATAATAAATAAGGTCAAATCGTGGATTCTAGTTTGGTCACACTTTTTTTATTTCAATAATCAGAACAAATCCGATTTTACTAAATAACCCCTCTCATAAACCCAGTAGGGTTTGCCTCCAATAAGGATTAATAAAGTATTACAGGGAAAAAGGAAACTAATGTTTAAAAATTGTAATTATTTGATTATAATTGAGTTTGTTGTGATATGGCCTTCCCATTATAGCTTTCTGGAGATTGGCTTTCTGGATAATGGATCCTATATTTGTACTTTCATAAATAACCTCACAAAACAGCACAGGGAATTCCATAATTTGTAACAGTGGTGGTCATCTTAAAGTATGTTATAAACTTTTCACTTATTAGCAACTTTTTTTTTAAGTCAGAAACTAGTTTTTTCATTATTTGCCTTCCTTTTTCTGCCTTTTAGCAGCTGTTAAATTGGGTCATTGATCCCTTCAGCCAATAAACTATACCTCTGTGACCCTACATTGTTATTGTTACATTTTAATACTTTCTTATCTTTATTTTCTAGCCCTCTCCTATTCTTCTTCAGGTCCTTAATTGAAACCACTGTCTGGTTGCTAGGGTAAATTGAAATTGAAATTCCAAACTGGAGAAGACCAGTTGCAAATTGCCTACAACTACTATTTTTTGTATTTGAATGATTAAATAGTATTCCTTGGCTGCATATTTCACTTTAACATCCCTGCAGAGCAGATGTCTGGCAAATATCTACTTCTGATCGGGAAAATCTCTTTCCACTCATCTGGAACTGGCGAAAGCTTTTTTTCTTTCTCTTGTCTTGAACTTTATAAACAATATGATTTCCCCTTGTTCTTAATGCAATACTGAGAGGCCACAGGTGCTTTGGCTAAACAGACTGTATGCCAAAATTGTAGCTTGGATTTGCTGTGGGCAACAACATATTCAGCCTTGTGCACATTAGCATGTCAAGAATTTATTCAATTCTTAGCATCACTTACACAAGTAAAACACGAATGTTCACATTGGCAAACCATGTGCAAATTGTGTTGTACGCTATTCATCAAATACTTACTATTACATTCGAATAAAATTGTGATTTACATGCATTACATTAGCACTTTGCATTCATAAATAAACAAGTTCTTGTAAATGTTATGTAGATTTCAAATACATCTGAAATTTGTATTTCAGACTCTGCCCACTTGTAGCTCTAGTCTGTTGTATCCGCAGCAGCCATACAATTTATTAGCTGGTAGGTGCTACTGCTTCCACAGAGCGGGAAATGAAAAGAGCCAACTACCGTTTCATATCTTTCAGGATGTGCTCAGGCTAATCTACAAAACAGAGAATGAAAGGTATTCTTGAGGGGGAACATTTTTCCCTTTTTTCCATTTTTTTCACATTACTCACTTAACATTTTTGTAAATCCACTTTGAGATTGCAAAGACCTGTTATAAGAAACAAATGTTGACAGAGGAGTATTCGAAGCTTAAGCCCTCAAGAGATATAGTGGATAATGTACCCCCTACTGTAATTTATAAAGATATTATGTTACCGAGGAGTTATGTGACCATATAAAAGCACGAGGCCGAAGGCCGAGTGCTTTTATACAGGTCACATAACTCCGAGGTGACTTCTAATATCTTTATAAATTACAGTAGGGGGTACATTATGCATTATAATCTACAAAGATGTCTGGCTCTGTTCTGCCCTTGCCTTCTTGCCTGCCACAGGGGATGTCATAGGGGAAAGGCCAAGGAAGTAGGGAAACTTAAATCAGGACTGGAGACTGAGGTGGGAGGGGGAGTGTAAGTTGAGAGGGAGGTTATGTGAAAATTGGGAGAGTTGGTGAGAAAGAATGGAGAGAGACCAGAGAGGGGGTTAGACAGAGTGGACACAGAGATACAGGGAGTCAAAAGTCAGACTGTGTAAAAGCAAGATGCTTCACACCCCTCCTGCCAGCCTCTCCTCATCTGCAATGAATTTTGAAGCAGCACCAGAGCAGTACTGGTTAAATGGGAATGAGCTAGAATCAGCCTGTCAGCCAGCACGGACTGACACAGAAAACCAGCATACCTGCTCCTGCTGCAATCCGCTCCGCTTGTCACCCTTTTGATAATTACTCCTCCCCCTCGCCAATGAATTTCCCCGCACTAACAACAAGGGGAGGGGTATCTGAGCAGACAGGGATCAGCAGGGGGAGCACATGAGACGGAAGCTATGAGGGGCCATATCTGACAGGGAATGAGAGAAAAGGAGCGCACTGTGCTGTAAGTAAAATCTGAGCCTGCGAGTCAGATGGGAGGTGGGAAGCGTGCTGAGAGAGCTGCAGGGAGAGAGCAGCGGCGGAAGTGATGTAACATATAAACGGCGCGTTCTGACGCATGTACGCGCCGTTTATAAGGATATAATTTACAGTCTGGTCCCATAGGGAAATGACCAGACTGTAGATTATATAACCATACAGGCTAGCTTTATGAGACAGGATTCCAAACCACCATATAGCGCTGGGTTGTTCAATTAGATTTGTTCTACTCTCATGATAGTCTGGGATTTGATTCATACACATAACAATTTCACTTTGTGATACAGAGAAATAAGAAATTGTTTCATTAGTGTTTATGGAACCCCTATTGAATGTCAGCCCTTGTAGCGCTTCTTCGAACTGACCCACTTGGAGTGATCTATTTCTGCTGTGTAACAGAAAAGTCACCTGCCTTTGTGATAAACACTAATGCCGCCTTCTGTCTTGTGTTTCTAATATGTTGCAATGGTAATTAAATCAAAATGTCAGTTTCCTAATAACGCAGGGGCTGATTCACTAACTTCGAGTGAAGGATTCGAAGTAAAAAAACGACTTCGACCATCGAATGGGTTACTTCGACCTTCGACTACGACTTCGAAGTAAAAATCGTTCGACTATTCGACCATTCGATAGTCGAAGTACTGTCTCTTTAAAAAAAACTTCGACCCCCTAGTTCGGCAGCTAAAAGCTACCGAAGGTCCCCATAGGCTTTCCTAAGTTTTTTTGATCGAAGGATATTCCTTCGATCGTTGGATTAAAATCCTTCGTTCGATTTGAAGGATTTAATCGTTCGATTGAAGGAATAATCCTTCGATTGTACGATCGCAGTATTTGCGCTAAATCCTTCGACTTCGATATTCAAAGTCGAAGGATTTCAATTCCTAGTCGAATATCGAGGGTTAATTAACCCTCGATATTCGACCCTTAGTGAATCAGCCCCTTAGTGTTTGAGCCCACAGTATAGTTTATGTTCCATATGTAAGGAAATGTAGGGGGGAAGGAGGGTACCCAAAAACAATGTACGATCTTTTTCAGCCTATCATCCTGTAAAAAGCAAAAGACGCCAGCGGTTTTTGAGACTTTCAACTGTTTTTGGACCAAGTCCTATCTACTCTATTGCACTTCGCCTGGTCTGAGGTGGCAAAGGCAAGTCTGGCGATAGAGGTAACGTTCAGTAAAAACAAAAACTTAAATTGACTGAAATTAACTGAATTTGCGTAGTAACGCTCTTTCACCAGAGCGAAAATACACGTGGTATTAGAGTGGGAAGTTGCACTAGAGTCTATCTCCTTCACTAGCGAATATTCTCCCTTTGTTTGATCTTGGGTTGGTATTCTTATTAATTATAGCATTTATCATTTGGAATGTTTAGGACCCAGGGTATTCGGGATAAGGGATCTTTCTATAATTGGAATCTCTACCTTAATTCTCCTAAAAAACATTTAAACATTTACATATCCCCCATGATTTGAAAAACTGAAAGAGGGACAAAAAGTTATGCCATGTACAGCGTGGCAAATATTTTTGACCAAGCCCGTTTTAAGACCCGACCCCCTAAGTATCATGTCCATTTTACAAAATTTGACAGGTTATGAAAGTTGAATACAGTTTTAGTCCAATGTTTAACAATTTTAACAATTTTGCTAATGAAAGTGAATTGGCCTGTGAGTTGTGAGTCTGTTTCTCCAAGAGACTTTCTTATCTCTATGCAAAAAAGCCTCTTATTTTAATTACGTTTCAGAAACGTATCTTTTTCTGGTTTAATTATAGGAGAATTCCTGTAAAAAGAGAAACTGGGGACATTTTAGTAAGCAACCTGGGACTGCGGGTTGGGCTGTCAAAATGGGAGTATCCTGCAGAAAACAAGACATATATTAAAAAAACCCCCCCAAAAAATCATATTTTGTCATCAATATGGATTTATGTATAGTGATGGGAGAATTTATTCGCCAGGCGCGAATTTGCGGCATATTCACGCCATTCGCCGTCGGTGAATAAATTCGCAAAACCACTGCGAAAATTCACAGGCATAAAAAAACGAGACATCGGCACCGTTTCGCAAATTTTTCCCCATTTCGCAAATTTCACGGGAAATTCGCAAATTTTTCGGCAAACTAAAACACGCCCATCACTATTTACGTAGCTTAGTGAGGGTCAGGTAAAAGTAATGGTTTTATCATTACAGACAAAAAGGAAATCATTTTTCAAAATTAGAATTATTTGTTTACAATGGGATATGGTAGATGGCCTTTCCATAATTTGTAGCTTTCTAGATAAAGGGTTTACAGATAAAGAACCCCCTACCTGTAATATGTATGTTTGTCTTGTGTGTGTAGTAAATTAAGCTGTTGTGCTATTTAACATTTAGGGGCTTATTTATCATACTATGTAAAAAAAAAAAAAAAACACACCACACATTGCCAGGCATCGGAGCATAAAAACGGCATATCAAGCTCTGTACTGGTTTTTGCCAATCACATACCTCTGTGTAAAATTCCAGTGTAAAACTAAGCAGCCGCTTGAAAATGTGTTGGAAAAATATACTACCAGAACTTATTTGCCAATTGAATTTTTCCCATTGACCTAAAGGTAAAATATAATGGTATACAATTGGACTGCGTAAATCCATCTATATTACACACCTGTTTATACTGTACCCTTTTTCTGGTATTAGTTGTTTTACATAGCATGACAAATTGGCCCTTTAGTATAATGGGTGAGTGTTGGGGACCCAGCCTTCCTGCAATGAACAGGGCCCAAAAATCCAGCTTTGCATCTGGATGGTATGTTTTACATGGCCGGATTTACATAGCGGGTGCCCCTAGGCCGTCTACTGTCTGTTCCCTCCCCTTTATTCAAGCAAATTTTCATAATTGGGACAGGAGCAATGGGGAAATTTAAAAAAATGATTGTATCTCCTGCGCATCCCCAGTGCTTTTGAACCAATGTGGGTGTGGTTGGGCAGCATGCTGCCCCCCAAAAGCCTGCTGCCCAAGGCCTGGGCCTTGGTGGCCTTTCCACAAATCTGGGCCTGATGTTTTATTATTAATGCAGAAGTACAAACTGGCCACTATACACAAAGTCATTTCTGTAGTTTTGCAAATTGAAAGATTTATCCTGCCTCCATCTGGAAGAGTGAATACCGTGATAATGTCTAAAGCGTTTAACAAGATGTAATAAAGCTAGCCATCGAGCATCCGACTTGTAAAACATCATTGCCTAGGCTGACATCGCATGTGAGAATCTGCTCAAGAAATGTCTGGGCAGTTTTAATGCCAGTAAAGATTTCGGAAGTTGGGATGAGTTATTTTCGCTCTCACAGTTGCTGTGAGATATTACAACGTCAACATGAAATGTAAAGCTTGTAATATTAAAGTGTGTATATACTCAGGGACGTAACTATAGAGGAAGCAGACCCTGCGGCTGCAGAAGTGCCCAGGAGGTATAGGGGCCCCGTGAGGCTCTAGTTCATATCCAATTTCAATAAATATTGATACAACAGGACAACCTCTGGATATGTTGGGGGCCCTAAAATTAATTTGCTGTGGGGCCCAGTAACATATAGTCATGCCACTGTGTATACTGTATATATAAATACATATATTTATACTTGTCTAATCATAAAACAAGTCAGTGCTACATCAAAAGAACCTGAAACTGTGGCTTACCTTCTACATAGGTTTGAACTTGCACCAGCATAGGTACCCAAATGGGGGAATGTAATATGTTTCGTTCACAAAGACGCTTGAATGTTAGTGACCTCGTTTGCAACATTTTTGACTGATTAAAGACCACAATGACTTCCTTGCAAAGTTTACGATCAAATTGCTTTTGCGAACGTTGCAGTGTATGTAATAACATTTTTCAATTGCAAACCACTTTTTGCGACAAAATATTCAACAAAACTCCAGAGCAGATGTTAAAGGTTCTTAATGCGCAATTAAAATTCGCAATGCAATAAAAGCCTAACAAAGAATATTACATTGCGATAGGTGAATTTTTATTTGCACAGTTTTGCTCTTCGCAAATTTTATACCATTCCCCCGTGGTAACCAATCAGATTTTTGCTTTGATTTTTTTTGTTAACTTGAGGAGACTTATCAAAAAGTAATGCCCATTGGTTGTTACAGGCAAAAGCTCAGGAGTTTTAACAAGTTCAAGTTGCCCAATATTCCTGAAACTAATCACAGGATAAATTTGCTCTTAAAGGGCACCAATCATGACCAAAATCATTTACTAAGTAAATACACTATGTGAAAGTTCAAGAAATCCGATATTTAAAACAGTTAGAATTGTTTGTATAATGTAAATGATCAGCTCACTATTCCTTCTGCAAGATCTCCCCTATCTCCCCTGCAGTTCTAGCTGAGGCAGCCATCTTGGATTTCACTGGCTCCTCCTACCTATATCTTCCCAGCCAACTGTAGCTCTGAAATCTCGCACATGCTCAGTTGAAATTCCTTGGTTGCTTAGCAACCCTTCTAAGCTATTTTCAAATCAGCCAAACTTGTGTGTTAGCTGCTGTACAGTAGTGCTGCCACCTGCTGGAAGTTAGCAGGTGGCAGCACTTCTAGTGGATACTTGTAGTGGAGGAGTTTACTAAAACAAGGCATTCTGGGTAGAATACTCAAAGCAGTGTTACAATCTGAGCATGCTCCTGAAATTTGAATATTAGAGTCTCTGTTAGTCTCAATATGGCCTCCCTCAGTGAAAGAACCCATGTGACAAAGTAAGGGATTTTTTTAAAACCTGCAGTTTTTTCAAAAAAATATATATGTAGTTTGATTAAACGTGTTTAGCTTGTACTGGTCAGATTGTTAATATGTGTTTGATTTTGGCTGTGATAGGTGCCCTTTAAGAATATATTTCCTTTACCATATAAGAACTAGTCGGTAAAATTGTTATTGACTTTTTAAATATATTCTGGCTTGGTGATGCCCCATAAAACTCAAAATGTATCACTTATTTTCTTTATTTGGCATCTGTTGCTGTCGGTCGGAATAATTCAGTGCAACTGCATTCAAATTGACTTAACTATCTCACTGAAAGAAATGATTTCCTAATGACAAACCAGAAGACTGGCACCGTTTCACAAACAGGTTAGAGCACCCACTAACATTGTGTCAGAGGATTAGATTGATCACAAACAGTGGGAGGACTTTATCACAGTTCGCATTTTAGCTTTACAGCACTTGACATCTGGAAATAATACTATTTTTCTTTTATAAAAGCTACGGAATGAACATTTGTTAGATAAATGTGAAAGAAATCAGTTCAGTATTTCGTTTTCTGTTTCAGTTCACTAGTTTTTTTATTCTGAGGAAATGTTCTTTGTTTTTCATAATTGTTTCAATCATGTTTTCTGACAATGTTAGCAAATCTTCTGAACAGCGTTGCTCCAAAAATGGAGCTACGATGTAAAGTAATCCCCTGGCTGTCCACCATTTAACTCACAATGATTAATCTTTATTGAAATGGTTTATTCCCTGTAGAGTACAATTTCTTTTTAACATAAGAGCTTTGAAATTGAAGTAGACACCCAACGAACCAAATATTTCATACTAAAATATAAGATGGTAATATGAGGCGCCAAAGCCAATATCAATGTCCTAAGAGCGTCATTTAATGATATAACAAGAAAGACGTCCTGTATGTTTTTTTAATGTATTAACTAAGTCCTGTCTTACTTATTCATACTTAGGCTGTATTGTTCAGACTTGTGGGCACCTCTCCTAAGACACCAGCTGTCCAGCTCAAGCACTTGGGCTTCAATGTAGTAACTTTACTCTTCCGCAGATTTTATTATGATGTAACAATAACACAAAATAATTATGATTTTTACATTAACAGAGAATAAAAATAAGGTCCATTACAATTTTTCCTCTTACAATAGGAGCCCAACAGGGTCATTGAATCTGATAAAATGTTCTGTCACCTCCAAGCATATTCCTAAATACTATGCAGATATTCCCAACTTTGGGCCAGATTCAATGCAGTGAGAAAAAGTTATCTTAAGTTGATCACCTGAAAACTCATGGAGGAGATTTAATTTAAGGAGAAAAAACTTTTTTCCAAATTCCGTTCCAGTTTTTTCGCCACAGACTTTTCACGTGATTAAATGTGAGATAAGTTTTTCTGAATTGAATTGCATCTCAAATTGAATCTTGTTCCTGAGTTTTCCCATGATAAACCATTTCTCACTGAATTTAATGTGGCTCTTGATGGAATTAAGGAATTCATATACATCTTAAATGCATCTTCATGTGATATCATTTTATTGTTTGAACAGACAAGGAACCAGAGGACAAGGGGACTATTGACATAAGAGACGCTAACAAAAGCTAAATAAATACAGAGCTGGGCAAAAAAGCATGAAAACATGATCCAAGATACAAAAAATAATGATCTCCCGTGGAAATTCGCCGGTGAAAATTCACCGCCGGCAATTTCCGAAGAATTTCATGATTTTTTTTGGTTTGTATCAAGTACAAGGTCCTGTTTTATTATTACAGAGAAAAAGGAAACCGCTTTTAAAAATTTGGATTATTTGGATAAAATTGAGTCTATGGGAGACAGTCTTTCTGTAATTTGAAGCTTTCTGGATAACGGGTTTGCAGATAACATATCCCATACCTATATCAGTTTGTTGGATTGTGCATGTTTTCCAGCCTATGGTAAATATACAAATAAAATGCATGTAGAAGATGCTCTGTGACTTAGGTAACTACAACAATACAATGAGCTTTTGTTAGAGCCATTCTATTTATTACAAGTACTTCCACTAAAACCTTTATTGTACCAATAATCATTTTCTGCTCCTGTCTACAGTTCTTTTTTTATTATAAATAAAGGAAAATGAATGGCAATATAGAGTGATCTCAGCCAGATAAGGGTGTGACATCATTGTAGTACAGTATGTAATGACAAAGTCTCTATATCAGTATCACAGAATGCATTTCAGCACACAATAAAGATTACAGGCTGCCTCCTCTATTTCCTTCATTTCTATTTCAGCAAGAAATCATGACATTTTCAAGAATGCTGGTGCATGTGGTCATTAAAAAACAGTGTCAACATTGATGAGAAAGGATTCTCAATTCAGTCTGTCCTCTTGAGAGATTGCTGCTGCCTTTCCTCAAAAAGTAATCCTTTGATTACTGCAGACAGACTTCATAAGCCCACACACAAATGGAGATTTTATTTCCTCGGTTGACATTTTAGGACCTTTGACAGTTATTTTTTTTAAACACCGTAGTCACACATTTCTGTCTCAGAAGAAAACAGTAAAAGCACAATGTTTTCAGATATTTTTCTACAACTCCACCTTCTTCAAGGCGTCCCGTGGTTCTTTTCAACAAACTGCTTCCTACAGTTTAAAAAATTGAATGCAGGATTTCAAGAAAAGTTAAGAAGGCTCAACAGGGAGATTGAAAAAGAAATCATCCTTTTAAAAACTCATGTTGTTATAAAATATATATTTTGTAGTTATTCATGGGATTGCAATGGATGATTGTTACAGATTTGTTATGACAGATGTGTTACCAGATTCTATCCTGGACTGACACTCAATAGCACAGGTTTATTTAAAGGCATGAATGGAATGGATGAGTTGCTTTTATCTAAACAACTCCATTTCTTCCTCTATTACTGTTTTAGTGTGCAAGATAGAATTAGCTTGTGTGTAATTTAAAGGGATACTGTCATGGGAAATTTTTTTTTTCCCCAAAATGAATCAGTTAATAGTGCTGCTCCAGCAGAATTCTGCACTGAAATCCATTTCTCAAAAGAGCAAACAGATTTTTTATATTCAATTTTGAAATCTGACATTTTTTTTCCCCTGACAGTATCCCTTTAATGTTTCTAGTTGTGTGGACATTTTCTGTACAAATACTTTGGTTTCAATGTTTTCATTTTAGCTTTTCATATGCTGATCCTAGCATTTATTGTTCTATTGTTTAAAGAAATCTAAGAATTGAGACTCTAAGGCACTTAAGCATGCTCTAAGGCTGTTAGTCACCTATCTGTTACAGTACTTGTAAATGTCATATCCCCTGAAAATCGACTATAATCCCATCCAATATTTGCTTTTATTCAATACAGTATAATGCAAATTTGTCAACAAGTGGCAAAGAAGGCAAACTACTGACCCTTGTGTAAAGTTTGGGCTGTACCTACTCTCAGTGACAGTCCCATAACTGCCACATAATGCAACCACTGTATGAATTCTTAATTGTTTATATAGATTAATTGTGAAGGCAGATAACATCAAAATCATATTTACCTAGCTCGAGGCAGTCCAATCAGCCTGCATCAGTGTTTCTGCAGTCTACCCCACCCAATTTTTATTAATATTTTATTTATTTTCTGACACAGCAAAAGTTCAAGAGTGAATTAACATTGAAAGAATTGCATGCATGTCACCATTGGATGTATTCACACGGTACATCATATAGTTTAGTTATTGTAGTCTGGCTACTTCCGTTGGAGGCTTGTTCTATCTTTCATCAGCTGTGCCTTTATGTAACAGTGGGGGGCACAATGTGAGAAGGGTGACAGTTAGGAGGAGGATGAGAGAAATAGAAAGGGAGAGAGAGGGGGGAAGATTGGGGTGAGGGGAGATGAGGGTTGGGGAGGAGAAGGAGAAGAGGAAGGTAAAGAGTTGTTATTCAGCTTTCTGCATGCACCAATTGAGAAGCTCGGTTCCTTGCGATTTCTTCATAAAATACCTTAGGTTATGGTGCTAGTTCCTTACTGAAGGCTTTCCAGGTGCTGGGTCCACAGGTACCACGACAACTCCCCCTCGTAGCATCTGTCTCAGATTGATTCCATCACCCTCATCAAATTCACCTTAGTGATTAATGTTTGCAGTCCAGGAAGCTGTGTTTTTTTTTCATTTTGCTGCTAGGAGAGATCTTGCTGCTGTTAGGATATCTGTGGCTTGCTTAAGACCGTGTCTCTATATATTATATATATATATATATATATATATATATATATATATATATATATATATATATATATATATTATCTCTATATAATAAGTTATATTTTTGACAATTTTACAGGATTTCTTAAACAAGGCTAGATATATACATCAATGAAATTATTGATCGATTTCAAGACTCCATATTGTTAAGCCATGTACTTGAAACATGTATTGCTAATAGTTAAAGTGGTCATACCAGGAATTAATCAGCATAACCCACATCAGAGATATCTTTAATTTCTTTGTTCTATGTTTTGTTTATGGAGGGTTTCAAAGTTCTAGTAGTGCTGAGAGGAAAACCATTTTGCAAAACAAGGTAAAGATGTCAAGCACGTCCTCAAAACCCAAAGTGCTGAGTTATTGTGGCTTTAGAAATTTAACACTGTTTTAATTGTTCCAGTTTTCATCTATTTCATAGTTAGGAAATTATACAAAATTATCTCAAATCATTGTTGTGTTGGATACTTCATTCTACTTTTCATTCATAATCGATGATCCAGTGAGTAATTGCATGTCATTAGCAATAATGATAAAATGATTAAGCTTCCTTTTATATAATTTACAAGGCTCCAGCCTTACTTTCTTGGTGCTCAAGATGTCAGAGGTTAAACTGGCAAGGTTAGTATAGCCTTTATATCCAAAATACAGAGACAATACAAATGACTTGCAATTGGTTTGTATAATTAGACTTAAATCAGAGGCAGGCCATGGCACATGCTATTCTAAAGTCACATATTTGTATAAGGTGGGCGCTCTGTAATAAAAGAACTGTATGTTGCCAACCATAGAATTTTAAGTTTCTGATCTATAGCATTGTGTACAAAGTTTGTGCAAGTCCCGACACTCGTTACATAACAAATGCTTGCTTCAGTTGTCTTCTAACGACTGGTTTAGGAATATTTTGCCCATTATTGTACAAGGTGTACAATGGAAAGTAAGGTATAAAAATTAACCAGTTTAATGATCTTCATGTTTCCTATGCCAAATAAATGCACAAAATATTTGCAAATCAAATATTTATTTCTTTTTCAGGCCCACCTGGACAGCAAGGAAAAAGGGGGAGAAGAGGTGAACCTGGTAAGTAATTCTATTTTGTTTTATATATTTTTTGCCTTTTTCAAAAGAAATTGTGAATGTAATACTATCTCCTTCTGTTGTTGAATGTAAGGGATAGTTACTGGCGTTCCTGTCTGCTCCGGTGCCATGAACAAGATGGTGGCAACCAGGATCTCCATGTGGCACGCTCTGATGCTAATGCGTCAAAACGTGCACAGCATCATGATACCAGTGTGTAAAAACGTGCGCAGCGCCATGACCCCGGCGCGTCAAAATGCGCAGCATCAATGCACAACGTCCGTGTGTGACACATTATGTCATCACGCTCCATGCTGCCTGAATTGACCTTTGCTTGAATTTGACTACTCTTCTTCTTTAACCCCTTGGATACCGTGAACTGTGTTGGAACTTGCTTCTTCCTCCTAGGTCTGCAAACGGATCCTTCGGGCTCTGATAATATAATTGGGCCAGGTCTGCAAGGCTCTGGCATATTTTACAGGCATATTTTCGCGCCAAACGAGCGTGATCACGCGCTGACGTTGCATGTTGACGCTGCACATTTTGACGCACTGGTGTCATGGCGCTGTACACGTTTTGGCGCGCTGGCCGCTGCATCAGAACGTGCCACGTGGAGATCCCGGGCGCCACTATCTTGTCCATGTCGCTGGAGTGGAACAGAACACCGGTAACTATCCCTTACACGAAGAAGCATTAGACATCACATGCCAGTTCTGCCTCTTATTTGATTTGCGAGCTTTTGCTTCAGCCTCAGATTTCACTACTTAGCCTCTATAACGTCTTAACCATCTTAGACGTTTCTTAAAAATAAAATCTGTCAACAGCTGGAGCACAGCAGGTTGAATATTGATGAAAGGTACCTTAAAGAAATGAATCGAAATAAGTAGATTTTAATACACGTTTTTTCTCCGAGTTATACAATCATAATAATATAATATTTTGACCTTTAAACATGTTACTTGCATGTAGAATTGCACCAGCCAGGTGCTTATCGGAAAACACTCTTATAACCATAGTTAATAAATGCTGTGCTGTTATGCTTCACCATTGTGAAAAGAAATCCAAGAGCAATGTGTCTGCTTAGCTTCATAAACCAAATCCTGCACAGGAAGGTAATTTTCAGCTAAAGAAAAGTATTTTACTGGTCTATGAATCAACCTTGCAAAAAAAGAAATTCAATATCAAATGTGAATTAAAGATACATCTGTTAACACTTTTGTGCTGTCCCAGCATCTTATATTACTCAGAAATCAGAGCAAGGCAGAGAAGCTAATTGAAATCATTGATTGGGAAGTTGTGGCCGCTTGGCTTAATAAGACTGCAAAGTTCTGAGTTTGACTGGTGAACCATTGTTTTACAGTCCCCTGAAGATACACTTTATGGCAGACTGCACTAATCAGTGCAAGGTGATGATATAATGTCACAAAGTGTGACATTTTAATAGATACTCATTTGTTGTGTTCTTGGGGAGGCAGGTGGTGAAAGGAAATCTCCAGATAATCACATG
Organism: Xenopus petersii; assembly: GCA_038501925.1. Classification (NCBI taxonomy): domain Eukaryota; kingdom Metazoa; phylum Chordata; class Amphibia; order Anura; family Pipidae; genus Xenopus; species Xenopus petersii. Next base: position 58,200,366 of record CM076673.1, on the reverse strand, counting down.
AAATACCATGCATGCTAGCAGAGAAAGCAACATAAGCTTGATTCAAATGAAACTGATTCCCTGAACATTTGGGAGTGCAGGATTGTAGACAGTGTTACCCTAATAATTGCAGAAAATTGTTTGTACAGACCTAATTTTAGAGAGAAAAAATTACTTTAAGTGGGTGGACTCATATATAATAGGTATTGCAGGAATGTTTTCAAATGATTGCTGCCTAGGTTTGCCACCTGGATGATGTGGTACCAGGCTGGCCCGTAAAAATAATGATTGGTGCCAATAAGCTGGTATTTTTTTTAGAGAAACAGTGGCAACTCTATTGCTGCCCTACAGGATGGTCTAAAGGTTGGATCCATTCAGCTTATCTTTTTCATCATAGTCTTTGTTAACTGGGATTTGATGTATACTGAATCTGCTGTGGATCTTAACAAGACTGTACTTTTTCTCAGAAAGGACAGTTAGATAACCAACCATCAATAGGGCAAGGATTTCAGACTTTCATTCCAACTGTTATAAACTACACCTCCAAACCTCCTCAGCCAACCTTTTGACATCCCTGCAATCTACTGTATGGTGCGTGATTCCGAAGATGAATGGCAAGATCATACCACAACCCTGTTAAAAGTAGAGTTCTTGAAATATAGCCAGTGTGAAGACACTGAGGGATGAGGGAAATATGGCATAGATGTGACCTTGTAGAATAAGATACAATAGGATTTTCTTGTTAGTTTTCATACTGCTTTGCTAACTATGTTTTTTTTCCTTTTTTTTTAGGACCTCCTGTAAGTATTTTGTATCATTTTCTAAAGGCTTGCAGATATTCAAACAATTGTAAGTTTTTTTTACATACAGTATGTACTTTATTCATTTGTTGGCTTTGGCAGAACAAAGATGTGAAATTAGTCTCAGCAATACACTAGCCATAAAGTTGTTCTGTAGCATTGCTTCCACACAATATATGTACCTTATGCTACCAGACGGCAAGTTCACTCCAGCCCATTTAACTTTTTCAGCTGTCTTTTTTCCACTTATGGAAATAAAGGTTGGCATCTTTAGTGTATGCAAAAGTGCTCAGAGAAGCACTCTAGTCTATATCAATGTATTTTGGGGGTTAGATTCCATTTAAACCAATGCTTTCTAAACATATGCATTGGGCACCACCAGAAAGAGATATTATTTGCCAAGTTTTGGTAAACAATCACATTACAACAGATACTTTTATGCCTACAGAGCTTGTGTGATGTATACAATTCTGTACAAACCTACAGATGAGCATTAATGAATCTGAATCCATCCAATAATAAGCTGGTGCTTTGTATTTACTGGGCATCCAGAAAAAGGATAGCCACAAACTGTAATTTGACATGAAAGGCTTTGCGCATGCTTTATGTATAAATAAAATTAAAAGGATGAAAAAAATGTGAAATCTGGGACATTTTTTTGAAAAGTTTTATCCTTGGTATCCCAAGCATGCTTCATGTTTGCAGAAACAATTATAAAACGGTCTTCATTTAATACTTTAAAAGTTTTAAACCATCTTTTAAAAGAAAGTGATGAGCTTATAATTTATTTAAAAACGCTTGAGCTTTTCCTAGAAAATGTAGTACTTTAGTGCAATATCATTTGCAGTTTAATGGCATTAAATCTTTCAGTAGGTGTAGCACAGCTCACAGAAATAAATCAGGTTCTTATTGTTCTTTCCATTAGTTTACAGCTCATTCTTTGATTTCACCCTCTGTTCAACCCCAGCTGAGCTACTGTATGAGATATAACAATAAGGGGCATATTTATCAATAAAAAAAGTCAGCCCAAACTAGAATTCACAATTGGAGCTTATTTATTATTAAAAAAAGCTCGATTTACTCGGATCAGGGACAAACGAAAAAATCAAGTGAAAATTGTAATAGTGTGATTTTTTTTTGAGTTTTTTCCTGAATCACTCAACTTTTTCGGACTTTCTCCCGAAAAGCCAGAATTTTCAGATTTTTGTCTGAAAAGTCAGATTGTCAGGCTAATTCCAGAGAAAACCACAGAAAATTTCAAATAGGATAGGGATCTTTCCCATTCACTTATATAAAACCTTAGTAGGTCTGAGATGCCAGATTTTCAGATTCTGACTTTTTCCATCCTGGGGGTATACTAAATCTAATAATTTTGGACTTTAATAAATAACCCCCCTTAATTTTCCATTTGCTATAGAAATCTTGCAGAAGAGACCTACCCATCTCTAATTACAGTATTTTTTTTTGGAGAAGAAAAACCGTAATTGCAATTCAGTGCAGGCCTGTTTTTAAGGGACTCCAGACAAAGCTGACCCCTGAAATACATTTAGGGCGAATATACAGCAAGACAGTTAATGTGTTGTTACTAAAACATATATATAATAAACAATGAAATACAACAGTTACACACAACTTGATAACAGATAATAAACATGAACCAGCAACCACAATTCACACAATTCAGAACTTAAACACAATGCACAGTGCAATGAAAAATGGAAATGGAAAGGTAAAAGCCAAATATGAAACAGACTGCTTATTCCAAATGTCTGTGCAGCGCTCATGTCATTTGGTTGGAATGTGTCACATGATAAAACTGTAAAACTTACATTGGGGCCTATTCATTATGCCGTGTAAAAAATCGAAGAAAAAAAATTGGTAAAAAATGTGTAAAATAAATGGCGAACTTATCGAAGTTTGTGATATTTTATGCCATGTGAATGCCAGATTTTCCACAGATTTTCTGCCCCTTAGATGTGAAGAACATGTCATATAAAATATTGTTACTGCAATATTAGCCAGTATTCAGAAAAGAAAATGCAATATACTTACTGTACACTAATAAAGATGGGTAAAGCAATATAAACCTACATAAATCAGTTACTGTATTACAGTTTCTGGGCAAATACTTTAATTGATTATCTCTCATCACATTTTTCTCCCTCCTATTTTGTCATTCTGTAAAAAAATTATGTAAATGCGTTGATATTTTATAAATGGGAAGTTTACCTGTAACTAAACTTTTAAGATGTTGATAGGCCTTGTTTAAGCAACTTTTCACTCAGTCTTCCTTATTTATTACATTGTGGGTTTCAAATGATCATACTTCCTTTTCTGTTTCTTTCAAGCCTTTCACTGAAAATTCTACATGGTTGTTGGGTTCAGTGTTTTTGCATACAAAAATATGAAAACCCTTCCCCATCTTCTGACTTCCTATCTGTTGTCTGACTGCAAGGGCATAGATAGTTGTTCTGAATTCTGTATCTCTTCTAATGCTTTCATTTTCCTCCACTCAGAATTCACAAATGGTCACTTCTGCTGCCCATTCTATCCTCCTCTACATGGTCCATACATACTTCTCTTATTTTGCTTTCTCCTCATTTCAGAGTTATCTGTAAAGAAAGTATCTCAGTTTGGCATAAAACTAACTTCCATATTTGATGCCCTAAGATGTATAATCAGACAGCTTAACCTGTCCTTGCTGATCAGTAAATGCACAGTACAGTCTGTTCATTCGATGAGTTTTTAAAGCTTTTTTAATTTAGGCATCAACCTTTGGGTGTCTATACAGAAAATATGGCCCTGATAAAAGGCCCAGGCTTTTCCCAGGTACAGTAACACAAAGTAACCAATGAAAGGTTTTTCTTTCAAACAGGTGACCAGTAAATACTAACTGTTAATTGGTTGCCATAATTGACTAGATTTTCATGATACATTTCATATTTTAATATATAACCTCCTACTTGGCCAAATCAGAATCCTGCAAAAAGTGGCTCAGCCAAATTCTGAACGTTACATGGAAAAGCTTTTAGAGCAGTTTCATTGCCTGTTTTTACTGGACTTCTATTTTCAACACCAGCCAGAAAAATACAAATAGCCTGAAGATTATTCCATAAAAGTCAGCTTTTTCTTTAGCTGGAAAATGTATTCCTATGTCATTTACTACTATGAATTAGTAATTTCTGGGGGTGCCTTGAGGCATTTTGTCTCTATAAAGAAGTACAGGTGAAGAATAGTGTTTTGACCATTGTATTAGGCCTGAAGATGTGGTCAAAATATTCAGTGTGACATTAACCTTAACTGTACCTACCGTATATATTGTATGTATCTAGCCATTGCTTTAATTGGTCAGTTTGTGGCTCTTAATCATAAGCATAATGTTTATGTTGTTACACCATATTCCCTTTCGATCAGTAAAAAAAAAAAAAGATTCTATCACATTGAAACCAGTGCAACATGATCCCTGTCCCATTTTCCAGGCTAGGCACATAGTGATTATTAGATTAAAAGCTTTGTAAAGACTCAGCAGTATCAAGACCTGATTTTCTTTTTTACCTCTGTAACAAAACTAGTCTCTAGGTTTTTCATCATTGTAATGCCTGGAGAAATAACATTATCCTTTCCAGTGTGTTCTTTGATGTGAGGATGATACGTGTACTAATGCAGTAGAAAAAAAAAGATGATTTACCATTGGAACCATTTGCAGTAATGTAATGTAGACATTTGTTCTTTTATCTGTAAAACGTGTGCCGCCTTGCCCTTTGCTGTGCAATTAGTCACTTCTTCCATGGTCAATCACATCAATTTCACAGCTAATTCATTTTGCATAAAAAAATGCTGATATTAGTCCTGTATGAGGTTAATGTGGAGCTTTGATCAAGTACTACATGTTTTATGTCTTTTCTGATTCTTGGTTTTTTTTTTTATACAAAGTTGTTTGAGTCTATAATAGTGTACAAATGCAATTTGCACTTTTGCTTGTTAACTATATATACATATATATATATATATATATATATATATATATATATATATATATATATATACACTTATATTTATAACAATGTAGGGAAAGGAAAGGTTTGTAAACCACATGACCTGACAAAATTCTTCCATGCTTAGTTCAATTTGACATATATCATAGTTGTTCAGGCATACACACTGAAAGCCATGGACACAAAATTACATCCTTTGCACAACTCTGACTCCTACATACAAGATAATTCATACTATGCCTCAGATCTTCTGATCCTTGAAACAGTCCTATCATAATAATTTTACATTGAATTTCAATATGTTTCTAAAATTCACATTCTTTGAAAACAGAGCATTTGTTTTTTAGATGGGGTCAGTGACCCTCATTTAAATGCTGGAAAGATTCATGAAGGCCAATTAAAAAGTTGCTTAGATCAAGCCATTCTATAACATACTAAAAGTTAAGTTAAAGGTGAACCAGCCCTTTAAAACAAGGTATCTCAAATAATTGCATACATACTTAGTATATTTTGAAAATGTTTCAAAATGGTTGGTCCACTGGGTTTGTATGTAATTGTGTCTAGACATTGTGTAATGTGTTCACATTAAAAACCCAGGTTTCCATAGTGGTTGAGCATAGAATGTGATTGAGGTTCTGTCTTCATACTATCCATCTAGGTAAGCCCTAAATAATTAAGTCTTTATTTGGGAATTACAAAAAGGGGCGTTGTGGGAGCACTCCTAAAGCTAAGTAAAAATGTATTAAAGTATAATGGAAGTGCTACTGACTTGGCCAATTAATCAGTGCATATTCCCTGGTCCCCTGTCTAAGTAATTCAGTATATATGCAAATGCATGCGCTCACAAAGACAGGTGTTTTTAGTTACAAAGTTATGATCATAAAGTTGATAAGCCACCATACCACATCAAGGTAAAACCCACACGGTGGTCCCTAACTTGTTTACCTCTGGTCATATTATAAAAGGTCTTGTACCTATCTGCATAGTAGCATTAATTAAAGTAAATGTCTGCTGAACCTTGGTTTCAGTCTGAGGGCTAAATCCTCCCCTGCCACCAACTTGCGGCTTTTAAAAGAGAGACATTGCCCAAACCAATGCCCATTTTTTAAAAAAATTAATAATGGAAAAACAATAGTGAAGGCAAAGTAAAGTTGTATGCATAGGTGCACACTTGGAGAGTGTATGGGGCTGATTCACTAACTTCGAGTGAAGGATTCGAAGTAAAAAAACATTGAATTTCGAAGTGTTTTTTGGGCTACTTCGACCAATCGAATGGGCTACTACGACCTTCGACTACCACTACGACTTCGAATCGAACTATTCGAACTAAAAACCGTTCGACCATTCGACCATTCGATAGTCGAAGTACTGTCTCTTTAAGAAAAAACTTCGACCCCCTAGTTCGCCATCTAAAAGCTACCGAACTCAATGTATGGGAAGGTCCCCATAGGCTTGGCTAACTTTTTTTGATCCGCAACTTTGTGAATTAGCGCAGTTACATCCCTTTGCCAGAGCACAACTTCGCCTGGCGTTAGGGTGCAAAGTAGCGTTAGGGTGCAAAGTAGCATTAGAGTCTGTCTACTTTGCTAGCGAATTTACACCAGTACCCATTAGTAAATCCGCGAAGTGGCAAAATGGCGAATTTTCGTTGCGTTAGCCACTTTGCCCTTTAGTAAATTTTCCCCTTAGAGTTATGGTGGAATTGAGTTCTGTTTTTGGAGTTCCTTGTTGTACTTTGCACACTTTTCTGTATTGTAAATGATTCTAATATGTTTTTCAGATGAAATTGAAATAGTTGTGGTCAAATTATGTTTCAATGGGAGTGGGAATTAAGATATTATATCAATAAACTGCCTTTTGGAAAAGATTACTGTGATAAATTGGCAACATTCTTGTATATATTCTTGTATATATTATCATTATTGAACAACTGCCAGACACATATTATATTACATCTTCTATTACCATTGGAGGATAATTGAGTGAAGCAATTTATTCTTAGACATCAGAGTCTACAACTGAAATCAGGGTTTCTTGGGGATTCCAGTGTGAGTATTCCTAATAAGTGGTTTAGAATCAGCTCTGAATCTCATTTAAAAAACTATTTTCTATTGTAGGAAGTAAGTTTATTAATGTAAAAAAGGGGGCCGACTCTTTGGGGTTCCATACCTTAAAGGAGAAGGAAAGCTCCAAGACAGTTTATTGCCAACAGATTAGCCACACTAGTGCAAGATAGAATGCTATATTTATTCTGCAGAATGCTTTCCCATACCTGAGTAAACAGCTCTAGACATTGTCTCTGTTTGTTTAGGATAGAAGCTGCCATATAACCTTGGTGTGACATCACTTCCTGCCTGAGTCTCTCCCTGATAGCTCTGAGCTCACATTACAGCAGGGATGGGAGGAGGGAGGGGTAGAGGAGCAAACTGAGCATGCTCAAGCCCTCCTCTGGAGGTTTCAGCTGAAAACAGGAAGTCTGATATAGAAGCCCATGTGTACATAATAGAAGAAAAGAAATGTGGTGTTTCTTTTGACAGAGGACTCACAGCAACATTACTTTGAGGGTTTACTGGTGTATTTATATAGACCTTTCTGATAAAGCTTACTTAATTTTAGCCTTTCCTTCTCCTTTAAGAAGGTTATACCTTAGTCGCTGATTTGGTTGAATTACCTTAAAATTTCTCTTGTATAGGTTAATTTCTGTTCTATTAGGCAACAGAACAATACAGTCCTTAATGAAGAAAAGTAAGGGCCAAGCTAAAGTTATCTCCTGTTAATGTGGGCCAATTATTTATTAGGCAACTTTTGAAGCACAGATAAGTTTATAATATTGTAACAATCAGATACAAAAAAGTCAGTGGATCCTTTGGCCATGATCAGAGCCATAAGAATCTTTTGGAGGACTATATCTGACTCATAAGGGTCATTGTTATTCTTTACAGGGATTGTCTATGTTTTCTAATAGGTAGGTTAACCACCATAAGGCTCCAGGAGGGCCTTCATTGTTTGCATTCAACTTTCTGCTTCTCTGAGCATCAAAACAATTCAGCATCCTGCTGAGAGTATAATTAGCCTAACAGACTGTAGCTGAGGGATGGGAGTGGTTTGTTTATACAGAGGTTTCTCAGTAGGTGGTTGACTCATTTTGATTCTGCTCAGATGAACAAGAATGTGTCTTTACTTTCAGAATTTGACATCTTTAGTGCAAAAACATGGATATAATTTTATTAATTAAAATAGGCACAAGTATGTTTAGCACAAATTCAATTCATTGTGCTAATGTTAAAAATGAGTTTTAATGTTTGGGATGGGTGCATATTTCTGCAATATGTCAATACAGTGGTACTTTTAGTTGGTGTGGTCATTTAGTTGAAGAATACACTGTTTTTACCTTTCTTTTTGTATTTTGTAAAATTAAATATTTGGAGTAGAAGCCATGTTTTATAGGAAACGAGTTTATATCATATGGCTGTGTAAACTGTGTTGAATAACATTTGATATTTGTTTGTTTATGAAAACGTCAGAACTCTAGTAAAAAACTATTTGTTATCTAATTGCATTATAAATAGCTTATTAGCCATTGGCTAAGCAAACAGAGAGCAAAGGATTTGGACTGTAACTCCCACTATTACAAAGGAATTTCCAGTTAACTGTAATAGATAGTAGATTGCATGAAATATCTAGTAGTAATTAGTCTAAATAAACTGGGCTTGCTGAACAATCTTGAAAAGGTTTCACCAACTCATCTAAGGGGCTTCTTCATTTCAATTGATGAATTAAGATGACGACCAGATCAGTGGTGAAATTCTTCAAGATTTCTCAGCAAGGCCATTGCTTATCAGCCTGATACTGCATACCGTGACCTGACTGAAAATCTTTCACAGACATATTGCATAAGTAGAAATAAAAACACAGACACATTGCATAAAAAAAGTAAAAACAAACATACTTAGGTAGTTATTATTATTTTTCTGTCTGGTGACCAATGAGTTCTCTCACGTGCAATTATTGCCAGTGATGAACAAAATAGAAGGAGTCATCATAAAGGATAAGAATTGCAATAAGCCAGCCCCAAGGCCTATGCAAATTAATGGCAAGCTGTCTTGCCAACCTTATTTATCCAATTTGCTCCACAAAATACACTTTTCTTCCAAACTGAGCCACAGCATATGGCGCTGTTTGCAGTAAAATCTGACAATGCGTCTTTATAAAATCATAATAGCATAAAGAAAAAAATGAACTCTTTTAAGCACAAATCATAATGATGGTATTGTCAGAAATGGCAGAAGCACAGATTACAAAATGTTAACTGGCTGTTCCATATGTCTTTTAAAAAACATGACAATTAGCTATAAAAGGAATTTTGGGTTAAGACATGATCTAACATCTGCCTTTTGGATTCTATACCATAAATCGGTCTCTCGTCAGTGCTTGGCACTTCTCGTACATTACCTAGAAATAGCTGAAATGCCAAAATAATCAGATTTCACGTATCGACTCTGTTTATACTTGATTGTAGTTGTTGTGGCTTTTCTAGATCTGTGTGCATATTTTCAGTGGAGAAGTTTGCATTTGGTAGATGAATTGTTTCCTCTAAATCTCCTCTGACCCTATAAAATCAATGGTATAATTAAATGTAAAACAAAAGTGACTCATAATCGTCAGAGTCTGATGCACTTAACTGGCTTAGATGTTCCTGGTCCTGGGAGAAACCAAAAATATACTTTAGCAGTACTCTTTAGCTAATTCTGCTTATCGCTCGCACAGATAAAATACATAATGGCAACCATTGTAAAATCTACTTGAGTTTAGTTTTTTGTAGATGACATCAGAAACATCTGGAATGTATAAAATATATAATCCATGATTGGTTGTTTCATGCTTGTGGTCACAGCAGGGTATATGATATATAAATGTATAAGAACATTAAAAAAGCCATGTATCACACAGATATGATATCGGCTTAGTTTATAGAAATATTACATAGCAAGCCTTTATGGACTTTGAGGTCCATTCTTCAGGTTGACTATTTTTGTTTCTTGAATTAAAGTGATACTCACCATACCCATCAAAGTATTAAGGCCCTGCTGTAGCTGCTTTTACAGTAATAATGATGTTCCCTTAATATGCTGTTTTGACATATATTACCACCTGCAAACACCACTGGGCAGATTTATTAAGGTTAAAATTGAAAATTCGATTTTTCGAGTTGGATTTTTGGTCAAAACTCACAAATTCGAGTTGGGAAATAATCCAAACTCGAATTTGAGATTCATCATAACATGACCCTTTGAACAAGTCAAATTCGACTATTCTATTCGACTAATCTACCTTAAACCAGCCAAGTTCATGTTAAAGTCAATGGCAGAGGACCAGTTACCCATTTGAATATGTTAATAGCCTTCCTGACATTTGAGGGTTTTTTCGATATTCAATTCCAGTTTTCGGGTCAGTAATATTAGATCGAGTTTTATACATTCTACTTTTTTCTTAAATAAAATACTATTCGAGTTTCGAGGTCATTCGAGTTAATTTAAGGTGAAAAAAAAACTCGACCTTTGATAAATCAGCTCCCACATGATAGAAATCAGTCAGAAACTGATTTCTACTAATAAGTAGAAAGAAAAATTAACAGAAATGGTAAAATAAAAAAGGTAAAATAAAAAAGACATAAGAATAAATCATAATGCATATGAGCATGACTTTATATACCGCACTAATACGTATTACTAATATGTTTATTTAGTGATACATTTAGGAGGGTTATTTATCAAAATCTGAATTTTTCTGATTTATTAAATAAAAAAAAATCAAACCGAACTAGAATCTATGATTTGCCCTTATTTATTAAAACACAAACAATCGGATTGGGAAATAACTCGACTTTTTCGGATTGTCGCTCAAAAAAACAGAACTTTTCTAGTTTGCCACCAAAAAAACACAAAAAATTTAAATTTTTGTGGAAAAACCAGTGTCAAACCCCGAAAAGGGGACATCTGCCATTGACTTTTACATGAATTCGGCATGTTTTAGATGGAGTATTTTCAGATTCAGACTTGGAACAGCTTCGGGCCATAATAAATCAGGAAAAAATTGTGTTGTTTTTTTACTGCATCAAATACGGACGCATCGAAAACTGCGCCTTAATAAATTAGCCCCTTATTCTGTCCATAATGTCTCTTCCAGGATGGCATGATGTCTCTGTCACTTTAAATTGGCGCTATGCTGGATATGACTAAAATACAGAGCACCAACACCCTACCCTGTGAATGCACCCACTGTATGCCCATGTTCTCGATATGTGGAGAAAAATCCCTCACTTCTATAGTGTCTTATAACTCCTTATTTGCCATAATTTCCCTAACTCTTATACCCATCTGATGTAGTTCTCCTGTTATATTTTATTTCTTCCTTTCTTCTTTTTTTCTATTCTTTCAATTATCTCTCAAGTGTGACCTGGGATTTTGTTGTCTTCTATTGCTATATTATAGCCACTAACTAATTATATAGTTCTTATAAAATAACTAATAAAGTTCATTATTTTTGATTTGTCTTTCAGGGTCCACCTGGTCCAAAGGGAGACAAGGTCAGTAAATGAATAGTGTTTAATTATGCAAATATTAGAAGTGGCAAAGCTGATCCACATTGAGATTCATTTGGAGACCTCAGTAGATGTTTCTCTAAAGATTTAGAGGATTCAGAGTTTAGCTTGTGACGCTGACACAGGTTGGCACTTAAAACTCAAAAATCATTTCATCTTTCCCCTTGCAGGGTGATCAAGGTGATCAGGGACCTCGGGTAAGAACTTTAAAAATGTAAAGTTGCTAAACACAAAACAGTTTTCATTAACCAATGGCCCCACTGTGTATTCATGGTTTAATAACTGCATTTTCTCTGCATGTGATTTGTATAACTGTTGTGCGCAATCCAAATAATACATTGGTGCTCATTTGCAAGACATTGGGGTCATTTATTATATGAATAGCAGGTTACAAAACACTACCAGCAGTCACATAGTATGCATTCACCTGCCACCTAGTTAGTTTACGAACTGCAATACGAACCCCAAAAAATCATTGATACATCAGCAGAAATGAACAATGGATTGTGCTGAGGCATTTGTTAATAATGTCTAACATCTACTTGTGTGATAAAACTGTAAAAGTGTCTGTGTTAAATATGTGCAATTATTTATACCATAGGTATTATCTCTAAAAGGACATTCAGAATAAACCTGTTTCCTTTAGTATTGACTATAAAAAAATGAAAATTCAAAGGGCATAACTGCCTCTTATAATGAACAAATCTGCCACTAATAACATCCTTTTTTCTTTGCGAGTCTCAGTAAAGATAACTCCTTTTAACAGATGTTTATTTTTTAATAAACAAATTCAAGAATATAATTTGCCATCATCTTTTCTAGTTTGTGCTCTGGTGATGGCTTCTGTCAGCTGCTTAATTATTATATGCGCATTTGTGTTTCGGTGGGGAAATTTGTGATCTGTGCCTTCAGGGTGCAGAGAAAAGATGAAGTATGGAAGTGGCTATATTGAAGAAATGCAAAAACTGGCAATATATTTGATATAGCATTCCTTAATTACAAAGAAAGATACATCGATTTGAATTAGTGTGTTTATATTGACAACGTTTGCCCTCCCATGGTATAAATAATATATGTGATGTCTTGCAGTGTGATGTGGATTTTATAATTCATGCTGAGAGGGCAAATGGGAATAATTCTCTCATTAGACTAAATCTCCCAGCAGCAATATTAAAACTCAGATCATTTAGTGTGTATGTTGTGGCTTTGTATATCTGTGTCCATTTTGAATTAAATTAGTCTATTTTTTCACTTTTTTTCAAGGACCTTTTTTTTATGTTTTTGCTCATATTCTAGCAGTTATTCCAATGTGCCAACCTACCGCTATGAAAAAAAAATATCTTCAGTGGCACATAGGTTATTTTAGCCATTACTAAAATGAGGTATAAAACAGTGGTGGTTGAAACAATGATATCTGCCTGACACCACTTTCTATATAAAAAACTGTACACATCTGGACGTCTGCCCTGAAACACTTGTTTTGACTGACACTGTTTTCTGCCAGTAAGGCACAGTAAGTCAAACTCACCAAAAGAAGCATTGGATTTGGGTGCCAAGCCCCACAACTAAGGGGGTTATTTACTAAACTCCGAATGCAAAAATCACAAATTTGTGTTTTTTTGTTTTTTTTTTATAAAATCAGATTTTTAAAAAATCTAAATTTTTTGCAATTTATTAAACCCCAAGGATGGAAAAGCAAAATCGGAAAATCTGGCACCTCAGACCTGTCGAGGTTGCATATAAGTCAATAGGAGAAGTTCCAATGATTTTTTGATGTGCGCTGGGTTTTCCGGTGAAAATCAGATGAAAAAATCTGGAAAATTTGAGAAAATCTGATTTTTTTTCCTGCAAAGCAAATTTTCGGGAAAATGTAATAAGAAATAATCGTAAAATACCCGAGCAGATTTGAGTTTGTAGCAGAAAATATTGAGATAAATTCAGACTTTTGATAAATAACCCCTAAGAATAAAGTAAAAAAAATACAAAAATCTTTATCAGGAGGCCTATTTATGATATTGTGTACAAAACATGGTAGAAATCTGTGTAAATTAAATGGCAAATCATTTGTGTAATCCTTTAAAGTTGATGGGAAAAAAAATGCAATGGATGAACACCATATTTTCCCATAACATTTTTAAGTGGTATACTTCCATATACGCAGCTGCTGAAAATGAATACACAACTTAAAGGAACAGTAACACCAAAAAATGAAAGTGTTCTAAAGTAATGAAAATATCATGTAGTGTTGTCCTGCACTGGTAAAAGTGATCTGTTTGCTTCAGAAAAAATACTATAGTTCATATAAACAAGCTGCTGTGTAGCAATGGTGGAAATTGATAAAAGGCTATATGGCACAGGTTAAATAGTGGATAATAGATAACACCATTATGTTCTGTAGAGGAGTGACAGAGGAGGGAGGCAAGAGCAGCAGAGAGGAGTGAATCTGGACTAGGAGTAGGCAGAAGACCCCTTGAACAGGCACCTGCCCAGCACCCCCACATCGATGCGCCCTAGGCAGTTGTCTCTTCTGCCTACCCCTAGTTCCGGCCCTGCCTATAGACATGTTTTGCTGTGCCTGTTCAAGGAGCCTTCCTTTCCTTACAAAGAAGAAGATTATAGTGTCTAATAACTTTACTATAAGATAAAGCAAATGAGTAGAACAGGGGGTGACAGGACAGGAATTACAAGGTGTTGAATGAACATGCTGACATGATGCTCCCAAAGCAATTTTCAATACATTTCTCCCTCTGGCCTTAAAAATTGATATACGCTACTTATCTGAGACAAGCTAAATACTGCTTGGTGAATGGAAGGCCACTGCATAGCACACTGTAGTGATAGCTAATGGTTGGCTATACCAGTGAGTGACAGAATTTAATAATCAGGAGGTATCATTAAAATGTCATATAAGGTCAGATGCATGAATGGCTCTGGGTTTGCTAGTCTGTCACAGATGCAGCATAGAAAACATTCTTCTGAAGAAATCTGACAGTACTTAATTTAGTACACAAGTTAGTCCTGCGATTTTATTGCTAAACCATAAATGTGTCTAGCATAATCCTGTGCTACAGTCATAACCACTGAACTACAAGTCCCAGAATCGTTTTATTCATGCCCAATCCATTCAGTGACTACATTACTCAAATTACATTTTCAGAAATGGTTTTGCCTCATACCTTTTTCTGCAAAGCCTCCCTTGAAATAATACACAATTTAGTCACAGTATCTTAAGAAATTCCCTCTGTAATGTATTTATTGTCAGAACGTAAAATGCATTTGTCATATTAGTTATAATTTTTTCCAAATGGATGGTATACTTATTACTGTAAAGGAAAAGGACCCCTACCTATTGCTTTTTAACTAGTAGTCTCCTTCACAGGTGTTCATTCCCAACCCAACACTTGGGGGCCCATTTACTTAGCTCGAGTGAAGGAATAAATGAAAAATAGTTCGAATTTCGAATGTTTTTTTTGGCTACTTCGACCTTCGACTTCGACCTTCGATTTTGAATTGAATGATTCAAACTAAAAATCGTTTGATTATTCAACCATTCGATAGTAGAAGTACTGTCTCTTTAAGAAAAAACTTTGACCCCCTAGTTCGCCACCTAAAAGCTACCGAAGTCAATGTTAGCCTATGGGGAAGGTCCCCATAGGCTTTGGTAGCTTTTTTAGATTGAAGAAAAATCATTTGATCGATTGATTAAAATCCTTCGAATCGAACGAATAGCGATAAATCCTTCGAAGGATTTAACTTCGACAGTCGAATATCGAGGGTTAATTTGCCTTAGGGGGAAATTTATCAAGGGTCAAATTGAAAATTTGAATTTCGAGTTTATTTTAGTGTAATTTGACTAGGAAATAGTCCAAATTCGATTCAGATTTTCAAAAATTTGGAATTCAAATTTTGAAATTTATCATGTACTGTCCCTTTAAGAATTCAAATTTGATTAGTCACCATCTAAAACCTGCTGAATTTGGTGTTTTAGGCTATGGGGGACCTCCTACAATCAATTTGGAGTCGTTTGGTGGACTTTTGAAAAAATAAATAAATAACTAAAAACTAATTGAATTTGCACCCATTTTTTAAAATTTTTTTAAAGTTTTTTCCTAAATTTTGATTTTGTTTTCAAATTTCAAGTTTATGGGAGTTGATGGGAGTTTTTAGAAAATCCCAAAAACTCAAAATTTGACCCTTGATAAATCCGCCCCTTACAAACAGACCCCTTACCCCGGTATCTGGTGGTTAAATACAGAGCTGCACAAAAGGGTGGCAGTCACTATGTTTAACCTTGTCACATCCTGTCCTAGCAACTGGTATAAGGAA
Organism: Xenopus petersii; assembly: GCA_038501925.1. NCBI lineage: Eukaryota > Metazoa > Chordata > Amphibia > Anura > Pipidae > Xenopus > Xenopus petersii. The sequence continues at coordinate 58,184,665 of CM076673.1, read as the reverse complement.
TATTATTTTTGCAAAAAGCTACTTCTAAAACTAAATATCACTATTAAATGGGAAATGAATGATGAACCCACTAACAATGAAAGAGATTTGGCACTACCAAGCATTGAACAAATTAGTGCAGATTATATATTTTTGCTAGTGAGATTGAAAATTATTGGAGAAGAGAATTACATTGAATTGTGCAGGCTCTTGTCTCCAAGTACAGTACAAGCAATATGGGTAATTCATCTAGAGCCCAGACAGATTTATCAAGGATCGAATTGAAAATTCTAATTTTCTAATTAGAATTTCGAGTTTATTTTAGTTTAATTCAACTAGGCAATAGTCAAAATTCAATTTGAGTTTAAAAGAAAAAAAATCAAAATTCGAAAAGTATCATGCACTGTCCCTTTAAGAATTCAAATTTGCCATCTAAAACCTGACGAATTGGTGTTTTAGCATATGGGGGATGTCCTACAATCAATTTGGATTTGTTTGGTGGATTTTTTTTGTTTGTGAAAAAACTTGAATCGAATTCGATTTGAGTCTGCAGGTTGATCGTATTCACCCAAATTTTATATAATTTGAATTTTTTTAATAAGTTTCGATTGGTAATTTTTTTCGAATTTTGAGTTTATGAAAGTTTATGGGAAATTTTAGAACATTCCATAAACTCGAAATTCGACCCTTGATAAATCTGTCCCTTAGGGGCCGATTCACGAAGGGTCGAATATCGAGGGTTAATTAACCCTCGATATTCGACTGGGAATTAAAATCGTATGACTTCGAATATCGAATGTCGAGCGATTTTGCGCAAATACTGCGATCGATCGATTAAATCCTTCGAATCGAACGATTCGAAGGATTTTAATCCAACGATCGAACGAAAATCCTTCGATCAAAAAATCACAGGCAAGCCTATGGGGACCTTCCCCATAGGCTAACATTGACTTCGGTAGCTTTTAGCTGCCGAAGTAGGGGGTCGAAGTTTTTTTAAAGGGACAGTACTTCGACTATCGAATGGTCGAATAGTCGAACGATTTTTACTTCGAATCGTTCGAATTCGTGTTCATTCAGGGAACCCTAGTGCAGAATCAGGCTACACTTTGTACCTTGTGCCACATAACAAACAAATCCAATTCGAGTGGCAGATGGTAAGTACAGGGTACCATTGTGGCCCCATGTCTAAAGGATGCGCAAGGCAGGGAGAGGGTGCCTACACGTTTGTCCCTGCCTCCTCTTATATATATTGTGGTAGAGTGACTAGGAAAAGGTGGAAAAAGGTCACTCTAGACTTTAATTTCTCCCCAGATACTGAGTTAGGCTCCAGGAAGGGAGTTACTAAACAGAGAATCAGTGCTCTGTTTAAAGACTTTAGTAGTCAGGGACTCCATTCCGCAGATCCAGTGCAGAGATTGGAGTTCACCTTCCACAGGAAAGCTGTCCTGTGGAAAGACTATTTAAAGTTAATTAGAATGGGAGAGTGTGTCTCTCATCAGGGCACAGCAGGTAGGAGACCTGGCTGTGTTGGGAACTCCCAGAGGAGCTGGGAGTGGCGCCTGATACTGCATGAAGCAGAGGGAGCCCGTGGCTGTGACTAAGAGCCAGATTTGTTGTCTATGTGGGACATTGAAGAAAAGCCAGGAGGCTAAAAAGTTCACTCAAAGACTGTGAGTACAGGGGTGAGCCACAACAATTGTTTTGTTTGCTGGTAGTCCACAAGGGGCCCAGCCTAGTCAGGGGCTGCTCCAGAGTTGGAAGTTAGTGCCCAATGGGCTAGGTTTTGTTTTATAATTTGTTTGAATGATAAAACAGTCACCCCTGTGTCTGTGGACAGTACACTGTGTTTGTTTAAAGTTGGAAAATAAACCTGTGTTTTCCTTGAAGAAGCTGTGTGTCCCTGTCTTTATGCTCCTTTGTCCTATTCTGCCTGCTCACCATTGACTAATCCCCCTAAAAGTTACTTGTTCAAGCCGCCAGCTTGCCACAATATATAATATATATATGTCACGATAGCCGCCCGAAGCAGGTCCAGGAGCTCCGGGCGGCGCGTCCTTCCCTGCCGGCGTCGCTCCCAAAATGGCGGCGCCCATGGCCGCCATGTGGGTAGCGGCGCTTGCGCGATGACGTCAGCGCGCCGACGTCGGCGCAAGGACGCCAATGACGTCACTATGGCGCCAAATTCGAATATAAAAACGCTACCTAGACGCCAGAATGGCGCCCAAGTATAGGAATCATTTCCTGTGTGTATCCTGGGTTCCCTGTGAGCTACTATTGCTAAATCTTGTTCCTGATTATTATCCTGACCCTTTGCCTGGACTTTGGACTTTGCTGTTATCTGCCTGCCCGTGAACTCTTGGCTGGATTCTGACTACTCCTTTGATTAACCCTTTGGACACCGCGACCTTGCTCCCTCAAGAGGGCTTCCTCCTCGATCCTGACTACCTCCCTGGAGGGAGCTCCCGGCTCCCTGACAATATAGTGCTGCCAAATGCAGATAGCACTATATTAATTGGAGGCTTAGAGGTCTCTACAAAAATGTGCAAGTCAGAGAACAAAGTGCAAAAACCATACCAGATTGCACCCAAATCTTTTGCATCCATCCCTGCTCATAATAAAATAAGCATAGAGGTTTGAATATTTTTAACTTAAAAAAACACAAGAATTAATAAATATACACAAAACTAATATTACCAACATATTTGCATTCAAACTTTCATGCAGGAGGCATGGGGAAGAAACCATCTGTTCAGAAAGAAGTTTTTTTGCCATCTATTATTTAGCAAGCCACCATGTTCTTCTTGATCCTTCAGTGGCATAGAACGGTTTAGGTACTAATGTTAGATTTGAGAAGAGAAATCCCATTTAACATGTTTGGTAAAAGTGTCTGTCCGGTACACAAATCCAGATTTACTGACTCCTTGATCCTTGATCAGTATTAAATCAACCAGCCACTTTTATTGGGCAAATCATCAGAAAAATAGTCAAGCTAGATCTAACTAGAGATTTTTCTAAAAATGACCACAGTGTTCCTTTTTCTTTAGACTTTTTTAACACAAACATGTATTAATCGTTATTTTAATTCTACGCATACAGCATAAATTATAGCATCAGAAAGATCAGTTTGCTGATATAATAAAATATATATTTTTTTTTATTTTCCAAAAAAATAAAAACTCAAAAAGAATAAAATGAAAAGTTATTTTAAAGTGTTCTTTAATGGGCCCAGCAAATAGGGTAGGAAATGAAGTCATTATCCTTAATGTAGAAAATAATTGTTGTGCTTATCCGAGAAAAAAATAAAAGAAGGTACAGCAAAATATGGGAAAAAGATTTTCGGATTGGTGTTTCTTCTTTTTTGTTATCCAAAACAATTTGTTTTAGGATTAATAAGAATAATTTTGCCACATTCATAAAGCATAAAGCAATTTTCGCCTATTAGAACTGAAAGTCTGGAAGATAGCCTATTAATGACTCTGGCACATCCAAACACATTTTCATAAACATCATGATTTACAACATACTGCCAAAACCATTTAATCAGGTAAATCAAAATAAGCAATTCCAGTTTAATGCCATTAGAAGATCACAGAGGTTTGAAAACTCTGGGTCACTAATTGTATAATCTTTCTGTTCTGGCATTTTAAAGACATTCTTGACCTTTACAGAAAAATTGATGAGCAGAAGAGCAAAAGTATATAGTCTGAAGGCAGAAGATAGTGATGAATAATGCATACTAGATAAGCTTGTTATCCCGAAAGCTCCAAGATAAAGCAATGCTATTTCCCATTTTATTCTACTGAAATTATTTATTTTTTATTTTTTATTAATTCGTTTTTTTCTCTTTAATAATAAGAAAATATATGTGTGTTTAACTCTGTGCCACTTCACCAGGCTCAAATTCGTTACTTTTATGCTAATTCACTAAAATGCGTAGTTGTGTCTCAACAGCCAAACGCTGGCGAATTTTTGCTAGCATTAATTCGGCTGGGCGAGCACTTACTAATGAATTTTCACTAGTGTTAATTTCTGCCTAGCACAACTTTGCTAGCACTCTTACGCTTATGTTAATCTGAATAGGAGGGGTACCTAAAAGTCTTTAATAGTAATGTTGGTACAAATGCTTGAAGTGGCCCCTTTTTCAAACACAAGAGCCATCATAAAGACAGAAGAGATCCTCTAATGCCCTAGACATGAGCCCACCCTTAAACAAATGTGGCATGCCCCTCAAATTAGTTTTAAAAAATTGCTCACACATACATTTTTAAGAGTTCACACTTTCAAAGGCAATCCTGCTTTAAAAAAAGAAAAGTCGCCAGTGTCTTTTACAACTTTAATGAATTTCCGGCAAACAGGATATGATGTCACTGACATAAGATTGAGGAAGATGTAACTTAGTTTTATCAGTTCGTGGCATAGTAAACTCTAGCAAAAGAGGTAACGTCCAGAGCAAAAAGTCGCCTAGCAATAGGATGCGAATGAACAAGCGTTGTTCTCGTTCGCTAGCGAATTATCGTCTACGACTGTTATTGAATTTGCAATGTCCCTGTGGATGACGATTCTGGCAAATTTACGCTAGTGACGGCCACTTCGCCCTTTAGTGAATCTGCCCCCATGACTTCTATAAGACACAAATCTTACCCAGTTGGTAGATGTGGCTAAAAAGTGAGTCAAAATGAGAACTAGGAAGATAAAATAGGCAGTCTAACCACACTGAACAATATATTTAATATATTAAATATGTATTATATATACATATATATATATATATATATATATATTTTTTTTTTTTTTTTTTCAACATATGAACTTTGCATTCATAGGCTTGCTAATAATAGAATTGTAACTCTGTAGTTCATTCACCCTGAAAGATCAGGGGATTACATTTGCATTGAATAATTTGGTATTGGAAATATGCTAAAATGAAACGATACTTGTTTGGTAAGAAACTGCAATGACCTCTGTGTGCTATGCTAGCTGCTTTGGATTGTTCCAATTGTGCAGGGTTAATGTGGTATCAGATTGTAGAAATGGCACGTGCCCTGTAATAGTTTATTCCTAGCACAGAGTGGGGCTTGATGGAATGTGCTTGGTGCCTGTCAGTCACAGACACGTTTTTTACCTATACATAATGATTTATGGAACAGAGTTCATTTTCCAGATATAGAGCATGTAATTTAATTTGGATCTTCTGTAACTAATTAAATTAACCACTGTCACCCTCCATGTCAAAAGTGTTTCCATCTGCTCATACACTGATGCAACAACAGTGACCTCAAAGAGTACATTTATATTTATTAGCTATCCCTAGTATAGAAAAACATGTGCACAAAACCATGTTGTCTTAACTGATAAATTGCACTGAACTGCGAGGCACGGACAATTGAAAAAACAGAAACAGACAAGTTGCACAAAGTTGCTTTCAAAGTGCAGTGCAGAAGCATGGACAGAATTACTGCTCTTTTAAGTGCCAGTACCAATGAGGTTGATTAACCAATTAACCAATTAGGGCGTGACTCCTTATTTATTTTTTTTATTCTTATTTATTTATTTATTTAAATATATTATTTATTATTTATTTATTTGTCCCGCAGCCATGGCCCCGAGTTTCCTATGAGGACCTAGGGGTAATACTACCAGTATACTTCCCTGGTTACACAGTGTTAACCAAAAGCAGGAAAATATAACTCCTGGCCTTATTAGGGAGCCATATTATTCTGATGCCTAGTAATTAACTGCTGTAGAATTATTATGATTCAGAACCAGCATGAGGGTCTGCCAAACAGTAAGGGGTTTTCTGGCTACAAGCCTGAGATCCGATGTAACACGGCAGCAGCTGGTTGTAACTTTAGGAAGTGCAAGTAAGCAGCAGGTGGCAATTCCTGTTGTCTTACCTCCTTATGAACAGTGGTAACTCGCAAAGGATATGCTTCCATACAAAATAAACCGAGAACGCACTGTAGCTCTCTGCAAAACCAATCGTTACGTGTTCAGTAGATGTCAGATGGCAACTTTCAGCCAAATAATAAAATGGTATTTTTGGTTGGTAATAAAATTGTGGAGAAATGGACTTGAAGTTTGGATGATTCTTAGTTCACAGGTAGAAATCTTAAAATTATATCAGAGAAAGGGGAACAAACATTAAATTTGTATAATCTTATGGCAAATAGAGTAGAGTCTTAATTATGATGAGTGTCTAAACATTGAATATCCAGCAAACAAATTATTCATGAACCAAATGGATCACAAGACCTCGAGAATACAATACAAGGAGTGCAAGAACATGAGTGAGATTAATACAGTAATATATAGATTATTATATAGAACATAATGCTAATTAAAAATGTAGAGGGATAAGAAAATTAGGTGCTAATGTTTACAGTGAAAATATGGGCTTCTTGTCTGATAGAAGTTGCACAGACCCTGGGGATAATGTTTTCAATTCTACAGCAAGTCTAGTAACCAATCATCAGGTAGTATTTAACAGTCACTTGAAAGTACCTTCTGATAGGTTGCATTGGGTTACAAACTGGTGCAACCTTTGTGACTCTTACTAATGTAACCATGTGTTTCTTTATGAGCAGTAAACAGTCTAGCCAATAAATGGTTGATATATGCAGTTCTTGTTTCTTTATCAGTATATGTCTTGTGGTAGGGGGTTCTATGGGTTTCAACATAATGGGGGTTATGTAATAAAAGGCATTAAATTTGCTCAGGAGCAGTAACTCGTAGCATTCAATTAGAAGGTAGAATTTTCTGGTCACCTGTTCAAAAAGCAAAGATCTATTGGTTGCTATGGGTTACTGTTCCTGGGCAAACATAGTGCCTTTTATTGCATATGGGGGGATATGTCTTTCACACCTGTAAATAAATATTCCTTAGCACTAGGCTTACTTGTCCTGAAAGCAATCTCAATTATGATAGATGCGCTTCCTGTGAGATGTTCTAGATCAAGTTTATATGTTTTAAAGATCAGGGGGAATTAACAAAAAGTAAAGCAGGGTGCAAGGTGCAAAAAAATCTGCCATTGTTCCACATTTTGTACCCTGCATTTCAGTCTATTGCAGTCTATGGCTGCCAAATGAATGCAACACTACCTGAGTTTGGCAGTGCTGTATTCCTAAGGGAAGGGGTAAGCACAGATTTGTCCCCCCCCCACCCTGTACCCTTGAAATTGCACATCATTTAGACATGCAAGTTAAGGAACAGGCACAGGCTGCAGACTGATCCACATATGATAAGTAATACTGAAAGTATATTACGAATAGCATTTGTTACTGTCTTTAAATTTTGCAATGTAGACATTCCCATACAAACACAACCGAGAAAAAGCCCCATATAAATGGTATCTGTTTTATAGCATTCAATCTATGTTCATCTTTCAATTTGCACGGTAATGAATGGAGGAATTAAAGAGTATTTTTAACAGTTTGGAAAATAATATTTTTGCCTTTTCAGAATGTAGTAAATAGCTGATATCTCTGGTGTACTACCCCATAAAAGAGAAACACTGAAAAATGGGAAAAAAAATCTGCATTTATATATGGTATATTTAATGATACTGAAATCAGTGTATAGGAAACCAAATCATAATAATATAAAAATAATTGTATTTTATGCTCTAAATAAAAGATAATGTACTAACATTCGGTTTAAAGTGAATTAAATCAAGATGATATATGGTAACTGCATGTTTGGAACTTCTTATTTTGAACTGTAACTTAAGCTCATAAATATTTAGAAAAACAAACCATGAAAAGGTCAGAAAAAATAGAAGATGGTTGGAATTGGTTTAGTAACATTGTCCTGGACATTTGCATTACGATATCATTTTCTCATTTACCAGTGTATACTGATGTAGCACATTTATTAGCTCTCTGCCATAATTAAAGGCAATAACTGCATAGCAGTTAGTCTATTTGTATTGCCTTAAATTGCAAAATACATGTAGTTTTTACTAGTGATGGGCGAATAAATTCGCCTGCAAAAAAATCCCCGCACTGAAAAAATTTGGACGCGTGTCAGAATAGAATAGTTTCAATGTAAAGTTGTACTTTTTTCGCTGTTTCGTGGTAAATTCGCTAATTTTCCATCATGGCAAAACGGGACAAATTCACTCATCACTAGTTTTTACTGTACAGCCAAGTATTCTACTATACCTATGAGTGGGAGCTACCATCGTTTTTGACTTGGTTGAAACATTTACCTAAGGCTAAAGTTATATAACACACAATGGTAATAAAGTTATATGTATAAATGTAAGCTCATCTGCTGCTTTATATAGCAAGAGACATGCAGCCAATGACAGTTTTTAAAGATGGCTGTCTTTAATCTCCTACAAACCCTTCTGTTTTGAGCACATTTTGGTGTATTACTGTTTTGTAGCTAATCCATTGTTCATCATATGTTATGTTTGTCATGAATTGTCTTTGTGTTGCTTGTGTTGGTTTGTTTGGTGCTATGTATTATTGTGTTCCTAGGGTTTGCCAGGCTATCCTACAATGGCTGCTCTCCATAGTAATCAGATCCTCACAGTCAAGGTTTGTGGATGATGATGTGCCCAAGTCTAGTTGAGTCTCCAGCAGCAAACAGTGAACATCAGTTTGAAAGAGAATTTGATTGCAATCTTCATTTTTATTTGCACAAGAAGAGAAAAGCAGACCAAAACATGTCATCTCGATTATTGATAAGGGAAAATAAAAAAGGAAGTTAATTAAGCAAATTCTCTCTCATATCCTGTATTTCATGTCACAGAATGCTGACTGGATACTCTTGACTTGTACTGTACTGCTGGTACTTTGTCATGGGAATCACTGACTATATGATTAGAGACTATATATCACCTTTTATAAAAATGGAATACTTGAATTACTTATTGTAAGTTCAAAACGTGCATTATTATGTCGACAGACAGGATTGCAGACCATTAAATGAAATTGTGTTTGAAATAATAACCCTGCATTTGTTTTATTTATCCAAAAAGTCAAAGATTCCCTTCCTGACAAACGTTACCAGTGGTGGCTTGATTTTTATAGCTAATGCTTATTTCTTTATTTCTTTCCTGGGGCCTTCTGATGTCTATGCTTCAACTTTCTCATCTCTGAACTTCAACCTTTGACCTCATCTCACTGATCAGATGGTGTTTCCTAAGATCAATCATGGCTTTCTCTCTGCTGATCAGCAGTTAATAAAACGCCGCCTCATTAAGGTAGTGCTTAATTTTGTTTGAGTGTGGATTTTTCCACCCCAGGTTTTTGCCTTATTGTTTTTTTTAGATTTTTGTTTTGTTAATACACATTTAAAGGAATTGCTTGCTTACATATTTACTTTACAGGGCCGATTCACTAAATTCGAGTGAAGGATTCGAAGTAAAAAAACTTCGAATTTCGAAGTATTTTTTGCGCTACTTCGACCACCGAATGGGCTACTTCGACTACGACTACGACTTTGAATTGAAGGATTCAAACTAAAAATCGTTCAACTATTCGACCATTCGATAGTCGAAGTACTGTCTCTTTAAAAAAAACTTTGACCCCCTAGTTCGGCAGCTAAAAGCTACCGAAGTCAATGTTAGCCTATGGGGAAGGTCCCCATAGGCTTTCCTAAGTTTTTTTGATCGAAGGATATTCCTTCGATCGTTGGATTAAAATCCTTCGAATCGTTCGATTCAAAGGATTTAATCGTTCGATCGAACGAATAATCCTTCGATCGTACGATCGCAGAATTTGCACTAAATCCTTCGACTTCGATATTCGAAGTTGAAGGATTTCAATTCCTATTCGAATATCGAGGGTTAATTAACCCTCGATATTCGACCCTTAGTGAATCAGCCCCTAAGTGTACTGTTTTTGTATTAATTTTTTTATAATATCCTATCAATAACAACAGTGGATTTTGATTACATAATAAGTATTCTAAAGCGAATTGGGGTCTGTATCATAATTTAGAAGAAACAATGCCTCTGTGAGATTTGTTACAAGAGCTTCCTCTGCAGCAGGTTCTTTGCTTCCTGCTAATTTCTGCAAAATGCTGTACCTGTTTTCTTTCTTTCTGTTGCAATGCATGATCAGGCAAGCATAACCGTGAAACAAAACAATTAGATGATTCCTTCAAATCTGAAAGAGGTTTCTTCTAAGCAAGCTTTTTAGGATTCATTCCCGCAGTAATTAGAGCTGATAACCTAGTTTAGTTCACTAAATAATCATACTTAACATCCACAGGACATTTTAGAAATACCAGGTGCGATATATTTTGTGTTAAAATATTTAAACAATTAAAACAAAAAGCATACGCTTTCTTGTGTGAATCTCATAAACATAAAGCTGCAAAACAACTATGTATCTTTTTTTCAGATACAGGTATGGGACCTGTTATCCAGAATGCTCAGGAAGTGGGGTTTTCCGGATAACGGATCTTTCCGTAATTTGGGTCTTCATGCCTTAAGTCTACTCGAAATTAATTTAAACATTAAATAAACCCAATAGGCTGGTTTTGCTTCCAACAAGGATTAATTAAATCTTAGTTGGGATCAAGTACAAGCTACAATTTTATTATTACAGAGAAAAAGGAAATCATTTTTAAAAATTGATTATTTTGATAAAATGGAGTCTATGGGAGACAGCCATTCCATAATTCGGAGCTTTCTGGATATCGGGTTTCCGGATAAGGGATCCTATACCTGCATAACTATTGCAATTTCCAGAAATGTATGAAAGTTTTTGTGTATTTAAAAATCACAAATACCTTGTAATTGAATAAACTATCTTAAAATAAAAAAACATATGAAGGCTGAATGCTGCACTAAAAATACGAAAACCTCTAAAAATTTGAGTTTTATGAATGAATTAGTAGCATGAAAATCTGAAAACCTCTAAAAGTCCAAATGGCTAAAAAAGCTCCCATTGACTTTTGTAGGACCTTGGCGGGTTTTTTTTGTGGTTTTTAGACTTTATAAATTTCGAATTTTTTTTTAAAGTTTTTGAGTTATAAAAAAATAAACTTTTTTTAAGAAAAAAATTGATTAGTATAAAAAGTGGAGATTTGAATGTTAATTAATTGGCCACTAATTGTATAAAATAAAAAACATGCAGGTTAAAATCCATGGTTGAAATAATTTAAGAATTATGCAAGTCTAGTCGCCAAATGTATTTAGCACATCCCTTTAAATATGTAGGAAAATCAGTGATTTCACTTTTAAAATAATACACAATACATAGATTTAGGGGGCTATTTACTAAACTCAGAATGCGAAAATCCCGAAAAATGTGTGTTTTTTTTTTAAAATAAAATCTGATTTTGAAAAAAAATCACAAATTTTTTGGAATTTATTAAACCCCGAGGATGGAAAAGTCTGAATCAGAAAATCCAGCATCTCAGACCTGTCGAGGTTGCATATAAGTCAATGGGAGAAGTCCCATTGAGTTTTTGATATGTGCTTGGTTTCGTACAATACCCTGAAGTTTTCTGAATTTTCGGGCAAAACAACATTAGAAATCTGAGTTTTCAGGTGAAAAATGTGAAAGAAATCTTGAAAATCTGATTTTCCCACAAAGCAAATTTTCAGGAAAATGTAATAATAAATAAGAGTAAAAAGAAATCCGAGCGGATTTGATCAGAGCTTGAAGCAGAAAATGTTTAGCTAAAATCGGACTTTGATAAATAACCCGCAAAATGTCAAAAAAAATCTTAATATGTTATTCTATTAGGTGACATAGATTTTCCTTAAGTCCCTCCCCAGACTCTGAGAGAATGATGTTGACTAAACCTTTTTTATTAACAAGGGTGATCAAGGACAAGCAGGATCTCCAGGTCCACCAGGTCCACCGGGTCCACCAGGCCCTAGGGGTCCTCCAGGAGATACTGGCAAAGATGGCCCAAGGGGATTGTCTGGAGTCCCGGTAAGTTTGCAGAAATGTATTGATTTGAATGCAATGTATTGCTTTATTTCTGATTTATTTTTACTTTACAATATAGCCTATTAAGATAATGTAATACTACAGGAATATGGTTACATTTATTAACTTTCAAGATATGGTAACCTTTGAAGGTGTAGTTCAAATATAACCACAGTTACTTTCTCAGAAGGCAAGAAAATGGTGAAACAAGTCAAGGCAACTAAATTGAAATTTAGTCTCCTGGTTTTAATGCTTTTGAAATCTAATTTATATACACTGAGGTATTAGTAGGCATCTATATACTTTATTGTTCTTTTGATTGATATGGTCATTTTTAGTCAGTTTTAATTTGTACAGCAATTCTGAATTACAGTTGTACTTACTTTCTAGTTCCTTGAGTTTGTGGTGTTTTAGGCCATCTAGTCTTCTCACTATAGCTGTTTTCTTTCTTTTATTTCTGCTCCAGCAAATATTTGTCATATGGTATATGTTTTGAATGATCTCATAGGCCCTATTTACTTCACTTCTTTAACTTGCTTTCCCATTAATCTCAGCTTTCGATCTATTTAAACATAATTCATTAGTGAAATATTGAATGATATTTAAAATTATATTTATGAGTATGTACTGTAGACACTGATATATTCTGTGTTTATTATTATTATTGCTCTGCTAAGATGCTTGAACATCATACCTTCTCATTATTGATCCTCACACAAAAAGATAAAACTTGGATTCCCCTTGGCAAGATATTGTTAAATTCCATGGGGCCCATTTATGAAGTCTTGAATTTTTCTGGTTTTAAAGGGAAAAAAATTATTTTTAGAAAAAAAAATATTTTTACCAGATTTATTATGCTCTGAAGCATTATTATGCTCTAAATGCTAAACATCAGATCTCAAAAATACTCCAGTTAAAACCTAAGTCATGTGGCAGACGGTCCCTTTAACAACTGGAAGTTGTTTTTTGCCTTCATGATTCTTCATAGTTTTTGGCTGCTTGACACTGGTTTTTGTTATAATCTGATAAATTCAAGTTTTTCCGTGCAGATTATTTTTGTTTCAAATTGTTAGTAAATTAAACCAGATCAAGGTTGAGTGTTAGGTCAAAAAAAGAAAAAACTATGACTATTAGTAAATATGCCCCTATGTGCTCATTTTGCCCTCTGCCTGAAGGAATATTTTAACCCCAAATTGAACAAATTATTTCTGGATTATGTCACATTCTATATTTAAAGTCTTCCCAGTGGTATTATGAGTGTTTTAGCTAATGGTATAGATTTCCTGTTCATTTAAAAGTGAGCATTACAAATGCATCTGTTTCAACTACTGTATATATTAATAAACATACTTTTAACAATTATTTTAATGACATATAAAGGGAAATGGGGATTCCTTATGTATAGTAATTGGTTGGCCTGCTCTAGTGCTCTCCAGTTTATCCCAGGTCTTTATTATTCAACTTTTTTTTTATTCTAGCATTCATCTCAAAATAATTTACACATGAAATCAGAGTAATGAGAAACACATACTGAGAACATACTCAAAAAGACCACTGGATATAGATAGTGATGGGCGAATTTGGGGCGAATTTCACAGGAAATTCGCGAAACGCTGAAAAATTTGCAAAACGCTGGCGCTGACGAATTTTCACAACTGTTTCGCTAACTTAAAATAAATTCGCCCGTCACTAGATATAGACAATGGCAGATCCTTTCTGTAGTCAATACATATGAACAATCAACTTTAGAGCCATGAGTCAATATCTCTGTTGTAAAAGGTTGCGTTTGACTGCACCATGCATTTCTTTGCAAAGGCTGCTGCTGGTGATGATCATTGGTTAAAATGGCTATGCATTGGAGCTAAAAGATGTTTGACAAACATTGTAAAGAATGTTCCCTTTGATTTAGTTCTCATTATTTTCATAGTTAGTCTTCTTTACAGCTTAAACATAGTCACACCAGACAAATACTATAAAAGTGGGGCAATAACTAAGGCTTTTGACATTTTTTTACTGAGTATAAACAATATGATTTTGAATTGTGAGAGTTGGTAAAATATGCTGTAAAACTTTCTAGTAAGTAAATTGTTTTTCATTTTCTTTTTTTAAGGGGGAGGCAGGGCAACCAGGTGAACAAGGCTTAATGGTAAGTATTTTTTTAAAAGTAATCTATATATCAATAAAACAAGGATACATTACATTTTGCTTTATAGTTTTGTGTAAGCATTAATAATATTCCATATTTCTATATAAGTAACAAAACACAAATAAATGACATGAATAAGACAACAAATCAACTGCAAAGAACAGGGGAAAGGCTAGAATGAGAAGATAGGTCTCAAAGAGGAAGCCGGGAATTTGCGCTAATGCATGTAGAAATCTACCCCTATTAGACATACCTAGAGAAGGTCTAGCCTTGTTTTGTGTTTCGATATCTACAGAGGCTATTGGTATTGCTGAAATGATGTGAATAATGAACAGTCTCTGTAAAACGCTCTGTAAAAATGCTTATGCTATACAGAGTTCAGACTATGAAAGTGAGCAATAATTAATGTTATATTATAAATCTTCATTGTGCTTCCATTGGAGAGCTAATATATATACAGTAGTTATATATATAGTTGCTTATACTAAAATTAACATTTGTACCAATTTTCTGCTAAGATATAGATTTTGTGCTACCTTAAGTAAGATTTGTAAGAAAGGCCCTTGTATACATTAAATATGCCCGAAAATCCGATAAAAATTCTTATTTTTTAACTATTACTAATTCTTCAGTATTTATTATACGCCGAGGATGGAAAAAGTCAGAATCCGAAATCCGGCATCTCAGAGCTGCCGAGGTTGCAAATAAGTCAAGATATCTTGGTTTTCTGGGAAAAATCTGAGTTTTCGGGTGGTAAATTGAAAAAGTTTGCACAATTAGTTTTTTTCACGTTTTTTCCTGTACAGAAAATTTTAGGGAAAATGTATTGATAAATAAGGGGAAAAACCTGTGTGGATTTGGTCGTAGCATTTTTCAGAAAATAATGAGAAAAATTCAGACTACAGTAGGGGTGTAGGTGCCCTGTATGGAATATATATATAAATATATATGAATTTATAGGTATATATATATTCTTTTCTTCATAATTCACAAAAATAATAACATCTATTGAGAACTTTAATATTTCAGACCTTTTATAATAAACAATAATTATTTTACCTTTAAAGGTCTATTACCCAGTTAAAAAAAAAATAAAGTCTGTACTGCAGAGACACAGAGATGCAGAGAAAAGAAAAGTTCAGCAAGTGGTTGGCTGCAAAGGTGTTACTCAGAACTACTCAGAAATGTGCACATTGCTTATTGACTTATATAGGACACATTGAACTTTTTTTTTCCTTTAGCCATTCACCTATATTATTTTTACTGCAGTATTTAATTAGTGTTCTACTTGGTTTTATAACTCTAGAAAGTAGAACTGTGCTCCCTTGGCAGCAGATGAGAGTTTCCTGCTTTTAATTGAAAACGTGTTTTCTTTACTATTCAGGCTAATATTGGCAAACTGCAGCTGCCTCCATGGAAAAGGCTAAATCTGCTTAATCTCCAAATGATGTACTAGTCAAATGATATGAAAGTAAGCAATGCACACTCTGTGGTACCTCATGTGCCTAAGGCATCTCTCTGGTATAAAAGTTATTTTTGATATTAGTACAGTTTATATTTCTGTTTTTTTACATTAGACTTGCTTATTACATGGGTAAATTATTTTATATCAAAAGAGAACTCGTTGTATATAATACTTTTATTTCCCCATGACTTGGTTCAAGTTTTCTTTTGAACCTGAATCTGAGGTTTGCTCATCTGTTGGAATATTAAAGATCTGTAATCTTAGCGTGACTATTTTATAAGGTGAAATAATTAAGCACATTATATTGTGTAATAAAATGGCACCAATATCAGTAATGAAATAATAACAAAAACATTGGGTCTTTAAGGCCCCTGCTGCCTTCAAGGAGAAGGAAAGGTTAAAACTAAGTACGCCTTATCAGAAAGGTCCATCTAAAAATACCAGTTAACCCCCAAAGTAATGTTGCTCTGAGTCCACATTAATATTGCAGCTCCTATTCTAAACAAACAGAGAGTTTCTAGAGCTTTTTACTCAGGTATGGTAAAATATTCTACAGAATAAATATGGCATTCTAGCTTGCACTATTGCAGCTAATCTATTGGCAATAAAATGCCTCCGTAGCTTTCCTTCTCCTTTAATATTGTTAGGAGCTCATTATTTAGACTGATTGCAGCAGTTTATTAGAATAGTTTTAAAAGAGGGTGTTTAAAAACATCAAGTTTCTTACACACTAGGGTGATTAAATATTAGAGGCCATAGCAGTATTATATGCAATAAATAAATATACATAAAGGGCCTTATTTATCAAAATACCGAATTATTTTAATTTAAAAAGTCTGACCAAATTAGAAGCCACAATTGTACCTTATATGCACGATTTATACACGATTTAATCGCATCAGGGACAAACACGGAAAAATTGTGCGAAAATCAGAATCGTACAATATATTCTGATAATTTTTCCGGATCGCATGATTTTTGCCCGAAGACTCTGAAATAGTCGGATTTTCAGGCTAATTCCAATATAGGATAGGGACCTCTCCCATTGACTTATATACAACCTCGGTAGGTTTGAGATGACAGATTTTCGGATTCTGACTTTTTCCATGCTCGGGGTTTAATAAATAACCCCAAAATTGTTTAAAAAAAGAACAATTTGGAAGTTATATAAAAAAGTGTATTTGTTTGGGTTTAACAAGATCTTCTCTTCCTTCCTAATATACACGAAATACAAGTCCATAGTTCTGTGTGTCTATAGCAATACTTCACCTGTTGTTACAATTCTAAAAGAAAACACTCATTAATTAGATGGTCCACATTGACAAACTTTCTGTGTTGAATGGGGCTACCTTGTTTCAAACTTACAAAGAAATCCAAATCCAACTACAAGGCATTAGACAATACTAGAAAAGTCTGATGGCATCTTACTGTGGGACTGGATAAGTAGGAAGACCTTATCACTCACTAATCAAAACCTGCCCAGATTTTGAGCATGAGTTGGTTCAATTGTAGACATAACCTTTTCCTTAGCAAATACTTAGCAAATTTGTGTTTCACGTGCCTGTGAACTGGCTTTGACGTGGAAGGCCATCTCATGCCAGTTGGGAACACATAGCTGCAATTAGATTTCTGTGCATTCCCCAAATGTTGACACTTCCTTGTGATTCTGATTGCATGCTGTCAATGCTGAGCACCAGCTGCTTCAACCTTATTCATCCTCGTCCATATATATTGGAGTCATTCGTGTCCTTATTGGTCTGCTGAGGGTGGGATTTTAGTTTGATTGGCTGCACTTACTGATCTAACTACTTGTCAGTTACAAGGTGATTATATACTGTAGGTAGGCAGGGACAATTCTTGACACTTCCCAAGTGTTCCAATAATTTGCAATTGATGAAGTGCTTGCATAGAAGAGCAGAACATTATCTTTTATGCATTGCCAGAATACCCATTCCTTAACCACACTTTTTCTTTTATGAAGCCTTTCCATGAGGCACAGGGAAAAAGACATGGCAATCTTTAATTATTTACATGTTTGTGTTAACCTCCCAAAAAAATGTTCCTGGTTAAATTAGCAAACCATATTTCTACAAGACTTTTTTTTTTGGTCTCATGTCCCAGTCATCCAATTCTCAAAATAGATACATGGGAATAATACAAATTGTATACAACTCCAGCTTTTTATCGTTCAGTTCAGTTTATATTGAGCTGGAAATAATTTGTTGCCTACAGTGCTCCTCAAAATTATACCCTTTTTACTAGACAAGACAGAAAATGGATTGACTGTGGTTAAACGACTTGAATATATCATTAAGCTTTTAAGCTTTTTATGCTGTTTGTGCACTTTGTTATGTGAGAATAGTCTTAAAGAAATAATGCCATTATTATTTGATATGATATACATATATATATATATTATAATTCTACTAACTTTATTAATAGTACACATGCATACAATTTACTGCGCTGGTTTTGATAACCTTTCTTATACTGGCCAGTACTATATACTGTACATATAGTTATACCTATCCATGCTACTGCAAGTACAAATCTGTGTACTATTCAGTAAGTGGATCATTAATTTTGCTGTAACTGTTTCTCACATCAGACTTGGTAAGAGACATATCCATTTTTTCTGCAATGAAATTTGACCGGACCTCTGCCATTTGACAAAAAAGCAGTAGAATGTTTTTTTTTAAAGGAAAAGAAACACCAAAAAAATAAAAGTTTTTTAAAGTAATGAAAATATAATATACTTTTGTGATGCACTGGTAAAACTGGTGTGTTTATATCAGAAACACAACTATAGTTTAGATAAACAAGCTGCTGTGTAGTCATGGGGGCAGCCATTCAAAGCTGAAAAAGTAGAAAAGGCACAGGATACACAGCAGATAACAGATACGCTCTGTAGTATACAATGGGATTCTTCAGAACTTATCTGTTATCTACTGTCTATCATGTGCTTGAATGGCTGCCCCCATGGCTACACAACAGCTTGTTTATCTAAACTATAGTTGTGTTTCTGAAACAAATACACCAGTTTTACCAGTGCAAGGTAAGACTACATTATTTAGTAATTCCCTTAAACACCTCCATTTTTTGTGTTACTGTTCCTTTTAATCTGGGAAAACAATTAAGTTACTTTAATTGCACAAGTAATTAATGTCTACTGCTGATTGGATAAGAACATTAACAATACAAAAATCCACATGGTTTGTTAGTGGGTTAGAATGTATATGTTATTTATGTTGAAGTAATATTAAATACTGTAGCATGAACCTTGTTTACTTGCCAGTGTCCTATAGAAATGAGACCATCATCTTAATAGGCATATGGTACAAAGGGAGCTGACTTTGCAATTAAACAGCTGCCTTCAGGTTGAAAACCCTGCTAACAGAAGCTGCCTCCTTGGGAATTGACTGGGTTGAGGTTTGATCCTACTTTCTTGTCCAAAGAATTTAAAGTAGTGAGGATGTTATGCATTCACTTACTTATGTGAAACACAGCAATAAAACCAAAATACCTGACTTTACTTATGCAGAAACCAATAATCAGTTGCTATTGAGAGAGGACAAGAGCTTTTAGAGCAACCCCCGGAGTATAAAGATGCTATGAATTAATTTTAGGGAAATTCCTATAATGTATAATAATGTATTGACCCATGTAACCTTTGGTGGTATTTTAAGGGGCAGTTAGTTACTGTATAACAATAATCACTCCATACAAGCTGGACTGCTTTGTTTTTTTGTTAGGCAGGAATGAATTAAAATATGTTGTTATTATTCAACTAAGCAAACGGACTTTATAACACTAATTGATTAAACAATACACATTCTTTTTACGTGTTAGTAACATTTTTCTGATGATAGTCTGAGATGTCTGATATCATGGGCACTGTGAAAATACATTTAAATTGTTTCCATTTGTTTTAATTCTAGTGTGGAAGCAATGAAAATAGGAGGCATTATGCTGTACTGTTCATATCCAATAGAATTGAAAAAACTATATTAAAACAATTTATAGAGTATAACTGAATGAATGAACCAACCAACCCCAACCCATGAGAAAATTACTGACAATGAACTGCCATTGTAGTCTCTTTTACAAAAGAGTGTTGGAAAAGGGGAACATTTTGAGATATTGTTGGCAGTGGGTTTTTTGTCCTTTGGACATAAAAGAAATCAAAAATATGACAACTCAAAAAAAATGAAAAATGTTTTTAGTTCCTTTGTAACAAATGACAAATTGGTTTGGTATTAGCCCTTTCTGTTTCTTTGTCTTTTGAATTGGCAGAATATATGATATTATGTCTAAAAAAAAGTGGGGGCTGTAGGGTTATGCAGTTATTCACTAGAAAACGAAATACAAGACACAAAAGATGGAATGAGCTTCACGATAGATCATTTTGTACAAATGTATTTAAATCATAAATGTTTTGTATGCATGTAGTGAACTGAAAGATCTTCTTACATTTTAAGTTTTACATTTACATTTAGTTTTTACTTTTTATTTATTGTAGGGTCCAATGGGGCCTCCTGGACAAAAGGTATGGCACTCAACAAAATAAACTGCTGCAAAAGTAATTACTTCTTTTTTCAGCCAAGCTGCAAACACAGAAGGTGCATGGGAATGGCTACTGTAGACCACAACGAAGTCTTAGTTTAGTCTGTTGATTGTGCTTTTCCAGAATCCTGCTGTATAATGGGAAGCACAAGATTTCTAATTTCCTCCATTATGGAAAACTCAAGCGACTCACGACAGACTGTTTTCCCTCTGTCTGCTGAACTTGAGGTTAAAAGGTTGCTGTAGTTTTCCACTGAGACAACGTGCAACTCAGGCTTGATATTTTTTTTTCTCCAGCACGTATAATGTTTCCAAGTTTCAAACTGAAAGTGTAATCTTGCATATGTACTGCAGATTCGTGCCATATAATGAAAGAAGAAAACAAACAAAAAATAAAATGGGCCATAGGTGTTACTGATAAATGATGTAAAAGAAACTGCTTGAATGTTTCCTGAAAAAAGAAATGAGAACCAGCTTCTTGTATGGGTTCTTGAAGTTTTTAGAATGTGAATTTACTGAAGTAATTCAGTGTACTAAGTGCGTGATTTGAAACAGCAGAGTGTATAAGTACTAAAGATATATTTGTACAAATATTTATAAGCTAATACCATTTAATTGCTTTGTGGAACTGAATAACTACATCATTAGTATGTAAGAGAAATAAACACCAAAATATTATTGACAGTGATCACTAAATAAGCTTTGAAACATGCAATGTTCTGTCTCAGCTCTTGGCCTCGGAGTGGTCTATTCCTGTTCCTGCAAATGTTAATGAAAGGGAAACCATTGCTATTTTACAAAAACTGTAGCGAATGTTTAAAAAAAACTGTTATTTTTTCCAGCTGCAAGCAATGAACTCGTGCTGTAAGTCACTGACAGAGTTTAGCTTCTTTAATTGGCTGATGCCATCAGCTTGCAATGTACTACTGACATACAATGCAGCTGAGTTGCACGTAGCAGGGGAAACTATTAGGTCTAGTCAAAAACTAAGCAAAAAACACTAAAAATCACTCCTACAGTTATTAAGCATCAACCACAGTTTGGGCGCATACTGTATTTGTGTTAATGATATTTTTCCTTTAAAAAAGTATACAATCTTTTCTTGATCTAAAGTATCTATCAGTATAACCACTTTAGGATTAAAACTCCTTAATTTCACATACAACAAATACTGTGTTTGTGCCTTAAGGCAAAGAAGACTTTAACCACTTTCTTGGTACCACTACATGCCAAGCCAAAGCATCAAGCAAAAAACACATTTTATATACACAATGTCTAACCCCCAAGGTGCTCTGAGAGTCAGCTTTCTCTATACTTGACTGTTTAGAGCTGGCTTTCCCAGTATCTTCACCAGAAATTTCAAATCTCTTTGTGGAACTAGCTGCGGACTAGTTGCTCTGCTCTTCTGTTCTCATACTTCCACATTCAACTATAACATATCTTTCTCCCTTATTTACCTCGGTGGTCTCATCTGCAACCCCCACTTGATTTTTTTTTTTTTTTTGTAATCAGGTTTTGTTTATTGAACAAGTATATCCATTTACATGCATTATTTATATAATTTACAATAAATGTAATCAAGCACCTTACATATAACATTTCCATACATATTACATTTATTTCCTAACATCCAAGTCTATCATTAATACTAAACTATCTTTAATCAAACATTCCACTTCAATTTATTAATGCTTCTCTTCATAGCTCTGCTAAGGTTTCAAACCAAAATACACAAAGGCTTATTCTAACTAATTATCCAGAGAGAAAAAAAACTCTACATTGTTTAACCCACTGCCTGTTTCATTTAGCAAAAAGTCTTTAGTATTATTTATGAATAGTTATTTATTTAAAGGTTCATTAGAGTATGCAGGTCCAGACTGGCAATTTGTAGATCCTGGCAAATGCCAGAGGGGCTGCTTCATGATGCCAAGAAGCCATAGACAATCAATTATTGGGCTGGTGGGGGCTGTTTGGGCCTCTCTGTACTTACAATCTCATGGTTTTTTGTATCCGATTCTGGACCTGAGATTATCCAAGCAGACAAGATGAGTAAGAATATTAAAGTATTCTAGTTATTTATTTCCAAAATCACCCACATTTAAGTAATAATATGTTGAGTTGCAATCCATTGTGCATGTATTCAGTTAAGCTTCCACACCAACGTAACATTTACAGGAAAGGCAAAGTAAAAATGACTGTTATGCCCTATCAAGTACACAGCAGCAAGTTACATAGTTACATAGTTAAATTGGGTTGAAAAAAGACAAAGTCCATCAAGTTCAACCCCTCCAAATGAAAACCCAGCATCCATACATACACCCCTCCCTACTTTTAATTAAATTCTATATACCCATATCTATACTAACTATAGAGCTTAGTATCAAAATAGCCTTTGATATTATGTCTGTCCAAAAAATCATCCAAGCCATTCTTAAAGGCATTAACTGAATCAGTCATCACAACATCACCCGGCAGTGCATTCCACAACCTCACTGTCCTGACTGTGAAGAACCCCCTACGTTGCTTCAAATGAAAGTTCTTTTCTTCTAGTCTAAAGGGGTGGCCTCTGGTACGGTGATCCACTTTATGGGTAAAAAGGTCCTCTGCTATTTGTCTATAATGTCCTCTAATGTACTTGTAAAGTGTAATCATGTCCCCTCGCAAGCGCCTTTTTTCCAGAGAAAACAACCCCAACCTTGACAGTCTACCCTCATAATTTAAGTCTTCCGTCCCTCTAACCAATTTAGTTGCACGTCTCTGCACTCTCTCCAGCTCATTTATATCCCTCTTAAGGACTGGAGTCCAAAACTGCACTGCATACTCCAGGTGAGGCCTTACTAGGGACCTATAAAGAGGCATAATTATGTTTTCATCCCTTGAGTTAATGCCCTTTTTTATGCAAGACAGAACTGTATTTGCTTTAGTAGCCACAGAATGACACTGCCCAGAATTATACAACTTGTTATCAACAAAAACCCCTAGATCCTTCACATTTAAGGAAACTCCCAACACACTGCCATTTAGTGTATAACTTGTATTTATATTATTTTTGCCAAAATGCATAACCTTGCATTTATCAATATTGAACCTCATTTTCCAGTTTGCTGCCCAGTTTTCCAGTTTAGACAAATCAATCTGCAAAGTGGCCGTATCCTGCATGGAACCTATAGTTCTGCACAATTTAGTATCATCTGCAAAAATAGAAACAGTACTTTCAATGCCCACCTCCAGGACATTAATAAACAAGTTGAAAAGCAAGGGACCTAGTACAGAGCCCTGTGGTACTCCACTAACAACACTGGTCCAATTAGAAAATGTTCCATTTACCACCACTCTTTGTAGTCTATCTTTTAGCAAGTTCTCTATCCAGGTACAAATACTTTGTTCCAGGCCAACATTCCTTAATTTAACCAGTAACCTTTTGTGTGGCACTGTATCAAATGCTTTAGCAAAGTCTAAGTAAATCACATCCACTGCCATCCCAGAATCGAGGATAGTTACATAGTTATTCACAAGTTGGTTCATTGCATCCCCACTTTGCTCCAAGAATACAGACTGCAAACCAAATGTTCACATGAAACACTTTTTAACTTGTAATACTCACTTTTCTCTTTTTAGAACTTGGGATTTCATAGTGACTTTTGACTGTTTCAAAGACCTTATGATTTCATAGATGCATTTGGCTGTTTCAAAGTTTGTAGGCTTACTTTAGTGCCCATTTGTTTTGTCTATGTTTAGGGGTCTATTGGTGCAAATGGAATTCCTGGAGTAGATGGTGAAAAGGTGAGTAGATAACTGGATAAATATGAAATCACTGCCTGATCCTAGATTCTAAAGTCCATGCTCCTGGTAGGCAATTGTATGCATATTGTATATGACACAATCAGATGTGACGGCTGCCAAACACAGTGTACTGCTCTGCATTTATGGTCATGGTAATCTGGATGGGCAGCACTGTTTAAAAAGGGTGGGACATGTTGTCTTTAATGGCTCTTTTATGAAAGTGGGCAAAGTGCCACAATGCACCTTCCCCTCAAGATTTGCATCTGCACCTGTCAAGGACTGGTCCTTTGCATCTCTATGTAGAGTACAGCATGCTTTGTGGTATGGTAGGTGAAAGTTCTTAATGCATAGCACTGTTTTTGTTCATTTTAATTAGTTTTCACAAAAGTGCAAACAATTTGAAATCATTTCAGAAGAAAGAATATTTAAAAATTGTCAAATGCAAACAATTTGTCATTTGCGTGAGATATTTTTCCTTTGCACAAATTTAATGCAGGTTGTGTGAACGATCGATGAACTTTAGTGTCGATAGCAGTGTATTGGCTATGTGCAAGTTAAGTTTGCAAAACAAATTGTCTAATGAAAAATGTATAATTATAAATATTACATTATTCACATTTTACTCTTATGTATGGATATTTTTATTCATTGGTGACTTTTATTACATTACCATTATGGATAATATGTGCGTGTTATCTATTACTCTTAAGAAAAATAGTACCGCAAATTATATTTGTGGTCCTTCAAGTATCTCTAAGTTAAAGCTAGAATCTGCTTTTGTATGGTAAGTTCACAAACATTAAGCCAGCACAAACTGTGGCTACTGTTTAACCTCAGAGGAATAAACACATGCCGAATGCAAGGTCCAGAGTAAACATTAATTTCCCCTTGAATGGTGTTGTAGATGCAAATCATATGGCTGCACTACTGCTAAAGATAATCCACAGAATGTCTACCAAAATCTACAAGAACATTGTCACGTGTAGCTAAGAAAATAAACTCTTAGGTTAAGTATATCAGTCCAAATTCACAGATATTTTTATTGCTCTCATGACAAAAGTTTTCTGAACACCGCTAATGAAAGTAGAAGGCTAAAAAATTGAATATTGTAATCAACTTGGAAAATAAAAAAAGTTGTTATAGATTATTTTATGGTTGCCACCCAGGGTCGGGCTGGGGGGGCGGGGGCCCATCAGGGCTGCTGTCCAGGGCCCCCTCTGGACACCCCCACTGTGGCAGCTCCCCACGCCACAGCGCTGCCAAACGGCTGAGCAGTGAAGTCTAGGGACAGATTGAATGAGATCATGGGACGGGCTATGACCTGGCGATCAGCTATTGGTCAATTGCCACATCAATCTAGAAGAATCCTGCCGGTTTTTCTGATTTGGAAAAAGGTACTTTTGACCCAGGCAGCCCATCTGAAAACCAGGATGTCCGCAGCATGTGGCAAGCCTAAATTATTCCCATTTAATTCTATTGAACCTCTACAACTTTTACTTGCTGAGTTTTTTCTGCTGAGCAACTTTTCTCAGGTATTTTTCTTTAGCAAATACTGACTATTCCCGCTTCTGAAGAATATTCTCGATTATACATACTTCGTGAATTGTGAAAAAAAAGTTATAATAAATGGGCTCTATAGTGTTTAGTCTAGCAGTAAAAAACAGAGAAAATGCTTTTTTTTTTTAATGTATATTTTTCCAGGTTGTTTTAAAGCAAATCAGACAGAGAATCAGATAGAGAACCCATCACAATTTTAAAATGAATTATTGAAAACCAAGTACTTTTTGTCACTTTTAACAGAAAATTTTGTAAAACACCAACAGTTTTTAAATGAATAGAAGTTAATTGTGTTGCGAGCCACAATATATCATCTTTATTCATTGCAAAAGGAGTGTAGATTAGTAAGGCAATAAAAGTAATAATACACTCTGTAATATTGTGCTAGCTGTATGTGGTCAAAATTCTCACTGCTGCCATTTTTGATTGATACCATGAGACTTGTATAGCGAGCTCCTCTATAAATGGGTAGGTGAAACACATTAAAGCATTATTCCCTGAAAACCCCTTAATACCACACAACGTACAAAAAGGTTAAGGTATTACGTTTCCATGAGTAATGTAAACAATAAAGGTAGGAAAGAATCCATAAGAAGTAAATGTTGAGAAGCATTTGTCAGAAATGCTTCCTTACACTCTTGTTCTGTTTGACCTGGCTATAAGACAAAGAAAGCATGGACTGAATAATGAGCACAGCTGAATTCTGCATTAGAGCACAACCTAATGAAGGATATATACAGTATTAAAAAACTCACATTTGATCCATGTTTTCTTTATTGCGTTTTATTAAAAATGTCATTGGTGCCATAGCATTGTGGCTGTGTAATTCTTCACTAAGTTTGCTCTGTAAAGCCCACTGACCACATTAACAGTGGCTTACATGTATCCATCATTGTTATAGTATTTCAGAGAGAAGAGGAAGAACTAAAACTGACAAATGAACCTTGCAATTTCCTCTCAGCAAGTGTAAATCCTTGCTTTGTGAATTTAAGATAGGGAAAGGAAAAGATTAATTTCTCCTTTGAAACCAGCAATAGAAAATGTGGGGAAGGAGTTGGAATCAGTCTCAGATACTGCTTTTAGCATTCCACTCCAGGAGCAGAATATCTTTGAGCAGGGTCAGATTTAGGCTTGCTTGCTGCATATGTATCACTAAGCTTCAAAGAGACGTACTGGCCTGAATGATTCATAAAGAATGAACACAGAACTAAACCACACTACTGGGACACCACTTAGCTATTCTTTAAAAAAGCCAAGGGCTCATTTACAAATGCAAGAACAAAAATACATGGAAAACTGTGTCCAACCAAATATCTAGTATAGGTAAATTTAAAACAACTGGACTTGCTGAGTAATCAATGAAGACATTTCACTACTCATCCGAGCAGCTTCATCAGTTCAACTGACTGGTGTGGGAAGTTCTCGTCATATAAACTCTTCCACTAATCCAATCACAATGGCACATTGTAACTCTTGAAGGGGGTTACATCTGAAGAAATTCACAGAGGTGTTGATTCTGTGTAGTGTTCTGAAACCGCCGGGGTACAGACGTTAGAACAGCATTGTATGTAGCAGACAGGTGGTGTCTAGGCCCCCGCGTCTGTTCAGGGATGGTTTCTTCACCTTGACATGAATCACCTCTTTCACGCCTCGTTCAAACCAGCAGTCTTCATTGATTTCTCAGCAAGTCCAGTTGTTTTAAATTTACCTATACTAGATATACCATGACCTGGATGAATGAAAATCTTCATAGTCATATGTCCAACCAAATACTATTTACAGAAGTTTAGCTCCCTCCTTGGGATAAATGTAAGATAGATTTGGAGACAAGAGTTGAATGCATTTTCTCTCATTCAAAAGGACAATGTCAACACTTGCTTAATTGATCATCTAAAACACATATGCATCATGTTTAGTCCAGTTAAGTGACATAAACATTATAAATGCAGAGCATATTTCTTCCAAAATGATGCTCAACAAAGGAATCAATGCTTTCTCTATTTTTTATGGCTTACACAATGGATATGAACATTTAAACTATCCTCAGGAAATATTAGGAAAAAAAATTATAGTTATAAAAATATGTAACACATTGAGGTCATTGTTTCAATGTCAGGTTGTTCTTTATTAACTCTGTTATAAGTTAAAAACTGCATAAAACAGCAGTCTGTGCTAATCTGGAAACAGGTAAAATGATTAGAAGAGTTTTCCCTTTAAATCCTTTGCAGGTGGCTCATATCTAAGTAATTCTATGTCTGAAATAGGCTCCCTAGTGCACCAAATTAAAACAGAAAGTGTTTTTTATAGAAATATACAGTATATATATATATATATATATATATATATATATATATATATATATATATATATATATATATATATATATATATATATATATAAAATTTACAACATATAAATCTTAACAATTTACAACAGCCATAAATCTTAACATTTTAAGGCTCACTAGCAAGATTCCATAATTTATAATCCATGATTTGGAATTACATTTAACTTATATGTAAAAAGGACCTCTCTGTACTGTCTATATTAATCTGACATTCATAGGCACAATAAAATAGAATTAAATTAGTTTTGAAATCAATATGAGAAAAAACAAAGCAGGAATTAAAATAGTTTTTTAAAGGTTTTTTGTTGCATGGCAGATGAGAATGTAGTTTTGGTGTACTATTTTTTTGGGGGGTGGATACTTACAGAGTTGTAATTGTGTCATAATTCATAAAATATAAATGTGTAACTGCTGTTTTCTGTTTGTTATTTCAGGGAGAGCAAGGAGTGATTGGGGCACCTGGAATTGATGGAAAACCTGGAATGAAGGTTAGATCTCCATATAAAGTAACATAGGATAGAGAGTTCATAGTAAATGGAATTAATTTTAGGTTAGTCTTATGCTTACATTTGCAGATGCACAATTTTAGTAGGTATGAAAACTTAATTTTACCCATCCACCAATGGAAAATAGAGGCTATAAAAGATTTATATTTTACACCAGGGCACAGTGCATTTAATTCTTTCTTTTAAAAAAAAACCTCTTAAAATGAAAAGGAAAATAGAAAATGTGCCACCTAAGCAGGTCTTAAAATGCATTATGTACAATTAAATTTTACAGTGAAATAACTAATAAAAAGTATTACATTGATAAATGGAAATGTGTGTTCTTATTTATACAGTATGTTTTAAATTTATGACTATTATTACATTCCCTGACAAGGCTCCTAATATGCACAAACAAAAACACACACACGTTTCACCTGTATTTCGTGAGAAAGTTGGAGAAATCTTCTGTAACCATGCACAGCCAACTGTACTCCAGCACAATAGAGTACTTAGTATTTGCCAACCGCTTTGTTCTTTGTTACTATTAAATTTGTTTATTTTCTGTTGTTAATCTCTTATGATTAGGGAGATCCAGGTGAACAAGGAGATACGGTATGATATTTTGTTATTATAATTTCATGAGATACAGTAAAATTGCATTTCCAGCACTTTAGAAAATGTATTCATTTTGTTTTATTTCTAAAACTGTGGTCAAAGATTTAACAATCTG
Organism: Xenopus petersii; assembly: GCA_038501925.1. Lineage (NCBI taxonomy): Eukaryota > Metazoa > Chordata > Amphibia > Anura > Pipidae > Xenopus > Xenopus petersii. The sequence goes on along the minus strand of CM076673.1, from coordinate 58,155,713 downwards.
GCAAATCAGCCCTCAGTTCTATGGGACTGTGAATGTTTTGAGTCAACGGAATTTAAAATTTGGCTGTACCTCAAGATCTGTGCATGTAATGGTCCCCATAGACGCGACGATTCTTCTTGCTGAACGACCGATTTTAGGGAAGCCCGACCGATCCTTCGAAATTATCGTGCGGTTAGTGGTATTCGAACGATCGTACATCTTACGATTTTTCGGCCGACATCTGTCGGGAAATTGATCGGCCAGGTCAAAAAATCTTTGTCGGTCCCAGTGCAATCTCTCTATGTTTGCAGGGCCAAGCAGGCAGTTCCCCTTTGTTTTCCTGGTAAATTGGTCTTTTTAGTTGATGGTAGATTCGTACGATCGTACGATCGTTCTGAGAAGATCGTGGTCTCACGATCAGGATCTGATCTTTTAAAAATCTCAACATCTATGGCCAGCTTAAGCCAATTTCCTTGTGATCCCACTGATTCTTTTTAAACTGTCTCCCCCAAACAGAGCAATGGTTGGATAGTCAGCTAGTAATATTGCTGTGTGATTGGACCTTTGTTAGCTTTGGTGGAAAATCCCATTCTTGCTTTATTTCACACCTGACATGAAACAGTTGGAAAATATGTAAACATTAAGTAAACCCAATAAGCAAGTTTTGCCTCCAGTTAGGATTAATTATATCTTAGTTTTGATTAAGTACAAGGTACTGTTTTATTATTACAGAGAAAAAGGAAATCATTTTTAAAAATTTGTATTATTTGTATAATAAGGAGTCTATTATGGGAGATGGTCTTTCTGTAATTCTGTTAAACACAATTCTTACTTTTATTATAAAATAGATATTTTTGTTATGCTTTAGGTTGGGGAGGTCAAATTATTGTGTTAGACATACAGGTGAATGTAATAAAAGTCGGTAACGGAAAAACTATTCGCAATGTGAAAAGTTATGCCTTTGCGTGAATTTAATGTGAACCCGGAAACTGTTTAGTGACCACTTCCGACAGTGGAAGACCGTTTGCGAATTTCTTAGTTTGCACCAATGTGCAGTCAATATAATAAAACATCTTACTGAAAAAGTCGTTATGTTTGCTCCAAAAGATTACGACACCTTCAAGCACTTCTTAAGAGTGCGCAATTAAAATTCGCAATGCGCAATTAAAATTCACAATGTAATAACAGTTTAAGAAACAGGATGTGGATTTTTATTCTTTTTTTTTATTTATATTTTTATTTGCATTTTTTTTTTTTTTTTTTTTTTACATTTGCAAAAACAAACATTACAACTTGCCCACATAGGGCCATATCACAGTACAATTGGCAAGAGAAGGCATAATCTGAGCACCATACAGCATCCATACATCAACATGTTATTTTCCTATTATGCTCCCTCATTCAGTCATGTAGCCACATGGTATTGCCAAAATATAAAGGTACATCTACACAGTTATTCCAGTGTCCCTACACCACCCTCAACTCCCAGCAGTGTGTTTAGGTTACCGCCCTGCACATCCTTTACAAACCAGTTACATATCTTATAGACCCCATAAGTCCCAAATTACACGGTCCCCCGCTGCAACTCCAACAGATCCCAATTACACCAAATTCTATCAAACACATCCATGGTATTGTGTTTCAACGCCGTCAGACAATCCATCCTGCGAATATATTTCATTCTATCTAAGAACTCCTGTTCTGTGGGAGGTCTAGGGGCCTTCCAGTGTTTCGCCACTAAACCCCTTGCTGCCGTCAGGATGTGATTAACCATCCTCTGCGATGGGTTTGGCAATTTCGGAATTCTATCTCCTAAGACAAAGACCGTGGATTTTTATTCTTATTGGTGCAAATTTTTTGCTCTTTGTGACTTTTATTGAATTCTCCTGTTAATGGGGAAATGCACTGTTTATAATCCTAATTTGTAGGGCTCCAAAGAACTGCAGTCCAGCATTATCTGTGTGATTGCATACCCTTATTGTATGTATCTTGCTCAAGTCAGTGTATCAATATGTTTTTGAAAGCTTAATGATTTTAAAATTCCTAGTAATCGCTTTCAAAAAATATAATTTCAATCATTCCATTCCATTGAGATCATAAAGGAAGCAAATGGTTACTGCTGTGACCTTTATATTAGTTACATAATGTAGTAAATACATGCAACCACAGTCCTGGAACAATCTCACCAATTAGTGATGGGCGAATCTGTGGTGTTTCGTTTCGACGAATAATTTGTGAATTTCCCGCTAAACGGCGTAAAATTCACGAAATGGCAGCGGCGTCTCGTTTTTGACACCGGCGTCTATTTTTGATGCCGACGTACATTTTTTTTTTAACCCGTCTTCCAAAAAAACGGATGCCGTTGTCCATTTCTTTTGGACACTATCGAATTTTTGACAACTAATTTTTGCGCCGGTTTTGCAAATTTATTTGCCGGCGGTGAATCACAGAAATTCGCGCCTGGCGAACAAATTTGCCCATTACTATCACCAATATTAGTACACTGGATTGTATTTATTTCATAGATGGTTAGATTTGCAGTGTATATTTTAAAACATTATTTTTAGATCAACTGCAAAAAAATAAGATAACTACCACAGTAGTTTCTAAAACTACTGTGAAAAACCATTAGAACAGCATTAGTGACTAGCAATGGTCAGGACTTTAATCGAGGAGTACCTATTTGTTAGGCAGCATTCAGCAACTCTAATGAATAATCTGGGACCTCAGGCAAGTGCTAATTTTTTCTATAAACCTCTCAGCCTGAGACTGGGACTTCCCATGAAATCCATGGCATGTGCACAACATCCCTGCATAGATCAAAGCAGATGGCCCTGATATCATGGAAAGTATCCAAAACCAGAAAAGAGGAGTGTGGCCCAGGGTTTAGTTTTAGTCAATTGTAGTGGGTGCCTAACAAATTGCCACTCCAGTGAATGTGTGGTGCATTGTTCTTGAAATAGGATGGTACTTTTGGGGGTTATTCACTAAACTCTGAATGCAATAAACCAGAAAAAATTGTGTTTTTTTTTGTATAGAATCCAAATTTTTAATGAAAAAAAAAAATCACAACTTTTTCGGAATTTATTATCCTCCGAGGATGGAAAAAGTCTGAATCCAAAAATCCGGCATCTCAGATCTGTCAAGGTTGCTTATGAGTCAATAGGAGAAGTCCCAAAGATGTTTGATCTGTGCTGGGTTTTGTGCAATAAGTCTACGTTTTCAGGGTTTTCAGGCAAAAATCCGAAAAAAATTTGAGCTTTCAGTGGGAAATTCTGAAAAATTTGAACTTTTATTTTTTCAGATTCTTTTCCTGCAAACAAAATTTACAGTAAATAAGTAAAAAAAAAAAAAAACCTGTGCGGATTTAGTCGTAGTTTTTTTTCAGAAAATATCGAGATAAATTCGGATTTGATAAAAAAAACCCTTAGGCTTCACCAGAGACAATCTAATCTTCTAGTTGCTCCAAGACATATTGGGCACTGTCCTGGCATTTACAGTTCCATCAGCCATTTCTTCTTTCTATATTTCTGTCTTAGGTCTGTTGCTCTGGAACAGTTTGAGGGTCCAAGTCTGGAACACAAATGCATGGGTTATGTAAATAATTAATTAGGTATTGTATTATTATATCATATCATATTATACTAAAAAAAATGTTTTCTTTTATTTACTCAGGGTGATCCCGGAGAAAGCGGCCCTACAGGGGAAACGGGAGCTAAGGTAAAGCACAAAAAAGTAAACACATTCATTCAATAACAAGGCACCCAGAGTCAAAAAAAAACATTTCTATAAAGGTTTAGGGGCAGATTTACCAAGGGTCGAATATCGAGGGTTAATTAACCCTCGATATTCGACTAGGAATAGAAATCCTTCGACTTCGAATATCGAAGTTGAAGGATTTAGCGCAGAAAATTCGATCGAACGATCGAAGGATTATTCATTCGATCGAATGATTAAATCCTTCCAATCGAACGATTCAAAGGATTTTAATCCAACGATCGAAGGAATATCCTTCGATCAAAAAAACTTAGGCAAGCCTATGGGGACCTTCCCCATAGGTTAACATTGACTTCAGTAGCTTTTATCTGCCGAACTAGGGGGTCGAAGTTTTTTTTAAAGAGACAGTACTTCGACTATCGAATGGTCGAATAGTCGAACGATTTTTAGTTCGAATCCTTCGATTCGAAGTCGTAGTCGAAGGTCGAAGTAGCCCATTCGATGGTCGAAGTAGCCCAAAAAACACTTCGAAATTCGAAGTTTTTTTAGTTCGAATCCTTCACTCGAATTTAGTGAATCGGCCCCTTAATGTCAGCTAGGCATTTTACCCATAGAATTGTATCAGGTTGTCTTAGGTTTCTCTTTTAAAAATGGCACACTTTAAATACTCATTAAATTGAGTTATAATGTTATTTTTAAATATCATTAAAACATCCCTGCTGTTAACAGTTTCACAGTAACCATCTCACTTTCCTAAAATAAACTTATCACTTCAACAGCTTGAGTATCACTTCTGTTCTCACTCTCTCTTATTTAGCTTTGGATGGCAGGGGATACTTAATCATAACATTTCCCTTTGTTCTTAACTTTAGCAAGCAAGTCAGGCACAGTTATTTTCCAATTACCTTTTATCAACATTTCAACCAAATAAAAGGGAAACTGGTGCTAAGACTTGTACATTCAAAAAATAACAGGCTGAGAAACATCTTCACTACAAAAAGAGAGCCATACAACATAATTAGGTTGAACTTCCCTTTAGTTACCATTTAGCTTTTATCTCTCTATATTAGGGCAATAGACCTCTACCTCCTAGGGATGTGTGATTATTTGTGCTTGTCTGTCATTGCCTTAGTGTGATTGTGCTATGCTTTTGGTACCCCACTCTGTGTACGTTCATACACAGAGTCCTTTGGATGCAGGTAAAATGCTTATGTGAAACCCATGCAGGCACACTAGATTATTTCACTTGGACAGAGCATCATGCAGTACTATGAGGTTCTATAAAGCTACTCCTCTTATATTGTATAATATTATATTGTAAAAAATGGCAGACAACAGATCTGCCTCAACATGCTTAATGAAATATATCCGTGAGTATATATAAGCACAATGCATATAAATCTGGATTTATTTTTTTTCCCAAGATGTCCTTCAGACTAAACTTGTTTTTCTTGCAACAAGTAGAAAATGCTATGGCATAAATAAGGATCTGAAAAATGTTATCACCAGTACAAGATCGCATTCAACATTTATTTTTTAACTGATCTAGTATTCAAGAGGAAGGACCTTCCACAAGTTAAGGCTCCTTCCCTGCAGGAGTATTGATATGTAGTGTCATAAAATACTCTGATTTAATCAGCAATAGCAGGACTTTGCACAACCAACAACCACAGCAGCACAAAAATCAAATGTAAAGGGGAACCTCAACATATTTGGAGTATAAGTTACCCTTCAGTGTACTCCTTTTGCTATTATAATAGAACCCCCATTTTAGGGGACCAGAAAAAAAATGGTGTAAAATCCAGGAAAATATAAAATCAGGATAATGTGTTATGCATAATATATAAGAGGGACCACAAAACAACAAATGTAAAATGAGGGAAAACTTAAAATCAGGGAATGCAAAATTAAGGTTTCACTGTATTTATCAACACATCACATATGCTGGGAATGGCCCATTAGCTTGATGTAGAATGCAGTACACTGGATATCACTGGATAAATAAGTCTTTACTGTAGATATCTCCATTCGAGTCCAGTCTCCAAAATATTAAATCCTCCCCATTAAGCTACACTGGAAATATGCTCATTTAATGCAAAAGTAGCAGATTTATTTAGCCTATTAATGCTAGTACTGAAGAAAGCTATAATCACTTAATTTTGCAACTGAAGAGTTTTAAGGAAAACACGGGATTTGGGCAGTGGTATTAGTCAGTATAAGTCTCAAATTAGTTTGTGTGGGTAATTAGTAAAACACATCCCTGGAGCATGCTTTACTTTTCCCTAACAGAAAAAGATCCTTACAAATAACTTAAACCAGTAAAATAGACCAGTAACACCAAAATAAAAATGATCAGATTCATCTTTTATCTGCTGTCTAAACAAAGCCCCACCTGATCTATTGTGTTCAGGGTAATTACTAGTGATGAGCAGATCTGTCCCGTTACGCTAAAAAATTCATGAAACAACAAGAAAATTTGTGAAACGACGAAAAATTCAGAAAACATATGGGCCATATTTTTGTAGCAAAACATATTAAGGTCTATGGGCAACTTTTTTGTCTACTGATTGACAATTTTGATGCATGTGCAACATTTTTTGTCGCATGTATTTTTCGTAGCACGTAAAACTGACAATGTGGCAAATTTTTGGCGCCATTCCGCAAAAATTTTCGCCGACGGTGAAAATCAGAAATTGGTCACAAAATCTTACATGGCGAAGAAATTCGCTCTTCACTAGTAATTACCCAGGAGCACACAGAAACCAGTGTTGGCTGGATAATGCAATCAACTGCAATAAAGGCATGCAGAATATGGATTTAATATTTGTTTTTCAAAAGTAATACATTCACAAGTCTATTACAAGTTAAAAATAAAAGCAAAGACCTGACTACACTTGTGAATTTAACAACAATGTTCACAAATAAGCCCTAATATCCACTTTCTGTAAGGCTCAAAGCAAGTTTGCTTAGACACACACACATGGTATACTTGTATAGAAAACATATTTTACCCGGGACAGTATTAATAGAATACACATGTATATTATTGATGTCCTGCAGAATACAGATCTGGTTATCAGACACTTATACAAAACTATATGTTATCAGATTTCTGATAAACTCAGATATACCATTAGGCATGATCCTCAGGATTTCTACATTATAAATGATGTATTAACCTGACAAAAAAAGCAAAAATTAGTTGTCACGAACGGCACCTTAAATCCAGAACCCAAGCTAAGCTCCCTGGTCTCGGCTCTCACTTCTGCCTATAATCGTCGCCTTTCACCTCGGGAGGAGCCCTTGGCTAATTGGATGCCGCCAGGTCTTATTTGAAAGAGGAGCAAAGCTAAAGGTTCTGGACGAGCAAAGGGACAGGATGGTTCCAGCCGGCTGCAGCGCGCGCAATCTGCCGGGGGGGGCCCAGTTGCACCCCCTGCTCCCCCGGTAGTTACGCCCCTGACCTAAATGTCCCTCATAACTTACTCTTGTTGACTATATGAAGTCTTTAAAATATGGTACCGTGGTACATTAAAAAATGGAATTATTTGTTTATGTGGAAGCCAAATGTATGACCATATGTGACAATATTCTGTATAACAGAAAGGATTGTGCCTCATCCCATCTACTGTAAATCTGAACCTATTTAGGCACATGCACCACATACATGCCTTTTCTATCAGATTCTGTTACCACTGTAAAACATGTTTAGTTGTAGTTAGTCTTTTCTTTTCCTCTTTATTAATGTATCTACACATTCTCTATAACCACAAAGAATCTGGTATGAAGGGTTCCCTTTTACCAAAGCTGAAAACTCATCTTTCATTTGGACTCATGAAACCTTACAGTATCACAGAAGTCTCTGGCACATAACATATTGGTTTAAATACAATTTTGTGTGAATGAAAAGAATAAACATGTCTACTCTTGACAAAGACATCATCATACTGGAATGGCAATATTTTGTCCAAAAATTCTATTAACTCCCATCTTATTTTTTTTTTAGGGGGATCCTGGATCTTCTGCTGCGGGAATAAAGGTACAATATGTGGTTTCAAAACTTTGAGTACCCTAATCTATTTAAGCATACATTTTGTTGTGGGGTTTATTAGGTAGAAAACAACCATTACTTCAATTAATCTAAATGGCCCAGTGCATTGAGTACATATTCCAGTTCTGTGTACAATCCATACAATCTGGTGATTTATGTCTTTTTTTTCATTTTCCCTTTTTGATATAGGGTGAGCCTGGAGAACCTGGACGTTCTGGGCAGAAGGTAACAATAACAGCAAGATGCAAGGCATTTCCCCCCCCATATTGAAATATTAGCTAATAAGCAAACAGCAAAATGAAGTCATGAACAAACAATAACTTCTAAGGGCATTTATACATTTAAACATCTTATATTTATATGATATAACTGTTATCTTGTATTCTACTGGAAATATATTGGTTGAGGTGATGCTTTTTTATAAAGTGTGTCTGGTTGAATCTAAAACCACTAATCAACGTTTGCTACCTACATTGGCACTTGAATAGTAACTTGCATGGTTTAACTTCAAATGCACCTCTTTTACTAATATATCTATTTGCAAGCTTCTCCCTCCGGCACAAACTCACTGCACAAAAGAGAATAAAAAAAATAGACATCTCCTCTTTATTTAGTAAAGTTCAATATCTGGATAAGGATTCTGAGACCAATGTTCTAAAACATGTAAGACAAAATAGAAGACTGGATTTCATTAATGCATTCGTTTCATAATAGATTCAGAATCGAAGAACTATGCTTACAGAATATAAAATTCTTTGCTAAAGAAGATATATATTCACACAAAGGAAGTGATTTTCAGGATAAAGCAGGATAACTTATTCATTTTGAAAATGAATGAGATAATGACTAATGATGGGCCAATTTATTTGGCAGGTGGGAATTCGCAGGCAATTCCCGCGATTCGCCGGGAAAAAAAAAATAGACACCGGCATCAAAAACGGACGCCAGAAACAAAACGAGATGCCAGCGCTGTTTCACGAATGTTTTGCCGTTTCCCGAATTTCACGGGAAATTCGTGAATTTTTCGGCGAAACGCCCCAAATTCGCCCATCACCAATAATGACACTGAAATGCATTTATTTTGGTTTCCACATTTCCACACTTTTTTGTGTATGGCTTTACTGATAATTCTTGAGTGAAGTTAGTAATCGCCACAGTCCACTAAAGTGAAATTCCACCACTCTCTATCAATTTCTATGAGATTTTGAAAGGCATATTTATCAAAGGATGAACTTTCACTCATTGATTAATACTCTTTTAAAAATCCGATAGCAATGAATACAGAGTGGCGGAATTTTACTCCAGAGGACTGTGGCGATCTCTAATTTCACTCTTTGAAAAATTTACCCCTTGGACTTCTATCTGCTTCCTTCTGGTTAACAAAAGATCAGTGAAAGAATTTATAATAATAATTATAATATAGCTGAAAGGCATATACTGTCACCATAAGATAAATGTACTGTATCTGTGGTTTGAAGACCCAGCACAAGTTGTAGTAATCTTATATTACAAAGTGGAAGAGATGAGCGTGTTTCTTTTCAAGAAGAATATTGTCTTCATTCTTCTTTGGGTAAAAATACAGCTACTGCCTTCTTTATGCCAGGTGGAGTGAGGTTGTAGTTTTGTTGGAGCATTAAAGCTTCCCTTGACTTAAACTGTGTGGGAAAGACCAAATTATGTATAAAATATTTAATTCTATACTAATTAGAAACAATATTTATAATGGCAAAATCTCCTAAGTATGTGAAACCCATTCAATCCTTCTAAACAACATATAACACATTAAAATACTGCAAGAAAAGTAAGGAAGTTATTATTTATTAATAACAGCCCTGCACAATATGGTGGTGCTCTAAAAATTCTTGAGAATAAATAATTAATAAGTGTAAAAAGAAAATTAATAATTAATAAACAGGGTTTTTTGGTTCCGTGTCAGATTCTGGCTATAGGGCTTTGCTAACAGCCCTAATAACAGCCCTGCACAATATGGTGGTGCTCTAAAAATTCTTGAGAATAAATAATTAATAAGTGTAAAAAGAAAATTAATAATTAATAAACAGGGTTTTTTGGTTCCGTGTCAGATTCTGGCTATAGGGCTTTGCTGTTTTCATTATTATTTGTTTTTAAAAATACATGTTTATTATCAGAAACGAAAGAAACTCATATGTGGTTGCCCATGACAGATACTAAGTAGTGTATTCTAAGCAATTTTACTGGTTTAATGAATTTAATGAAACACAACCATGTATGAGAATGTAAGTGAATGAGCAGGCACTCAACGCTTATCATGGTGTTAAATGGAATGATGTCTTTCAACCACAATCTTATACAGAGTGCCAGGGTAAAACAATTAATTACAAATAAAATTTAACTAAAAGTTGCAATATAATGGGCCTGAATCAGATGCACCAATATCAAAGCTCCACCATATCCTAGAAAGTATTGTGTGGTAGCAAGATAAGTTTTCACATAATTCTTTCAGCTGAATCCAAGCTATAGTGTAGTTACTTTTCTGCACCATAGATAACTAATAAGCTAATCATAGATGTGTTTTATTCATGTATACCACTCACACTCTAATTTAACATGCAAATAAAAACTTACATTTAAAAGCTATTTCATATTTACACATCCTAAAAAAGTTAGCTGTTTCTAGAGACCGGTATCCAGATAGACAGATAGAAAAATATATATGTCCACCTTAATATTATATATAAAGGTGGACAAAATAAGAGCCATTACAGAGGAATATTGTAGCTTCCCCATAAAGTCATTGCCTTTTTTAATAAAGACTTGTATGCACCAAGGACTGAATGCTTTTCTAATCAGCTTCAATCATTTCAATGGTCAACAAGCAGACAAAGTGCTCTATGCATTGCCTGGTTCCTTGAGTAAATAAGCAGGTCAGGACCTCACCAATGTACTTATTAAGGACAGGACTGGTATCCTCAGAACATGCTGGGAAACTCTCTCAGTTAATAACCAATGATTTGTTTAAGCTGTAGAACAGAATGTACTCATTGATTTTAGAATGAGAGTGACATGTAAGTAGAATATATAATTGTATTTTCCACTAACTAGTAAAGAAATCTACTGTTTTATCCTGCTTTATGATCCCCCCATCAAAATGATTTTTTTTTTCTGTATTGTCATGTGATTTTCCTATGTAGGGTGAACCAGGGCTTCCTGGGCTTCCTGGACTTCCGGGGATTAAGGTAAATAGTGTCGTTACTATAAAAAAGAACTCTATTAACCAGCATTTGAAATTTCACTCTTTCAGAGTGTTATTGTATACAATTGGACTGCCCGTCAGTAGACTCCCAACTTTTTTTTGCCCCTTAGCACAGTAGTTCAGCAAATGTAATTTATGGCAGTCATTTTTTTCTTTTTTCTGGTTTATTTTTCATTTTAAAAGTGTCCAGCTTGCAAACCTGGCTTATAATGGGGTTTCATTGTGCCATTTGGGGCTGGGGCTAATAAATAACAAATAATGTTTTACAGTCATAATCTAGGGTCTGTAAAATATAAACCTTATAATGAATTACTACAAAGTGTGGTTTCAAAGCAGGATGGGTCAAATAATTGTAAGGTGGTGTATTAACATTAAAGTATTCTGCATCAATGTTTCTTAGCAATCATCATATGCGTAGGTCTGATTTTTAAAACTGTTTAACTTGGTTTCTTTGAAAGGGGTTAAGAGGAAAAATGAATCTGTGAGTCAGCAGCCCTGTTTTAACTGCACTAAAGAATTTTGCACTTCAATTAGAAGAGACCTTTATCAAACAGCATGGTGATCTGTTTTGTAAGAGTCCTTGAGAGACAATTATGATATATTGCAATGAAGTACTGAAGTAAAGTTAATATGTTAGCTGTATATGGAATGTAATCAGCTAAGGGGCAAAGAACAGGGGGTTATAGAAACAATGCATTAAATGGGAAGAAAAGTCTAAAATAGAATAAGGCTAGAAATGCTGTATATTGTATACTAAACATGAACTTACTGCTCCACAAACCTAATAAAATAATTATTTATGCTTTCAAAGTTGGCCACAGGGTGTCACCATCTTGTAACTTTGTTAAACATCTCTGCAAGACCAAGACTACGCACATGCACAGTGTGGTCTGGGCTTCAGTTGGGAGGTTTATCTTAGGGATCATCGTAAATTAACAAAACAGCACAAGTCAAATAATATCTGCCAGAAGCGATACAGTAAGACTGATAAATAATCAGAATATGCAGACTGCACTGGGTCATGTGTTGTCATGTAATCTAATGTGGTTTTAATATTTTTTATGTATTGTTTAATACAAACTTCCTCCAACTCTACAGAACCAGTGACTGCAGCAAAATAATCCTCCAAACAGAACCCCAGTTTATCTGTTTAAATCCGGCTCCATGATCTTTGTCCCTGCAGCTGGAGTTGGAAACAGTAAAGGGGATGTAAATGCAAAAATAAAATCCAATACAAATCTCTACAAAGTCACCGACTGCTCTACAGGGAAACAAACAAAGCTGCTTGAGTTCTGCATGGCTGGGAAGTAAGGCGGGGCTCCCCCTGCTGTACATAAGTATGATTGTTTTCCTGCAGAGCAGTTAGGGACCATCTGACAATTCCTATTCACAGCAGTAAATGAAGGGAGAATTTCTCTGCATACAGTCAGGTTTCTCATAAAAACAGCACACATTTTTTAATTAAACATAGGTTTCTTTTTCATTAAAGAAAGTAAAAATGGAATTTTATTTTTTTGCCTTTACATGCCCTTTCAGGTCTATGTTTACAACCGATTTAATTTAGCTAAAATATCTGAATGTTATGTTGCATTTAATAGAAGACATGGGAACCAGGTCCAACAACTTCAGTTAACAGTAGTCTGAAGCAAAGTTAATATTTATTGTCCAAATGTCTTAACTAGATTGGTAGCTAGGCAGCACCATTGTTTTGTGGAGGGGCTTCCATCAGATCCACAGTTTTAGGAATCAAAGGCTTTACATGCAATAAGAATATGCAGTTTTAGGCTTTGTATAATTTAGTAAGATTTCAATAGGATCTGCCTATTCACTAGTGATGGGTGAATAAATTCGGCAGCCATGGATTTTCAACAAATTTCTGCGTTTCGCCGGCCACAAATGTTTTTGTAAAACTGCAAAAAAATTGTCGTGCGTCAAAATTATTTGGACGCCCATTGACTTTCACAAATTTTTCAGCGAAACGGGACTGATTCACCCATCACTAAGTCTAACCAGACTCCTATGAGCCTTAAGCATAATTCAAAGACATCTGACAATTTCCTCTACTGTTGACATACACTATCACTATCACATATATAAAACCTTTGTGTGAGTTTGTGAAAAGCACAATTCTCTTTTAGTATCAGGATTTCCTTGGGCTTCTTTTCTAGCACAGGAACGTACCTTCTATCATTGATTGCCCTTATAGGAGATGATGCATGGCTGTCAGCATGCTGGGATGCCTCTCCTGCTTAATGCATTCCTGTCATGAAAACAGAAAACACTTTATTATGTGTTATTAATGGCCCACTCTTGCCTGTAATAACTTGTCCCATGTGTTCTCTTATGTAATTAATTAATATTTCAAAGACATTAAGGGGCAGATTTATAAAGGGTCAAATTTCGAAGTGAAAAATACTTCGAAATTCGACCATCGAATAGGGTAGTCCGACATTTGAATTCAAAGGATTTTTAAGATCGTGCAATCGCACTTTGATCGTATGATCGTACTTCAAATCGAACAATTTAATTGTACGATTTTACAAAAAAATCCTTTGACTTCTCAAAACTTAGCCATATACTGGCTATAGGTTTTAGGAGGTCCCCATAGGCTAACATAGCAATTTGGCAGGTTTAAGGTGGCGAAGTGTCGAAGTCTAAGTTTTTTAAAGAGACAGTACTTTGATTTTCAAATGGTCGAATTTGTGAAGTATTTTCAATTTGAATCGAAGTCGAATTTGGCCTATTCGATGGTCGAAGTACCCAAAAATTACTTCGAAATTCAAAGTTTTTTAATTTGAAAATTCACTTCCACCCTTAGTAAATGGGCCCCCTAAATGATAAGCAGTTAAGATGGCAATTTTTACTAGTCTTGATGAAAAATATTATAGCTAAATAGCATTTTCTGCTTTCCACTATGATTATTAAATGATCTCCTTTGTTTCTCTTGCTATTAATGGCATGACATTTCTTTACTGAGCGTCCAGAAAAAAGATAATACTTCCTATTCAGACACATTGAGGGAAATTTAATACATGACTTTTGCATTAAAAAGTGACATTTTAGGCTATTGTCTGTATACATTTAAATATAGATAGAAAATAGAAGCAATCATTTTCAGATTTTTTTTTCTTTTTCTCTGTGCACATTTTCCCTTAATGGAATCTCCCTATATTGTGATGGTTACTTTGCTGCTTCTGCAATTATGGTTTTGTATTTGATAAGGATTCATTGGCAGCTGGAGAACCTATATATATACTATATATACTGTGCTATTTATCTTTTGGTTTCTTTACATACATAAGGGCTTGTCTTGTTGTTTTCACCAAGCAACATTTCTTTGAATATTTTATGTTTTATGTAAGATAAGAAGATGCCATATTGGCTGTCAGCCAAAGTGTAGGCTTTAATTTAAATGGAAATTCTACTTCTAAATAGCCTGCAGACATAGGAAAGTACAGTGGTCCATCACAGGTGGACATTAGAGAGCTATGTAGTATACACAGCAAATCTTACACAACTCAATCCTATTTATTGAGTTATTAGTTATATATACTCTAGGATTTTCGGGAAATTAGGGAATTCGCCTGGCGTGAATTAGAGGTAAATTTCCACATTTTGCCGCCGGTGAATGAATTTGCGAAACTCCCGAAACTTTCGTCTAGAAATTTTTGATGCGAGTCCGAAAAGTCTCTTGCATCAAAATTGTTATGCAGCAACACTATTCTGATGCCCATTGACTTTAACGATGGCGTCAAAATTGACGTGGGCATCAATTATCGAGTTTCATTAATTTCTCACCATTTTGCGAACTTCGTGGGGAAATTCGCAAATTTTTTTAGAGAAATTCACCCATCGCTAGAAATCAGATCTAAGCAATAAAACATTGGTGAGGCCACATTATGCCATAGATTATGTACTTCATATGTAATCTAGGATTGCACAGGTAACTAGTGTCTGGGGCAAAAAATTATTTATATGGGGTAATATAAAATACCTGAATAAAAAAAGTTTTGCCTCCCTTAATAGCAATTTCATAACCTTTCAATACTAGGAAGCAATAATACAAGTTTACTAATTGGATGCCTCTGAAGTTGAGTTTCAGCTCTTCAAGCCATTGTTAAGCCATAAGACTATATAAATGCACAAACTGCAAATGTTTCTTGAGCTCCCCCTAGTGCCCTGTATTTCTTCCTATAGCAAGTGATCCAAAGTACTGTAGCCATTCACTGGTCTGTGTAAGGAGGTGATCGCCCTTTAATTCCAAGCGTGCTGTAAGCTGATAAAACTTTCAGACTGGAAACAATTTTAAGACTTTGTATACTTAACTGAAATCTGAGATGTAATCTCTTGAACAGCAAAATTGTTTTAAATATAAAATGAATTATGCATGCAATCTTATTTTTGCCTTGATTGTAATTAGTGGTTTATTTCATCAGAGGTTCACATTTCAATAGAATATTTTGTGCTATGCTTGATCAGTTTTCACAGCTTTGCATTTACAGACTACTAACTTTTTTGTGTAAAATTGTATGATGTTTGAACTCTTACCTGTATACCAACATATTAAAAGCACTAAGAAAAAATATATATATATTTATTATATATATATATATATATATATATATATATATATATATATATATATATATATATATATATATATATAAAAAGAAGAGAGATCTGCACTTCATAGGACCAATGTTTTGGCAAGACCGCCAGCCATTTTCAATGCGACCATCCAAAACCATGGATTTATTGGAGGTCGAATATTATTGGTTTTAGGTGTTTCTAAAACCATGACTAAATTCACAAACTCTAAAACCAGCAATATAAAAATGAAGAATATTAAAAAATACGAATACCTTGAAAACATCTATAAAATTTGAATTTCTCTGACAATTATTAGTGGAAAAAATCAGAAAACCTCTAAAAGTGAGAATTATTTTAAAGTGGTCCAATCAGATCAGAGCCGCTTCCTTTGAACTTGGCAACTTTTGCTCGGCAAAGTTTAGCCTTAGAAGTTTTTCATGGTTTTTAAACTAAATAAATCTTGAATTTTTAGAGCTTTTTAGAAACATAGGAAAACCACAAATTTTTGGAGATTTAGGGGGAAAAAATTAAAATCTATTAATTTTTTATGTGCAAGGTGCAGATCTTTCCTTCTTTTTGGACACTTCCTCACATGTGGATTGCACTTTGACCATTGACCCAGTTATGCATTGGTGTCTGCATTTAGTTGCAGATTATATTGGTGTACATAGTGTTTGTATAATTAGTATACTATTAGCATAGGTTTGTAAAATATAACTATATATTTATTTGTTACATATATATATTACAGTAGGTGCATTATTGTTATGACTGACTTGAAATATGATCACAGGAAATTAAATGAGGAGCAGTAAACACAGTGTAACGAAGGCAAACACACTGCAAGTTTGTGTAGATTAAACTACTAGAAGAAGAAGAAGAAAAAGAAGAAGTGAAATCAAAACACTATTAGTCCATAAACACTCACTTCAAAGCAAACTAGTTCAGTGTGGCGCCTATGTAGTATGATTGGCAAAACTGCCTAAAGTAAAACTTAACTTTTAACAAATTAGGCTAAAAAGAGAGGAGCGCCCACAAAAAACAAACCCACTGCTAATAGCCCATAAGGCCGCAGTGCAGGAACAATGTCCTTAAAAAACATTAATTTAAAAACCAACAAATGGTGGAAACGGTGGTACCTTAATCAGCCAACAAAAATACTTCGACGGTAGTAGTATAAACCATTGGTTACAGTGCAAGCACTACCTGCTCCCACCCTTCCATTTGTGCCCCAAGTTAGTCAGCAAGAACCTGCCTGTCTACGTAGGGACAAAGTGGGAGCTAGGCTGCCACCGTCCACCTATGCCGCCCAGCGCGTTTCGCTGACTACATCAGCTTCCTCAGGGGCATAAGTCACTGACTTAGCAATTTTCGTGTTTATATCCACGTGTCACTTAAAATAACTTTCTACATGAATCTGGCTTTTGGAATTCAGACCTGTAAGGTTGTTTGCAGAGCATTAAATTACTATCTTTCTGCTGGCCCTTCACCTCAAAGTTTAATTTGTTGTCCTACCCCATCTGTTGTCCCCTTTCTGGTGTCTCTAAAATGGAAACAACAGCTTAGCTGTCAATTGAATGTCTACAGTGATGTGACAGTAACCTAGAAAAGATTTTTAAAGTTACATTCTAAATATGGGGTAATGTAATTAAAGGCCCAATGCTTGCAAAAGGTCAACTATCTTATAGCATACCACAGTTATTATTTATTGTACACTTTACTGCTTGCTATATGTAGTGATGGGCGAATTTGGGGCATTTCGCTTCACCAAAAGATTCGCAAATTTCCCACGAAATTCGTGAAACGGCTAAAAATTCATCAAACGGCATATTTTGAAGCCGGCGTCCATTTTTTGACGCGAATTTTCGCTGGTGAATTTTCGCTGCAGTTTCGAGAATTTATTCACCTGCGGCAAATTGCGCAAATTCGCACTTGGCGAATAAATTTGCCCATCACTATATGTTATATACCTGGAGAAAACAGGTCCCACTCTTGTACCTCCAGAAGAGCAAAAACAAACTGCAATAATGCTATATGGAAGGGGTTAAGGTAAAGGGAGTAATTCAATAAAATGGAAGAATTATGCAAGATTAAACTATATAATTCCAGGTAAACAATCAATTTCCAGCATCAACCTTGCGGCTGCTAAAGACATATTCTTTCATAAATTACAACTTAAGTCATCTATGTGCTTTAGTACTAAGAAGGGTGTAAGGAAAGCACAAGTATAGTTAAACTTTGAAGAAAAGTTTGTTTTTAGAGCTTTCGTTGCAAGCCGCAATGAAAAAAACACATGATGCGATAAAGCGTGAATTTACAGTAGTTTTGGATTAAAATGAGGCACCCTTACAGCAGACTTTCTGTACAAACAAAATTCATCCAGGTATTGCTTTTGTAGCCAATAACATATTCATTGTTTTCATCTTCTGCATATTTCTCCATATTGTATTTTTATTTATAGAAGCACTAAATCCCCTGAACATCAGAGCGCACAGAGTGACTCACTTATTACCTTGCAAGGATAACTGTGTGGAGTATAAATTAGGGCTATAGAATATGGAAAATATTGAGAGATTTCAATAGGCATTAAATTCCGATTTTATCATGAAGAAGAAAAATGTGCTTGAGCTTTGCATGTACTTCATGAGTTGTTTTGATCATTCTTTTATTTTTGATTAAAAAGACTGTAAATTAGGTATGTTTGCATATGAATGGAAGATGTTCTATGGCTTCAGATTCAGGAGATGCATTTTCTTTAAGCTTTAGTAAACCAGCACAGGTTATTATGAGTAATGCTGCTCTATCCAAATCGACAAAAGAATACATCGGAAATTAGTAAGGAATATATTTTTAGCTCAACTCTCCTGCCCAAAATTCCTCAAAATGCGTGAGTGTTCTATGTACTAATAAAATGTATCTAAAACATGAGGCTTCACAGATTTCTTTTAAAGGGCATCTATACCTTTACGTTTTATTTTCCATATATATTTGCCTTATAGATTTTCAGCCTATAATCATTTCCCAGGAAGAAGCTAAATATGATAATAGACAGGTATAACTGCAACAAGAAAAAAAAAAGTTTGCTAATAGCCTTCGCAGAGGAAATGTGTTTAGTTGTATTAAGCACAGTACTACAGGAACATTCTAGGCTCTAGGGTAAAGTAGTCCTTTAAGGTTTTTGTGGCATGAGCAAGGGTGTCTGATTATGCTGGGAACTGTTGCTCATTAATGGTTTAAAGTCTTATAGCTTTAATTTAATGGAAAACAGGTTTACATTTGGTATATTTCAGGGAATTAGGACTGGATACTGTATGTGATCGATGTACCTTACAAATATTAAAACATTTTCTTGGTATGCTTCAGAAGAACAAAAGCTGGCCTATAGATAATGCTTACTTTTATCTAGCAATGAACATTTCTTAGATAAGGGGGGTTCCATTATCTGCAAGTTAGGAAATTATTGGTAGAGTAATCTTCCTTTAATTAGGGATTCCCCTCTTGAAGATAAGACATTTTTGCCTTTTTTTATTGCAATTAGATAGAAGCTTGAGCATGTCTTTGTGTAGAAATAATTGGCTCGCAATTAACCTTGCCACTCAGGAGCTTGTCTTTTCAGAATGGTTATAGTATGAAGCAATTCACATATTTTTTAAGATATTATTCAGCTGTTATTTCCTCTTCAATTTAGCTTTATCAAAGGGAGATACACATTAAGGGTACTTTTTTGATATGCAACAGGCTTTTATATTCCTGGCTATTCAAAACACATTATTTTATCTCTTGCCTTTACAGGCATAAGGTTGTGTTTCAAAAGAATGCTCCAGGAAAGAGTTTGTAATAAAACATGACTGATTTCCTTTGGAAACATGAGGGATCATGAGACAGCTTTTGGCCAAACTGTCTATTACTTAAGGATTCCCCTCAGAATATCTTTAAAAACAAAAACCGGAGGCTTTATTTTTTTCTTTAGCAGTCCTTTCAGTTTATCTAATGGTGCGGTCATCCAGGGAGATAAAGTGGAGCAAGCTTTGCAGACTTGGTTATATATCAAGGGGGCATATCTTTTGAAAAAGACTTTCTTATCCATAGCCGCTAAGCAATTATTCTCCAGTTTGTGTTTTTTGGACATCAGAACTAGCTGCTTGGTGGAGGTAAAATAGGGATACATTCTTAAAAAGCAGACATTATTATTTTTTATTTTACATTAGAACTTGACACACGGGAGGTACAAGTTGACTCAGTTATAGTAACCCACAGCAGCCAAGGAGCATGTAGCTCTGACGGCTCAACTGCAGTACTGCTGTTTCATCTTCATTATTACATTCCATTAGACTTATTGAAAAGGTACTTCATTTAAAATTAATACATAATACATAAATTAAATTTCCATCCATTCAGGTGTACAGGCAGTAGAACTGGATGGGGCCCAGTCATTTTCTCTTGCCTAATTGGGGGACACAGGCACCATGGGGATGAAGATCCTGCAGCTGGAGACTGGACACTAAATAGTTAACTTGAAACTCCTCCTCCTCCTGTGTTGGCTTCATCCCCTGCCTCCTCCTACAATCTCCAGTTTCTTTAGTGTCCTCAGAAGGAGCCCTGACCCCAAGAATCCAGGAGAGCGAAGGCTTCACAACCTAGACGTTGTTCGGGCTATCGGCACTTATCTCAACGCTACCAAAGAGGTCAGGAAGACGGATGCATTGTTCATCATTCCCAATGGACCCAAAAGGGGTGCCAAAGCTGCCAAGTCCACCCTTGCCAAGTGGATTCGTGCTACCATCATCAGAGCATACGCTCTTAAGGGTAAAGAATCTCCGCTTCAAGTGAGGGCCCATTCTACTCGCTCAATTAGCACTTCCTGGGCAGTGCGGCATCAAGCATCTGCGGAACAAGTTTGCAGAGCGGCCACCTGGGTCTCCATTCATACTTTCACGCGCTTCTACAGGCTACACACACAGGCTTCAGCCGAAGCAGTTTTTGGGAGGAAGGTGTTATGGGCTGTCATTGCTTGAACACCTGCTGGGCCTTACAGTGTCCCACCCTCATGGGTTGCTTTGGGACGTCCCCATGGTGCCTGTGTCCCCCAATTAGGCAAGAGAAAGATAGATTTTTGTACTTACCGTTAAATCTTTTTCTCTTGTCCTATATTGGGGGACACAGGCCTTCCCTCCCTGTACTGACACTGATTTGATACGGTTTTACTGACTCCCGTTGGAGTTTGGTTCGGTTTTTCTACGTCTGTTCAACCTTGTTTTTTGAGAGTTTTCAAGGGGGTAGAGGTCCTCCTCTTCTGTTTTTGGTCATCATGCTCCTTCTTCGGTCGAAACTGGAGATTGTAGGAGGAGGCAGGGGAGTTTCAAGTTAACTATTTAGTGTCCAGTCTCCAGCTGCAGGATCTTCATCCCCATGGTGCCTGTGTCCCCCAATATAGGACAAGAGAAAAAGATTTAACGGTAAGTACAAAAATCTCTCTATTGGGGTCCTGAAAACACATTTTTAGTATTATACAGTATGCCAAAAGGGGACTTAGATGTTGTAATTGCAAGAACACCTAATTATATGGCAGCCCTGATTAAACTCACAATACTAACACACGGTTAAACACCAAAACACACCAAAACAGGCAAAAGTTTGCCCAGAAAATCATAGTGTTCACTTTCACTATTGGACCAAGTTAGGAAACTCTGAGGGGCTTATTTACTAAAATTCAACTTTTTCTCATTTTTTTTTTAAAAAAAATTCTAGCAAACCCAAATGCCTGTAATTTACCATTAATTATTCTCAATACAATTGGTGCGTCAAAAAGTTCCAATAAAATTGTGCGTCAATTCGAATCAGGCAACTTTTTTGAATTGTCACTGCGAAAATTTGAGTTTTTCGAGTTGCCGCCCGAAAAACTGGAATTTGTCTGATTATCTGACAGCCTAGAGAATCCTGAAGGTAAAAAACGTGTTCCAATTGTTAAACGGACCATCTGCCATTTACTACTTGGATTTTTAGCAGCTTTAGAGCATAATAAATCTTGAAAAATGTTAGTTTGTTTTCCTCTAAAAAAATTTGAGGCTTGATAAATAGGCCCCTGAATGTCTGCTATTGGACAAAGGGATATGCCACTGGTATAAGTAATATACAGGTATGGGACCTATTATACAGAATGCTTGGGACCTGAGGTTTTCCAGATAAGGGATTTTTCTGTAATTTAGTTCATAATACTTTTAGGGGGTTATTTATTAGCTCCAAATACCCAAAATCTGAAAAATTCTGATTTTTCGGACCTTTAAAAATAATCCAAATTTTTCAGGATTTATTAAAGTCTGATGGAATGAAAACTCAGAATCCGAAAACCCGCCATCTCAAAGCTCTCTGGGTCCTGTATTAGTCAATGCAGAAGGTTCCAGTGTCTGGCCTTTCCCTTAATTCAGAGCTTTCTGTATAGCGGGTCTCCAGATAACGGATTCCATACCTGTACCAGAAACAAGCAGATGTGCTAAGGCAGAGTATCTCTCACTAATCTACCATTGGCATATAAAAATAATCTATAGCTTGTTGTAAAACTAATCTCTGCAAGTTTACCATAGCGTTATTCCAGTATTTGCATTCTCAAGGCATTAAATATATAAAGCCCTGCATAAAAATGATATCCAATGTTATAGTGATACTACATTTTACAATAACTATAGATATTGGTATATATAGTTTGTGAGTGTATGTGTGAGTGTGTGTATGTATGTGCACTGGGGTTTATTTGGAGCGGTTGAACTTGATTGACTCTTTTTTCAACCCAACTTAACTATGTAACTATGCAAACATTAAAGGTATTAAACATTGACAAATGGCACAATCTTTTAATTGTCATGTAACAATCACTCATACTGACAGACATCCAGTCATAATGCCCTAAGCTCAGATAATGTGGAGAATATTCTTGGGTCCCCTTGTTTTGATGTCTCCTTTAGCACTGCTTAATTAGAGCCTATGCATGTGATTTCATGTATAATAAGTGCATTTTATTGCTCTAACTAATGGCATTGTGCAGAATGGCAGTACTCTCTTTACTGCGTCCTATGTTGTACTGTATTCACAAGTGCATAAATAATGTTTTATATAATAATGTTTTGGCCTGTACCTGAAATCAAAATGTATCTATAAGAAAAAAGCAGGTGTATCTGGGTCAGTGTTTTTGGACAGAACTGTTTATGCTCCAGTTTCTGATTATATAATATTGGCCATAAAATGCAAAATGTGTGCATGTGGTATGGATATATAGAAGACAGACCCAGATAAAAGGGAAAATTGTTTCATACTTACCGTAATTTTCCTTTCCTGGTCATCCCTAAGGCAGCATATTACTAACGATCGGGTAATTGTCTCTACCGCTGGGTAATCAGAAGAAACAAACACGCCCCTACACCATAAGTACCTCCTCTTCCATACCTCCTTGTCTTTGTACTAAGCACACATAAAACATAGGGAGGGTATGCTGCCTTAGGGATGACCAGGAAAGGAAAATTATGGTAAGTATGAAACAATTTTCCCTTTTCCTGGTCATCCCCGGCAGCATATTACTAACGATGGGGCAATACCCAAGCAATAATACCAGGGAGGGAACATATGCTGAGAATTTTAATAAACAGAGGCAGTGAGGACCGACTGCCCAAAATGAACGTCAGAAGAAAACAATAAATCTAATTTATAATGCTTGACAAAAGTATTAGATGAAGCCCAAGTTGCTGCCTTGCATATAGACTCTCGCAGAACTCCTGCTTCTGCTGCCCATGAAGTTGCCACACTCCGAGTCGAATGTGCTCTCAAAACTGGTGGTGATGGCCTGCCCTGTACCGAATAGGCTTTAGAAATAGCTTTGGCAATCCAGCTACCTAGTGTTCTCTTTGATGCAGATTCTCCTTTTCTTGCACCGGCTGGAACAACAAAGAGCATTCTAGACTTTCTAATTTCTTTTGAATAAAGGCCTTCAGACATCTTCAAACATCCAAGGGACTGTCTCCGTCATCTGACGGCATAGAAGGAAGTATAATTGGTTCATTCAAATGGAAGTTAGAAACCACATTGGGCAGGAATGATGGAACTGGCCTCAAAATAACTTTTTCTTCATGGAAAACTGTATAAGGTGGGTCAATAGACAACGCCTGTAGCCTAGCTGATGTTAAGGCCACTAGAAGGACGGTTTTTAAAGACAAAGGCCATAAAGGAATCTCCAAAATAGGCTCAAATGGGGGAGTAGATAAGGCACAAAGGACTAACGGAAGATCCCACGACGGAGCTAACTTCCTCAGCGGAGGCTTAATCCTTAAGACTGCTTGAAAGAACTGATCCACTAATGGCTCCTCAGCCCATCTTTTACCCAACACTGCAGACAAGGCAGACACCTGCACCTGCAATGAGCTGAGGCTCAATCTGTAATCTAGACCAGATTGTAGGAACCCTAAAATTTCAGAAGTTGACGGGTTCAAGGGGTTATATCCCTGAGACTCTGACCAGACAGAAAAACGATCCCAGATCTTATGGTACGTGGAAATCGTCCCAGGTTTTCTGGCCTTAATGAGCGTTTGATCCACCTGATCCGAACAACCTTGCTGTTTTAATCGTAGCTTTTCAACCTCCAGACCGCTAAATTGAGGGCCCCTGGATTCAGATGTAGAAAGGGACCCTGAATTAATAGATCTTCTAACAGCAGCAGTCTCAGGGGTAATCGAATCGACAAGCATCTCAGCAGGGGATACCATGGCCTGTGCGGCCAATCTGAAAGAACAGCTATTACATCCATTCGTGAAACTAAGATCTTCCTCAGCACTCTGAAGATTAAAGGAAATGGAGGAAAAATGTACGCCCAAAGATTCTCCCAATCTTGTGCCAGTGCATCCACTGCCACTGCTGTCGCTGAAGGAATTTTGGAGAAGAAAGTCTTGATCTTGGCATTGCTCTCCGAGGCCATTAGATCTATTTGGGGAAGGCCCCACTGAGCCACCACCCACAGGAAAATCTTCGGATTCAATCCCCATTCTGTTTTGTCTACAGAATAGTGACTCAAGGCATCCGCTCGATGATTCAGACTGCCCGGGATATGAATGGCCGTGATTTTCTGTAAATACGTCTGTGCCCAGGTCATGATTGGGATGGTCTCCCTCATGAGTTTGAAACTGCCTGTGCCCCCCTGTCTCCTCACATACAACACTGCTGAAGCATTGTCCGATCTGATCTTCAAAGACAGGCCTAAAAGGACTGGCCTGAGAGCTGACAGCGCCTTCTGGATCGCCCTCAACTCCAACACAATCGAAGGTAGATGCGACAGATCTTTGTTCCACTTTCCGTGGACCTCTATACTGCCCACATGGGCTCCCCAACCTGTGCCGGATGCATTGGTAAAGACTTCTGTCCACTGAGGCTCCTCTAGTACAAACCCTCTGCGAAGATTCCAATGAGTCAGAAACCAACTCTGCACTGGTCTCATTCTCTACCTCGTCCATTTCACTAACTCGATGGAAGAAGTTAGGAGGCCCAGAAAGCTCATGAGTTCCCTGGCTGGTAGACTGCTGCGGTTCTGAAGAAGTCTCGCTTCCTCCGTAATACGAGAAATCTTCTGAAGGGGCAAGTAAACTAACCCCAGCCTGGTATCAAAGAGTGCCCCGAGATATATCATTCTTTGTGTTGGAATTGGCTGACTCTTCTCTTCGTTTAGAATCCAGCCGAAACGCATAAGCATCCTCCTCACCAACTGTACTTGATCCTTGAGGGATTGTGGATCTCTTCCAATAATTAGAAGATCGTCTAAATAATGATAGACTTCCACTCCTTCCCTTCTCAAATTGGCGATAAGCACTACCAGCATCTTGGTGAAGGTTCTTGGTGAGGTAGAGAGGCTGAAAGGCAGGCAACGAAATTGAAAATGGAGATCTCCCCATGCAAATCTTAGAAAACGTTGATGCTCTTCTGCCACTGGGACGTGCAGATACGCATCTTTTAGATCGAGGGAGGCTAGCCAATCTCCTGTGTGTACTACCGACTTTATAGTGGAGAGAGACTCCATCTTGAATCTCTGGTACTTTAAACACTTGTTCAATCTTCTTAGGTCTAGAATTGGGCGAAGTTCTCCTGAGGCTTTTGGGACCAGGAACAATGGAGAGTAAAACCCTAGACCTTGCTCCTGAGGCGGAACTGCCACTATTGCCTTTTTTGCCCTCAGCTGGGAAATGTAGTCCTGAAAGATTAAATGGTCTTCTTTTTTCCCCGTCATCTTTGAGGAAATTAAAAAAATCTTTTTGAGGTTTTTGTAGAAATTCTAAGCGGTATCCTCTGGTGACTACCAAAAGGACCCACTGATCTTGGATCCCTCTGGCCCATACCTCTCGAAACTCCAGAAGCCTTGCTCCTACAGGAAACGGCAGGGCCAGCCTCATATCATTGTGGTTTTTGCTGATTCCTTGGGGATCTGGGGTTTCTAGCCTTTGTGGCCCGAAAAAACCCAGACTGACCAGACCGCCAAGAGCTTCTAAAGTCTTTACCCAGTCTGTAGGCTTTAGCCTCTTCTTTGCGTCTATAGGCAAATCTATCCCACTGACTCCTTTCTTGGGGCCGCTTAGTTTGAGGCAGAAAGGTGCTCTTACCACCAGAAGACTTGCAATAATGTCATACAATGACTTTCCAAAAAGCCTCTTGCCCTCAATGGGAAGCTTACACAGTGTATTTTTTGAGGCTGTATCCGCATACCAAGTACGCAGCCACAAGGCCCTCCTGGCAGCCGTAGTATATGCCATATTGCGTGCTGCCATTCTTGATAAATCCATAGTAGCCTCCAAGCAAAACTCTGCTGCTCTTTTTAAATCTGTAATTGCTTCACAAATCGCTTCCTTAGGAGAGTCCTCCAAAAAAGCTTCCTCAATATTATCTGCCCAGACCGTCATAGCTTTTGAGACAGAAACAGCAGCAATCGCTGGTTTACAAGCAGCTCCTGCTGTTAAATAAGCTTTCTTCAATTCTGTCTCAATTCGTCTATCCATAGGATGTTTTAGAGCCGAAATATCATCAATTGGTAGAGCAGTCTTTTTTGACAGACGGGCTACTGGGGCATCAACTGTAGGTGGGCTCTCCCAAATTTCCAAATAATCTTGAGAAAAAGGATATAGACTCTCAAACTTATTCTCCACTGGAACCTTCCTAGGGCCCTTAGCCCACTCTTGATCTAATATATCTTTAATTTCAGCATGCACAGGAAAAAAGGTTTTCTTCTTTTTAGAAAATAAGGAGGAAGAAGAAGGCTCAGGCCGACTCTCTTCCAGACTCAGGGTGCGTCTAACCGCCTTGATAAGTGAAGGAATCATCTTATAGTCAAAACCTTCAGCATTCTCCAATTCATCCTCAGAAGAATGAGACCCATCAGAATCTGAAGATTAAGAATGTAATTCAACGGATGTACTTGGGAGTGGATCCCTAGGACCTTCAGTCTGCCTTAAAGAATCAGCAACTGCTTCCTTAATCCATTGCATAACCGACTCTTGATTAAAGGCTGAGGTAGAAGCCAATGAAGGTTCCCTTCCACTGTCACGAACAGCACAATCCTGAAGACAGGCTTGACACAGCCTCTTGTGTCTAACTGCAGGGTTGTCACAAGCTTTACATGATCTCAAATCAGTACTCTCTTCTCTCCTATGACGCTTCTTAGAAGCAGTTTCTTCCACAGGCACAGGGTCACTAAAAAATTGAGAGTACCCAATATTAGCAGCTGTTTTTTCGAAGACATTCTAAAATAAAAACATTAAATGCTGGCAAGGCACTCACCCAGACTTTGAAGCAGGACGCTTACTGGCAGCCGGCTCCATCCCAATATTTAGGCAGAATAGGACATAGGACGCCAAAACCGCATGGTTAATATGCACCGGACGCACAACTGACGTCATAGAGGGTGCGCACTGAAGGAAGCGCAAATCGCCAGAAAAACCCCCCGGCTGTAAGGGTCTCTGCACTGTAGAGTCGGCAGAGCTTCGGGTGGAGAGAGCCGCAAAAAACCTGCACCCGGTAATCGGATCAATGACCCGTGAGTGCCGAGTCTGCATTTCTACTTACCCAGAAGAAACAAAAGACAAGTAGGTATGGAAGAGGAGGTACTTATGGTGTAGGGGGCGTGTTTGTTTCTTCTGATTACCCAGCGGTAGAGACAATTACCCGATCGTTAGTAATATGCTGCAGGGGATGACCAGGAAAAGAAGTATGTGTATGGCCCTCAGGGTCCTTCACCCTGCTTCCATCACTATATATATGCACCTTTATAGAGAAAGAATATTCTGTACATATAATAATCACCAGTTCTTTTATATTATCTGTAATATAAAATGGATCGTAGACTTAACCCTATGAAACAGAGTATATTTCCCTTTAAAAACTAGTTGTACAAAACACACATTTCCCATCTGAATATAGAACCAAATATGCATTAGGTTTAAATAAAGAAGAGAATGCCCAGGAGTGAGCAAATAATAATATTGCATCCACTAGAAGGATTAGACTGAGCACCCAAAATAACAAAATTTAGCAAAAGGAAATGCATTACAGTGTTAAACAATATGTATCCCCCCATCTACATCATACTTAAATTCACTTCAATGTGGCATAACTGTAGTTTTTATTAGACTTACATTTAGCGCTAATATATTCCAGGCTCAGGAAGCAGAACAGACCTGTATAAAATTGTCATACGTACTACGAGCCCTTTTAAAAAGCAGCCATGGGATTGAGACATATGCGGCCAGAAAGCAGCTAGAAATTATCCATTTCTGTCCAACTGCAGTGTAAATCCTCAAATAAATTAGCGGTGGTTACAATTTTGTTCACAGCTGGTGCTCGGAAGGCTTGAAAATCTCAGTCTTTAAAATAAATTGGTTGTACTGTGCACAGAGTTGTTTAAATATGGGAAGTGAGGGGCCTTTCCAAGTTTAAATGTCATTCGACAACAGCATAAATATTGGGCTAAAATCTAAATTGTTAAAAAAGTATTACCCCTTAACATCATTTAATGCATTACACATTAGGAAGCTGGAGTATATATATGGTATAAATAGGAAGCAAACTACTAAGAGTTGCTCTGGATTCCAGCAATAAGCTAAGCTGCGCTTGTGATGATGAATTTCCCTTCCTAATAAAATTGCTATGGTTAGTGAGATTTACTATAATGGTACAGTTTTGTGGTTCATAGCCATTTATGGGCTATAAAACATACCATTTTGGTAAATATTTTTATACAACAGCCGCTCTACATGCTATAAATAAAATTCTATTGCAATGAATTAAAAGTGAGAAAAAAGATGGAGGCACTACTGCTTATTGAAGCATATCAGTGGTCTAAACATCTTTGTGAAATCATAGGCCACAGACGGGGTGTCAGGACAGGAACCAGTTCTTTGATCTCCTTTGTACTTATAATCAATTCATGCACCTCTGTTAGTTACTCTTGTTACTCTGTACTAGGGTTACCAAGTCATTTAAAGATGGGAGGACACATTACAAATGCAATAAATAGGGCTGCAGTTTGATTGCATTTTAACTGTATTTATTCATTCCCAGCCAGGCCCGGACTGGCAATCTGTGGGTTGGTGGGGGGCTGTTTGGGCCTCTGTGTGGGCTGATTGGGCCTCTGTGTACCTGAAATGCCAGGGCCTATTTTAATTCTCAGTCTGGACATGTTCCCAGTGTCGATTTGTGTATTTGTACCACATACCCTCTAATCTTTAATGTCTCATATTTCTACCTAGGACCCATTTCACAGAAATTCTAACTAAGGCTACCATAGCAATTTTTAAAAACTGGTCACTTATATAGAGTGACCATACCTCATGCACATCAGCTTGAATGGGATACCTAAGTGTTGGGCCCCTCACTACTAGTGATTTTGGACTGGCCCAAGACTCGCAGATCAGGAAGGTTCGGGCAAATATCCGCTAAAAATTGCTGCTTCAGCCTCCAGCAGCCTCTATTTATAGGCGTGTACAGCTCCACTGATTTTGTGACATCAGATGTGGGCTGGTCAGAGTCAGGTCTATAAATAGAGCTACCATGCCAGGTAGGGTAGAGATCAGGTTAGCGTTTGGTGTGGGTTGATCCCCTTACCTCAAGCTGCTGGCTGAAGACGCTATGATTTTAAGTTTAAACAACTGGAGAGCCTCCATTTTGTCATACTTTATCTAAGTTGTTAAAACAGTAGCGATGCATACATGCATGACCCTGCATGACAGATACATAATAGCCCTCCAGACCACTAACAGGAAAGGCTCTACTTGTGCAGTACAGTAGTGCTTCCCACAAGCTCATGACTAAGCTCTGATTCGATAAAATGAATGTGCTGGTTTTTACATGAAACTGAATAAAAGAGTATCAGGTAGACTTTTGGACACTGAGCCAGCAGGCCAGCTCGAGAGGTTTAAGACAGTGTTTCTCATTAAGTGCTCACATGGTTTTTAGCTTAACTGAGAAATGCTGGTACAACTTGAGACATTGCTCCGTTTCCTGAAAATACCAGCTCTAATGCCCCATATGAAGTATCAATCACATCCGCATGACATATTAAAGGCTTGTTCCTTTTTGTCTCCCTGCTTCTGTAGCCCACAAACCAATTGCCTGCAGCTGGGTATGGTGGATAGTTTAATTGTGACTAGTTAAGATTCTTGTTAGATAACTTGGTTTATCAGAAGTCAGAAAGGGTCTTTGTAAGAGAAAGGACAATAATGCTTTTGTCTGGTAGATGAAGCAGTGTAAAACTGAAGTGGATATTTGCACAGATTTGCGTCTCACACCTTAATAGAAACACTGAGACTATAGAATATTGAAAACAGATGTCAGACATCGCTAAAAAGGCTTTCATGCGGTATTGATGAGCGCTCGAGTTTAGCTTCTGGGAACTGTAGTTTTGCAGTTGCTTGAATGCAAGTAAATACTTAGGTCATTTAAAGCCAAATACCATTGGGCCAATTTGTCATTACAGCCCAAGAGCAAATGGCTTTAAATCAATGCACTCCAGGCTGAGTCAGCATCTTATTCGTCTGTGTATTGGCCCTGCTCAACCAATATGTGGGATTAGAATGCAGTCCTCTTAGGTGAGAACTTCGTTGGCTTTGGATGCATAGGACCAAATTATGATCCAGATATTGATTGGAGGCCAAGTGATCAGAGCACAGCAATTAGGTCCAACATGTGAGCAGGCAAAGAGGGCAAATGTACTCAATTGGAGACCTCTTTAAATGTGGTGCATTTCATGTATTTCCAGTATAAGCGTGGAGAGCAATTCATATATACAGTATACAACCATAAAAATAACAGCACACAATACTTTGGATAGAAATTGTACTTGCTTGAGAGCAATGTAGTGCATGATTATATAGAATAGACCTTGACTGTGCATCTAGTGAAATGCATGCTCAATGCACATATTGCATTTATGTGCCTTTTTATGCTTTGTGAGTTCAACAAGCAGCATTATATTGTATTTTGCATATTGTATTCCTATTAGATTGTAATTTGAATGTGTGCCAAATACATTAAAATGCAATTTGAGTGCAACTGCACTAATTTGCAAATATGAACCCTTATGAGTAGGCACAATAAAATGGAATCCAAATCTTAAATGCATAAAAATCAAACATTAATCCTAACTTTTCAGTATCATAATATGATAGGGTAACCAGACCTGTGGGAAGGCAACCTTTTACTGGTTAACTTTGAAATGGAATGTTAAAGGGATAACCTGAACAACATCCTCTACATTTAAATATGCTTGCCAATAATAAATGTTGAATGGCCTAGGCTGGGCACTTCTGTTCTAGTCTGTTTGCATAGACTATCCAGTTTCCTGTAATCAATGAGCAAACATATATGAAGGCAAACATGTGTTCAGCTTTCCTTTGGCAATATAATTAATAAATCAGGGTGTCCTTGTTTTAAAATAAATGGAAATTTACTTATCATTACTATTATTGAGAACTTGGGAGTATGGTCATCACTTGAAAGTAATAATCTGACCAATGGTCCATTTTTACCTAAAATGTCCAATTATTGATCCATGGTGTTGTCACTGTTATGATATCTATCAAGGATCATATTCAGCTGTGACCATGTCTGAGTTGGTCACCCACACCTGGAAATAGGATTGGCCAATAACCTGCTTATTTTTTGCCGTGTGGTTACAGATGACTACATACAGATGGAGTGACTTATCAATGTCAATCAGATCAGTGCAATGTGACCAGACCAATTCCAGTGATATGCTGGAGGATGACCCTATTGTGGCCATCCACATCTGTGTTGTCTGTATTATTCTATAAACCTTTAACCATAAATATCTTAGTAAGATGGCCAGTGCTTGTCTAAATAGAATGTGGGGTAGTTGGATTGGCAGATAATTAACGCTTCAATAGAGTAAATAATGCTATTATTGCTATATTATAGGTTTTAAGTTTTACATGTTTTACATCACCTTGCTAAATTTCTTACAAATTTCATGTTTCCTTTTCAAAGGGAGAGCCAGGATTTCTAGGGCCTCAAGGAGAACCTGGGTTACCAGGCTTGCCAGGAACTAAGGTGAGTATAGATATATATAGATATATAAGTTATTATATATACCACCACAGTCTTTTTAAATCCTTCAGTCTAACATTTGTATCCCAACATTATTATTATTATTATTATTGTTATTATTATTAACATATATTTATATTAGGGATGCACCGAATCCCGGATTTGGTTCGGGATTCGGCCAGGATTCGGCCTTTTTCAGCAGGATTCGGATTCGGCCGAATCCTTCTGCCCGGCCGAACCGAATCCGAATCCTAATTTGCATATGCAAATTAGGGGCAGGGAGGGAAATTGCGTGACTTTTTGTCAGAAAACAAGGAAGTAAAAAATGTTTTCCGCTTCCCACCCCTAATTTGCATATGCAAATTAGGGTTCGGATTCGGTTCGGTATTCGGCCGAATCCTTCGTGAAGGATTCGGGGGTTCGGCCGAATCCAAAAAAGTGGATTCGGTGCATCCCTAATTTATATAGCGCCAACATATTGCGTAGCACTGTACATATTGCGTAGCACTGTAGATGAACAAACCTTTCTCTCTTATTTTACTTTCCATGTGATGGAAATTAAGTATGTTACCAGCCAAGAGGTTGCTGGGCTGAAGCTTTGGGTCTGTACCATATGTTGAATAGACAAAATACAGGATCCTTTTTTTTCAGGCATTAGATCCCCTTTAAAATCAGAATTTGCACTGTGCTTTGTGTCACTAGCTTGGATGTATCTGTCTTCTGTGAAGGACTAATTATGTGCTGGGAATTAAGTCCAGCCTGTCAGTAGGTGAACCCCAGGTCATCACTTCTGCTCATGAGATGGGACTTGTTCTCTTCATACAAACATAACAGATACAATGTGTAAAATAACATGGGAATTACTCAGAGCCCTGTGACTGAGATTGTTATCATTTAAGATCTGATTTAGTAGCAGCTGTATATTTTCTTATAGCTTTTACCCTCTTGTCTTGTGTTTATTTGGCTAGGAATCAGTTTAAATTTCTTTTTCTCTTTATTTTGTGCCATTGCCTTCCATGGATTTCCCACGAAGATGCTGGAAGCTACAGGATCCAACTTCCTAAGCAATTAGGAATTGGAGGATGTAGCACCTAAATCCCATATTTTACACTTTGAATCCATTATCCAGAATTCTTTGGACCCAAGGCTTTTCAGATAATGTTTTATTAGAATTTCGTGTTCTAAGACCTATTTTTGTATAGCACTGACCACCAATCCCTTGGTGGTTGTAAAACTCGCTGCTGCTTTGCCAGTTCTGACTGGTCTTTTAACAAATAACCCCAAATAATCCTAAACAAAAGCACAACATATTGATACCTCCTTTTTACTCTAAATGTATGCTGACAGCCTAAATAATAAGAAGTCAAATTACATGTCATATTGTTTGTATGTTTAGGGGGAACGGGGAGAAATTGGCCCACCTGGAAGAGGAGAGAGAGGCAGTTCTGGATTACCTGGACCAAAGGTAAGCCCCCAACCAATCATTTTTGGCCCTCTGAGATTCTTATAAGTGAGTCCAAATATATGTTCCTGTTTTATAGTTCTGTTTTTGTCAGTGTGTAGTCTTATGTTGAAATGTAATATTGGTCGCTAATGGAGAAATTGATTGCAATGAGAACAATTTTGCCTTTGAGAACACCACTGCGAATTTTATAGTTTGCGCAGTTTATTTAATAAAAATTCTTAATGAAAAAGCTGTTATGTTTGATCCAAAAGTTTACGCCACCCTCAAGCAGGTTCGTAATGTGCAATACAGGTTCGCAATGCAATAAAAGTCTAATGAAGAATATTGTATTGCGACTTGCCAAATTTTTATTCTTATTTGTGTGCAAATTTATTCTCTTTGAGAATTTTATTACATTTGCCTCAATGTATAATTTACAGAAGAAAATAATGATCCACCATTGTGGAGTGATGTATAAATTGGACTCTATCTCCTCTTTTAGAAGAAAGCATTTTAACCACTGGTGCAGTCACTGCATTATAGAATGGCCATCCTGGGGCCTTTCAATGGAAGCATTTGCAATGATCAAACAACTTGCCTTGACTCTATGCCTTAAAAGTTAATTAATATTCCAAATGTATTCCACATCACTTTGTGGGGATCCTGCCTATCCCATACAGCCTATAAATTTCTATTCTTGGAAGAATTTCAACCAATAAACTGGCTGTGGCTGTTAGGATTTAATGCGTCTTAACCCTAATGTCTGTGCTTCTAGTATTCAGACATCATATATATAATATGATATTCATTGGCTGCTGTAGTGGCAACAAACATATTTTTGCCAAATCTTGTAAATCCTTATTTAGTGTAGCGTTCACTTGGATCCTGAATGGAGTCAATGGAGTACAGTAAATCATAATGCTATAATTATAATAACCACTGCACTGCTATAATATTTCTAGTCATTCAGAGCTACCCAAACATTTTGGCATGGTTTAAATATTGTGTTATCTGAAACCCTGACATATATATATATATATATATATATATATATGGTATTCTATAGTGTTTAAGTAAGCCATGAATGAAATAACTACATTTATGCCAGAATTCTGTAGTTTAGAATAGAAAAGAAACATATTGATTTTAAACCTCATTTGGCTTCTATGTTAAAAGAAACAGGACAGGAAAAAGATTGGGGTGGAACTAAAAAAATAAAAACTGGTATACAGAGATTTCCAGAAGGCCAGCCAAATTCCAGGTAGAACAAATAGTGGCAGCATTGAGACAATATGAAGCCTCCCAACAGGTGGCAGTAGGCCACAGAGTTAGTTATTGGGGATAATCAGCAACATGATAAAGCATAATAGCTGGTCCAAAGTGATCCATGTGCATCTTGGTTCCACCAACCCACCAAACATGGAGGGCCTGCTATACACCTCACTATAATAAGGCGCCGCTTCCAGTCTGTTTTTTTTTCCTGATTATTGGGCTCCATCCAGACTAGAATGTGATTAAAACATTGAGTCTCTCACAAACCTGCACAGATTCCCCTGACTAAGGGACCCAACCAAGAAATATAAGGTTTGTGTCTGCTAAGGCCTTTCAAGCTCAGGGCCACACAAAACATAACTTTCCAGTGTCACATTATTCTTGGGACCCCCATTTATAAGCAGTAAACATTCAAGCTAGATAATATTTTTACAAAGCTGATAAATGTGCTGAGCAGATAGGGACTTACCCCTGTGAATATATTATGTTCCTCCATTATTACTTTATGATCTGCTTTGAGAAGCTCATTAGCAATGGAATCCTTCCGCTCATTCAGAACTGACATATAGTTAGTGCTAAGAGAAACCTTTGTGCACCAGTGACATTTACATTTATAGTAAGTGGTTGGTGGCCATGGAAATGACATTCAAATAATAATAGGTAATTATTTTGTACCTGGGCCTTGACAGTATATTTATTAATAGCCCCACACTTACTGACAGGTGAAAATGTATTTAAAAAACTAGTACTGCAATGGTAAATAATGTTTTCTGAGCACCAAGTGT
Source organism: Xenopus petersii (assembly GCA_038501925.1). Lineage (NCBI taxonomy): Eukaryota > Metazoa > Chordata > Amphibia > Anura > Pipidae > Xenopus > Xenopus petersii. The sequence goes on along the minus strand of CM076673.1, from coordinate 58,120,065 downwards.
CTTGGGAACATATCACCATTATCATAAAATGTCATACATTTAATAAATTCCTGATATTAAAGGCAATTATGCTTTTGGATGCTTCTTTTTGGCATGTTTCTCTTTGTATGGGAGCCATGGCTATCTCTTCCTCTGCTTCCTCTATAACCACCTTTGCTCTCTTCTTTTCCAAACTTTGCATGTTACAGGGAGAACCAGGTGAATCAGGATCTAGAGGCCCAAAGGGGTCAAAGGTCAGTAGTACTTGCTTCATGTTTCTATTTTCCAGCTTTTTATTAAAATGTGATGTTCATTTAAAAAAAAAGAATCTTCATATCTTTTTGCATGCGCAGCTAAAACATCACACTTCAATGCTCATTTAATGCTTGGGTTCCACCTAGTGGCTGAACACGTTATTAGAAGTGCATGCCATTGCAGCCATGCTTCTCCCCTGAAATAGCAAATGAAATATGATAAGAAATGGATGGCTGAATTCTGATGAAGTAATGTGATAAAATCAAATTTCTAATAAATAAAATATTATACAGATTCGTTATTCCATGCAGTGCTCCAGCAATGATCAGGCTGGAAAGCAAAGGGATGGGACCCCATTCTTTGAGATAACATTACATTAAGGAGGTCATTTATTACAATCTGAATCCAAAAAAACTCAAAAAATTATATTTTTTTATACTGTAAAATCCAATTTTTTTGTGAAAAAAAAAACTTGAATTTTTTCGAGACTTATTATACCCAAAGGATGAAAAAAGTCAGAACCAGAAAATACTCCACCTCAAACCCTTTTTTGGGCAAAAATCCGAAAAAAACTGACTTCTTGGGGAAAAGTCAGAAAAAAATCAAGTGATTCAGGAAAAAAAATGAAAAAATTCTGCTTGATTTTATAGAGATCCGATTAAATCGTGCTTTTTTAATAATAAATAAGGACCAATCGTGGATTCTAGTTTGGTCAGACTTATTTACATAAATACTCAGTCTATCCGTGGAGTGTCAGAACACTGGAAGGGTCCAAATATCATTGATTATACAATTTGCCACATAAATTTGGCAGCAAATTTGGACAGACGACGTCCAATTTTGGTGCACCGGCATCCAATTCGGCCCATCGGTTGGGGACCCCTGCCATAGACGTGTTATTAGAGGGAAGTAAAATAATTTATAAAACCAACATTTGTGCAATACCAGGGACTGGAATTTGTTTTTAAAGTTTTATTTTTAAAGTAGTTTACTGAGTTTTACAAATAAACTTATTTTACATCTTGCAATGACTTCTCCAATAGCTTTCATCCCCCTATTTTTTTTTTTACCTTTTTAATAAAATTTCGTTTTTAAAAATGAATTTCATTTTCCACCCACTCACATGAACTTTGTAATCCAAGTCAGCAATATATTTGATACATTGATAAATTGTTCAGCAATATCAGTTAAACAACAACAATAAATATGTCAATAGTAACAGTTACTCTGTTGCAGACTATACTAAAATTTTGGGGTGCATGCTCAGTAGGTGCTGAAGTTTCTGGTGCTACAGGGTGGTTTCTCGACTAATGTAATTGTAGCAATTTGGAATATCAGCGATCTGGCTTGCTGAGTTGCTACTGGGGAAAAATAATGAAATTGAGTTCCGGAGCAAGGGGAAAGCAGAAGAGGCACATGCCTAGGGTGCAAAGGTGGTGGAGGAAAAGCCCAACACCCACAACAGGCACAATTTAACACTATACTGCATTGAGAATACTTTTTCTCCCCTTATTCAGGTTTTGACCATCTGGTATTTGTTACTATAAAACACTGTAATGTACTGTATATGGGAAAGTAGAACATTTGGAGGCTTATTTATCTGTATTTTAATTTTGGTGGTTTTAGAGGTTTTTGATACCACTATTAAACTATCATTCTCTAAAACAACAAATAGTTACATAGTTACATAGTTAAATCGGGTTGAAAAAAGTCCATCAAGTTCAACCCCTCCAAATGAAAACCCAGATATACCCATATCTATACTAACTATAGAGCTTAGTATCACAATAGCCTTTGATATTATGTCTGTCCAAAAAGTCATCCAAGCCATTCTTAAAGGCATTAACTGAATCAGCATCACAACATCACCCGGCAGTGCATTCCACAACCTCACTGTCCTGACTGATGTGAAGAACCACCTACGTTGCTTCAAATTAAAGTTCTTTTCTTCTAGTCTAAAGGGGTGGCCTCTGGTACGGTGATCCACTTTATGGGTAAAAAGGTCCCCTGCTATTTGTCTATAATGTCCTCTAATGTACTTGTAAAGTGTAATCATGTCCCCTTGCAAGCACCTTTTTTTCCAGAGAAAACAACCCCAACCTTGACAGTCTACCCTCATAATTTAAGTCTTTCATCCCTCTAACCAATTTAGTTGCACTTAGTCTCTGCACTCTCTCCAGCTCATTTATATCCCTCTTAAGGACTGGAGTCCAAAACTGCACTGCATACTCCAGATGAGGCCTCACCAGGAACCTATAAAGAGGCATAATTCTGTTTTTATCTCTTGAGTTAATGCCCTTTTTTATGCAAGACAGAACTTTATTTGCTTTAGTAGCCACAGAATGACACTGCCCAGAATTAGACAACTTGTTATCTACAAAAACCCCAAGATCCTTCTCATTTAAGGAAACTCCCAACACACTGCCATTTAGTGTATAACTTGCATTTATATTATTTTTGCCAAACTGCATAACCTTGCATTTATCAACATTGAACCTCATTTTCCAGTTTGCTGCCCAGTTTTCCAACTTAGACAAATCACTCTGCAAAGTGGCAGCATCCTGCATGGAACCTATAGTTCTGCATAATTTAGTATCATCTGCAAAAATAGAAACAGTACTTTCAATGCCCACCTCCAGGACATTAATAAACAAGTTGAAAAGCAAGGGACCTAGTACAGAGCCCTGTGGTACTCCACTAACAACACTGGTCCAATTAGAAAATGTTCCATTTACCACCACTCTTTGTAGTCTATCTTTTAGCCAGTTCTCTATCCAGTTCTCTATCCAGGTGAAAAAGCACGAACAAAAAAAAAACACTGAACCCTGATAAAAAAAATGAATACCTCTAAAACCTTTAGAAATTTGATCTTTTCAGGCAATTACTACCGAAAAATGTCCAAAAACCTCTAAAAGTCTGAATTGATGATTAAAAATAAGATCAGCACAGCTCTCATTGACTTCTATAGGACATTGACAACTTTTACTTGGCAAATTTTTGTATTATAGGTTTTTACACTTAATAAATCTCAAATGTTTAGAGATTTTAAGAAATATAGAAAAACCACAAATTATTTAATAATGTAAAATAGAAATCGTGCACAAGTGGCTTCTCATTCATTGTTGCTTTACTTTATCAGGGTGATACTGGAAGCCAAGGAGATTCTGGCCTGATTGGTCCTAGGGTAAGTGACAGTCATGTTATTCATACACATAAAGGGGATATCAGCATATTATCATGCAGAATGAAGAGTTTTAGACGTAGCTCTTGTGTTTATTCCCTCTTCCATGCTGGAGCACCCTTCTACTGTTGCCTTTATATTTATGGGTCTGACACAGGGTGCTACATTTAGCAGGGTTGCATTAAGTATAGGGCTCCCCTGTGGTACAATTAAACACTGCCTCCTTAAAACTACTGAATATCACTTATGTAAAGGGTGTGCATTTGGATCTGTCTTCCCTTACATTTAAAACTTGGTGGAAATCTTGGGGAGAGTGGTCCTACTGGAATTCTGAGCTGTCAACGTGCATTATGATGAAAAAAAAAACCTGTCGATTTGCTCCAATATTTTGCAATTTGCCTAGCATGATAAATCCACCCTGTAATTTGTAACCTGAAATAATGGAATAAAATCATATATAGGAATATTAGTAGTTACTGAGGTGTTTCATTGCAATTAAACAGCACCAGGCTGTGGGCCTAAGGCTTTTAATTGGGGTATACAACTCAGCCACAGCTACGTTTATTTTCTATAAACTTATACACAAGTTTTAATAAATTATGGGGCACAAGTGACATCACTAGGCATCACGAGATGACATCTCCTACACCAATTAAAATAAAATCTTAAAGTATATATATGGCTCTTGTGTGTGTGGGATCTCAATTCACTTTATGGGGCAAATTTACTAAAAGGCGAAGCGACTAACGCGGACGAAATTTCGCCAGTGTGATGTCATTTCAGTACTTTGCCGATTTACTAATGGTCGCTGACGTAACTTTGCTAGTGAAGGAGATATACTCTAGTGGTACTTCGCTCCCTAAAGCCTGGCGAATTTGTGCTCTGGCGAATGGACGTAACTACGCAAATTCACTAAGATGCAGATTTTACTGAACATTAGCAGACTTGCCTTCGCCACCTCAGACCAGGCGAACTGCAATATGGAGTAGATAGGATTTTCTAAAAAAATAGTTGAAAATGTTTCTAAGTCCCAAAAAATGCTAGTGTCTTTTTTCAGGATGATAGGCTGAAAAAGGCCGTAAATTTTTATTGGGAGGTAAACAGTTTCCCTCTACATTTCCTTACATTTGGCACATAAACTATACACTGGGCTCATGTGTAGGGCAATATAACAACTTTATTTTATTTTATTAAGGTTTCCCAGGCTTGTGTAATGTAATGTATTTGATGCAACATATACGTCCGTTGAAATTTAACTTCCCGCTGTATGCAAATTAGGCAACGCTATCGCAATTTCACTTCATTTGGCGCAGTAACGATAGCGAAACCTTTCTTCGCTTGTCGCTTTAATGATAGCACAACTTCGCCATCGCTCAGCGCCCTGGACGCACTTTGGATTTTAGTGAATTTGCGTCGTTATGGCGAATCTACGCCTGGCGAAGAGTTGCGCTGTGAGCGAAGCCGTTGGTGGCAAATTTTTGGAGGTTACTGAATTTGCCCCTATGAGTCAGCTTTACAACCCAAAACTACACATATCAACTTTATTTGGAATATATTAAAGCAGATCAAACCCATAGGTTAAGAATCAATGTTAAACAGTGATGTCATCTGCTTAGTGGTGTTGATTCATATGCCATATAGACTTACAAATATTTAGATTTAATAAGGGTGTGCGGTCATATTACAGCTTTGACTATATCAATTTTTGTATATCCCTGACAGGGGCCTCCAGGTCAAAAAGGAGATCAAGGGGCTACTGAGATCATAGATTACAATGGGAATATTCAGGAAGCCTTGCAGGTATGTGTTTCAATAAACTTAGCTTGGGATTTACTTTCTAATTTATGACTATTGGATTGTGGAATAGCCTTTGTTCCAAAGCGTGTCTTTATTGACTGCTGTGTTTTGGGATAGTACATTAATCACAATGATTGTCTAGCAGCTGTTCTGTTTCTCTTAATGTCTCCTTGAATACTGCCGGCTAGCGGAAATAGACTGATATTTTCCTGTTAAGTGTCTTATATCAGCTTTTGAGGATGCAAATGATTTATGGTTACTTCAATATGCTGCCAGGAGTATTGAAGATAGTAACTAGTTATTCCTCTGTAATGAATACCATAGTCTACTCTTTCATTTGGGAAATAGAAATAGTGATAGCTGTATTAAATTCTTTCTGCAAAACTAGCCTCACTCAAGACAGATATGGAACTTACCTAATCCCTTAGACAGAACTGTTTGGGGAAATAGAGATGTCAATGATTTATATCAAAAGGAGTAATCTGACTTTGCAGTATAATGTAATAATGAGTATAATCTTATTTCTTGTTGCTGTGCCTTGTCATCAGAGGATTACTGCCATTACTGTTACGGTAAAGCTATCCGCATGGTGTGCTGTGTCCGCCCACCTTGTCTTGTGTTCTCTCCCTTTGCATGCCTAGACACACTTTCCTCACCATAATCCATAGATATGTATCATGTCAATGAATAGCATACTGGCCTATTATTGCATGGATCATTACTTGTGTAACCCTTCTTGTGGTTACCCATTCTGATTCAGGAGGATACACTTTTGCCTAGTGCATTGGTCTTGCACTGAAATACTACAGGCATTGGGCTTACACTCCGGCAAACAACTCTATTCTATACTGAGCTTAAAGGACCAGTTTAGTGGAAAAATAAAAACTGGGTAAATAAAAAAAATTCTACTATAGTTAGTTAGCTAAAAATGTAATCTATAAAGGCTGGAGTGACTGAATGTGTAACATAATAGCCAGAATCCCACTTCCTGCTTTTCAGCTCTCTAACTCTGAGTTAGTCAGTGACTTGAAGGGGGGCCACATGGGACATACTGTAACTGTTCAGTGAGTTTGCAATTGATCCTCAGCATGCAGCTCAGATTCAAAAGCAAACATGTGCCCCCTCAAGTCACTTACTGCCTGGTAACCAATCAGTGAAAAGCAAGAGAGCTGAAAAGCAGGAAGTAGTGTTCTGACTATTATATTAGACATCCAGTCACTCCAGCCATTATACAATACATTTTTGGATAACTAACTATGTTAGAAACATTTTTTATTTTGCACAGCCTATCTATTTACACAGTTTTTATTTTTATACTGAACAATTCCTTTAACGTATTCTTTAAATCTATTTATCCCACAGTAAGAGTCAAGTGTGATATGTAATCCTTATAATTACTCACTCCAACTGAACAAAAGGTCCATAGTCAACAATTTTGATAAAGATTATGTAGATATAACACAAATGGCGGAATGGGTTTAACAGCATGCATTCAATTGGGCAATTTATTATGCTAGAGCAAAACTGACTCCTATGCAGCCATCTTTTCTCCGCAGTGATCTCCCCCCAATGGGTCAATTTATTTACTTTAGAGCACTGAGCTCTAACATCCCTCACAATTGCTGACATCAAGTCAGTATGGTTACCACTATATCTGCCCCATTGTTGCGTGACCATACTCCAATAGAAAGTAAGGTTAATTTGGATGGTTAAGGGAGAATTCGTAAATAATATTTGCACAGATTGGCACCACTTGATAGCTCTGTCACAAAGTTATCTGATGTTTTACATAGTTAATGAAAGAAATACCCTTTCATAAAATTGTTTATACATCAAAAAAGGTAAAGCCATTGGATGATTATGGTAGAACTACTAGGGAGATTCTGTTGGATGTGGTTGGATAAACAGATTGTATCTTACAATTCAGATAGAGTTGAACATGTCTTAAAATAATGGAACTGATAGAAAGATCTAATTTGTAAACAACAATAAAAATGAATCCATAAAACACAACTATTAGAAGGGAATGCTGATTAGATTTTACATCATAGCATGAAGGATCAAATTTTGTAGCATCTTAAAAATCATGTGCCAGCCCATGCAGGTAAGAGGCAATTATGTTACAGGCCATAATATCCCAAAACACAGATGTGTATTGTGCTCATAAATAAAATCAAATATTACACATTGTTGGTGAGTATTCATATACACAGGTATATGTTTACTAATGAACATCCTTATAGCTGAAGGTTCTCCCAGCAAAGGCAGAAAAAGAAACAACAGGAATACTATATAGAGAATACACCAATAAAATGCACATCTGTATAGGTAGACTTACAAAATGACCACTTTGCTGGTCTATAAATTAGTGATGAGTTAAATTTTTCACTAAGTTTCACTGCAAATTTCTCGAGCCAACCTATTGCATCAAAAAAATTTCATCCATAGACTTCAATATATTTTGGCAAATTTTGACAGTTTTGCTAATTAACTAAACAGGTCAGATTCACGTATCACTATTTATAATGTGGTATTTGTTGATTCTAACCAATTGGGCAGTCTCAACATATGGGGTGTTATGTTCAAATGTGATTAGCTTCATTCATTTATTTTTGTTTATCAACAGGGACCGCCTGGACCACCTGGGCCACCTGGTTTGCCAGGACCAAAGGTGTTTTGATTTAACTTTTTTATTTATAAATGTATTGTGTATCTTATCCTTATTTTACTGCAGCCGTAAAGTGCTGATGCCCCCATACTGGCATAACATTTAACTTAAGGCAGACCTGTTAAAGGTTAGATTTTTATTTGTATAAGAAAATGTTACTTTTCATTTGCTAACCTTGGACTGTATGTACTCTTAGGACACATTACAGCTCAATGACAATACTATTTACCATTTGATCAAAAATATTATTGTTGTTTCTAAATGAGAGCAGTGTCTGAAATATTTTACTTTTACTTTCTTCCCACTCAATAGAAATAAAGACTGTACCCATCCATTAGTATCAAGATAGTTTCCCACCCCTTTACCTACTGTATATGCATTCTACATAAGTACTTCCTATTTGGCCCAAATATATATTCCCACAACTTTCTCTTCTTAGTGTTTATTCCACCACTTTCTCCCCATTCACACAGGGCCACAACAGTTATTTAAACAATCCCAAACCTGCAACCGTCAATCTATTGTGTCCTACGACACCAGCATACTCCGCTTATCATGAGTTGTTGAATGCTATTGGCCATAGGACTGGGGCAAACATTGACCATGTGGCTATGTAACCCGAAGTTTTCTAGTCTCCCCTATTATTTCTTAACTTGAAATGTGCATGCATTGTCTCCTACTTTATGTGACACCACATGGCCATTAACATTGCAACAGGCAATCAATTGTTGCTTTTAATTACGCTGCATGAGTTGTCTAATACACTTCAGCTGTAAACTATCACAAAGTAAAACAAAGTTAGGTTAGGTGATTGAAATGTGAAAGAAAAAAAGTCATAACTATTTCAATGTATCAGATATGCTGCATTTAATTTTGAAACTGAAGAATATTCACTATCTGACCTAACCCCTGTTGTTGGATTACAACTCCCAGTGGACGGCTGTTTCTGGACATTAGTGGGGAATGTAATATGTTTCTTTTAGCGACCATGTTTGTGTCCTTTTTGACCGATTACGAACCTCAATGACTTCCTTGCAAAGTTTGCGACCACATAGCTTTTGTGAACATGAGCAGTGTATGTAATAACATTTTGCAATCATAAAGCTTATTTTGCGAGTAAATATTTAATGAAACTTCAGAGCAGGTGTTAATGCTAACCTTTTCCTAGTGATATAATATTTGCCAGTGAATGATTTTACATTGCAAGCAGTGCTAAATATTCATGCCATTTTAAACATAGCTTGCGTTTTTTAATTACATGCCCCCTTAGAAATTTTAGCTGAAGGTTCTTAGGTTGGACATCCACAGATATGAATAATCCCACAATGCTTAAGATGTTTTTCCTAAAGTACAATTTGAAGACTAACATACATTGTTTCTACAGGGTGATGGAGGTTCTGTTGGTCCTCCAGGAGTTGATGGGGAGGAGGTAAGGTTAACAATTATATATCTTGATACTGTGGATATTAGCAGGAGGGTAGCTAGGATTGTTTGTACTGACGAATCAAAAAAAAAAGAATCACTCTTTGGCTTGTCTGAGATTGTCTGTGGGATGTGTTACTGCAATAGAAATTGCCATATTTGATAGATGCTCCTTTGAAAAGTTGATTATAGGCATTAGTGTTTTATTGTGTGTTTTATAAATCAGACTCAAGGCCTTTTTCCTGTGGTTACCAACGCAAGTGCAAATTGCTCCCCATGGTGCCGATACATAGAGCACTTGCAGTTGCATCTAAGGCAGAGTCAAGCAGCTGGTGCAGGGAGTAGCTCAAACAGACATAGGGGAACCCTATACTTTTAAATAAAAACATTTCTGCTTAAACTAAAACCAACGATTTGCCCTTATTTATCAATAAAAAAAACCAAAAAATCGGATCTGGAAAAAACCTCTTCGGATTTCACAGGAAAAACTAGCACCAAACTCCATTTAGCATGTTTTCAATGTTGAATTTTCGGATTCAGATTTGGGGCATAATAAATGGTGAAAAAAGGTGGGCGCTGTGAAAAAATTGTGCTTTAATAAATTACCCCCTTAATGTCTGCCTTTAGCATTGTGACACTCCTGCCTTTAAATCCTGAATAGCATGCAAAGTAGGGACATGTCAGGGGACACACAATGTTTCATAAGTAACGAAATCTGGACCAGTGATCATTTTCAATGAGGGTTAACAGTACATTCTCTGTCTTAAATATATGTAGTAGTTGTGTTATGTAAAGATGGCAAATAATCATAGACCTAAGCTATTGGTGCTGTTAGATTTCACAATTCAGAAAACAAGAGCCATGTTTAATACTGTAAATTGCTTTTTGTTATCTGCACTACTACATTTTGCAGTTCAGTTCAGTTTTAAAGCTGTGCAATCCTAACGCTCTACATAAACTCAAAGACAGCTTAAGTCTAATGCCTGAAACAACCAGATATGGTCATGCGCCTTAAGTGCAATTTAAAATGAAATGAGGCAAACCTGGGGGAATTAAAGATTGCCAGAGCCTGATACTTGATAGAAATCCGTGCTGCTGGGGACATACACCTGCATTGCTTCAAGTTCTGTACTATTTAGTATATGTGCTGATCTGTCTTTTTTTCATCTCTTTAGAATATCCCTTTCTAATTAAGTTTTTTTTATCCAAAAGAAATAACAAAAAGTTCTGTAATTTAAATTTTCTTTCAGTGATTTGGAATGGTTTATGTTGGAACGTAATTACTAGGTAGAAGCATTCAATGATGGATTGATGTAGCGGCTTGCCTGATATATTCAGTGAATCTGAGCGCCGCTCATTGCTAATGGTCAATTACCTGTCACATTAATCCCAGCAAGTTGTACTAGGAAAGCAAATCAAGGTCTTTTCATAGTCACTTTTCAATCCTAATGGTATTAATCACTTCTACATTTTTCACTGCATACCCTTCAAATGGAGTTCAACTTCACGGCAGGATAAAAAGCTGTGCTTATATCACAGTGGCTAATTGATTTTCAAGAAATCCAATCCAATTTTCATGTTAATAAATTCTAATAACATGTTTTATCAGGGACCTAAAGGATCAAAGGGTGACCATGGTGATCCTGGAACATCAGGAGAGAAGGGAGGAATTGGACTCCCTGGTTTGCCGGTAAGTACAATAACCTGTAGGAATGAGTCGTGCCAGCACTTGGGCACATTTTTATATTGTTCAGTTGAGTCAGCAGTTGGTGCACAGATTCACTAAATTTAATTTTACACCACTAAACAATGCAAAAATCATAAACATAAGATATAACAAAGTTCTTATTTCCTTCCAGGGTGCAAATGGAATGAAAGGAGAGAAAGGAGATCATGGTTCCCCTGGGCCTCATGGAGCTTCTGTGAGTACAATATACAATACCACTACATCTCTAGTTTCTGCAAACTCTAGTTCCTAACTGAAGATAGTGGGAGATGCAGGTCACAAAAGAAGAAGAGTCACAAGTTTGACATAACATTCATTTTCAATCATATAGCTACAGTAAATATATATTACATGATTATTCATTTTTAATATATGTTCCTTGAGGTCATTTATCAAGGAATCACATGAATTTAATATGAATTTATTCATTAAAAAATTTAAAAACTTTCGAAGTCTCACCTTCTAAACGAAACTTATCAATAACATTCTGCTTGGTGAACCATATCAAGGTTTCCCACCTGTCTCATTCTTTGATTAGAACATCAGTGCAGGGCTCCATTTCTATTACCGACGATAATAATCCAATATTTTGGCGTTTGCAGCATAATTATCAGCCAGATACACTCAGCTGTTCATTCAGTCGTACTACTGCGGGGAGTGTATCTACATCTTTCATTTTTGGGTTAAAACAGAAGTGATGGGGAAATGAATTGGAAATGTAAAAAAACTGATGTTACTGATCTGTAGCTCACTGTTCTATGCATGGGTTTTCTAATTTCCATGCGTGTGCACTGTAATACTGGTGACTACAGGACATTTGAAATTGCATTAAAGCATAAATATTTTATATGAAATTGCAGTAGATCTATTTTATCTTAAAACTATTTTCACAGATCATTGGCCCCCCTGGATCTCCAGGACCACATGGCCCCCCTGGACCTATGGTAAGCTCTTTAGACTTTTTGGGTTCTGGATTCCCCTTTTGTAGGGCCTTCCTTAGATCAAGAGTCTCAGTCTAATGAAGAGTCTGTGCCTTTGCTGTGGATTCCCAAGGAGGAACAATGAAGAGATAGAACTATATGCAGCCAGTTGGTGCTCCTGGTGGCCTGAAGGAGCTAATTCCAATGATAGGGACCAGCCAAACAGTTTCAAAGTCAATCTACTGGCTTATTAATACAGCTTTATTAGCAATGTCCTTTATTTGTATAATTATGGTTTATTGAATACACAGAAACAGAATTTCTGCTCATTGGTAGGCCTCAAAAAACAAAACCTTCTCTACACACAACATTGACATTAAATCATATGGGTTAGTGAGATTTGCCCATTAACTAATGTTAATGTATTTCTCCATTTGCTCCAATGCCAGTTAAAATCAATAACTCTGACATTTAAAATCTTACAGGGACCACATGGACTAACAGGGCCAAAGGTAACTTTATGAAACATCATTTTCCTTCAATGAATGCACATTGCAGATTTGAATGTTTGTCAGATTGAATAATACTTGCATGCATAAATGTTGTATTGGATGTTTGTGTAATTGTTATTTGTAGTTTGTGTGTAAACCTTAAAGCTCCTACTCCCATTGTAAGTGCTATGGAATTAAGAATTAGCTATACAATCTACATAAAATGAGGGCTCATTGATTACAGCAATGAGCCCTGGTCTCCCTCAGCCCTTTAGCCCATCAGGCCATTAGTTGGGATTAGTGATGTGCAGGTCGGGTTTTCCCCGAGCCGCACCTGCCCGATATCTGTCCTCCCTCCACCCACGCCCGAACCCGACCAACCCGCGGGTAAGGGGCCGGCCCGCACATCACTAGTTGGGATCCCTGGTGCATAGCATAAGTTAATAGACAAGATAGATAGCTAGACAGAGAGAGAGAGAACCAGTTTAAGTATAGCTACTGTAAATACAAGGAATGCTGCATTTGCCTTGTTGCTCCAAACCCAGCCTCTGGATTTCAACCAAAGGTAACACCACATGGGCTACCACAGGCCCACTATGTTCTGTCAAGCAAAATATATTACAAACAATGCTAAGCAAATATTTATTATGAAAATATCTATATCCCAAAGTCAGACTAAACACTACTACTTTAATTTAAGTGAGCTTAAAGGTTTACACAATAATGTGCTGCACATTCAAATCTGGCATCTGCCCTATGGCCACAAGACATTGGCACAATTGGACTTTATATTGTTTGCACTCCAAAATAACCGATTCTAAAACTAATCTGTAACAAGATACATTTTAAATTGAAATGAGAAAGAGCTGTTTGTGAGCACCTGTAGGCACAGGAAACCCCATTTTCAACCTAAGTGAATGGAATGGAGTAAATGAAATTAAACATACAGCCTGTTTTTTTAAGTATGAAATATCAATGGGTTTTTTTTTTTAACATTTCTTGCACTAAACAAGGCAAAATCTGAAATTAGAAGTCCTTTTCTACTTCCTGTTCATCCTAGCATAATCAAAACAAATCACCAGTCCACTAAGAATCCTCTTTATAAAGGGTTATGTCTCATGTGAAACTCTAACAAAAGTTGTAGTTGGAGGAAGGGAGGGGTTTGTGCATACAGAGGGCTTTAAGGTGAACTGCTGGTTTGATTTGATTGTGTTTATACAAGCAAAAGGAGAAGAATTCAAATTTATTGTCAATTTCAGATTTTAACCTGTTTAATGTAATAACAAAAACCATACATATTTTTATTTAAAGCAATAGACAATAAGGGGCAGATTTATTATGTGGTGTAAATAATGGTAGTACAATTCACATACATTGCCAGGCATTGTCAAGTAAAAAATGGCATAAAAATGGCATAATTTTTATAAGCATTTTTCCACTGGAACTTACTTACAAAGGTCTGAAGCAGTCTAAAAATAACATTGGAAAATCTGGTATTCACATAAAATATGATACACCTTCGTAAATTCGCCATGTATTTTACACAGCTTTTTACGTGTTTTTCATTTTACACATTTAACGCTATTTTGGGCTATATTAGACCAATAAAGGTTAATATCCAGCTAATCAGTAGAGCAAGGTTTACACTCGACTCTAACACACAAGGCAGAGGCTTCAATATGTGGAAGGTAGGAAGGAATGGTGCAGTTGCACAACAACTCACATAGACTGCTGTGCATAAAAATAACATAAAGGATGCCAGAAGGGTCTTGCAGCAAACAAACAAAATACCTTTTATTGTAGAATTTAATAGATCCACAGGGTAAATTCATGAATCCACAGAGGCTACGTATTATCAGATGTTCTAGAGCCAGGACAGTTAGGCAGATGCAATACACTGTGACACCATGTGGATGCAGCTAGGGAATTTTAAGGTGCACCTCTAGGTTGGAATGTCCTGGCGTGGCCTGGATCTAATCCAGTGGAATAACCAGGGAGAATGAATCTAAAGCCCAATTCCCTGTCCAGGCAGACTTCTAGGGGAAAGCTACTCCCTTCTACAATCCTGGTTGGAGCACAGACTGCTCATGCTATTTAACCTATCTTACTCTCATAGAGAGTACTATAAAATGATCTAACCTGTCACTGGCTGGCCTAATTCATGGGGTCCCTGCTCCCCGACTTATCAGTAGAGGTATAGGTCTCTCTAGGGCAGAACAGCTTTGCTAGGCCTTGGTTTACCCAGGCTCCCTGGCACAGATCCAGCTGGGTCAGCAACCAGAAACCAAAGAGAAAGAGCCACCCCTAACCAGGTACTAAGTGTGGCATAGTGGTCATAGGCCAGTGGGCCAGTAACAGAAATATGTAAATGAAGTGCCTAGATACATGGGCATCTCCCCAGCAACTAGGGAGATAAGGAAGTGTAGAGATTTCAAGCCATAGGGTCTCTACACACAGCATAATAAATAGGCTGCTATGTATGTTCAGCACACCCCTATTTATTGAATAATGTTGAAAAATGGGAGTATACATCTACTTTAAGCTCACAGCGGATCATTATAAGGTTGTATGTATTATGTGCTCTAGATGTACCAGATATGGATTTGCAGTTCTTTCTTTAACTGATTCTATTCTGTACCAGCTTATGCAGCCGACAAACACAATTGGCATTTACTTTTACATTTAGGGTGAACCAGGGCTAAATGGTCTTAAAGGATTGAGGGGTGAGCCAGGTCAAAAGGGTGAAAGAGGACCACTGGGTCTTCCAGTAAGTAAATTAACTTCATTTTGCCTCAATCCATGTGCTTTTCTATTCTTTATTTTACTTTATTTCTCGACCAGTGGCTGGATGTAAAGGTAAAATATACCCATCGCATTAATATATCCTCCAGATATTTCCCTTAAATGGACAGTAAAGCATCAAGGCAAGGCATATATTATGTCCACATATGTGCTGTATATTTTCAGTTAAAGTACAGCATGATTAGGAGCTGACATATTCAGTGCAACATAGCTGATGACAACATGTATAATGGTTAAAATGAGTTACTGTATGCTATATCAGCATTATAGCAGCACCTACTCAAACTATAATTATTTATAAATGTAGACCAGTAATGTCTTGTTCACACAGTAAGCTATCCCCTCATACATTACTGTCTATTTAAAAGGTATTATCTTTTCTAAAAAATTTTATTGTAAAATGGGAGACTAATGTTTCGGCCCCCTCCGAGGCCTTTCTCAAACTGTCTAATTGTTTGTAAGAATGCCCTAAATACAATCCTTTTTAATGGCATATCATCTTTGCATACATATATCACATGCACAGTGCTGGAGCAGAAGAAATAAACGTGTTTTCCTTGTTTTTCTTATGCATAGCATTATATTCTGTGCTTCCTTACTCCCTATTAATTAACCTGACACCTCCAGTGTGTTTATATTTATGTTCGTTTTGTACTTGCTCACTCTGTTGGTGATGTCCAAGTTGTTCTGTCAACAAATAAATCATGTCATAGTTTGAGTTCTGCTTGCTTATCCTGATATGTGTGTGAGATTATTAGGAAATCATTTCATGGGAAGTGTTGCTTGCCTGCTTAGTCTCATCATTTTGTATCCATCCAGTTGTATTAGATGAATGAGTCTGACTCTCTGTTGTATATCTACAACTACCAGTATCTGTGATGGGGAGTTGGGAGTTGTAGTGTGATATATATATAAATTTGAATGTGTTTGAAATAAGTACATAAAGCACTTGGGATATTCCACCCATGGTTATTTAGAGTAAAACATCTAATAAAACGCTAGGGTCTTGCTTATTTTTCACATATTTTTCTTTTTGTGTGTGTTTCAATGTACTCCATCAGAGGGCACCAGATCCAAAAGAAAAGCAGAGCATATGCATATTCATTTTACTTTACATTTTAAACCACACAAACTATATAACACAATAATATGATGTTATAATATGAGATTCTATTCTATTCTATTAGCTTCCATATTCCTGGACTGTATATAATGAAGCCTTGTCGACGCATGATGATGACCCTGATCTATCCCTATAAGTCTTTCTTTCTTTCTTTCTTTCTTTCTTTCTTTCTTTCTTTCTTTCTTTCTTTCTTTCTTTCTTTCTTTCTTTCTTTCTTTCTTTCTTTCTTTCTTTCTTTCTCTCTTCTCTCTTTCTCTCTTTCTTTCTATCTTCTGTATGTTAAGTCTGTATAATGAGCTGTGTATCTCAAAGAAATTCTTATTCTGTAATGGTTTGAAAGAGAAAAGTTACAAATTAAATCAGTATTGAGAAATATACATATGAATGCCATGCATATTTTTGTGTGAACCAACAAAATAACACAATAACACTGGTTTCTTCTCTTAAAAGTAGCTAAAAATCATCTCAAACAGTGATTGAACCTGATAGGCCATACATCAGTCTTTGTTATAACCTCCAGTGTTGTTTTGTTCTTACCAAGTCCAATGTATTTGTTGTATTCATTAGTTTCACATTCTTGTCATCCATGTTATACTCATCATCTATACCTCCACCTAATCATACAGGGAGCATCTGGCTTAGACGGAAAGCCAGGACCCAGGGTGAGTGCCACGTCTGTAAGACAGAGCAATTGAGCTACTAAAAGAATAGACCTGCTAAGAGATACAGAACATAGCCTGTAGGTCTTATTCTATTGGCTATTATGTGGGGCCATAGAATAAATAGCATCCTTATGGTGTCCCTGACAAAACCATAGACTATGTAAACAGCTGTATTAACGCTATACTGTTGTTCCCTCAACCAAACTCTGACTATTAGGAAATATTTGGAAATATCGGTCCAGTTATAAGCTTGCTAAAGATAAAGTTTTTAGTGAAAAGGGGAAAGTAATCAAAGCAATAAGTTTCAGACTTTAAAATTGTAAACAGTGCTCTCTGTGCCTTATTTATGATGTTTTAATTAGCTATGTCAGCTCATCCATAAACTAGTTGAAAGAGCAAACAAAGATATATGGATTATAATCTTATCAGTTATAGCTAAATCTTCTAATACATATTCTTACCTAGTAAGAACTAGAATTATAGCATGAGTGGAACAGCGGAGCCTCTTAGTCCTCAATAATTATGTAGGTGTAATATTATTATATTATTTCACATCATTATGCCAGGTAAATATGGCAACTTGTCCCAGCTTCAGTTTTAGGGGCAGATAGATTTATCTCATGTTTCTGACCCAAACCTGCCTTTACGGTCCATATCAGTTGCTAGATTGTATTGGTGTGCTCCAGTTAATGTACTAAAATCAATCACATGATTGGTCAATCTGCAGAGTAAATTTCAAGTAGGGAGCACTTTATAAAGCTGAAAAGTTAAGAGTTACATATTGAGTGAGCTATGTACTATCATATTCAGGTATGCAGAGTCATGGCCTAAACACTTGTATTGAATTAGCATCATTTTGAAGTTCTATAAGAAAACATCATTAATATGTACTGTATTTAGTTCTATCTGAATTATTTGACCTTTTTTGAATGCCTTCATGTCTGCTATCCTTCTATATATTTTCAAAGGAACGTTTCAACACTTTTTTTTTACTTAAAGCATGAATTTTCTTTAAGAAGGCATGAGATTGTCTCTCAAACATCTGAGGTCGCCAGGTTATGATCTTCAATCAATCTTTAGCATTACTCTGGCAGTTCATGCTGATTCATACTCTCTATAAAAGAACTCAGTGTCCTGCATATTAGTGAAAATGAAAAAGAGAATGCATTAACATTACTTGTGACTATGTGATCATCCATTCATCTTCCTGTCTTTTATGTGTGTCTTGTTCAGTATGTTCTGTTCCATGACATTTAACATAATGTATGTTATTCAATAATCGAGCTGCATGCTAACCTAACAGCATTTCTTTATTCATATACAGCATATGACATTTCTTCTGAAAAGGGAGGGCAAGGATACCTGTTATAAACACAGCTGGGCAGATGGCTTAAAAATATTAATTTGTGGTTTCATTTCTAGGGGAACGATGGCCCCATTGGTCCTTCTGGTCCAGCAGGTCCAAAAGGAGACAGAGTGAGTATATAAAGATTAAGATATATTTTTATAAGAACATTAATATCTTGCTTCGTATCATGTAATAATGTATGGTGTTGTTCTTTATTTCTATACCATGTTCTGTGAGTGGGCATGTAGAATCACAAGCATGTCAAGCTGGAGTTATATGGTGTATTCATACAACAGCTTTACGTTTTTGAATAATGAAAGACCTCCAACATCTTGAGGGTCACACTTTTCCTATAATATTTTTATCCATCATACATGGGGCCAAAATGCTAGTTTACCATGACAGGTTGCTTCACTAGGGTATGATTGGATGTGCTCTGTTTTGCCTGATACAGGCTATAATAATCTAAAAATGTGCCAGTGATAGTGTTCCATGAGAAGAAAAGGAGTCTGTCAGATGTATTGTTTAATATAGAGCAAAACACTCATGTCCAGGAATACTTCTTCTATTCCTATTCCACTATAGTCCTGTCACAAAAGCCAAAATAGTACAATGGGAACTAACATCAATGCTATAAAACACAAGACCCTGCATTTGAGAAGGAGCAATAAGGTGCAGGAATTCCTAACACCATTCATCACCTACTTAGAACATTTTGAGCCTACCTACCTATTTTATATTGGTTGTTCCAGGGGAGTCCGGCAACCCTGCATTAAAAAGCTACGGTTAAGGCAAGATTCATCTATATTTGATGCATTACTTATTGTTTTCATTATTAGCAGTGCCTTCAAGGAGGGCCTTTTCTGAAAGATCTGGAAAGGCTAAGATGATATCAGCAAGTCTGGTATTAATATTGCATTTGTCTATCCTATCAAGGGAGAAAAAGGAGTTGTTGGGGATCCAGGACCACGAGGACCTTATGGTTTACCTGTAAGTACTACATGAAATGTGTTTTCAAATGTCTATTTGAATGTTTGTATTCATTTTAGATTTTTTTTGGTGAGAAGGCTAACTAACCCAATCTGTCCCATGCTCCTAGAGCACCTGTATTTATTTCTTTATTTAAATAGAAAATGCAGAGGACTGGGGTATACAGTAGAGCATGTGTTACTTTCAGGCCCCTTACAGTATGGGATATGGTGTAATGTGGTGGTTCTTTACGCAAGAATTATATTGGGCACTGGTTCTGTTCCATAGCGTACATAGAAGTAAATATCAAAACAATTGAACAGCAGTACATTTAAGCAGGTAACTGTTGTCATGGTACCTTGCCTCTCTTAAAGACACCTCTATCATTTTCTTGGAATACTCATTCTATATGGGATCTGTACTAGTAGCCCCTTCAACACCCATTAGACTTCCTGGGTCTGAGGGGTTATCCGCTACCTAACCCAATCTGTCCCATGCTCCTAGCATACCTATATTTATAAATATGCATTTATATATTTGCTAGTTTTCATTTCCTGAGCTCTAGACACACATTTACCTTCACACATTTACCTTCCACAATGAGGGGACTCAAGACCAAACCCCTACATGGACACATTGTCCCATTTGTCACATATGATGGGATATGATATACATAGTAAGGCAGCTATAAGCTCTTTTTCTCCTGCCATAGCTTGGCATGTAGGTTGCCTGTGGTCTACTTAAAATTAGGTGAGTCATCTCTTCATGTAATGCTCCATGCATGGCAGTGGAGTACAAAGTCAGATAACCCCATGTCCAACACTCTGTCCATGTGTCCCAAATCCAGCATTGCCAGATATCACAAACAGGACAGCCGCCAGAAATCGAAGGGCCCCATACGACAAAATTTCCTGGGCCCCCTGGGCTGCACCCACCGCAAGCCCCACCTACAGGTCTGCCCTCCTTCACACAGTAAAAAATCAAAAACAAAATATTGGTGGCTAGGGTTCCCACATGTTAATAAAAAATAAAAAGATATTGGTGGTCAGGGCCCCCCATAAAAAAACATTTGTGGCCAGGGGCCCCCCATTACAAAATATTGGTGGCTAGGACTCCACATAAGAAAAGAAAAATTGGTGGCCAGGGCCTCCCCCCCCCACATTATGAGAAAATTGGTGGCCAGGGCCCCTTAAATGTCCGAAGTCAGCAGCTCTCAGAAAGAAAGGGGTCCCAGCTAATCAAGTAAGTGTGGTGTGGCAGGGCCCCCCTTACCCTCGGGGCCCCCTACAACTCTCCCCCCTGTCCCCCCCTGATGGCTGCCCTGATCACAAATGTCAAACAAGTGGCTTTGCAGCTTTTGTACTTTCTAAATCCTCAGTGTTCAGTATGATGGCATCATGTAGCTAATCCTTATGAAAAAAAAAAGTTGAATGCATGGGCTGGTGGACCGATGCAGAAAATCTGTATTAATATATCGTTTGAACTCAACAAATATGTATGTGATCTTCTTACAGGGCAAAGATGGAGAGCCTGGTCTAGACGTAAGTCATATGATCTAAGGGCAACACAGTATATATGCATGCTTCACGTAAATATTTCAATCATAGTCATTTTCATACATTTTTCATTCCTTCCTTTATATTTTATTTATCATGTTTTTTGCAATATTCATTAAACAGATAAGGATAAAGAGCTAAGTTACATGTTCTTGATATTCCAAAGGCTGAGTGCTCCTTAGACTGTTAGTACACATTCCTTTAATATGCACACCCCTTTGATACATTTCTATTGATGAATAAAAAGCCTGGATATATATAATAATTAGGTTTGAAAATATAGTATTTGGCCTTGGAGTGTTTCAATTTAAAAGCTAAGATCTCTTTAGAAAATTCTAACCACTTGCTACAAATGGAGTTATGCAACATTCTGCTTTTTGTTTACACTTATATAACCGTGTAAGTAAGGGACAGCTTAAAACCCAGACTAGCTGACCCAGTATGTGTGGGTTGATAAAAGCCACTAGTAGGATCAGTCAGTCTTACAAACATATTCCCAAATGGCACCAATGCACCAAAGTAAGCTTACAATCATATTTAAATAAGCATATGGAGCTCTGCTACGGTAACAAAGTAATTGCAAACTGTCATTTTTATAAAACTGTAATATTGCTTATTAAAAGTATACAGGGGTCATTTACAACTGCAAGTGAAGTGGGCTTATTGCAATATCTAGCAGAATCCTCATATTTTTACCCACAATGCAGTGCTTTTTCCAATGATTCCAGCATAATTGTGGTCACCGTGGGGAGATGCACCTGATGCAGTTTTGGCTGATGGATTAAGATTTGTTCTGAAGCAAATTGAATACAACTACATTAAACATTTTTGGTTGGCACATTTATGATTGGCGCCATTGACGCAGGATCCCTGGGGTTACCTCCTAATTTGGAGTTGGTTATAGCTACCAGTTCCCCTGTTTGTACTGTAAGTGCAACTGTGTTAGAAATGAGAGGCAGGAAGGACCAAGTTGACACATATGTTTAAACAAGTTCTTGGGATTTATTGCACTACTGATTGTGGCCCTGCAACTGCCCTTGAGGTTGTAAATGACCACATTTTTTTTTTTTGCATTAGCAGCAATCCATATAATGGCATATTTCAATGTGAAGGAAAGATTGCTTTGGTGTCCTGGAATATGTCATTAGTTATGCATTTGCTAGACTGGGAGCAGCTTTTCTGAATCTCTGCTCCTCTTTAATTAATCCTAAAAACTGGGACTATTGAGAAAGCCACACATTGTCATAGAAGCATTGTTTGTCCCTTCACGGCTAAGAATAATTAGTGCCTTTATTTTAGTTGCATTGTTATATATATATATAAATATCCCACTGTCTTTACAGCTTTAGTCTTTATTGAACAAAATATAAAACATTCCCTAAATTAATTCCCTGAAAGAATCATAAGTGTAAGCAAACCCCTAGTCATGCCACACTAAGGTACTATAAATAATAATGGTATTAACCCTCAAGCTATTAATTTAAAATTAATGAAACTAAATGGATATTTTGTATTCATTTTCCCTGTTAACTAATGCTACATTCCTGCATTACTGCACTAAACCACAAGGGACTGAAGAGAAGGAAAATATCTCTTACCATTGTTTTATTTACAGTGGCATGGACATGGCATACTGTATTTATCTTACACTATGTGCTGTTATTGTATTGGAATACTGGCCATTCCAGGATGCTCAGGACTGGGTACAAATTATAATATATACAGTCGATTTCCACCTACAAATCCTCCTGTAAATGAACAGGCTAGTGTTTCACTGGCAGTTGTATTTCAGAATAGGTTGCTTTCCAAACAATGCTTATCCCTTTAGCAAATCATGCAAGATGCTTCCCTTCAGAAAAAGTTCATGGTAACTAAAGTTCTAACAAAACGTGCCCCTGTTTATCTACTCATTGCATACAGCATATATATGGTTCTAGACGTACTGTAGATCTTCTCCATGCAAGCTAAGGCAGGGTTGAAGCAGGGCATATAATATGCCAGGCTTATTGTTGCAAAGCCCAGTTTAGCGACTTCTTACCTTCTTGATAAACACACCCTTGTGAAAATGACTGATATATTAACCCTTATCCTACCGAGTGCACAAATATTGGTCAGTCAGACAAGGTATTCTTGTGTATTTTTTTAGGGTTTTCCGGGTCCTCGTGGAGAAAAAGGTGACCCTGGAGAAAGGGGAGAAAAGGTGACTTGCGTGTTAAATGCTAAGTTTGAAAGCTGCTCACTGAGTTTTCTTGCCTTTATGATAGGTTCCATAAATCTATTCTAATCCTGTCTGACAAGCAATAGCATTTATTATTAGAGTTGCTCTTAGACCTCCCTAGCAACAAGAACAAGCCAAAATAGAATTTCACTTAGTCACACAAATATTTATCAGCAGTGCTGCCACAGTGACCTACAGCGCAGCATAGCAATCGGCCCAAGCTGGCTTCACCTAAGACACAATAACAAATTGTTTGTAGCTTTAATGAATGTAGCCGCCCTTATGAAATTATTTTATAAAGCAGATTTGTTGCAGAGGAAAGTGTTACAAGACATAACTAATGAAAGCGATTGCATCATTTCTTTTTTTAAAGACATATAGTAAAGTTCTTGCAGTTCCAATGGTCCTAATTTGTGCTGTAGTCCCTGATGTCTATAATTTTTTTTAAAGTGGCAGATCCCCATTCCATTTTATAAATCCACTTCTAATTTTATTTCTCTCTTGCTTTGCAATTTGGATGGCAATTTCGGTCTTGTGTAATCCTTGATTCTTCAATAGCTTCTTCCATTGCCACCTATAGTAGACCTACTTTGGTGTGTTAAAATTCCCTACAAAGCAGACAGCAGGGCAGTGGGTCAGTTATCAAGGGGCCTGGTCTTCATAATAATAAAAAATACAGTACTCCAAGAATAGCTATGGCATGAAAACCCTTAATTCTTCTTATAGCATTTGTGTAGATACCATAAATCAGTACCAGCATGGATATTCCATACTAATAAGCCAAAACAGCATGGTATATTATTAGTGGTCCTTTAATCAGATAGAATAGTGCTATAAAACACCTTTATTAATTTTTTAAAAATATATATGTAATTGAGAGTAGGCCTATATATTCGTGACATCTGGACCTTGTTCAGAGGACCCAGACAACAGCAATAAGCTCATCAAACAAAATAAAATGTATACCATAGCTATGACTTTCCAGCTACTCTTGAACAGAAAGTAATTCCTGTCCATTAATCACTCAGTCTATTAGTTTTAGAGGAATTTTGGGATTTGCTGCTCAGTATCAGTAATTAAAGTCACATGACAGAGGCCCCTGCATGACTCCTATAAGCTAATAAATGTATAGATGTATAGATAAATGTACAAATAAACCTAGATAGTTTTAGTCAATTAACCAGTTTCCTGTCCATGTCCCCAGTAATGCAGTACAGTACTTTGCTGGAATGCATGAAATGCTTGCCATCTTACACAATGGTTTCTAAACACAATAATTGCTTCATCTACTTTTGTTTATTTCAGAATTGCATTTTTTTTCATTGTTTTTTACAATTGATTTTCTTTTATATTCTTTTCCCATCAAATATGTGTCATTGTACCATTGCAAAATCATATATGTGTGTGCTTCTTTCTTCTCCAGAGGTGCATTCCCTTTCTCCTCCTTCAACCTGTGTTCTTTCCTGCAACTTATCCTCCTGTATTTTATTTTATTATCCCGAAATGACCCCACCCTTCTTAGGTTTTCATAGCAGAAAGTATTTTGATTGAGATACTCCTATACTAAATATTCTGACCTTGATCTTTCAAACAGAGGGGAAGAATTCAGCAAAACCTTTTTAAGGTTTTTAAGTGTTTAGTGATGGCCATATGCCGTGTGGTCTGAGCAAATAATATGGTCATAGAGGCCCTAAAGCAGTGAGAATGGTTATATACACAGGCTAGTTAGTTAATTGTCTGAACCAATGTCCTCTGACTTGAAACAGATATTGATTCTTGAAAAAACAGATAATTTTGGCCACCAGGGAAGCATATACAAACTAACTAAATGTCACAGTTGATCAAACCATTAACAAATCAATTTTCTCAATTAAGTGAGGTATATGGCCTTTTTTACAAGACGCTATACCCTATTTATAAGTAGGGCTTTAGATAATACAGCATCAGAAGCAATTATATAGTAAGTAGGGATCAGAGACGGAACTAGGGGTAGGCAGAAGAGGCACCTAGGGCAGGTACCTGTCTTCTGCCTACCCCTAGTCCATGTTCACTGTTCTCCCCTCTGACGATCACATTCCCCTCCGACACTCTCCCCTACTCTCCCCAATGATGATCTCCCGTCCCCCCTGACGCTCTCCCTCCCCTTCAACGCTCTCCCCTCGGCTCCCCTCACTCTCCCCTATGGCACTCTCCCCCTGCCTCCCTCCCCTCCTGCGCTCTAGCCCTGCTCCCTCCGCCATTCGCGCTCACACTGAGATCTGGGGGGGGGCTTCGCGCATACGGTGTGTAAGTGCGGTAACCGGCCCATAAATTTGCCCATCACTACATATGACTTTTTGTCACAAAAACAAGGGAGTTGAAAAAAGATTTTTTTTTTCCCCTTCACATTCAGATTGGTATTCAGCTGAATCTTTCTATACGGATTCTGGATCTAACATAGATAAAACAGTGGATTCACTGCATCCCTATTAGCAAGTAAATAGCATAGCAAGTATAAAGGCATAAACAGGTACAGACAACCCCTCAATTCTCTGAATATGCATTTATACATGCAATATGTAAATGGGGGAATGGGGGTTGACATATTGGTTGCAAAAAAACATTTAATAACATTAATGATTGTTAAAGTCATCCTTTTCACTATTGGTAGCTATGGTCAGTGTCTGCTGAAAGACAATGTATGGCATTTTTTTTTAAATACAATAAACTTTACCCTCTTACTTTACTCTCTTGCTAATGAAAACAAAATGTTCAAGTATATAAATAAAACATATTTTGTCTTGTAGTCGTAATAACAGGGAAAATGTTTACACATAAATTTTCTCTCTGCTTGATAAATCAAGGTCACTTGCACAGGATATCTTCAGTAACATTCCGAAATCTACCCTTGACATCTTTCCATTGTAATACTAATGTTATGACTTCTCTTCCCTCTTTTTACACTCTCACTTAACTACACCCCTTTCTCTGCTTTCAATGAGAGATTCTTAACTGCAAATTAATGATGGGTGTGAATAACATTTACCAATCTCTTCCCCATAATTTGTTGGGTTTGTAATGTAACTGTTTTCAAACAGCTATTTATTCTACCAGATTTGTTGTTATAAAATATATTACTATTTAAAAATAAAAACCAGCAGCTAGAAACACTTTTTTTTAATAACCTGTCACCCAAGGAAATAATTCCAGATCCTGTTCTATAGTGTGAATTGAGACAAATCAAGTTTATCTGCACTAAACACATAAGTCAAACTTGGTTTGCTTTATTCTTTGATCACAGCAGGTAAGCAGGCACCATATAGTAGAAGTTATTGTAATGGCAAGATTTCCATCATCTTATATGTTGTAAATCTGCCAGAGAGGAGGACTTATTGTGCAGTAGGTGCCTAAGCACAGGCTATATTATCGGCAGTGAGAAGGGAGGCAGAATGGGAGAAGCAGAAGAGAAGGGCAGTATGTGAAGTCATTGCTATGCCAGTGGCATAGCAAAGGGAAAGGCAATATATGGTTGACAGCTAAGGATTTTAAAAGTCTATAACAGGTACTGATATTTACAGAATAACACTAATTGACTTTCATGTTTCATTTGAAAATGGCTTTTATTAAATGGCTTTTTTATTTCTGGGTGACTGGTTAATGTTTAGTATATTGGAATTAACAATACATTTCCTGGACAAGTAGGTCAAAGTGGTAAATGTTCCCCCCAACCCACTTCATTGGCTAAAGATTTTGACACAACACATTTGCTTTGTCCAAACCATTTTATCCACAGGGGGAAAAGGGAAAGAAAGGCAAAAAAGGGCCTAAAGGGGAGAAAGGAGAACAGGGTGCCCCTGGATTAGATGCACCTTGCCCATTGGTATGTCTCACTTGGAAATTTGGCCATCTCGCTCTGAATGATAACGTGGAAGGAAATGAGCAAACATTAAGCACTCAAAAGCCTTGTTTTACTTAGCCACAACCACAATGTAATCAGTCTCTTAATTTTTAGAATCATACAGGGTTTTCCCTTTGGTCATCATATCCCTTTTACCTGAAGCTCTGCTCAAAGTCTCATAGTCTAATTGGAATCTATCGCAGTAATGTTAAATAAAATAAGTTATTGCTTGCCATAAAAGCTTGTGCTTTTGAAATGTGCCTAATTTTTGCTCCTTTCCAGTATTTCTTTCATTTGTTTTATTTTTCTACAGGCGCATCAGTATGTGAGTATTGTCCCTGTCAGTAACATTCCAAGTTAATTTTTACAAACAGGGTTTCCGTGGATTAAAGGGGGATAAAGGGGAACCAGGTCAGCCTGGCCTGGATGGGCTGGATGCCCCTTGCCAATTGGTACAGTATTTCTCTTTCCTATCAACCCTGCATGATAGTCCTTATCTAATTCATCAATGCAAACGCCTCCTTGGGAAAGATTTGCATTGGAAGAGATCTGCATGCTCCTGCACGAATCAAGTTGTTCCTCCATATATTAATATTAATTCCTGTCCCATGTCTAACCCATCAAATTGCTTACACCATCTGTCCTTTCACTATATTTTTCCTCAGAATGTTTTACTTGCAAGCACATGTTGACGTGTTTGCCTAGACACATATAACCCTGCAGTTAAACAAGATAACCTCTGTTAGGAGCTTTCCTCAGTGGCTTGTAACTTGCAGTTTAGATAGAACCTTATACAGTATATAAGACTAGCAGGTAATCAATGTAGTGACATAATAGCCTGCAGCCCATGACATAAACCCTTTAAAATTGCTTAGTTTAGTGATCTCCCTCTGAAACTTACTTGACCTTTCCTATGGTTACCCATCCTTATATAAGCATGAATCTAAAAAAACTGCCAATACTAAAATTATACTAGAAATCCCTTTCCTTGTTGTACCAATATGGCAAACACAGTTTCCCTCAAAATTTGAAACGGTGAAGTATCCACTATTATGTGGAAGACACGTTAATGAAATGAACTGTAGCAATATATCGGCATATTATATTTGTATACAGATTTTCTGTAAATTGCTGGGGAAAAATGAAGCATGCTTACTGAACTCAAGAAATGTGTTTATTATCTTATATTTGAATGTTTTTATCATGCATTTGCCATTTTTCTCTGGAAAGCACTGTTTTCTGTCTGAGTTTACATATATTGATACATATATATAAGAAATTCACCTCCAAAATCTCTTACTAAAATGATTTAGAAAAATACATTTTCATGTCTACATATATATGAGCCATAATGGATAAATGCTAGTCCTGATTCCCCTGTACTGTCCAAACAGACACAATGTTGTCTTGATAAGAACAATGGAAACTAACAGAAGTTCTTAGCAGACTATACACAATGCAAGGCATGACTTCCAGATTCAAATGGCTGATCATTGCTAGTCACCAGTTCATGAAATCAATCATGTACCTTAAGCTGGCCATAGATGCAAAGATCCGATCGTTTGAATCCTCGAACAATTGGACTTCCCCATCTCCCGTTCTGCCACTAAACATTCAGATCAAATATAGTAGTAAAAGAACAGATCAGCCCCTGACAGCAATTGTACGAAAGTTATGTCCGACAAAAGTTAGTGACACCCACTGAAAATCGGACGATCGGCAATACATGCAGCGATATTATCGGCAGCCGACAAATTTTTTACGTGTCCGATCGACCAAACGACCGATCTCCGCCGGATGAAAAATGTCAGGACTGTCCACACACGGTCCGAAAATCTTATGAATCCTCGATTAGTACGATCGGATCTTTGAATCTATGGCCAGCATTACTGAACTCAGACATATTACAAAGAAAGATCATTTTGTGTCAATTTGGGGGTGTTGGTGTGCATGATATCCTGACAGATGCACTTGGTTTTTTTGTGCTTTGAATCTTATAAAGGCACCAGGAAGAATTACAGTAACTCAATGCCAAAATTATATACAAACCAGCCATAAATGTCCTTGTAAAAGGAAAAAATAATACTGAATGCCTTTGAGAAAAAAGTTACATACTCGAGTTTTTGGTGTCAGAAATTCTTCCCAAACTGTAAAGGAACCATTACTATAGGAATAAGTGTATCTTCAGTTCAACAGATGACGTGATCCTGTGGAGGATATGTTTATGTTAGGTAGTAATGCTGCATATACAGTATATATATATATATATATATATATACCAATTGAAGAGGAACGCACAACCACATTAAGATCAGAGGGCTGGGTGCCAGTCTTTAAATATGTAAATAATCCCATTGATGACGGCACTCCATAATCAGTCAAGTTTAAACAAGAAATCAATTCTTTCAGTTTTATTTAGTGAACCTCTAAATAAACCTGAAAGAATTGATTTCTTGTTGAAGCTTGACTGATTATGGAGTGCCGTCATCAATGGGAATATATATATATATATATATATATATATATATATATATATATATATATATATATATATGATGTTTTTTAATGGCCTTAACAAAATTACCTTTTTGTGCCGAGCAGCAATATGTAACAAGTGTGAAAGGACAATTAAGGAAGATTAAGTTATATTGCACCCCGCCTAAAGTACACATAGGTGTAAAAAGTACGTTTTTAGTCCATTGACCTGTACTGGAGGCATACGGCCAAAGCCTGAATGCTTTGATGCTAAAAATGAAGTTTAACCCCTCCTGTTATAAAACCATAATTGAGTTAGTTCACTCCTATAGTCCTATAAATTGTGCCAGTGCAGCTATGCACAGTGATCAGTCAAATCTTTGCTTTCATTTTTCAAGACTAAACATAATTCATTTCTCAGTTAGGATTAGTCTACAATAATTTTGGCAATTATTTTGCTAAAATATTGTAACAAAATACTGGGATATTTCAAGCCATGCTCCCAATCTGCCACAAACATACCTGCTATGCTACAGATCTGTAGAAAAAACTCTGCACATATCAGCACATATCCTTAAATTAGCCATACACAGGCAGATTTAAGATGCCAATTCAGGTCCTTTAGACCAATTTGGCAGCATATCTGACTATTTTGCTGCCTTCTTGATCGATGTCTGGTCATATATCGATTGGGCAGGGTTAATTTTCGCCTTAGATCGAGGATCGCATCGGCTAGTTGATGCACTCCTCATCCTGTCGACGTCAGCATTTTCATCATTGTAATCTGATTGTTTGGCCCTAGGGCGAACAATTCGATTAACTCGATGTTGCCCTGCCTTTGTCAGTCGATGAGGAGATCCTATAGTGTATGGCTATATTAACACAAATAAGGAACTTGGAACACATTCATACAGATACAGATACAGAAAAAGATTTGATGAACAAGCTTAAAAATCTTGTTTTGTCATTGGCATCTTCCTGAAACGTCACTCTTTTTGTCCACAATCTAAGCCATGCTGCAATAAAGGCGTTTTACTATTTTTCTGTTTCTATGGTGCTGGCCATCAAATCTTTTTATGCTACAGATCTACCACAAATTCTACTATTTTTTTGGGTAAACCCCATCCCATTCGCAGCCTACTTGTTAGGACTATACTGGACAATTTGGGGCAGTAGACATGGCTATGGGTAACAGTACTTGTGCAATTTAGCACCTAGGTCAGTGAATGAGTTCTGCTCACAAGATACTACAAGATACTTGGGTCATTTACAATTTAATTACAATTTAATTTTAAGTCTTCGCAGTGAAATTGCATTAACACTATGTTTCTGTACCTGTACCTTGCTGTTTTACTGTACATGACCTGTTGGCTGCACACCCAGACTTTCATGGCACATAGGGGTAAATTTATCAAAGAGTGAAGTTCCGCCACTAGAGTGAAATTCCGCAGCTCTCAATTCATTTCTATGGGATTTTGAAAGGCGTATTTATCAATGTGTGAAAGTGAAAGTTCACCCTTTGATAAATACGCCTATAAAAATCCCATAGAAATGGAGAGTGGCGGAATTTCACTCTAGTGGCGGAACTTCACTATTAACTTCATTCTTTGATAAATATACCCCTAAATATTTGCCCACACTGGGGTGCTATGCTGCCAGATCATCGTACAAATGGGGCTGTACTGAAACTAAACTGGGACTAAGTAATAACAGTGTGCTCCAATGTAAAATAAGCTAATTTGTTTCTGCTTATGACACAGGAGGGAAAACAGCCATAACCAATATTGTCTTGGGGATATTTCCATCAGTTACCACTTTATCTGTATATTATCACAAGGACACATACCCAGCAGAAAAAAAAAACCTATAGGAAGTAGATCAAATAGGACAGTCCATCTGCCAATGTACAGAAATGAAGAGTCACTTCTTCCTAAAGTTATGGGAAAATGATTCATGTGCTTCTCCAGTGTGAAAATCAAGTGTTATAGAAGAATGAACAATGTATGTCTTGACACATAAGGACAAACTGATTTCACTGCAGGAATTTGCCACCTTTAAAGATGTATCTTTTCAATGGATTAAAATAGCTGAGCAGTTTATTATTCCTTCTGCAGTTTGAGTCTGTTTCCCTATGTGTCACTGTCACATCATTTTTTCTTTTGCTTTACTATGAATAATGGAAACACTTCAAAAGAGTTACTTGTGCCTTTCTACAGTGTGATCAATGTAATGAAATGTATAAAAAATGCTTTTTTTTTTTTTTAGTCAAGAAAATGGCAATTATACATATTTTGCCTCCCCGGTTTTTTAAGCAGTGCAAACCAGAAACAATGTCCCCAGATCTCACTGCTGCATTTGTTGGCAAGAAATAAATACAGGATATTATTTTTTATAAAGGGAGTTAAGTTTCTTGACTGAAAAAAAAGATTTGCTATGCATTTTCGCAGATCATTGAATCAAGCCCTGTGTATCAGGAAACATCTATGGGTTCACTATTCGGTATTTTTACATTTTTAAATGTCGTCCTTAATGTTCCTTAAAAATTAGCAAATATCGACTGATTCACTAAGGAATCATGGGCAAATATTATCGGCCCATATAATTACAGAACAAAATGTTCCGTTAATTAATTAAAATGACTCATTTACTGACATAGCTGCTAACTTGCACAAGTTCAGTTGCCAGTAGCATCCAAATATTGGCTTTCATTTTTTTTACTAGTAGTAGGCTTTTCAAAACTAAATGCTGATTGGTTGCTATTGGATGCAATTTAGCCCCTGTGTTGAACCCCATAATCGGTGCAGCTGGACAGGACACAAAGTTGCACCCATTTGTTGCACTTTGTTCCCTGCCTTGCAAATAAGTGACCGCTAATAACTTGATACTAAGCACTAGACTACATTGATCAGCACAGTGTTTAGTGTACTTGGGCCAATGTATTATTTGCTGTATAATTCCATTATGCTTTTATAGTATGCACTTTTATATCGATGCTGAATCCATCGTTTTTATTTCACCATAAAATTGTGCTTTGTTGTTGATCTCTGTAATATTTTTCATGCATGGAACAGGGACCAGATGGGCTTCCGATGCCTGGTTGTTGGCAAAAGGTAAGTACTAATTAATTAACAGAAAAAAAGAAACACAATCATGCTAAACTATGAACTAAATTAATACATTGGAAACATATTAAAGGGTTTGAGATGGTGTGATTTTTATTATTAACATAAAGAGGATCATGCATCTGTTATGTCGTAAAGGAACAGTTCAGTGTGAAAAAAACTGGGTAAATACATAGGCTGTGCAAAATAAAAAATGTTTTTAATATAGTTAGTAAGCCAAATATGTAATGTATAAAGCCTGGAGTGAACAGATGTCTAATAAAACAGCCAGAATCCAACTTCCTGCTTTTCAGCTCTATAACTCTGAGTTAGTCAGCGACTTGAAGGGGGGCCACATGGTACATTTCTGTTCAGTGAGTTTGTAACTGACCCTCAGCATTCAGCTCAGATTCAAAAGCAACAGATATGACCCATGTGACCCCCCCTCAAGTCTCTGATTGGTTACTGCCTGGTAACCAGGGAAACCAGTCAGTGTAAACCAAGACAGCTGAAAAGCAGGAAGTAGTGTTCTGACTGACATGTTATACGTCAAATCACTCCAGCCTTTATACATTACATTTTTGGCTAACTATATTTGAAATTTTTTTATTTTGCACAGCCTATCTATTTACCCAGTTTTTATTTTTACACTGAACAATTCCTTTAATGCATATTTTCTGTTACCACTGTGGTTATCTTTCAGGTTCTTATGCTAGCAATGTAGCATTTTACAAGTATATTATCATTATTTAAAAAAAGAAAAATTAACTATTTCTGCTGCTTGATACTGGTGCTTGGTAGCCCTGGGCCTACTGCAGTACAGGGAAAGAAGTTGATATTTCTAGTGATAAAAGACAGCTCTCAATTCAGGACTCCCTCAGCTCTCCTGTCATATTTCCCTTCCCTGAAAATTTCCCCATTTGGCCTGGTTTCTACCTCCAATGCATTTGCTATGATGCACAAGTGCTCCTACACACTATTGGGGGAATGTAATAAAAGTCGCAAAGAGCAAAACAATTTGCACAAATAAGAATACAATTTCACATTTTGCAATGTAATATTCTTCCTTAAAGGGCATCTAAAGTCTAAAATAGAATAAGGCTAGAAATGCTGTATTTTGTATAATAAACATAAACATGAACTTACTGCACCACAAGCCCAATCAAACAAATAATTTATGCTTTCAAAGTTGCCTACAGGGGGTCACCATCTTGTAACTTTGTTAAACATCTTTGCAAGACTAAGACTGTGCACATGCTCAGTGTGCATTGCCCACTTTTAAGAAGTGCTTAAAGGTGTCGTCATTTTTTAGAGCAAACATAATAACTTTTTCAGTAAGAAGTTTCATTACATTTACTGCGCACTGGCGCAAACTATAAAGTTCGCAAACCTTCTTCCACTGTCGGAAATGCTCGCTAGACAGTTTCCAGGTTCGCAAAAGCTATATTAAATTCGAGCAAAGGAAAATTTGTTTGCATAGAGGCATAACTTTTTGTATTGTGAATATTTTTTCCTTTACAAACTTTTATTACATTCTCCCATATAAGTCTCATTTATAATAGCCACAAGTGCAGTCACGCTAAAATAGACACATATTTTGCATATATCGACACCGTCCATCAAGGGAGTTATTTATTAAATTCCGAATGCTTTTACTATAAAAGCCAAACTTTTAATGAAAAAAAACGAACATTTTTCAAGATTTATTATACCCTGATGCTGCAAAAAGTCAGAATCTGAAAATCTGCCATCTCAGACCTGCTAAAGTTGTATATAAGTCAATGGGAGAGGTCCCTATCCTATTTGAAAGTTTCTATGGTTTGTGCTGGAATTAGCCTGATGATCCAACTATTTCGGGTTTTTCCAGCAGAAACCCAATAAATTTTGGGCTTTTCGGGAAAAAGTTTCCCCCTGATCCGATTAAATTGTGCTTTTTTAATAAATAAGGCCAAATCGTAGATTCAGATTTTGGTAAATAACCCCCGAAATGTACTTGCATCCGAACATGCTTAAGTATAAATGCACTAAGCACCATTGTCTGTACCAAACACCACTAAGGGGGAGAATTATCAAGGGTCGAATTTCGAAGTAAGGGGAGTTTTTTTTAACTCCCATAACTTTGAAATTCAAAGAAAAAAAGACCAAGTGAAATTAATTTAAAAAGTTATTTTCTGTGGATGAATAGGCTGTATTTGAATCGTTCAAATCAAAGTAAGATCTACTTCGATCTACTTCAATTCGAAGTTCTTTTTAAAAATAAAATTACTCCAAATAGGTTCTAGGAGTTTCCCCATAGGCTAAAACAGCAATTGGCAGGTTTTAGATGGTCTAAGTCGAAGTTTTAAAGATACAGTACATGATAAATTTCGATATTCGAATAGCCAAATTTATTCAAATTCAAATAGAATTGTGGCCTATTCGATAGTCGAAGTACACAAAAATAGCTCGAAATTCGAATTTTTTTACTTTGAAATTTTACTTCAACCCTTGATAAATCTGCCCCTAAGCATCTATTACTACAACAGACATGCCAAAAGAATCAAATTATTTTTGTTGCCCCATGAAACCTTCAACCTACGGTTTGTGCTGCATGTTGAAGACAAAAGATTCAGACTATTAAGCAATTCGTAATGAATATTTTGCCCCCTAAATTGTTTGCAGATTTGAATATCTATAGATGATACATAAATATACATGACACACATAACTCGCACTTTGCATTTACTAGCACTCTACTTACTGGTGTGTTGTTTTTT
The DNA here is from genome assembly GCA_038501925.1 of Xenopus petersii. Lineage (NCBI taxonomy): Eukaryota > Metazoa > Chordata > Amphibia > Anura > Pipidae > Xenopus > Xenopus petersii. The sequence goes on along the minus strand of CM076673.1, from coordinate 58,084,739 downwards.
TTTCTTTTCTGTTTTGCAGTGATGACTCTAACCATGCAAGCATGAAGTTGTAAATATTATTTCAAAGTTCAAACTATGTATTTATAGTTTAAAAGAGAAAGAAAGAGAAATGTTTACATGTACCTTCTACGTGTTCATGAGTACACCTTTTTTTTCACTTGCACATGCTGTTTGGCAATCATAAATACTGCTGTTTAAAACCTTCAAAATCATGGAAAATATACAAACATATGTCTGATAAATGACTTTATTTGCATAATGTGTATAGCACAGGTGTTTTTCACAAATATTTTGTATTCTGCATCTAAAAGAACATCACAAACCAATATTCATGGGAAATAGTGACCAAATATTGTTAATAGTGACCAAATATGGATAAACCCTATTATAATCACATTGAAGCTTACGTACTTCCATGATCATGCCAAACAGCACCACTGAGTTGTGCCATTGTAGCTGTATGAAAAGACTAAAGACATGCATGACTTTTGTGTCCTAATATTTGCCGTGTGATTGAACCTCACATGCCAAAAGAAGGCTCACTGTGACAACCAAGATTCTGAACATCTTAATTTTGTCCATTCTAAGGGAGTGACCCCGTGGCTTGTTGCCAAAAAGAGATGACGGAGAATAAAGCAGCAGAGAAACAACTAATATTGTTTTGGAGCTATGTGGCCATAATTGCAGGTCTTTAACCTACTGAATAAGCCATTGTAATACTGAGGCTTAATGACCTTGATTGTCTTTGCCAATGGTGGTTCTATGCTACCAAGGTCTCCAGGAAGTAGAAGAGGACATATATTGAAGATAGGATACATCATAGTGATTCATCAACTTGTGGAAGTCACTGATGAAAATTGTGGTCCACAGAGATGTTCCAATGAATTGAAAAGCATCTCAAATGTATCCGGTCACACCTTTTAGGGAGAAGTGGCTATGGCATATGGAAGTATCATCTCAAACTTGTATGACAAGAATAGGAATCATAATACTCTATGATTTAATTTCTACAGCAAAAATACACACAATAGATATGATCCTGTGCAGAAGGATCTTAGTTCACATTGCGTTCATTGCTTCCCAATTGTTGATTATTAAGGTGTTTAGGGAAACTATACCCATAGTAAACATGATAGATGCCGGTAATCTGCTTTGCTCATATGTACTGTAATTTATTGACTAGCGTTAGCATTTTTTTTCTGCCATTTGTTATATGTTAGTGACATTCAATGATCCACCTGAATGGTCTAGACTTCGAAGTGCAGCACCTATAAGCAACTCCTCTAGTTGGCTCAGCACCATTGTAACAGGTGTATAAGAATAAGCTGCAGCTGCTATCAGAATTGTAGATGATGTAATATATTCAATTTTTGTTTTAAGTATTAATTGATGTAAACCTGTTTTTGTTAATTTCTTAAGAAAGAATACTTACTTGTTAACTTAATGTGCAAAATGCTGGGTAATTTGAAATGCATACGCAATTATAATTCCTTTTTTTTTAAAATGCCAAATGCTTTAACACCAAGTATAATGAAAGAGTTGCCAGTATGGTGGTTATCTGTGTAGGTAGGCATTGCTGTTGAATTCTACTTCCTCCCCTACTCATCGCAGAGAAAGTTTTGCGATTGTGATGATATAAAATAACAGCATCCAGCATGTGTTTATTATTTTGTAAATTCCAATGAGTTTGTTCATATTCAATCAGTTTCTCCTAACAGACTGTCATCTACTTCCCCTCCAAGTCAATTCAATGCAAAATTTGAACCTAGGCAAATTAAGTATATTACAAGACCTTGTAATGAACTGGTCTAGAAGCCATATAATCTGGTTTAAAACTTTCCACCATAGTTGTGCCATTTGGACTATGCAGGTAATTTGCTCTGCATAAAAGATGAATATACTATATTTTACTACAACAGCAGTTTTAATGTTTTTATCCCCTTACACTATAATTCCAAGCAAACTTTTCTACCTTTCATTTTTGGTGCTGTATGTCTTTCAATATGTATGGCTTTAAAAATTACATTTGTTAATATTACTAGCATTCCTCATTTTGTTGAATGAAAACAGCAGAGCTGCCATTTTTTAAACAATGGCATATTCCTTTAATGTGTGTGCTATTAATGGAAACAATAAGCTTATATGTCTGTTTTATGGTGTGTGACAAGTGGCATTGAAGTTAATGTTGATCTTTCAAATGTATCCCCTATCACATTAAGGGGGTTATTTATTAAAGTCGAAATGCCAAAAACTCGAAAAAATGTTCGGAATTTATTAAACCCAAGTACTCCAACTCAGACCTGCCGAGTTCATGTAGAAATCAATGGGAGAAGTCCCAAGATATCCTGATCTGCAGTGGTTTTGTGCAATAATCCAAAGATTTTGTGGTTTTCGGGAAAAAAACGGTTTTTCTGAGTTTTCGGATGTCAAATCTGAAAAATTCGTACAAATTGAATTTTTTGACTTTTTCCCTGCACAGGAAATTTTTGGAAAAATGTATTGATAAATAAGGGGAAAAAACCTGTGCGAATTTGGTTGGAATAGCTTTCAGAAAATTGAAAATGAGATATTTCGGATTTTGATAAATAACCCCCCAAGATTTATTTATCTTTTAATGAGGATATGCAGTTCCTTTCTTCATTATTTCATTTCAATTGCTTTTATTATTTCTTTACGGTATCGCCTTAAGCATGAACCTCAACATCAGTTTACGCTGATCATACTATATTTATGAGACCTTTGATGTGGTCATGTTTATTTTTTTACAATTTAGCCATATTTAGCCAATAGTACTGAAGATAATAGAACATATCAAAAGATTATCTTTTTAAACTGTACAAAGAGAAAAATGACCAGCAGAAGGAGTTGTCTAATGCTTACAAGTGTGTTGAGTTAGTGTGAATCACTGGATGATTTATTTATAGAAAATATGGTGCCAAGCAGTGGACTTTTCTTTAAGATGGACTTCAACAATCATAATAGACAAGATTCCCAAAGTATCTATATTGAGAAATTATTCTTCATATGTATTTTGTTGAATGGTTAGATATTGTTCTGGATATTAGTACAAATTGAAATTTGAAGCTTGCAGGACATATTTTTTCTGATCTGAGTTTTTCTGATCTATAAAATCTTTAAATGGGATCTATTTTAAAGAGATTCTAAATAAAAATTCCATATGTATGTAGGCAGGTACAACTGATGCTGATACTCTTCAGGTGCCTCCATATATAATGCTGTGCAAACTTATACTGTAGAGTGCACATCATGGAGGTAATAAAAATGCATAAAATAAGTATGGACAGAAATGACATCAAGAATGTAATTATATTTAAATATATCAAATTAGATAGGAAGATTGGAGAAGGAAAGATAATTATACACAATTGGCTGCAAATAGATCCAATTTAAGATTGCATACAATGTTAACAGTTTAAAGTCATACTGACATTTTACTATAATGAGAACATGGCAGTATTGCTAGGAAAGGATGGGCAGTATCTGAACAAAACTAGCAAGTGCTGACAGACTGCCAGAGACAATTTAAAATATAGTATTTCCACCGACTATAACTTTCTAGAAGAGGAAACATGCCCTGTTCATATGTTGGGTTTGTCTTCTTTTAATTTCCACTTAGCAGTTGGATAGCTGTAGTACATAATATGAGAACATACTGTAACACAACCAGACACTGTAGAATACATAAAATATCCAACCAGAATATACTATCAAAATTGTACTGGAAGTCATCAGGTCTCATTGAAAAAAAGTAAATTTCAGTAAATTTCACTGTGCCTGTCCAAATCACTTCATCATGTAGGTAAGGGCAAGCAATGAGTAGTACGGGTATAAAATCCATTATCCGGAAACCTGTTATCCAGAAAGCTCTGAATTACAGAATGGCCATCTCCCATAGACTCCATTATCATGAAATAATCTGAATTGTAAAATTTTCCTTTTTCCTTGTAATAATAAAACAGTAGCTTGTACTTTATCCAAACGAAGATATAATTAATCTTTATTGGAAGTAAAACCAGCTTTTGGGGTTTATTTAATCCAAATTACGGAAAGATAAGAAAACACCAGGTCCCAAACATTTTGGATAATAGGTCCCATACCAGTAAGTACAATGCATTTTACTTGTTACTACACAATAAGACCAATCCACAGTCCATAGTATTAAACTAACAGTCTAATAGACTTTAGTTTAGTTATCCTTCAACAAGAATGCCTGAGGCAAGTTCACATTATCTATTTGAGAGAGTATACAATTACCTAAGGATCCCCCACATGAAATTGCAGATGCAGTTGGTGCAATTTGTAAGCAGAGGATTTTACTGCGCTGTCTTCTTTAAAAATCTTCTACAGGTATGGGACCTGTTATCCAGAATGCTTCGGACCTGGGGTTTTCCAGATAATGGATCTTTCTGACTGTTTGGATGCTCAATTGAAAACGTTTTTTTAATGGGAATGTTATGTCATGTATTTACAATATTCCTGTTGCAAAAAAAAGCCTGGATTATTTTAATAGGCATAGCATATTTGAGGTTGAGGTGCCATTAATAGCCCAGGTCACTCAAATTACTCATTATAGAAAGCTCATTTATATCCATGTGATACATTTCATTGCGTAAAAATGAATAGTGCTAATTTTGCGTTCAAACAATTTCCAGATGGCCAATATTTTTTTAAAAAAAATAAAGGTAAAGTCTTTCCTAGAGTATTAATTGATATATTACTGGATTCCTTATCCATACATGAATAATATAGAAGGATACATATATATATATAGGGAAAACTATAGCAGCAGTGACTACCAAATAGATTCACTCCTACAATCCCCTATTGGTGTTTATCCTCATTCTTCAATTGGTAGTTGCTTTCTCAAAAAAAACAACAATATGGTTGATGGCCCAGGCACTGATCCCTTCCAGAGAGGAAAGTATTTTAGACTATTTTAGAGAGCACTGAACTCCCACCTGGCCTCCCACATGTTAAATGTTTGCACACAGGAATGTTTCCACTTAGGATATGTTACAGTTTTATTAAAGATATATTATATGCCAGACACATATAGGATACTCCACATATCTCTCGACTGTTAACTGTTTAAATTGTTAAAATTTTCCATCGAACTGTGTTTGGGGGAAAAATGTAAGCAAATGCAATGTATTTTCAATGTATTTTTATCAAAAGATGTATGTATATTCATTTTCCCTTTTGTTAAGATATATATAATTGTATTTCTTTTTTTAACTTGTTTAAAACACAATCAGTTGTGTACATTGATTGTTTGATATTGATGTTTTAATGCAGAACGCAGAAAAAAAAGCTCCTATAAAGAATAAGGAGTTGTTTTAGCATTATGATGCTATTGGTAAAACACAGTGTAGCGAAAAGTTTGCCCTGGTCCAGCGAATCATTGCAGCCAGGTGTTAGCTTTTATTATTTTTATTTTACTAGACTGATCCGAGCTAACTGCTGACTGGTTGCTGCTGGACATGGCAACCTTTGCCTGTTTATGAAACATAGCCACCCTTTAGTCATTGTTGTCAGCCACATGCAATAAGGATTATCTTTTAAAGCAGTTAAAGGAACGTATTTGTAAAGGTGTCTGAAATATTTTACGCCAAAAAAAAAGAATTAAAAATGGTTAAAATAAATGTGCAGGTCTACTAAATCTTAACTGTACTCCATGCATTATGTATTAGTCCCATATATTGTTCTTGTAAAATTTTATTACAAACCACTAATTATTGCATTTATAAAGGTATTTTTGTTTTTTTATTACATTCAACTAAATTAAATGAATTTTGGCAACAATTAAATTCTGGAGTTAAAAGTGAAGGAAAAAGCTGCTGTAATTGTTTTTTATTTTAAGCTAAAACCCTCACTTTTCATAAGACTTTTACTTCAAACAACCCAGATTTATACATGGGGTCTTATAGGGAGTACTGTGGTTTTAATAAAGAAATGTTTGGTGTATGTCAGTTATGTATTTACACACCTTTATAAATATGTCCCTAAGTGACAAGGTATTTTATGGCCCAAGCTATTCCATGCACCATAGGATACCGTTTGATTTTAAATGCTAGTGACATCTTTATTTGTTTCCAGCAATTGTAAAACCTGCAAATATTTTATTATACCCATGGTTCTTTTTTACTTATGTCAGGCTATTGTATCTTGTTTTCTCTTGGGCATGGTCTAATTAAGACAAAAAAGAAAGCCTATGAATTTCTGATTGCTCACCAGATTTTGTTTCATGTCTTTTGAGTTTTGTACTTTTATTTGGGTATATAATTTCATGGTGAGAAGTTGACCTTCAGATTTATTTTTCCACTATGTATGACATATTTTCATAATGTAAAGAGTGTGTAATTAAAATATTAAGCTTATCATTAAGTTTGAAGAGTATTTCTTATATTAGTGCCTTAATAGCCACCATGAACTGAAGGCTCTCTTCCATTTAAAAAAAATATCAATGCTGTGCTGTAAGTAGGGTTGCCACCTTTTTTTCTGGGAAAAAATGGGTGGGGGCGGGTCAGTGACATAGGGGGCGGGGTGGTGATGTCAATGGCGGGTAGGGTGATGTGGGGAGGCAGGGCGGGTGACGTCAGGGGCGGGACTGATGACGTGCAGATCAGTTATTGGCTGTCATTCACTTCAATGTCCTGTCCTGATTTCCTAATTTGAAAATGGAAACCCTTTGGAAAACCTTCCAAAAACCAGGCTGTCCGGATGAAATCCAGACTGGTGGCAACCCTAGTTGTAACTGCGGAATCCCCTTAAAAATATTGCAGGTTATTTTAAAGGAAAACTATTTGAAACAACCTAACTCCAATTAAGTGCAAGCAGTAGGGCTTTTTGATATCTGAATGAAACCCAAATAAATAAGATAGGAAAATGATGGTACTGGTCTGTGTAATTTGCATATACAGTAAATACTGTGGCAAACAAGCAATACAATGCATATAATAAATGTAATACACATACAACAAAGTAAATCATATAAAAAAAGTAATCGCAGCAGTGCAGTAAGGTTGAGTTATTGTTTGAGGTTTGTAGTTTAAGGGGGTTATTTATTAAAGTCTGAATGCTAAAAACTCAAAAGATGAGGTTTTTTTGAGTTTTTTTACTATAAAATCTGAATTTGGGGAGGAAAAAAATTTGAATTTTTCAAAATATATTATACCTCGAAGCTGCAAAAGTCAGAATATGAAATACCGCCATCTCAGACCTGCCAAGTTGTATATAAGTTAATGGGAGAGGTCCCTATCCTAATTGGAAAGTTTTCCTGGTCTGCGATGGGTTTAGCCCAAAAATACGATCATTTTGGGCTTTCTAGGCAAAAACCAGAAAAAGTAAGATTTGGGAAAAATCTGGAAAAAAATGCACAATGCACATTTTTGTACGATTTTTTTAGATTTTTCCCCAAATCAATTAATTTGTGCTTTTTAAATAATAAATAAGGTCAAATCATGGATTCTAGTTTGGTATGACTTTTTTTTTATTTTGAAAATCAGAAAAATCGGATTTTGATAAATAACCCCTAAAGGAGCTGTACAAGTGTTACAGTTAGTAAATTTTTCAATTAGTCATTTTAATGAAAGGATGGATGCCTAATTAGCAATTTCAAAAATGCGTAAAGTATTTGGTTGAATTGTAAAGAACATTTGAAAGGCAATAGAGTATGTTTCCAGTTTTCATCAAGGAACATTTTCAGAGTCATTTATGTGCAAAGTAGGGTTGCAAAGATATATATTAGAGAAATACTGTACGTTAGCAAATATTCTGCCAATCCGCTCTTCAGCTTTCATTCTCACAGATAAGTAATGTGGACTACACTGAGGTCTATGTTTCTGCACGTTCTGATACTGCATGGTGACTTTATATGGCTAGCCTGTGGCTGAAGAACAACAGCTGAGGTAAAGGATAGTCGTGACACTTGCCCTAAAGCTTATTCTGTACTTAGAGATAAATAAAAGCCACTTACAGCTGGCCTAAAACTGGTTTCACTGATCCCTGAGTGAGAAAAGAATTCTAGAGTTTAAGGATTAGCAGCATCCGAAGCAATGATGTGTACTTGCAGCAGTTTAAATTTAGCACTGCTGTGTGACAGTCAGTGTCGGACTGGCCCACTGGGATACCAGGAAAACTCCCCGTGGGCCAAGGTGTCAGTGGGCCCTCCTGCTTCTAAACATTTGGCCTATTTCATTGCCATTCCCTATTTCTATCAGAATAAAGAGGCTAAATAGATGGAATAATAGATTATAGCATGTAAAGAAAAGAGAATAGGAAATAGAGGTTGAGTAAGGAAAGGAAGAAAATAATACTTTGAGTGGGCCCCTGGTTTAAAGGTTTTTGGGTGGGCCCCTGGACTAAGGGTTTTTGGTGGGCCCCTGGTGTTCCAGTCCGACAATGGTGACAGTAACGGTAATTGTACCTGATAGCCCACATTCTCACATGTCAGCATGTATGAACCTATAATATTGTGGAATTAGAGGAATCTGCCTGAACTGGCTGTAGTTCAGTACAGTCTGAGTTGTACATCTGGCATGCAAACAGGACATTAGCAAATCGCATCATTATTACTGCTAACCCCCATCATAACAAATGACTGTGCTCCAAACTGATAACTTTGGGGACAGATTTACTGAATGAGCGAAGTGGCTAATGATGGCGTCAATTCGCTAGCGTTGCCACCCACAGGGACATCGCCAATTCACTAACAGGCGCAAGTGCCAATCTACTAGCGAACCAGACCATCAATATTTCGCAGTTTCAGACCCTATTGCCAGGCGTATTTTCGCTCTGTCACATGGGCGCTACTCAAATTCACTAGTGCGGATTTTACTGAACATCACCTCTTTAGCCTTCACCACCTCAGGCTAAAAAGAAGCTAGATCTTCCTTAATCTTCTGTCACTGACATCATATTTTCATATACCGAAAATGCATAAAAAAAACACTGGCTACTCTTCCTTTTTTTAAACTGGATTGGCTGCAAAAGTCCTATCTTAGACTTTTTTTGGGTAACCAGTTTTCTCCACATCTTTTTCAACATATGGAACATTACTTTTACAGTGGGCTCAGGTGTAGAGCATTATATTAACTCTCTTGTCATTATTAAGGTTCCCTGGACATTTGTAATGAAAAGTGGTAACTTCAATGATTTGCACCAACATTTATAATAAAGACCTCCATACAACTTTAAATTTCCCACGGTATACAAAAATTGACCTAAGCACAGTATCACTAGTGAATTTTCGGGAAGGCACGAATGAACATTAGCACATCTTCGATATGAAATGCTTCCACAGCCAAAGTAACGCTAGCAAAAAGTCGCCAGCGTTTGACGCCCAGGGCAAAGCATTTTAGTGAATTAGCATATTTGTAACGCATTTGCTCCTGGTGAAGTGGTGCGAGGGATGCGCCCCTTGGTATCACTAAATTCAGCCTCTACAGTTCTTGGGGAGTAATGTAATAATAGGTGAGAAGTTTGCTCTAGTTCTAGTAATCCATAAGAACATCTATCTACATCATTTGTCTTCTTTCTGAAAGCAAAGATCTGATTAGTTGTGAGCTAAGTCTTGCGAAGTATGGGGCAGTTGTTGCATCTTTTATTCCATTACACCCTTTGGAATGAAGACTACAGCCCATAAGTACAGTAAGTAGAAGTGTGTAGTGATAACACAGCTAGGAATATGTACCTAGATAATGCCACTGATTCAAGTTACAGATTATGTGATAAGCACAATAAATACGGAAGGATGCATGTCTCAGTATGTGAAACAAATGCAAAGGATTGTGATCTCTGCATAACAAGGAAGGCCTATAGCTCTGGTTCTATTGCATTCCCTCCATGGTATTAACAACAATTGATACTTTTTATAGTATTTACAGGAATTGTTGGTCACTTGAAATGTCAGCTAACCTGTATTTTTTGTCACCATTATTTAAACTCCCTCCCCCCAGTCACCTGCATAAATAGGTCCGTCAACTGCTGTCAGTAAATTGCACCGAAAACCTAACTTGCTTGTTACATTTAAATGCATAGCCCTCCAATATCCATCCAAATCAGTGGAGCAGGATGGGGTTGAGGCAGTATGGGGTTGAGCAGGGAGGGCTTTGTTGCAAATCAATAGCAGTTGTGCCGAATACTAATAATAAAAGTGATGTTGAGTGAGTAGAAATATATTGTATATTGTTAGAACTTAATCTGGTTGTTTCATAAAGCACTTTAATGAAATTGCAAATGAAGTTAATGTACAGGTATGGGATCTATTATCCAGAATACTTGAAACCTGGAGGATTATTTTGAAATCAGTGCAGCTACTAACCAGTTATAAAAAAAAAGAAAATTCTTCCCAGTTCTATATACATATGTTTATCTCAACAAGAAAAATGAATGGGGACCTTGAAGAAGCAAATCCATACAAAAGCATGTTAAACAAATGTAACTAATGGAATGTGGTATGTGCTCTACTAGAAGGGACTGCAACTTATAGACATAGAGCTACATAGAGATACAGGCCCGGATTTGCGGCAAGGCCGCATAGGCCCGGGCCTAGGGTGGCAAAAAATAGGGGTGGCATGCCGCCCAGCCGCTATTATGGGGACGTTCGCGTCCCCATTCAACTACATCAGCTGCGCCGGCGTGTTTTCGCCGTCGCGCTGGGAAGGTGGGTGCTAGGACCGCGCGGCCGCCTGGTCGGACCGCGCGGCCTAGGGGCGGCCGGAGAGGAAATCCGGCGCTGTAGAGATATACTCGAATGCATTCTCTATATCAGTCCAGAAGTGTCTTTATTTGTGCACAATTTTGAAAACCATTGATAGGGTTTACAGCCCTTGTCCTTGTGATATGATTTCTGAGAAACAACCCAGAAGATTCAGAATTGTATTTGACAATATAAATAATCATTAAAGGGGCTGTTCACCTTTGAATTAACTTTTAGGATGACGTAGAGAGTGATATTCTGAAACAATTTGCACTTGGTTTTCATTTTTTATTATTTGTGGTTTTTGAGCTATTTAGGTTTTTATTCAGCAGCTCTCGAGTTTGCAATTTCAGCAATCTGGTTGCTAGGGTCCAAGTACCCTAGCAATAATGAACTGATTTGAATAATGATACTGGAATATGAATAGGAGAGGCCTGAATAGAAAGAGGAGTATTAAAAAGTAGCACAATAACAATAAATGTGGAGCTTTACAGAGTTTTTGTTTTGATATTGGGTCAGTGACCTCCCATTTGAAAGCTGGATAGAGTCAGAAGAAAAGGGCAAATAATTCAAAAACTGTAAAAAATAAACAATGAAGAACAATTGAAACATTGTTTAGAATTGGCCATTCTATAACATACTAAAATGAACTTCAAAGTGAACCACCCCCTTAAATTACTTAAATCAGTGGAAGTTGTAATGGGGAAATTTGAAGCACTATTTAAATAGGGGAAAATTTACTCATATGCCATCAGCCTAAAAATATTACGTACGGTACTTGTTTCCCTGTGTCAGATTTCCAGGAAGTGTATGAGGACTGGGAGATCCACAATCTGTTTATGAATGTGTGCCTCACTCACACACCGAACACCAGATAGACTCTGCAAATAATCAGCACACCCACACATTCGCCTTGAGCACCGGGCACAGAACAATTGCTTCAGATTCATTTGTGCCCACATTGTGCCACTATAATTCTAGGAAAAAACACTGCACTGTGGGGAAAAAAAACATTGCAGTTGTGCTCAAAATTGTACTTTGCTCACATGACTATGACGATTTTCATTCATCCAGGTCATAGTATATCTAGTATAGGTCAATCTAAAAACAACTGGACTTGCTGAGTAATCAATGAAGACGTTTCACTACTCTTCCGAGCAGCTTCTTCAGTTCAACTGACTGGTGTGGGAAGTTTTCGGCATATAAACTCTTCCACTAATCTATTTACAATGGCACATTGTAACTAAAAACAACTGCTCTCCAAGCGAATGGCTCAGCACAGGAGGGAGAACTCTACAGGGCAAAACTCAGCTGTCTTTCTACACTTAAAAGACAAGGGACACTGTACCCTGGCGGATTCAGAACACTTCACACATCCATTCATGCAACTCTCACAAGTAACACCTGTATCTAGGAGTTGCATGACACATTGGATAATCCTATCACAGTAACTACACAGAATCAACACCTTTGTGAATTTCTTCAGATGTCACCTCTTTGAAGAGTTACAATGTGCCATTGTAAATGGATTAGTGAAAGAGTTGATATGCCGAAATCTTCCCGCACCAGTCAGTTGAACTGAAGAAGCTGCTCGGATGAGTATTGAAACGTCTTCAATGATTACTCAGCAAGTCCAGTTACAGAAAGCACTCATGGCACATAGTGGTGATAAAAAGTTAAATAGCGTTTCTTCCAACTTCATGCACTGAATCCACTATTTTGGATTTGGCCGAACTCCCGAATCCTTCGCAAAAGATTAGGTCGAATCAAATCTAATCTTAATTTGCATGTGCAAATTTTTAGGGGAGGGAAGGGGAAAACATTTTTACTTGTTTTGTGTGATAAAAAATCCCGCAATTTCCCTCCCAGCCCCTAATCTGCATATGCAAATCAGCATTCGGTTCTGCCTGGCAGAAGGATTCAGCCGAATCCTTAACTGGATCCTGATTCAGTCCATCCCTAATATATATATAACAAACTACTGGATAGTTGCACTCAGAAAACAATGGAAATGCCTAGGTGCTGGAACATATATCAATATCAATAGAGCAAAGCAATCCGCACTCATAGGTCTTTTGTGATGAAAAAAATGGGTTTATTCGAATAAACCCATTTTTTCATCACAAAAGACCTATGAGTGTGGATTTCATTGCTATATATATATATATATATATATATATATATATATATATATATATATATATATACGAATTGTAAGACTGTTTCACACACTTCAAAAATGAGACAATGCCCTGGTGCCAACAGAATATATATATATATATATATATATAAATTTGTATATACAGTATATATATATATATACACATACATACACACAAAAACACACTCACGTTAACAGGGGTACTTCTAGTTCCTCAACCTGGGGAAAAAGCCTAGAACTATAAAGTAATGCTCAGGGAACATTGCTAATTTACTGCACAGAGGCAACAAAGTTAGCGTAAATGCCCCTAGCCACAAGATAGAGTAAAACACTTTTGTTTCAAGTGGTTATTGCAACATGATGCACTGGGCAAAAAAAGCCTTGGTTTTGAAAGTCTCGCAATGCCTTTGCAGTACAGCCTGTGAAGCAATGCTAAGCTGGCGCAACAACAGAGTTCTGAAGCTGACTAAAAACATTCAAGTGACTAGGACTAGGACACATTATTTTTTTGGTACACTTGAGGGCAGGTGTTACTAATTGACTTACTTCTGTCTGAAACGTATGAGGCAGCCTGCTGGTGAAAGTTGTTTATCTTCCTGCTCCTTGCCCTCAGACACACACCTAGCTAAGCACTCAGAATACCCTATATGTCCCTATATACCCTTTGGGGCAGATTTATCAATGGTCGAATTTCAAGGGTTAAAAAACCCTCAAAGTAAAATCCTTAGAATTCGAATATTGAATTTGAAGGATTTTAGCCTAAAGCTTCGATCGAACAATCGAATAAAAATCGTTCGAACAATTTTAAGCGATCGATCAAAGGATTTTTATTCGACCAAAAAAAACTTAGAAAAGTGCAGGGGAAAGTCCCCATAGGCTAACATTGCACCTCGGTAGGTTTAATGTTTAGCTTGACAAGAGGGACATTAGAAAGGTAAAAAAAAGTAAACTACTCCTTTAAGCTCAGACAGAAATTAATTGATAACTATACTCCTCAAACAATGTAGGTCTCTATAAAAATATTTTACATAAAACAGCTCATATGTAAAACCCTGCTTCATGCAAAAAAAAACATTTTCATAATAATATACTTTTTAAGTAGTATGTGCCATTGGGTAATCATAAATAGAAAACTGCTATTAATAAGGGCAGCCCCATGTGCACACAAACAAACTTTACATGTTAGTTCACATGAGCCAATTAACAGACAGAGTTCTGACTTTTGCTTCCACACTTCTTCCTGTTACAGTCAGAGCTGCAGTATATCTGGTCAGGTGATCTCTGAGGCAGGGCACAGACCATCACCAAATGGTGGTTTAAGGCAAGAGATGTAAAAGGGCAATATTTACTTTAATATATATTTTAAAGATTCTTTAATTTGAAATAAACTATCTGTTGCTCAAGTATTTATTTTGGGGGTATAGTTTTCCTTTAAGCTACTTTGTACCGTTGATAGGCTGAAGGAAACTCAACAGAACAAAGCGTATGTTAATGGATAAAGCGACTGCACCACCCTTGGCGGGCATCCAGCAAACTTCATATGCACAACTATTATATCTGACAGGTAATTATATTTTCGCCCAGTTTTATGTGCAATTTTGCTGTTGAAATTGGCACTGTTCAAATGTAACCCTTAAATTTTGCTTGCCATTTTTTAATACAAACTTTGGCACTTATTCTGTATGTAAGCAGGAAAACATACAGAGGAAGAAAGCAGCATGTTTTTGCCTGTTGGGATTTAAAGGAGAACTAAAGCTTTGTGTAGACATGTCCAACACAAAGGATAAAACAGCCCTATAGCCACGAAGATCTATGCCTAGTACCTGCTATCTTCTTTTCTATTGATTCACAGCACATGCTCTGGTCTGCTTTCATTTATCGGAGCTTATGAACACACTCACAATATAGTGTATGTATAATATACAATAATACAAGGCTGATTAGTTAATAATTCAGTCACACATTGCATGGCAGCATGGAAACCATTGCATTCTTCATGAGAATGAATTAATAATCAGTCCTGTAACAACAACTCCTATGGCAGATATAACCTTACTTTCCTCACAGCAATCTTCATGATAAACCCTTGATAATATATTGGGTTGTCTTATATATATATATATATATATATATATATATATATATATATATATATATATATATATATATATATATATATATATATATTAATAAAAAAGAGGGGTAATTTGCCCAACTGCATATAGGTAGGGCCTTGGTTTTCTATATAGAACAAAAATGCTTTACAAAAATGTAAAGCCTACTACATTTATTTTTATTGTTCATTTGTATTACCGGTACTCATTTTTCTATTTAAGTGCTCTACTATGCATGATTACTAGGGTAATCTGAACCCTAGCAACCTTATTTCTAACATTGCAAACTGAAAAGCTGCTAAATAATGGGCCATTTTTAGCTTTTATACTTACAGATGAAATACCTTCAATTATAATTTGTGAAGACTGGTTTCAGATTTGCAGTGAATAAAGAGAATAATGAACACTGGCCAGTATATTTGCAGCTTCCTTCTGCACATACTTTAAACATGTTTGGAAAGCATGAAAAGAGGGTACTGATACAACACATATTTGGCATAGTTACTCAGCAAATCTTTTTTCTAGGCCTTGTATTGTTTGTTGTTGTTTGAAATCTCATTTCCTTCAGACACTTAGGGATTGAGAAAGTACACAACATTCTCTCAATGAAGGAGAGCAATATTTATATCTTCAGTGTGATTAGCTAAACTCTGGTAAAAGCATGATGATCCTTGTTCTGTCAACATCAACATGTTTATTAATAATTTCATCGCCACTTATTTTTTATGAAGGAGGTGATGCATATAGCAGTAACTAATGTTCAGTTAAATATAGATGGGCTCATTTACAATTGTCTTCCATGAGTACAACTGGTGCTACTGGCCTCTGTACCAATCCAGCTCAAGATGCAAATACACCATTTGTGGCCCTGGCTGGATCCTGATTCAACATTCATCCTGAATGATGGGTTACACTGTGTGCCAGGTGATGCTATTTTTTCTGTACCCACAGGGGCAGGTGGGAGGACCCACAACCAGGCAAATGTTTATTGGCATTAGTGAAGACACTGACCTCCCATACCAGAGGGCCAACCTGACAATAATATGTCAGCACTTTAAAGTTGTCATTCCCACACTTTGGGAATTGCTTTTTGTTTTGCATGTATTGTCAATGGGTATGGTAGGCACCAGAAATATCTGGCATCAGTTTACAGCTCCAATAACTTTGATGTGTTGCACCTGTGCACTTGACCTTCCTTGCACGCAGTGTTCATCTTTTTGTCATTTCCCCTTTCAAACAGTGGTTCCAGGTGTATAGTTGGCCAGAGGAACATATAGGAAGAGATTTCGTTCCTAAATGAAGGTCAATCTCTCATGTTTGTTTTGCAAGCAAGCTTTGTGTATAGCGTGAAGTAAGTGAATACCTACTCCTTTAAAGGAATAGTTCAGTGTGAAAGTGAAAACTGTGTAAATAGATAAGCTGTGCAAAATAAAAAATGTTTCTAATATAGTTAGTTAGCCAAAAATGTAATGCATAAAGGCTGGAGTGAACAGATGTCTAATAAAACAGCCAGAATCCAACTTCCTGCTTTTCAGCTCTATAACTCTGAGTTAGTCAGCGACTTGAAGGGGGGCCACATGGTACATTTCTGTTCAGTGAGTTTGTAATTGACCCTCAGCATTCAGCTCAGATTCAAAAGCAACAGATATGTCCCATGTGGCACCCCCTCAAGACTCTGATTGGTTACTGCCTGGTAGCCAGGGTAACCAGTCAGTGTAAACCAAGAGAGCTGAAAAGCAGGAAGTAGAGTCCTGACTGACATGTTATTTATCAAATCACTCCAGCCTTTATACATCACATTTTTGGCTAACTAACTATATTAGAAACATTTTTTATTTTGCACAGCCTATCTATTAACCCACTTTTTATTTTTACACTGAACAATTCCTTTAAGAATGTTTTTACTGTTATACTTTGAGCCACATGCACACGACAAGTCTACATTGACTGTTGCAATAACCGACTCCGGCTGAGTACATAATCACATTTTTACACATTTCCTCCTTGGTTTCACAAAAACCATATTTAAATAGTTAAAGGAGAACAAGGTGCTCCAGAATGAGATATAAAGTGACTCACTGAACAGTGAAAGTGGTCCGGGTGCACCAGCCCCAGACCCCCAGCTTTAGGGAGCAGTACAGCAACGAATATGGAAGCAGAGCTGACCAGCACTCAAAACGGATCCACAGGACCAAAGGAATTCAGTTAAAAAATGTTTTATTTGTAGTTAAACGTTAAAAGTATATCAGCATTTCCATCTAACCTACGCATTTCGCACCCCTAAGGGCACTTAGTCATGGGCTCACACATGGGTTCACAAAAACCCATATTCGATTTAAAATTATATTAATTTTTACCTTTCTATGTACTTTGTATTTTTTTCATTTCTTTAATATGGTTGACACAAGGCACTAGCATACCTCCCAACATTTTGGAAGTAAAAAGAGGGACAAAAAAAAAATTCCCGCACATAGCGCAGCAATTTTTGACCACACCCCTTTCTGTGGCCACACCCCCTAATTACCATGTTTGTTTTACAAAATTTGGCAGGTTATGAAAGTTTGAAAATATTTCTCCTTATCTAAACTGTGTTTTTGTGTCTCAAAATTGTTACAAAGTATATTATTTGCACCTGTTAGCTGTTTTGGGCTCTCTGCTAAAAGCCAATTAAGTGAGAAACTTTGTTTCTTTTTCTGGCTGTTCAGTGCAGAGAAAAGAGGGACTTCCCAGTACAAATGAGGGACTGCGGGTTGAGCTGTCAAAAGAGGGACTGTCCCTCCGAAAAAGGGACAGTTGGGAGGTAAGGTATGCACTAGGACTCATTTATTAAAACATCAGATTCACAGATGCTTGGCTCCCAGCTCAACCTCCTTTTAGGTCCAATTCAAAACGTTATGATCAGGAGCCTCTAAGACACTGCAGTGGGCCCTGGTTAACATCAGGCGCTAGAACCCATTTATTAAAATACCAGATTCAAGTGCTGGAGCACTAAGCATTAACTCCCATTTGTGCTCCTTAGCTTGCACCGCTGTACAATGCTTGCATTCCTCTTCACATGAATACAACACTGCTGAACTCAGGCAGCCTTGTATTCATGGGAAACGTGTAGCATTGTGGATCACACAAACCTGTGCCTATAGTTGCTAAGCATTGGACAGGGTGCAGAGTGCACCCATTATTTAAGTTAGTACTCTGCCCCACCAATTGTGAGGTCCCCTGGCACACAATTACAGAGAATAAATGTATCAAGTCATAGTTATGTCATTTTTGTTAAAAAAAAAACCCATATAATAAATATCACACCTGTATATCAAAACCTTGAACTTTACTTTAAAGATTGTCTGAATTCTTGGTCCAGTCAAGTATATTTTCTATGTTCAAGTACTGATATATTTTTACAAAATATATTGCTTGTCCTTCCTCATATATATGCTAATACCTAACTACCAAGATAACTTGAACTTTATTTTTATAAACAATCAGTAACTGATTATGAAGAATTTTTTTATAACAGGACCAGTTCCTTTGGACTGTTGAAACTGTTCCAGCCTGAACATTATTATCGTCATCATCATCTATTAACTATTGAGCCACACCAGCTATCAGTTACAGTCCAATCCATTATTTTGGACAAAATCCTTCGCAAAAGATTCGGCTGAATAACTGAATTTGCATATGTAAATTAGGATTCAGATTCGGTTCAGCCGAATCCTGCTGAAAAAGGCCAAATCCTGGCCAAATCCCAAACCAAATTCTGGATTCGGTGCATCCATATATGAAATACAACAAAGTTTTTTAAATATAGAAATCATGATCTTGTCCTGTGCCAAGTATGTTCTTAAATTAAAAAGTAATATTTGCGGGTAATAATATGCCAATCCTTCAACATCTATTATGTATACATACAGCCATTAACTTAGGATCACCTAACCATAATTGCAGACAAAATGTTGAACAACATCAGCAGTGGAAGATTAATGCTGCCCATCTATGTATCAATCATTTTGTGTATGGGGCCCACTAATTCCAACCAATATCCATGTACAATGGATAAGGGTCAGTTCAGGAAATGGACAGGCATGCAAGCTTCTTACTGAGAAAGTTGTTATGTTTGCTTCAAAAGATTACGACACCTTCAAGCACTTCTTAAAAGTGGGCAATGAAAATTTGCATGCGCAATGAAAATTCGCAATGTAATAATTTAAAGAAGAGTATTTACATTGCGAAATGCAAATTTCAATTCTTATTTGTGTAAATTGTTTTGCTCTTTGCAACTTTTATTATACTCCATTTGTTTTTGTTTTTATAGCATTAAACATTGGCTTAATTACAGAGGAAGCAGACCCTGCGGCTGCAAGGGAGGACCAGGAGGAAAAGGGCCCCAAGAGGCCCTAATTCATGTACAATTTCAATAAATATTGGTAAAACAGGTCGACCTCTAAATACGTTGGGGGCCTGAAAAATAACTTGCTCTGGGGCCCATTAATATCTAGTTACAATGCTGGCATTAAAAGTACATAGGGCACTGATTATTAAAGCTAGGTGCTAAATGACATGAGTACAGTTGCAACTAATCAGCAATTGTCTTTAGATAAACTATTACTCTTTGGTCAGCAAAAGCATGAAAACATATCAGCTAAGGAAATAGCTTTTTTATGCAAAGCATAACGAATTCTGGGAAAAGAACTAGTTGAAAGCAGTAATCTGGTTACTATGGGTAACTGCACCGTTTAGCAGCCATGTGTAAATCCGTCCCATATATAGTAGCATGCATAACACAGTGCAGTGTTGGACTGGGACACCAGGGGCCCACCCAAAAACCTTAGACCAGGGGCCCACCAAAAAACCTTAGACCAGTCTTCCTCTTTTTACTCAACCTCTGTTTTCCTAGTCTCTTTTCATTACATTCTATAATCTATTATTCCATATAATTAGCCTTTTAGTTGTCATAGAAATAGAAAATGGCCATAAAATAGGCCAAATGTTTAACTGTCAGTGGGCCCACCGGGAGTTTTCCTGGTATACCTGTGGGCCAGTCCGACACTGACACAGTGTGTATACTATTGTAACACCTATTTGGGCCACTCAGGGTTAATTCACCAGCTAGAACACTAGAGCATGGGTTACACGCGACTTACACCCAGGGCAGGGCCTTCGCTAAGTGGAAGTGTTCCCTCTATGGTGTAGTGCAACTACATCCCCCCCAGGCTACTGTGCACACAAAAACAACTTGGGCGCCAGGAGGTTCTTAACAATCAGGAACGGTTTATTATGCCAAAAAGGGCAAATGACCACAGGTTTCAGTACTCACGCAGGAGCTTGAGGAAAACAGCATATTGAGAGTTCACACAGAACACTGGCAGGCTCACACAGAGAGTACACAGGCAAATGCAGTACAACCTTTCCCTCCTGGAAGTTGTCAGGAAAGCAGCTTCTACCCTACAGTCCCTCTTCACTGAGGTCCTTGACTGGAGGCAACACATAGAGCCTCTGGGAAGCTACTCCCTTTCTGCAAATCCTTGTTGGAGCTTCAGCTGCTCTTTCTCTCTCACCTCTCTGCCTTTCTCTCCTAGAGAGACAATGACAAGTCTGCCCTAGCATATCTATTCCTCATTCACGGGGTTTCCTGGTCCCCGACTTGGACACATGCCTTCTTCTGGGCATATTGCACTCAGTCCCCCTGAGCACATCCAGCTGGATCAGCATCCAGAGGCAAAAGAGGAAGAGGCCACTCCCTGCACACACTATATAGGAGTGTGTCAGAGCAGTATCATCAAATCTCTCAGCCTATCACTGTAAAGGTTATTTTGTAACAGGGATTCTACCCAATAACCCAAGGAAATGGTGAAAAGATTAACTGTATAGGGCCTGTATCCCTATAGGGCCCTACACTATATAAATCTTAACTTATGTCAAATTACTGAAAGTAAAGAAAATTGCTTAATAAGATTTGTTTCCATTTGACATATGTATACTACTTTCCTTGAAGGCTGATCTTTGGCTAACCCAATCCAGTTAAAAACATTCTGCCGCAAAACCAAACAGTTACATCCAGGTCACTTTGTAAGTGTAAGGTGATTGTTACACTTATGTCACAAGTCAAGTTTAATTCCATGTAATACAAATAGAAGTTAATGGGCAAATTGTTAAATCTGTTAAATATCAACAGATCTCCCCCTACTATGAAGTGCTGGCCTTACCTTCCCAGAAAAGGAAAAAAATGAGGAGGTGTGACAGGGGAGTGTAAGAGGCAGTGTCCTCAGACAGCACAGCTAGATTATAAATAGAGCAAGGGGATGACTTTGTAGAGTAGCAGTTACAGCACTAAGCCATCGGATCCGGCAGTGAGACAAGCTCAACTGATCCCAGCTCCTGTGCAGAAATACTTCCCAGCTACTGCAACAGAGATGGCAGAAGAGTACACCAAGGCAAAAATCATGGAAATGAGAAAAAAACACATTGGGTAAGTACATACTTCTGTTTAAGCCACAACATTTTGCTATGATATTTAGAAGAAAAAAAAGTTACATAAAAACATGATTTACTATTACCACGATTTTTAAGCAGCATCACTGAAAATTAGCCTGCTGGGAAGTCCATTGCTGCATTATGCCATGTCATCAGAACTGTTATTTTTAAGCTCTGATAGTAATAGTCCCTTCATTGCTCCTTTGTATCCTGTTACTTTATTTAGGAAAGTATTTACTTATCCTTTAACTGTCATCACTGCCCTGATTTATTATAAACATAAAAGTGTTTCTAGCTGCAGGAAGGTCACTGCTATCTTTTACCACTAAAACAGTAGTGAAAAACACTGCATGACTTGTTATCCCAACAAGATAAAGCTATTTGCTGAGTGGCACTTTTTACTGCCCTTTTAGACCAAAGTTTTCCCTCACAGACGTTCAACATTTCAAACAAAGGAAACTCCAGTTATGTATAATTTATTATTAAACAGTAAGAAACACTATAGTGTGCCAGGTGGCACACGTTGTATAACCACCTGAAAGCTTTCCCTGAAAACAGGAATATTCTTATTATAATGTACAAATATATTATATGAATGGATCTTTCAGTAGACACTGGCACAAATGCAAGTCTCTCATGGGCAGGCAAGCAGAAAATAATCAGAAATTATGCAAAATGCATAAAGTAACCACAGGCAGTGCTAAAAACATTTGTTTTTGAATGAATGTTCCCCCTTTTAAGGAGGAATGTTACTTTTCTCCAAGAATGGCATGCAGTAACGAGGCACATCTGTAGGAACGCAGCAGACAGATGTCTATGGCTCACATACTGGTGCTGAGTTTACGAGAAATCTCTCATTGGGTTAAACTGAAAGGGCGGAGAGACACAGACTCCAGGGCTGATTGTGAAAGGAAACAGCTGTACAGCCAAAGTACAGCCAATAATTATTACAGCATAGATGGAAGATGACTTTGCCATATATGTATTCTTTCCATTCTCAGGGGTTTATTTTCCATTTAGGAAATAGTTTTTTGCTTCCTCGGTAGCGTGCTGAATTCTTCCACATGCCACTTATCATCTCAAACCATTTTACCAATTTGCAGAACAAGAAATAGTTTATGGTATTTATGAATTATTGTCCCTAAATATTTTGGCTTTATATGTATATGCATGTAAGAACTGCCATACTGGCTTCTTTATCAGAGGTGTTTTCTATAAAGCTAATAAAACAGCGCCCCCTGTGGTCACAAATGGTTCCCACTCATTTCTGTAAATGAGAAGGAATGTTGTATGCAAAGTTTGCAGCAAGTACTCTTTATATAGCTTCCAACACTGGCTGCCAATCATTTGAAAGATCATAGCCACATTAAAAAAAGGCAATCAGTAATGATGAACTTTATGGCGTGTGCCCATTTTTTGCAGATGATTTGTTTGTCTTAACCCTCATTGAATGCAAAAGAGTGAAAGTAGCACTTTTATATTGATCAAGCTATTTCGTTTCTGTCTTGCTATCTATATGCAATAAGTGATTAAGAATTATGAATGATATACTGTCAGCTGTCTAAATCAATCATTGCTCTGATTCGGTCAAAGCAAAACAAGTAGTGATGGGTGAATTAATTCTGCGGTGACAATTCCCTGGCGAAAAATCTGCCACGTCCCAAAAAAACTGACCCGCGTCAAAATTGGCATGTGCTTACAAATTGTCACGTGTCAAAATTATTCAGACGCCGACGCCCATTGACTTCAATGTGTTTTTTCAGCACAGATTCGGCCATCACTAAAAGCTAGTTATAAGAGTAACAGAGATATTCAGTATAATACCTGCAATCACAATGAAAAGTTAGCAGTTAAAATTTCTGTTTGCAGAATGCTAATGTTAGTTGACAGAACCCCCATCGTTTGCAACATTGTTCCCATACTTTGTCTACAGGGCTTCACCCTCCTCCACTAAATGAATGACAGGAAAATAGTTGTATACAACAGTTAGTGATTACCGTATGTTGAGCCGACGGAAATGTGATACTGACTCGTTCCTAAGAAAACCAATAGAAATTTGTATTTAAAATGAATGGCTGCAAAGTTTGTTTACTCCAAAGCTTCACCATTGCACCCCTGCTCAACTATCATTGACACTGTGGAATTTCAGACCCAGACTGCCACACAATGATGGAGAAAATGTGATTCTTTAATATGATGAATAATTGAAATGTTGTGGTTATTGGTTCCTAGTAATACTCCTATTTGTTTTAATAGACATATGTCACTATCACTTTAATCTCCATGCTGTTTCCTCCTGCTGTGGTCCATGAATGCTGTCTGCTGGAAAAAGTCCTTATGCTAACAATTTTGTCTCTGTTTGCATGGGGCTTTCAGAAAAACGAAATCCACTCAAATTGTTCACCTCCATGCATTTTCAGAAGCGTGCAATTGCCAACAAAGTGTAAACCTTGTTCAGTCTAATAATGAGAAAATATAGTTATCAAACAGAGTGTACTAGTCAGGGGTTATCAAGCTGGGCTTATTACTAAGGGGCAGACTTATTAAAGATTAAACTTTGGAATTCATAAGGATGTCCAGCACTTCTATCTTTTAATGTTTTATGAAACTTTTCTGAGAAGTAATGAATTACATAGTTACATAGTTAAGTTGGGTTGAAAAAAGACCATCAAGTTTAACCCCTCCAAATAAACCCCAGTGCACATATAGGCACATACTTCTGCTCATCTATCTATACATTCACAAATAAACTATATATATATATACCAATATCAATATTAATTAATTGTAGATTTTAGTATCACTATATCCTACGATATTATGCTTGTCCAAGAAATCTTCCATCCTCTTAAAGGCATTAATACAATCTGCCAATACATCATCCGGCAGGGCATTCCCTGTCCTCACTGTGAAGAACCACCTATGGGAGGATGTTCTTTAAGGTTAAATTAATATTGTGGATACAGGTTTATACCAAAATAAGTGGAGCTAATGAATAGCTGACCACATTTTCACAGATTAGATAGAGTTCCATGTTTGATTAAAAGTGCAAAAAATAATCTTAATTAATCTCAATGAATCTCAGTGAACCTTCATAACTGTAAGCAAATATATCAAGTGGAACATCATATCAAAGAGCATTTGTGAAACAGAAGTAAAGTGCCACAGTAGAAAAGCATTTGACCTGTTATTTAAAGCACCAGGAGATTAAATAACCAGCTGGGAGATATTTTGCATTGACCTTTTAAACTATTCCTCCGGCCACCAAAAGAAAAAGGATTTAAAAATGGCTTTAGGAATTACGTTTTTCTGAATATACTTATTTTGTGACATGGTTTCATAGCTACGTTCTTAGAAGTAGGATAATGCATATTTTTAAAGTAATCTGCAATGGATGTATAATATTATATAGTCTGATGTCCCGTGACTCAAAACTGATGATCTGGAAGGAATTATTAATAAGTCAACCTACAGATTAACCTTCATTCTCTACAAGGCTTCTCAGAATTTTCAGTCCATGGAATAAATAGACAAATTTCTGACTTGCTATTGACTTTGTTTTTCACTTAAGATGACCATACATGCCCAGATTTGTACCAGACCATATGGTCATGTACTGTATGCCAGATTGAGGGTTGTTTTGAACAGACCATCCTTCTACCCCTTAGAATGGCAGATGACATGTCATCATGTTTGAAAATGTTATCTGACAATGTTGGCAAGTGGTGAATCGGCAGAAGTCCCAGCTCCTCTTCCCTGCCTGCACTTTCCTTTTCTCGAGGCCGACAAGTTATAATGTTAGATGCTTTGTTCCAAACATACCAAGTTTTTTTCAAAAGCCTACACAGTTATTAGAAAAAAATCATTTTATGTTCCAAAATGTTAATGGAATCAGCACCTACTGATGGCATCAAGACCAACTGAGTTGCTATCAATGTAAAGAGAAAAAAACATATTAATTAAAAAAACTAGGCTGGGCAGAATTGTCACGTACTCCTATGAATGAAGATCCCATGGTAACAAATTGGGGTTTAATTAAGAAATACTGTACATCATGTTACTTTCCTCTGATTATTTGCAATGATTTTGTTTTATATGCTTTGGCTTTTCATTGCTTGGTTCTTGTGTTGCAGGCCCTCGTGCAAAGTGTTTTTTGCAAATGATCCAATCAAGATTGTGCGTGCAAGGGGACAGTACATGTTTGATGAAAAAGAAGCGAGATACTTGGACTGCATAAATAATGTTGCTCACGGTAAGTGCATTAATAAATAATAGCTTGGAGAAAGCTAATATGCACATACAAAGTGGATAACCTAACCCATAATTAGATGGGTTGAGCAGCTTTGTGCAGATTTCTGACATGATATGATCTAATTGGACAGATGTGTTCTTTTGGCAGCATTAGCCTATTAATAAAGCATTTCTGTTTTGCAGTTGGTCATAGTCACCCTGAGGTAACGAAGGCTGCTTTAAAACAAATGGAATTGCTAAACACTAATTCCAGGTTTCTACATGACAACCTTGTCCGGTATGCTGAGTGCCTTACATCCACCCTTCCAGAGAAGCTTTCAGTCTGCTATTTTGTTAACTCAGGGTATGTTCTTATTTTTTTTTACCCTTCTCAGCTTCTTAATAGTACAAAATATTATTTGTTTTAAAATGAATCTGTAAAGGTTTCATCATGCAAACACTCAAGCACATGCTATGTGACATTAGAGAGTTGAGAAGGGAAAGTGAGAAGAGACGGGAAGTATAGTATTGGAAGTCATTTCAATGCCAGAGGCATAAAAAAGGCAAGGCAATATTTGATTACAGCTGAGATCTTAAAGTAAGTTTATAACAGGTACAGATGCTTTATGTTTGATTTGAACATGGCATTTATTATACACATTTTTTGTGGGTAGCAGGTCCCCTTGAAATACAGTACTTAAATACCGTAATATGAGATAATGAAAGACAGAACTATGAAACTTAAAAATGAACATTTACCCTGTTTAACTGAATGTAACAAGATTGGAAGCATTCCGGACTCTGAGCCATACTCTTCCAGGACATTGTGTAACATGCATACAATCAATAGTTTCTCTTACAGACTCATTTACTTTCCCAAGGTAATGCAAATACGTCACTGTAATGTACAATACTTGAAAGCAAAGGATACACTTGCACATTTACCAATGCAAGTGCAGAGTGCAATATGCAATTTCAATGCAAATCATTTTAAACCCATAATGCAGTATTTCTCCTATAGTCCCAGCTTTATTGCATCCATGCTCCAAATTATGTTTGCCTTAAAGGGGTTGTTCACCTTTAAATTAATTTTTAGTGTGATGTAGAGAGTGATATTCTGAGATTATTTACAATTGGTTTTAATTTTTTATTTGTTTTTTTTTTACTTATTTCGTTTTTTTATTCAGCAGCTCTCTAGTTTGTCATTCTAGTTGGTAGGGTCCAAATTACCATAGCAAACATACATTGATCTAAATAAGATACTAGAATATGAATAGGAGAGGGCACGAATAGAAAGATGAGTAATAAAAAGAAATAGAAATATCAATACAATTTTAGCATTATGCGGCATTTGCTTTTTAGATGGGGTCAGTGACCCCTATTTAAAACTTGGAAAGAGACAGAAGAAGAAGGCAAATAATGAAAAAACTATACAAAAGAAAAAAATTAAGGCCAATCGAAAAGTTGCTTAGAAATATCCATTCTATAACATACTAAAGCTTAACTTAAAGGTGAACTTGCATCTTGACACAAAGCAAGTTGTGAGTGGTAGTTGAGTTTGCATTTGATACACTGGGATTCAGTCTGGTGCACTTATCGATGCAACCTGCTAGAATTATCACCAGGCCAGGGTGCAGGTAGCTACCGGTGGCTTCACTATTCATCAGAAGAGGCAGTATAGACATATTGGCAACCATGTAGAAGGACAGGAGTGTGTTTTTTCACAAATACAATAATGAATTGTGTCTCTCCATTTTAAAGCACCCACACTTAAATGACCTCTTTTTTTTATACACAATGCACAAAATGATGGCTTTGTTAATATTTTCATGGAATCATATGATGCGCTATTATTAATTGCAAAGATAATTCACACAGATCAGCTGACAACGTGTGCAAAAAACCCATGAACTTGAAAATTATATGTGTCCTATATTTTCCCAGCCCTTTTTTATGAATGCAGTGTTAGAATCTTTTCCTGTACTCCAGAAAATGAATTTCTTGTTGCCCTGGTAAGGTAACAGCATTTGTCAAAATGTTTCTCTCAAGCATAATGTTATTATATTTCCCTCTGTAGCTCAGAAGCCAATGACCTTGCACTGCGTCTGGCACGACAGTACACTGGCCATCAGGATGTGATAACTCTCGATCAGTAAGTTAACAAAGAATATACCATTCCAACATTTCCAAAATGTCTAACAAATGTCTAACAAATGTCTAACAAATGTCTAACAAATTCCACAGTCATCCCTAGAACCAGTTGTAGATGAAGTTGTACAGGTATTGGACTGGTTATCCAGAATGCTCAGGACCTGGGGCTTTCCGGATAATGGATCTTAATAGATATTAATAGATCTTAAGTCTACTGGAAAATTATGTAGACATTAGATAAACCCAAAGAGATGGTTCTGCTTTCAATAAGGATTAATTATATCTTAGTTTGGATCACGTACAATGTACTATTTTATTATTATAGAGAAAAGGAAATCATTATTAAAAATCTGGATTATTTGGATAAAATGGAGTCTATGGGAGACGGTATTTCCATAATTCAGCGCTTTCTGGATAATGGGTTTCCAGATAACGGATACCATACGTGTACTGGAAGGCCACAATGAGACATCAGTGGTGTCCCAAGGTCCAACAGCCTTAAGCAAGGACCTCAATAGTCTCCCTATAATCTTGAGACCCCAAACATATTACAGGTCTGCTGCATTATTATTATATCCCTAATACTCAGTTCATTTTCAAATTTGTCAGGACTTTTGAAGGCTACAGAAAGTACATCTGCACACTAGATGTAAAATGTTCACATATGTGCATTTAAACTATAATCGTAATGTAGGGTGGCATGTGTCCAGAAAGAGGAGTATAAGGGTCAGGGCACACGCTCAGATTCAGGAGATTAGTCACCCAGGGACAACTCTCCTCTTCTTCGGGGCAAATAATCTCCCTGAACTGCCTCCTGCCGGCTAGAATGTAAATCGGCAGCGGGGTGGCACTCGGAGTGCTTCGTTTTCCAAAGTTGCCGAAGTTTCCTCGTGAGGCGACTTTGAACGACTTCGGAAAACAAAACTATTTGAGTGCTATCCCACGGGTGATTTACATTCTAGCCTGCGGGAGGCAGTTCGGGGAGATCAGTCACCCCGAAGAAGAGGAGATTTGTCACCGGGCAACTAATCTCCTCAAATCTGAGCGTGTGCCCTAACCCTTAGAAGAATAATAAGATAAGATTTATTGCAGGACATTACCCAATCACAGTGTGCAAAGTGAGCAAACAGATTAGCATACATTACAAACTGCTAATAGCAGGTTTATTCTCATAAGTCTTCATATCTAGGACAGCACAATCTCAGAGTACAACTCTTGAAGCTAAAGCTGACATTTAAAAAGGCTCTGTGTGCTAGCAGAAATGTGATCAAAGCTTTTGCTCTTATCAACTGACATTGATTAATACAGAGAAACAGAGGAATCTAATACTTGTTGACTGTTATAATAGAGCTGCGCTATACTTAGAAAGAACAAATGCTCAAAATCTGGAGTTTTTACATCACCAATGATTGGGTTGGGGAAGATTTTGTCCACATCTGTTAACAATTTAAAAATATTGTTTGTTGTTTATTGAATATTAAGTTACATATTTTATTTCGATGTTCAAACTGCAGGAGACTAGTGAATGAAATGCTGATTTGTTGCTATTGGGTATTAGACCTATAGCAAAATTTGCCCATGGTAATACATTTCTCAATTTGTTTAAGATAAGAGATCAATAGTCCAAAAGGTCTAAACCAATTAATCCCTAAGCAATATGGGAAGGTCTGAGATAAAAGTGAACAAACTTATTGCAATAAAATATTGACATAGGTGTGACAGTACAAGGCTATAAACTGATCATACTTTACCCCATTGTGATGTTTTAATGACTTAAGGAGATGACTGAAAACTATACAAAGAAATGCAGTTTACTATATAAGTAAAATATTAACATTTCTGTAATGTGCTTTACTAATAGCAAAATAACTTTATAGGCTCATAGAGTTAGTTGGCACAACTTGCAGTTGCCTCTTCACTGATGATTTTCCTTACCCTTGCATTATGCCACCTACATGACCCGACATAAACTTGGTACAGTATGTTTGTTTTGCTTTAATTACTCCTTGTCATAAAAGTTGTAACTATGACCCAAGACAAACAACAAATTATATTTCTTGATGTCCTGCCAAGGCTTGTGTGCTAGTAAGACTGATTCCAGCTAGGCTGGTTCCAAGATTTAAATATGCTAAACTAGAGAGCAAAAGCCAAATGATCATCTCTCCTTAACACTATGAAAATTTGTAAATATGTTTTTGGTTTTTATTTAGAAAACCTGTATACAGCTGTAAGTCTATAGTAAAATGAGCATCACCATTACTTTCACTATGAGCTTTGCCCCAATATTTTCTCTGGCGTGCCCTTGCAACGGTGTGGAGACAGGGTGTTGTTCAACGTCATTTGTATGAGTACACGATAATTGGGTGCAAGTGGTTCTTGCAACTTAACCATAGAACTGATTTATAAAATAAAGTAATCCACAAATGAGAATAAAAACAGAACAGAGCACAGTTATAGAGTTGGCAGTACATATTCACAATAGTGACAAATAACAGAATCCTCCCTCTGGCAAAGATTGAGTGGGGAATATCAGTTCACACAGAGTTTCTCCTGTTTCCTCTGAGGGCACCTTTTATATGGAACCCAGGTGGGATCTATC
Source organism: Xenopus petersii (assembly GCA_038501925.1). NCBI lineage: Eukaryota > Metazoa > Chordata > Amphibia > Anura > Pipidae > Xenopus > Xenopus petersii. The sequence goes on along the minus strand of CM076673.1, from coordinate 58,054,296 downwards.
TAAGTCCCTATACCCTGTCACTGGTTCCCTGGCTAGACCACAGTGCCCTTGGGATTCTAATACCTACTAATACTCCTCGTGGAGCCCAGAGCCATCCAATAAATGTAGCCCTATATCTATCTGGCTCTCCTAGAGAGACTACTACAGGATCTAACTGATGTTCACTTACACTCACCTGGGGTTCCCCTCCTTTCCTTTTCTCCCTTGGGGAAGCTGCTGGCAAAAAGCCCTTAGACTGAATGGCTTAAGGTGGCCATACATGGATAGATCCGCTCGTTTGGCGATGTGGCCATAACTAACGGCCAACCTGTGACCCAAGAAGGGAAGAATTACTGCCTCCATTAGACTAAGGGCCCCTGTAGTGATCAAACCTTAGAGGAGTTCAAGTATATGAAGTATATAAATTAAAATTTAAAAGAACATGCTGGGTGTGTATAAATCTTTTTTTCAAAGGGAAAGATAAATCACAAACACAATGATATAAGAAATAATATAACAATATACGTTCAATACTATGCTTGTCTAAATGTACCTAAATGTCACGTCACAGAATTAGTGACCTAGTAAGAAATATATCTCGAATATGGAATCCCAGAAATAGAGTTAGTAGATAGGGCTGTTTGGAAAAGCCATTTTCAAAGGACAGGATACAATGTAAGACATTGCAATGCTGATACCTGGAAATAAATATTTGTTATTATTTAGCAGCCCTTAAAATTAAATAATTTTAATTAAAAACTGACTCTGTTGTTTCTCTTTTCAAGTGCCTACCATGGACATGTAACTTCCCTGATTGATATTAGTCCTTATAAATTTCACCAGCTGGGAAAGGATGCACAGAAGGAGTATATACATGTGGTGAGTTTCATTATCAATATACTTAATTGCACTTCCAGATATGCATGCAGAGGTAGATAAACCTATTGAATACTTGACGAAATGGGCACGTTGAAGAAATTGGGAAGAAAGGCAGCTGCTGGGTGGTGTTTATCCATTAAAATAAGCAGAAATGTATCACTGGAAACTGCAGTGTATAATTTGATCAGACAGTTTAGCTTCCATAAAGGACCTGATTGGTGCTCTCTCCTACCCCAGGTCCACCCTGTCCTAGCTCCACTCCCCCCCCCCTTTTGAAGCTGAGCCACCTGGAAACCATGGGCCATGAGCAACTGCCCAGCCCAGATAAAGTCTCAAAATCGGTACTTAGGTCATAGGGTTGCTAAACCAGCCCTTGGTTACATGAGACCTATACAGTTGCCACCTGACAGTAGAAATGATCCCTAATGCCAATGTTATTACAGGGGAAAAGGTTAGAAATATGAAAATGCCATTATTTGCTCCCAGAAAAGGTGGCAACTCTAGACACTTATAACCATAATTTGTATTTCCACGAGTATGCATGAGTGCACCAGACTTCGAGCTATGACATACTGCCCAAATTCTTTTTGGTGTCTTTGGCCCATTAACCCACAAAACATATCTAGCTAGTTTGTCTTTGGGGACATGTGTTAATACTTGTGATTCTCAGATATTCCTTATCCAAAAATAGTATTAAATGATTAACTAAAATAAATGGTTTTCATGAAATATTTATGTAAGAAAGCATTCAAACAAATCGAGCAAAAAATGGACCGGATGACAACACGTCTGTGTTGATATTTCAGGCTCCTCCTCCTGATACTTACAGAGGAAAATACAGGGAAGATCATCCAGACCCTGCATCAGCTTATGCTAAAGAAGTAGATTATATCATTAAGAAAGCTCATCAGAACAAACGTCAGGTTAGTGATGAAAACAAAAAATATTATATTATTCACACTTCACTTAGGGCTGTTGTATTGCCTTTACCTGTCTTCCTTATTTTTACTACTTTCTACTGTGCATCATGGTGTCCTGTTTATATTTACCAGCAGCTTTAGACTGTGTGTATATTTGTACCTAGCCCAAAGGGAGTGCGGATACAAGAACAAGCACTATATGCAATATTAGGTGCAAAATTGCACCCAGAAGCATGTAAAACATCAATGTGTTGGGTCTGTGCTTGGTACAATAAATGAGTGGTCGGCACTGTGCACCAGGTGCACTCTTGTCTTAACCTGACAATGAGGGAGCAAATGTCTTTTACTGTCAGGAGTAAATAATTAAGCTCAATTATGTAGGTGTTCTGAATGTACAGGAATGATATGTACATTGTGAGCAAACACTATGGCTCCTTGCTATATTTTAGTGAATGAGTCATATAGCATTTAATTTTCAAATATGACAAAAAAATTCTGGGCATACATGGGTCTACATTTGCACCCACACAGTAAATATTGACATTGTATTTACTGTGTATGTGTCCATGTGATGGCCTCCTGGATGGACATAAAATTGGGGCTTAATTAGATATCAATTGGGAATGCCAGAAAACTAACTAGCCTGTCAGAACAGTTTACTCTTACATCCCTTTAATTTGTTTTTCATTAGGAATTGTGTTTGTAGCTCCTGGTCTCCTCCACTGCAAGAAAATTACAGAATTCATTTTGAAAAAAAAAACAACAACAGACAAACCCAGAATGATTCCATTGAGAAACTTTTCCACCTTCTGTTTCAGGATCTCAGACTAGCCGATGACTGCTCTTGCTGTTGATGTATAGAGCAGGGTTTATGCAAATTTTAAATAAATACAGAGTTAGCAGTAAGGACATCCTGCCTTGTGACCTGACTAAGTCCCATAAAAAACAGACAGAGCTCCCGCCTGACTTTCATCCTACAAAACACTGCATGTTGTTTCTTTTTCCAAGAACAAACATAAAGGCCATATTCATTTTATCTAATGTAAACTTCAGCCACAGGTACTTCCAGGCATAAACTGAAACATTATATGGAGTTTTCTCACTGTGCTGACTCAAAACTTGATTATCAGTGTTACCTGATTTTTATTTAACTATTTTTAATAGCCTTAAACAGCCATTTGTAATTAAAAATCTTATATACATTTACATATAATATTTACTTAGTCTGCAGCTTAAAAATTCTGCAATATATACACTTTTTTTGTTGAAAGGCTCATTTAGGTATGTCAGGGCTTTTGGGCTAGATCATAAATATGTATGAAACAGGGTTCATTGAACTTAAATGACCAGGTGGAATTTTCTTTAAAACATATAAAAGATGGCCAAACACAGCAGAACTGACACACTGCAATAAAATGTGTATAGGTACTTAAAAGCCATGTTTTTTTACAGTACAGGATAAAAATAACTTGTATACCAACTCCAGTGAATAATATTCCTTACAGATCTACTGTCCTGTATTGGTGATATTTTCCTTTTAAGAGACTGTAAAAGTGCAACCTAAAATTAATAGAAATCATATAGTTTGACTTTTAAATAAGAATTGTGACTATTCCCAATGCATTTGAAAAACGCATGTTTATTTTGTTGACAATTCTAATCTTTTGAGACTCAGTCTTGCCAAGCAACATACTTCTTTTAGTCCAAAGGATTAGATGGATCAATGACCTGTCTTTCACAAATCTTTTAAATCCTCTTTCACTAATGGGCAGTTTATTTGTTTTTTCCTTTTCTCCTTTTTACTTACCTTAGGTTTTGCTGACGTTGCCCTGTTGCAGAACAAGCTGTGCTAACCCCACCCACTTTGGAAAGTTCCATGATGTTTCACTCTAGTGCATCTCTTCAAACATAGTGTATATATATATCTTTCTTTTCTCAGTCTTTTCACAAGCTTGCCTTTTTTAACTATACAGTGATGCCTGATCCTCTATATTTTTTTATTGAGCTAAATTCAAATTAATTTATATATGGCTCTTGATAAACCACAAGAGATGTGATTTTTCCCTAGAATAAAGCATCACAATTGTCCCTAGCCATAATATTGATACTTAAGGGTTTTTTATCGGGGCCCATGTATCACTTCATGTAATAGTTATATACAGGGCAGCCATCAAGGGGGACAGGGAGGAGAATTGTAGGGGGCCCTGAGGGTAAGGGGGGCCCCGGGCACGCCACTCTTACTTGATTAGCTGGGCCCCCCATCTTTCTGAGAGCTGCTGACTTCGGGAAGGCATGGACGTTTAAGGGGCTATGGCCACCAATTTTCTTATAATGTGGGGGTGGGGCCCTGGACCTATAGGTGGGGCTTGCGGTGGGCGCATCCCAGGGTAGCCCAGGAAATTTTGTTGTATGGGGCCCTGCGATTTCTGATGGCGGTCCTGGTTATATATCAATAATATCATGAGGGACAAATCCCCTTCCCTTTCACAAGTTCAGGAAATGTGTTCCCATTCAAAGCCAGAAGACTGAAGAAGATTTTATTTTTATAATTTTAAAAATATGCAGTGAAAATTTAAATTCTTCACATGGTTCTCAATAACTACAAAATATTTTTTTATATCTTATTTTGATGTTTTTCATGTTGAAATTTGTTGGAGAACAAATAAGTCAGTCTGTGGTTTTTAGACTTGGATAAATGACATTCTTCCATAACAGAATAAATATTACACTGGTGCTTATTGTTTTGATAAATCATTTCATGCAGTGGTATAGCATCTTTTATCTAGAAACCCATTACCACTCTCTGTAATATTAAAACAGTACTGATCCTAAGTAAGTTGCATAAATCCATTTTGGTAGCAAAACAACCCTATTGGGTTTATTTAATATTTAAATGCTTTTTATAAGACATTTATCCAAATTACAGAAAGATCACTTATCTAGAAAACCCCTGGTCTCAAGCATTCCAGATAATAGATCCTATACCTGTCCTGAATGTATTTTTCAATGTTTAGATTTGAGTGCTATTATATATAATCCTCTTTCACGAGGGTGAACTGTATTGCTCGATGCACTTTATTTATAAAACATTCTCTTAATTATCATGAATCTGCCCTTATACAAGAGGAACAGTTAATTGATGCATCTGGAGAGCAAAGCACACACACACAGTGGTTCTCTACACCGAATGCTTCTTTAATGTCTGCTCCATTAGTCTGAACACAGGTATCTTTAGGCACAACTTATTATTTTAGAATCTGCATATTTAACAAATAAATTATGCTTTGTTAATAATATTCATGTAAGGCACAATATGTATGGATATATTTTTTATTATAGGCAATTCTTTTTAGTCCTTTATTCACAGAAACAATCACTATGAATAATTTCATTTTTTTTCCAGCTAGTGAAATTCTTTTGTAATGACGACAAGAGGATAAACTTAGATCTGATATCTTCTTTTATATAGATTGCTGCTTTTATTGCTGAGTCCATGCAGAGTTGTGGAGGTCAAATAATCCCACCAGCAGGCTACTTCCAGAAAGTGTCAGAGTATGTAATGAGGAAATAATGGCTTTTCTCAGTTTAACTATTCAAGCTTTTCTGTCATAAAGCACATTAAAATACAAATAGGCCATGCAATTACAAAACATATAGGCACTGGTTTACTAATGAGGTGCTAAACTGCACCAGAACCAATCAGCAATTTGATCGGTCTTCTAAAAGATAGAATATGAAAGCAAAGGTCTGGTGAAATGTAGCTCTGCTAGTAAACCAGCCACATAATTGTAAGCCTAAGAACAATTATTCTATGATACAATACAAAATTGGTGTAGACATTCACTGTATACAAACACAATCTTGAGAAGAAACTTTCAAATCATTCCTTGTGTATTTTCTCTTTTACCTTCGTTCTCTATTTTCTAAAGATTTTTCCAAACTTTTTCAGACTTCCTATCTTTCCTTTACCTCAGTTTCTTAGTCATCTATATGGTCTAAAATAAATCTGCAAAGTTCATTGATTTATATTTGCAGACACCGTGCAAATCTAGTGAACTAGAGTATTTGCACAATTTTACAACAGTGTGAGTGCAGCTTTCTACACAAAATTGTATCTGTAGCTTTAAAGCTGCTAACTTGAACATGCTGAATTTAAAGGGATATTGTCATGGGAAAAAAAATTAAAAACGCATCAGTTATTAGTGCTGCTCGAGCAGAATTCTGCACTGAGATCAGTTTCTCAAAGAGCAAACATATTTTTTTATATTTAATAATAGACATATTGTCAGTTTTAAAGCTACCCTCAGTCATGTGACTTGTGCTCTCATAAACTTCATTTACTCTTTACTGCTGTACTGCAGGTTGGAGTGATATCACCCCTCCTTTTTTCCAACAGAACATTGGGAAGGTAACCAGAAAGCAGCTCCCTCACACAAGATACCAGCTCCCTTGTAGATCTAAGAACAAAACTCAATATTGAAAAGCCAAGTCCCACTGAGGCACATTCAGTTACATTGAGTAGGATAAACAACAGCCTGCCAGAAAGCAGTTTCATCCTAAAGTCCTGGCTCTTTCTGAAAGCACATGACCAGGCAAAATGACCTGAGATGGCTGCCTACACACCAATATTACAACTAAAACAAAAAAAACTTGTTGTTTTAGGAATAAACATTTTTTTATTGTAGAGTAAATTATTTGCAGTGTAATTTAGAAATAAAAAAATACATCATAAAAATCATGACAGAATCCCTTTAACAAGGCAGTTGGATGGGTGAAAAGTTGTTCTTTTTAAATCCGGCTCCAAATGTATTTTTTGGGGCCATGTTTATAAAGATGTATAAAAGTGAATATCTGCCTTTAATGACATTGTGTACACTGTTCGTCACAGCTACACTTATATATGTCACATACATTTTACTTATCCTCCAGTACCAACTTTCTTGCCATTGTAGGTACACTGACATGCTTTTAAAACACTTGTATGGCATCCCTGGATGCAGTTTTCTGTGATTACACTTTTCTTTATACAAAAGGCTTGTTTCTGGTGGTACAGCCATCTTGCATTTGTGTAGCTACTCACTATAGAAAGAGGGGTTGCTGGGCACTTCCATTGGGGTAGTGTCCATCAGCCCTACTTTCCTTGACCCTTTGTCATTGGGCATATCATTTGCAACTATCCTGCCAAAAATTTAGAAAATTGTTGGTTTCGCTTCATACCCTTCTATCAGATAAAACAAATATGACTAAGCAATGTTTGTAGCTGCCCATACAGTCTTTGTCTTTTGCTGCAAAGTCCTTTTGCTTTCAGGTTTGTCCATAAAGCAGGGGGAGTCTTCATAGCGGATGAAGTTCAAGTTGGCTTTGGAAGAGTTGGCAAGCATTTTTGGAGCTTCCAGCTACAAGGAGAAGATTTTGTACCAGATATTGTCACCATGGGAAAGCCAATAGGCAATGGGCACCCAATGTCCTGTGTTGTAACTACAAAAGAAATTGCAGAAGCCTTTGGAGCAACTGGGATGGAATACTTTAATACGGTATGCAATTAAATAATTGGTGTGAACTATTTGCAGAATTAATGTGCTATGTTAGGAAACTTATACAAATACAATATACTGTATACTGTAGATGTATTATCCTTGAATGTGTGAAATGGAGTGTGGCATGGTGGCTCAATGTATAGCCCTTCTGCCATGCAGTGCTGCACTCCTGAGTTCAATTCTAGCATTACATGTAAATAAATTTGTGGTGTGGGTTTCCTCCCACACCCCAAAAACATACAGGCAGGTTAAATAGTTCCTGATAATTGGCACTAGTGACAGGCACCTTAGTTTGTAAGCTCCACTGGGACAGTGACTGATGTATAGTCTCTGTACAGCATTATGGAATATGTTGGCACTATAATAATAAAATGGGAGTTGCTGCAATTTTTATTTGGTTATACTGACAACAGTCAAAAGCTCATTATATCTTGCACAGGCACATCTTGCCCAATGCTCATAATTACATATTTATAGAAAGAATTAAAACAGATCACACAAAGGGGCAGATTCACGAAGGGTCGAATATCGAGGGTTAATTAACCCTCGATATTCGACTGGGAACTAAAATCGTACGACTTCGAATATCGAAGTCGAACGATTTTGCGCAAATCCTGCGATCGAACGATTAAATCCTTCGAATCGAACGATTCGAAGGATTTTAATCCAACGATCGAAGGAAAATCCTTCGATCAAAAAATCACAGGCAAGCCTATGGGGACCTTCCCCATAGGCTAACATTGACTTCGGTAGCTTTTAGCTGCCGAAGTAGGGGGTCGAAGTATTTCTTAAAGGGACAGTACTTCGACTATCGAATGGTCGAATAGTCGAACGATTTTTAATTCTAATCGTTCGAATCGTTCGAATTCGATCGAATTCGATCGAATTTAACCAATTCGATGGTCGAAGTACCCAAAAAATACTTCGAAATTCAAATTTTTTTTATTCGAACCCTTCACCCGAAATTCGTGAATCAGCCCCAAAATGTCAACTGCCTTCACTTTGTTTTTTAGCATATTTTGGGGAAAGTCTTGATGCATTCAATTTTTATGTGCCTGTCAGCTATGAAGAATGTCTCATTTATAGGTTGAGATAGAAAACTCACTCAATTCATTTTGTGAAATGAGCATTGATTTAAATAATTTAAGAGAGTGGTATTGGAATAGTATAAGCCATTTTATATAATATTGTATGTTAAAATGCTGTGATATTTAGAGCTATAATAGAAATATGTTGGTTATGCTGCAGTTTGGAGGAAATCCTGTATCCTGTGCAATTGGACTGGCCGTGCTGGATATTATTGAAAAAGAAGATCTCAGGGGGAATGCTACTACAGTGGGGAATTATTTGACTGAGCTATTGATTGAGCAAAAACAAAAGCACCCTTTAATAGGAGACATCAGGTAATTTATTTGATTATAATGAGACCATTTAACATGGACTTGCCTGATACATTTTAAAGATAATTGTAAACTACAAATGTACTGGTGGCCTTTAGGCTAGGGCCACACTAGGCGATAGCGCCGTGATTTGACTCGCGGCGACTTTTCGCCGCGACTTTTTATCCGCAATCGCTGGGGAAACTTTTGCGCTGGCGTCTATGGGGAATCGCGAAAAATCGCCAGCGTAAAAACACACGCGGCAATCTTTTTTCTACTGTCGCTCGAAATTGCCTCGCTAGGCGATTTCGAGCGACAATAGAAAAAACTTCGCCGCGTGTGTTTTTACGCCGCGATTCCCCATAGACGCCAGCGCAAAAGTTTCCCCAGCGAGTGCGGATTAAAAGTCGCGGCGAAAAGTCGCCGCGAGTCAAATCGCGGCGCTATCGCCTAGTGTGGCCTTAGCCTTAGGGTTCAATAGCTATTTTAAATATTTCTGGTTGGTAAGCTTATAAAAGAAAATTAAGAAAAAGAATATACTGGAAACATATATTTTACCCGTACCCATATTTTTTGTTGTGCCCCACCTAATAAATGGGACCTGTTGTATAATACAAATCAATTTTTCAGAGCAGGCTACATAAATCTGGCTCATCATATGCTATAATTGTGTTAATCCTGTTTTACTTAGATAAACTCTAACTGCTCTGTTATGACAACAAAACTGATTTTCCATGATATATTTTTCTATTTATAGAGGGGTTGGCTTGTTTGTCGGTGTGGATTTGGTTAAGGACAGATTGCTTAGAACTCCTGCAACTGCTGAGGCCCAGTATATAATATATAAGTAAGTGAACTCTAATTTGTTTGTAAAAGAAGAATATAAGGAATATGTGCTGACACTTATATGATACAACCACATTTTCTCATTAGGCTACAGAGATCTTCAATCAGTAGGTAACTTACTGGACATTATTTACAAACTACAAGCAGTTCATAATCATGTTTATGTGTATCTGATAAAGGTGCAAACATAGGGGCACATTTACTAAGCTTGAGTGAAGGATTCAAAGTAAAAAAACTTTGAATTTCTACGGTTTTTTTTGGGTACTTCGACCATCGAATAGGCTACTTCAACTTTCGACTACGACTTTGATTCGAACGATTCCAACGATTTGAACTAAAAATCGTTCGACTATTCGACCATTTGATAGTTGAAGTACTGTCTCTTTAAAAAAAACTTCGACTACCTACTTCGCCACTTTAAACCTACCGAGCTACAATGTTAGCCTATGGGGACCTTCCCCATAAGTTTTCTAAGCTTGTTCTGATTGAAGGAAAATCCTTTGATCGATGGATTAAAATCCTTCAAATCGTTTCGACTTTTCCTTCGATCGATCGATCCTAGGCTTTGCGGTAAATCCTTCGACTTCGAATATCGAAGTCGAAGGATTTTACCTTGAGGGTCGAATTTGACCCTTAGTAAATGTGCCCCATAGTGTGGTTTATTTGTTCTTTGGGATAATCCCTTGCATGTCCACCAATTATAAAAAAAATGTGTGCTGCCCTGTGTTTTCAAGTATTTTGTTTACAGCATATTGTATAATCCATACAATGCATTGTATTTATGAAGATCACATAGCTGTAAACAATAAATGAGAGTCTGACAATGATGGACTGTCAGGGCAATCTGTGTCCTGATGTTACATTTATCTGGCACAGTGACAGGCAACTTCATGTGGAACAGGCAGCATGGGTGGAATAATCATAGCGTGCTTTGGTATTTTATATTATTGCTGGGAGCAGTGGGCTGGCAACACAAAGGCAAAGAATAAAAAACAAAACATCTAGGTCAAAACATCAAGTAAAAGTCAATTTCACACTTGAAATGGTCTGCTCATTATTTAAACTATACAAAGGGATATTCACAGAAGTCTTTTGTGTGAAGCAATAAAAAAATATTTAACAACAGTGTGAGACAAATAGTACTATCCGGGGTGTGTGACAACTTAGAATATGTGATTTTCCACCAAGAGGCTGTCACATATGAACAATTTCACTTCTCAGCTTGCAATTTTGTAGTTATGGCATTGACTGTTCAGTAAATCAGAGTGAATCTGGGTACTTTTTTGTGTCTGACTCCTTGTGATTGCAAGAATAAAATATTATACTGTATAATTATGCCAAGACCAGGACTCACTACGTTGCCTAGACTGACCCATTTTATGTAATCTGCTCTAGGAAGACGATTGCTGTTCATAGCAGAGAAAATTCACAGCTGTCACAGCAAACTTCCTAGCAACATTCCAAGACACTTGTTATACTATAATCTCATTGTGCTGCATATCATCAGTCTTGGCCCTTAACCAGCTATTAAGATTGATGTTTAAGAATTTTATTTGGAATATTCCATTTAGTAACGTGTTTTTGTGCATGCAATGACAGGCTGGCTGCAAACACACAGCTTCTTTGCCAAACATTTGCAACAACCTTTCAAATAACATATGGTAGCAGCTAGATTTCTTCTGTCTATACCCAGCAGAAAAGTAACAGAAGCAAATGAAAAGAATTCTAATAATGTACCAAACTAATTGGGGCTCATTTACTAACATAAGAAAAGCACAAAGTAAAACATATATATTGGCAAAGACCACTGTACCCTGTCATTTCTTTCCATTTCCAAGAATTCCAATGTAACCACAGCTGTTCAATACCAAATTTTACTCCAGATGTGGCTGTTATTGAATGACATGCCTGCAAAAAATGTTACTGCATGTTGCTGGACATTGTTCCTTAGCACATTTTTATGCACATGTACCCTGCACACGCTACTGTTAAATGAGGGTCAATGTGATGTCAGCTAGCAACACTTTTACAGGTCCTAGAGAAATTCCAAATACAGGAATATTGTAATTCATTAACTTGCTCCCTATTAATAATTCTACATTACTGACAAATAAGTAACAATGTAGGTTCCATGTTTTTGAATTCTATGCTAACCCATGAGTAAAGCAGGGTTCCAGAGAAGCCACTGGTAGAATAAATATGAATGTATTAATATTACCATTAAGCAGTACAAAGGAAACTGTTAAAAAGGTGTCCAAAGTATTTTAAAATGGGAAAACATTGGTTATTAGATATCATCAAACCAGTGTCAGAGATATTTCCAGCCCATTGCCACTGAATTGATATCACTTAAAGGAACAGTAACACTAAAAACTTGTATTTTAAATTTATGACAATATAATGTACTGCTGCCCTGCCCTAGTAAAACTGGAGTGTTTGCTTCAAAAACACAACTATAGCTTATATAAACAAGTAGATAACAGTAGATAACAGATAAGTTTCAAAGAATGCCATTTTATACTACAGAGCAACCAGTGACTTCTTCTCCTTTTTTCAGCTTGAATGGCTGCCTCCATGGCTACACAGCAGCTTTCATATATAAAGTATAATAGTCTTTCTGAAGCAAACATGCCAGTTTAACATGTGCAGTTCATCACTACATTATATTGTCATTCACTCAAAACACTTTCATTTTTTGAAGTTACCGTTCCTTTAAGAAATAGAATAGGGGTGATCATATACTTCCTGTTCTAACTTTTAATAACTTGTTATCTGTTACTTTAAAGGTTAAAAGAAAAACGAATCCTACTGAGTGCTGACGGCCCTCACAGAAATGTACTGAAATTCAAGCCTCCAATGTGCTTTAACAAGGAGGATGCTAAACTGGTTGTAGATGAAATTGATCAATGTCTTACAGGTACTTCATTTACTATATGTACTGTACTTTAATTTTCAGTGACAAGTTTCTCATATAGTTATTAGTGATGGGCAAATTTGCACCGTTTCGCTGAAAAATTAGTGAATTTCCAGCGAAATTCACGAAACTGCGAAAAATTTGCGAAACGGAGTCGGCATCTTGTTTTTTGGTGACATTTTATTGTTTAGGCTGGCGAATTTTCGCCAGCGAATTTCGGCGGGCGTTTTGCGAATTTATTCGCCGGTGCCTGGCGAATAAATTCGCCCATCACTAATAGTTATTATTCCAGGTCCAGATCCTGTTGTTATCAGCACAAGTTAAAAAATCACATTAATTTTAGCAGTTGAAAATAGTTTATTTAATGATTAGAATGGTTGCTCTCTGTCTGATACAAAATTAAAGCTCTATGCTGATTTCTTCATATTTATAGCTCTTGAAAAAGCAATAGGAATCCAATCAAATGCTGGTTTACATGAAAACAACCCAGCCAAGAGAAAGGTGAGCAATTATACACATTATACTTCATATCTATATGCACTTAAAACCTGTGTGTAGATCTAGTGTGGATTATGGTGGTGATTGTAATGTGTTAAAATATATATATATATATAGGCAAATATCCAGTGTATTCATAGATGTTACTTTACTGCAGGTGCATAATGAAAATTCAGGGAGTACCAACACAAAAGAGGAAACATGTTCCAGTAACTTACAAGATAGCAATCCAAATGACAATGCCTGCAGACAAAGCAACGGGCTGCATCCTGAAAGCCCCACAGTCACACGTAAAAGAATAAGAACATAAAGAAGCATCTTCAAACTATTTTCATATGCTCATAACTCTCAGTTCTGCCTGCTGGGGCTACTGGGCAACAGTAACAAATGAAGACCGCTGGTATAGTTTGGCGAAGGGTTGTTAAATTTGTGTTGCCAATGTATAGTGTATGCAGAACACACGGTTTGTTTGTTTTATTCTGTATTTGCTTATTTTCCCATGTTTTAATGGCTTAGATTTAAAGGAACAGTTTAGTGTAAAAAAAAATGGATATAAAAACTGTGCAAAATAAAAATGTTTCTAATATAGTTAGTTAACCAAAAATGTAATGTATAAAGGCTGGAGTGACTGGATAACATAATAGCCAGAACACTACTTCCTGCTTTTCAGCTCTCTAACTATGAGATAGTCAGCGACTTGAAGGGGGGCCACATGGGACATAACTGTTTAGTGAGTTTGCAATTGATCTTTAGCATTCAGCTCAGATTCAAAAGCAACAGATATGACCCATGTGCCCCCCCTCAAGTCACTGATTGGTTACTGCCTGGTAACCAATCAGTGGAAACCAAGAGAGCTGCAAAGCAGGTATTAGTGTTCTGTTATGTTAGACATCCAGTCACTCCAGCCTTTATACATTACATTTTCGGCTAACTTACTATATTAGAAACATGTTTTATTTTGCACAGCTATTGACCTAGTTTTTATTTTTATACTGAACTGTTCAATTAAGATGCAGGTTAAAGGAGCATTAAAAAAAAATGAAGGCGTTTAAAGTAATGAAAAAATAAAGTCCTGTTGCCTTGCACTCGTACACATCGTGTATTTACTTCAGTAACACTACTATAGTTTATATAAACAAGCTTTTGTTTAGCCATGGAGGCAGCCATTCAAAGCTGAAAAAGTAGAAAAGTCACAGGATACACAGCTGATAACAGATTAGCTCTGTAGTATACAATGGGATTCTTCAGAACTTATTTGTGTGTATCCTGTGCTTGAATGACTGCCCTCATTGTTACACCACAGCTTGTTTATATAAACTATAGGGGTGTTTCTGTAGCAAGCACACATATTTTACCAGCGCAGGGTAACAGTACAATATATATTGTCATTCTTTAAAAATGCTTCCATTTTTTGGTGTTACTGTTCCTTTAAAATACCTTAGTATTCTGAATGTACTGAGCATATTATATACTAGTGATACATTAATTCTATGAGGGCTCCCTATACTGATACACAAATCTGATGTATAAGTCTCATATCCCTGCACACTTTACTGCTTTGGTAAATCCATGCCATTCATATTTATATGACTTGTTCACTTTATACTAGATTTAAAACATTATAATAAATAAAAGCTTATTAATTAAATGATATACATCAAGACTTATAAAAGTATACACATTTGTTTCAGTACTATGCTTCAAATAGTAATTATTTTGATTTTGTTGTTCTTGAACAGAAATTTAGAATTTTAAATGTTTGCAACAGAAAAATGTTGGAACAGAAAATCACAAACCAGGAGTGTTTCAGCCATGAGTCTCAAATGTCAGACAATAGAAATCAATGTCAAGCATTAATAACGCTACATAACATCAAATGACATGGAAATAAAACCAAGCACATGCCATGTTTGTATGCATATCCTGGCATGGGGTCATAAGACATGCATCATTTTACATCATTAACAATAATGCATCACAAAGACTAAATTGCAGTAAAAGAAGAGAAAATCGAAATACAATTTAAACATTACATATGGAGTTTAGACCTGCCTTAAAGAATATGCACTCTAATCGAGAGTATGTGACAATATAGATTAAGAAGAGATGATTCAGTCTAATATTCAGCTCAAACTCTTAATTTACTGTATATTATCTGTTTTAGCCATGTTTCGAAGATTAAACACTTTATTAACACTTTTATTTATTAAAGTCTGAATGCCAAAAACTTGGAAAATTAGAGTTTTTTGACTATAAAATCTGAATTTTTAGTGGTAAAAAATTGAATTTTTCGTGATTTATTATTCCCTGGGTATGGAAAAAGTCGGAATCCAAAAATCCGGCATCTTAGACCTGCCAAGGTTGTATATAAGTCAATAGGAAAAGTCCCAAAGGTATCCTGATCTGCGCTGGGTCTTCGGGCAAAAAAAAGATTTTGTGGTCTTCGGGCAAAAATCAGAAAAAAATTGAGTTTCTGTACAATTTTCATGATTTTTTTCAGTTATTTCCCGCACTGGAATTTTTGGGGAAAATATATTAATAAATAAAGTGAAATAACCCATGCGGATTTGGTCAAAGTATATTTCAGAAAATAAGATCAATTTGGATTTTGATGAATAACCCCTTTAGACACAAAGAGGAAGGGAACATATTCAAATGAAGAAAGTATTTATTCTACAAGTGATAAACCAGTTTTGATACAAAAGTTGTTTCTATTCAAAAAGCCTGTATCACAGTCCATTTACTAGCACAACTGCAAAGATCTAGGATCCAAAAAGCATGCAAGGTGCCATGTTTTTAACAACAATTTTCCCCAGACTTCCAGTTAAATAGGAGTCGCCACAAATTAGAGTGTACTGCAACACCTCTACAAATTGCAACAGCAGTTTCTGTACTCATTGTCTGCTGTTGCACACTTGATCAAAATGGTAGTTAGCATGAAATACGTTAGGTCAGTGGAGCATGTAGGGGCAACATGTAAGTAGCACAGTCTCAAGGCACACATTCATTTCAGGGTGTTCTTGCATTCATGTACCTTGCACCTTGTTTGCAATTTAATAAAGTTGGCTTCACTGATGTCGGTCCTAAGTTGCAGAGTTGTGATTTCATTTTAAGGAGAACTAAACCGTAAAAACGAATATGGCTCACAATGCCACATTTTATATACTGAACTTATTGCACCAGCCTAAAGTTTCAGCCTCAGTCTTTCAGCTTTTCAGGTAGAAGGACTGCCAGCCAACATGAAATTGCCATTAGATATTTTGCGCCCATATCATAACACGTTCTTAGGGCATGCATCCACCATGCGAACTGTCTGTCACTGTGCTGCAAGAGTATTGCACACACAAATAATTAATTTACCAGATGAATTACATGGTTTTTAGAAGGTATTGATGTGGTCTGCTGAGTCTTCTAAGAAAAGTTCAGTAAAGTAGTATTATCTTTCTTCTTCACAAAAATAAATGCATTAAGGCCTAATTCAGGATGTGACAATGAAGAAAAATATCAAACTGTAGATTATTTCCTACCTAGTGTGACTGAGGCAACATTGATAATGATGATCGACAGGGCAGGAAAAAACAACTTTTTTTGGAGACAGCATAAAAATGAAGTACAGAATATTGCAGTATACATAGCACAGAACACCTGAGGGGTGGAAAAAACCTTTTTCACCTACATAAATTATATGCAGTCAGTACATACTTGCATATGTAAATTAGACATGTTTTTACATCATATTATGTTCCATTACTTAAACTGCATTCCATAATCCCAAACACATATTTATGCAGCTCACAGACCTCTAAGAGAGGTGACTAAACTACCTAGCATGTCTAAGTTAAAGAGTTGAAGACTTGAATTGCAAAAATATTTTTTATCTTTACCTGGTATTCACCTTTAACAAACAAGTTTCCTTTTGCTTTATTTGTCAAATGTGACAATGAACTAGGTCTAGAACTGGGATTTATGTGGTACACTCTAGTTTTTACAGTATATAAAAAGTAGACTGATGCCACTGATCTAGTGTCTAGGCTCTAGTGACACAAAATTCCTCTGTAAAGATGTTTGCACTAGGTGAAAGCTAGTCCGTAAGTGCATGACAATGAGCCAACAATAAAACCAGAAGAGTAACTTCATAGAAACAATGTTTATGCACAATTCATATCCAAATAAGAGTAGTAAATATACACAATTACAAGAAGACCTACACATGGACAACTGTCTTCCATTAAATTACACATTAGTCATCATGTGTTATTTCTGCTTCTAAACATAGTGAAAGATAGTTCCACTCCTAACAACACTACTTCTAGCAGATTTGAGCAGATATGAGCAGATATGAGCAGATTGTGTGTAGGGTCAGACAACTAAACCCTTTTTATATGGAGGTGCAGGCCAGGAGACAGCTTGCAGCTCTACAGGGTACTGTGCATACTGTACTGATTAACTTGCATCCATGGAGTGTGTACATGATGGATGCCTCCTGCAGATCAAGAGGAGATAAAGTTTAGTTAGCTGGTCTTTTGAACTTGTTATCCTTATTCCATAGACTAAATCAAAATACACTGATTTCATGTTTTCTAGTGTCATCTTTTTTAATTGTGCTATAATTGTCATCCTCCCTAATCTGGCTGCCCTGAGCCCAGGTCACAGTCTCAGCGGGCCCCTAACATCACATCAAAACTCCAATCAGTCACAGACCACCACTCATTTAAAAGTTGACTTAGTCTTAGGGGCCTCACTAACTTTGAGTGAAGGATTCGAAGTAAAAAAACTTCGAATTTTTGTGCTCCTCGACTATCGAATTGACGTAAATTCGCCTGAGTAGAATGATTCGAATAGATCAAGCGCAAAAACGCTGCGACTATTCGGCATTCGACAGTCGAAGTACTGGATCGAGCGCAAAAACGCTGCGACTATTCGCCCATTCGATAGTCGAAGTACTGTCTCTTTTAAAAATATATCAACTGCCTACTTCGCCACCTAAAACCTACCGAATTGCTTTAAAAGCCTATGGGAAAGTCCCATAGGCTTGTTTTCCAAGTTTTTGATCGAATAAAAAGGCATTCGATCGAATGAAAATCCTTTGAGCGAATATTCGATCGAGCGCCTATTCGCCTGGCGAATATTCACCAATTCGACTATTCGCCAGCGCGTAAATTCGCCCAAATTGTCTATTCAATTCTATTCCCCAGTCGAATTTCAAGGGATTTAACCCCTCGAAGTTCGACCCTTAATGAATTTGCCCCTTAGTATTAATTGAAGGATACATACCATTTAATGTGTGGGGTTTTCTACATTAAGGATTTATATTCTTGGGTGTTTTGCTCAGTGTATTTTAAGTGCAAATTGTGAGACCTCAAATTCTTGTGTCTTGCCCCAAAAAAAAATTATACATATATATATATATATATATATATATATATATATATATATGCTCTATGACTTGCACCTCTTCAATAAAGAGTTTGTTGACCTCTTGTTTGTTCTTCTTTGGCTATTCCTGTGTGAAACAGAGAATAATCGATACCTTA
This sequence comes from Xenopus petersii, assembly GCA_038501925.1. Taxonomy (NCBI): domain Eukaryota; kingdom Metazoa; phylum Chordata; class Amphibia; order Anura; family Pipidae; genus Xenopus; species Xenopus petersii. Next base: position 58,035,810 of record CM076673.1, on the reverse strand, counting down.
TCAACTCTGAATATACTATACGTGTCAGTGGCAGCTGCAACACTAGAATGAGTGCATGATTTGACACAATTAACTGCTGGCCGTATGCCATGAAGATTAAGTCAATTTATGAAAAAAAAACAATAAAATGCAAATGCAGAAAGTTTTCATCTGATCCTGCTACAGCTGTTTTCAGTTTTTGTTCACATATGATTTTCCTTAGCTCAAGTACAATTTGTGCTGCTTGAATTTGACCTATAATGATACTGCAGAAAAACATTATTATGTCAAATAATGAAAGTGAACAACAACAAAATTGATATGACAAACACTGAATGATCATTCCCATATACTATTAGCAGAAACCTTTAGACAAATAGGACAACCTTAAACAAACCAAAGATTGTCATAGAACGTAAACATTAAACGTAGGAATCATAAAACCATATATATAACATAATCATTAATAATAATATAATCATTAATTGTATTACAGTAAGCATTCATGGGTTAAATTAAATTAGCAAGCCAGAGTAGGTCTGAACAACTACAGTGAAACTTAAAGCATCTAACCAATATGTGAGACCAATGAGACAGCACTCTCAATGAAGAATACTCCACTCCTTGACCTCAGAGTACTTGAATCTGCAATGGGAGAGCACACTAGGACAAGGAAAAACTATCTAGTGTAATATTGCAATATATGAGGATCCAAAAGAAGTTACAAGAACAATTGTAATTCCTAGATAATTCCTTATTTAATATATTTGGTGTCCTGATCATTGTTTTACAGTGACGTCATGTATAAAAGGTGTGTGGATCATGGGCAGGGCCGGGCCGAGCCAACCGGGTGCCCTAGGCAACCCAGTTGGCTAACCCCGTCCCCCATGTGTGCGTGCTCAAGTGCGCATGTGTCATAAGGCAGGGGGAGGGCAACGAAGCGAAAGGAGGTTACAGCAAGTATCAGAGGGGAAGGAGCTGCTGGTTAAACAATGAATGAAATCATTTGATTGGTTGCCACCAGGGGCAAAATTTGCCCAGTGTTTATAAATGAGGCCCACAGTTTTCACCTGGGGAATCACCCCCACACTAAATTCTGAAAACAGGAGAGCACACAACTGCTTTTACAAGCTCTGTCTATCTCACATTCATAGAAGGTACTATAAAAGGAGCTATCCTACAATGAACTAGAAGCCCTTATTCAAAGGGTATTCACAAGGTATTTGGCCTAGCACAGGGTCCTAACTTCTCCTTCCTTTACTGAGTGTTTTTGCCCCAGGCACCTGCTGAGGAGCTTTCCAGAAATGTCTACCCACTCTATAAAATGGGGTCCAACAATGAAGAACATGGTAGCTTTGCCCTTTTTATAGCAAGGATATACCATCACCTAGGCTAAGAAATACACATCCCTCCCATAGGGCATATGCTACGCTTTAGATGATATTTTATATCCCCTACATACAGAGTACGTCAAATCAAGCCCACTCAACATGATCATAATATAATTGCAGGTGTAAGTATCACATTCAGACTTATCATTTTCAACCTGTCATTACAAAACACCTGCCTACACAATGGTGTGGAAACTGGTGCATATGTTCTGATGGGCAAATTTAGTGCCTTTTATTTGTAAATATGGGTGGCAGCAATACATAATTGCTTTAAGACCCCTGTTTTTAATTGTATGCATTATCCTTTAAATCACTTATTAACTATTAAATGTCCAATGGTGATCCAAGTTCGAAAGCAGGATTTCATTCTATATGTGTACTAGGAGAAGCAAGATCTCTGTAGAAGAAACTTTGTTGGGGCTCTTGGAGGCTCAAAGCTTGCCCTTGGCTAATAAATAAAACCAAAGGCAAATCAAAGATAGAAATATTCAGTCTAACCTAGATATGTAAGTCCTATTTCCCAATGATAGGACCTGACAATCACTGTTTTTGGGGTTCATTATTGTCACTGAAAATAAATGTTTTTTCTTGTTGTTGAGAAATAAAAGAGGCTTGCTCATCATCCACTGTTTGCAGTGAATGGGTTGAAGTTGAAACACTGCCAAAGGTCTTTTTTTTTGCAAATGTTGGTTCACAGGATGTAGTCAGCAATATTTCAGACTCAAGATGTAGAAATGACAGTTCATATTAGTTATAGCAGTGAACTGAACTAAACTGCCCTCAAGCATGTTTATTTACTGCTTTACATTTCTGTATCAGCTGCACAGCCCTATATTACTTTATTTTTTAAAAAAATGGGTTTATTCTGTCTATATCTAAATTAAAGTCTCCCCACTGTTTATTAGAAGGGTGAAACATATTACACACACCATTTGACATACAGGTATGGGATCCATTATTTGAAAAAACTTTATCCAGAAAGTTCCGAATTACGGGAAGGGCATCTCCCATTCTAATCAAGTAATTCAAATTTTTAAACATGATTTCCTTTTTCTCTATAATAATAGAACAGTACATGTATGGGAGCATTATCCAGAATGCTTGAGACCTGTAGGTTTCCGGATAAGGGATCTTTTTCGTATTTTGGATCTCCATACCTTAAACAGTAACATCAAAAATGAGAGTGTTTTAAAGTAATACATGTATAATGCAGTGTTGCCGTGCACTGGCAAAGCTGCTGTGTTTGCTTCAGAAACTATTGTTTATATAAATGTAGCAATAGGTGCATCCACTCAAAGGAGACAAGGCTCAGGTTGCACAGCAGATAAGCTCTGTAGAATATAATGGTGTTACCTGTTATCTACTATTTTACCTGTGTCATATAGCCTTTTTTCAATGTCCACCATTACTACACAGCAGCTTGTTTTTATAAACTATTGCTACACAGCAACTTGTTTATATGAACTATAGTAGTGTTTCTGAAGCAAGTAGACCAGTTTTACCAGTGCAGGGCAACAGCACAGGGTATTTTCATTATTTTAAAAAAATTTTTGGTATTAGTGCTCCTTTAAGTCTACTGAAAACACTGGAACATTAAATAAACCCAGTAGAATTGTTATGCCTCCAATAAGGATTACTTAGATCTTAGCTGGAATAAAGTACTGGATATGCCAGCTTATTTACCTGTAAGTCCAATGAGTATTCAATAGTCAGTGACACTTCACTGGGAGGCAATTCTTAATGGAAAATAGGAAAGTCAAAGTCATGGCAGGAAATCACAACGAATCTGTGAGACTGCCCATCACCTGCATATAGCCTGCCAACAGCACAGACTGGACAGCACTAAAGTGCTAACTCTGCCCTTAGTGAAAAAAGTATCCCACACTGCCTATTATTAAAGGAGGAAGTGTTACTTCCAGGGCTCTCTTAGTGGGTTGCGCCTACACAGGACATCTGACACTTGTCCACACTAATTGATTATTGATGCTGCCGGAAATTATGTCATTCAAATTTATTAGGGCCTACTTAGTGGGTACCCACAATGACATTGGAATGCTGGGAAACAGTGTGGGTAAAAAAACAACTGTCAATGTGTGTCCATTTTAGCACTTTGAACCTAGCACTTGTGTTAATAAATGAGCCCTATAGATAGTGTAGGTTATAGATGAGTTACCTTTTTGACTCATAAATAAGGAATGCATTAAGGACCATTAGAACACAGAAGATAAGACCAAAATATGCCTTTTATCAAGTTGCTAGTCACAAGGATAATAAAGCATTGCTATTCATATGGAATTATCGACCTGTGTTGTAAAATATTACCTCTCCAGACATGGAAAGTAGCTTGAGCCTAAGGAAATGATGGCTGAAGGAGATTATAAACTCGACACTCGTACCCTTTTTACAGTTTTTCCTCAGTTATTTAATGATTTAACAAGCTGGGAAGAAAAGTTTCCAAATATATGAACAACCATGGCCAAATTAAAAATCCACAATTTAAAAAAAAGATTGGTTGGGTACAAGTTGCAGTGAAGAAGGCTGCAAAAACCTACTGATAGTGTAGCAAGAATATTTGCTATATCTCCTTATGATGAGAGTTGTACAAAACCTTGATTGCCAGGCAATCTGCCTGCCTCTATGTTAACATGAGTTAGATATGGATATGGAGCGCAGTCTATAAAATATTGCTTCTGACCAGGACAGAACTTTAATTGCAACCCCCAAAATCATGTAGCAGGGTAACAAATATGATATATAATATCATTTTATAATAATTAATATGGAAATATATATTTATGGATAAATTGAATCTAGCAAATGAACAATATTTATGAATGAATTTATACAAAAGACACACAGCTACAGGCCTATGATTAAGGGCCAGAAAAGTGTCAGGTGATACACTCTTTGTGCTGTTTTAATGTGGATAAATGAAAGTAAATGTTTTTAAACCAAAGATCAATGTTGTGGAACTCCATTCTGAACACTACAAGCATATAGTGGCCAATTCCATATAGAATCCGACTGATCAGGCCACAGGCTGAATGGACAGACACTTTACTAAGGTTCATGGTATGAGCACATTTCTACAGTTCATCTGAGAACAGCAGAAAGTGCATTGGATTTGCAGCATCTTTCATTTCCTTATTCACCATACACTGGCCAGCATTGTGCATTGGCGGATGAAATTTTAAACTTTCTATTCTCCATAGCACATTGTTTCCAGTCGTGATCATAAGGCCAGCATACATGTACCAACAATCATAAGATTTAAAAAATTAAGTATGGTTTGAATGATTCTATTGGGTAGTAGATAATAAGATACAGTAGCTTTACTAGAGGCTACTGATTTCCACAATGAAATATTTTATGAACCCCTTGTTCACCAAAAGTTTCTGGAAGACATACTGTTTTCCACACATATACACTGATATTTGTGCATCAGTAACAACCCATACTGGACATTGACATGCTTGGGCACTACCATCAAGTGCTAGGTCTTCAGTCTCTATTGTTATATAGAATTTCAAGCTGTGATGCGAAGGGTTGTACATTTCACATGTATACTAAATAATGTAATGGTTTTCTTATATTGTATAATGTATTCATTTAACATTAAAGCATGTCAGTTTATTGCATTATGAAAATGTTCCTATGTAAAATGGAATGCAAATGTGAAGAATGCCCATGCCTGTGCTAAGAGGATATCATAAGGACACCCAAGGTTAAGAGAAGTATTGCTTGGTATTCATGCATGTTTCCCAAATTAAGACCAAAAATACTAATCTGCAAACCACTGCAGAATTCTTTAGGCAAGTTGTTTACTTTGTGTGGGAAGACTTAGTGAGTCATTTCCCTGGCTGAACATGAGAAGGTGGGAGTCAAGTACAACGATATTATTTGGGCCCCTCAGTGAAGAATGTTGTTCCCTTTCCTACCATCTGCTTACTAAAGGGTATACATGTATTTTTATACAGTATCTATAAAAGTTCATTCATTTCATTGCCTACCACTTACGCCTCACATATGAAAAACACACATTCATGTACAGTACAAAACTTTGGTAGGCAGAACACTAAAGGTTCAAAGTGAAATCGAGGGAATTTTCGAAAGTTAAAAAATTCAAAGTAATTTTTGGATACTTCGACCATCGAATAGGTTACTTATACTTCGACTTAAGTAAAATTGTTTGACTATTCGACCATTCGATAATCAAAGTACTGTCTCTTTAAAAAAAACTTCGACTTCAATACTTCGCCAACTTAAACCTGCCGAAGTGCTATGTAAGCCTATGAGGACCTTCTAGAGCATATTTCTAAGTTTTCTGTATTTGAAGGAAAATCGTACGATCGTACGATAAAATCATTCGAATCATACGATTCGAAGTACGATCGGAGTACGATTGTACGATCGGGCACTTGCCCCCCCTGGACTTGTACTTCATAATAAAGGATAGTCTTTAGCCATATGTGTATGTATGTGTATGTATATATATATATATATATATATATATATATATATATATATACTGTTTTGTTCTTTTTTTTTATATGAACATATTTATTAAAATTACCATTAAGAACCTGCAATAAGCTTATAAGGCTTACAAACTTGTGGTCAGCACCGTTTCAAATAATGGACCGTCCCAATGCCTATTCTACTGCTCAGATCAGCAGTCCAGTTTAGCTCCGCCCCTTCCCTCTGTGAGAAGCTTCCTGCAGCTCAACTGTGTGAGGAATAAGAGAATCACATTAGAGAATCTTCTCCTGATGAAACAGCTTCTTTCCCAGGGCAGATAAGTGTGAATCTGTTGTGTTAAACTTAAGAGTGTCAATGCCAGTGTATGTGTGTGTCTTTGTGTGTGTCTATGTTTGTGTGCAAAATTAACTGTTCATGTTAATGTGTGTTTGTAAGGGTAATTGTGTTATAAAGGAAACTATAACCTAAAAATGAATACTTAAAGGGGTTGTTCACTTTTGAGATAACTTTTAGTATGATGTTGAGAGACAACTGATATTCTGAAACAATTTGCAATTGGTTTTCATTTTTTATTATTTGTGGTTTTTGAGCTGCAAAGACTCAGAAGAAAAAGGCAGATAATTATAAAACTATAAAAAATAAACAATGAAAACCAATTGAAATGTTGCTTAGAATTGGCCATTCTATAACATACTAAAAGCTACCTTATAGGTGAACCACTCCTTTAAGCAACAGATTGTTTATATCAAAATTAAGTGGCATATTAAATAATCTTAACAAACTTGGATATATTTTTAAGTAAATATTGCTGTTTTACATCTCTTGCCTTGAACCACCATTTTGTGATGGATACTACTGTGACAGGAAGAAGTGTGAGAGTAAAACACAGAACTCTGTCTGTTACTTCGAAAGTATAAAATACCAAGTGCTGTCGTGGCAAACAATGAGTTTGTGTCACTAATAGAATGGCAATGCTATAAATGTGCAACAGTTACTTTAGATATTGATAGAAAAGCTGTTGTTAGGTTTGTGTGGAAACCAAAATATGGGTACAAGTAATTTGTGTAATATGTTTTCTATCTTCTCCCCCCCTGGATTTTTTTCTGTGGATGTCCATGGTGCCAGGGCATAGTATAGTATAATTTTCAAAAGGAGTGCCAGGCCAAACCAAACCATTACTGTCATATGACTTTAAAGCACTGGAAAATTATGGGCGATTGATGGTGCAATTTCTTGGAATGTTAATCAGATATGTGTATATCCATATTAGAATATCGATTCATTTTGCATTTGGCCACATTTTTTATGGAAGATTTAATATGTGATTGAATCTAAAAATTTCATATTCTGTGAAAAACATTGATTAATGCCAAAGCTTAGTGCAACTGATTGCTCTACAATTATTAAACAGAGTGGTAATGAGAGGCACAGCAGAAGTTTCTATTTTGTACCACATGACCATATTCCCTTTTATTTGGCATTCAGTGCTGCACTACGTATAACAGGCGAAGAATTCCCCCACATTAACCTGCTGTCTTTTTTCTTCCCAGAGTGGGATTTACATTTCTGAACTTCCGACATCTCTTTAAAAGCATAAAAGGGCTTGGGTTGCAATTGGTGAAAAAAATTGGATGCAGAGATCTAGCTAAATGCATTACTTTATATTATAAACCATTTAGGGGCAGATTTACTAAGCTCGAGTGAATTTTCGAAGTCCAAAAAGTTCGAATTTCGAAGTAATTTTTTGGATACTTCGACCATCGAATAGGATACTATGACTTCGAATTTACTTCGACTTCGATTCGCAGTAAAAATCGTTCGAATATTTGACCATTCGATAGTCAAAGTACTGTCTCTTTTAAAATCCTTTGATTTCAATACTTCGCCAAATTAAAGCTACCGAATTGCTATATGGCCTATGGGGACCTTCCAGTGCATTTTTTAAAGTTTTTGGCATCGAATAAAAATCCTTTGATCGATCGCAAAAAATCATTCGAATCGTTCAATTCGATGGATTTAATTGTTTGATCGAACGATTTTTATTCGATCGTTTGAATGCTATTTTAGCTCTAAATCATTTGAATTTGAATATCGATTTCAATTCGATGGTCGAATTTCGAGGGTTTTAACCCCTCGAAATTCGACCCTTGATAAATTTGCCCCTTACTGTCAGGTTTTTTATTACCTGGACCAAGAAATGTTTACCAGTGTTTTATTTCTACGTATGTCCCTGGCCTTCAACTCTGTGTTACACTATCACTGACATGATCAGCTACTTGTTCTTTGACTTTTTGCAAATATTTAATAACAAACCAGCTGAGTCTAGTTCCCTCCGAGAAAGATATGTTTTTAAGTTAGGTTTATTATAGTTTTTTTCATAGAGAGCTGACATGTAACACACCACCTTAAGTTCATCATTCACATTTGCTTACAATAAGGCCCCTGAATATGCTCAAAAGTGGATCATAATGGCACGTGGCCCCTGAATATGCTCAAAAGTGGATCATAAAGTTTACTTTAATTCGCTAATCAGCATTAATCTTTATGTTTACAGCTATACACAAAGAAAAAGAAGCAAAGGTAGAAACAAATAAATGCACAGTTTAGGGGAAAATACTAGGGATGCATCAAATTCACTATTTTAGAATTTGGCTGAATCTCAAATCTCTCACAAAAGATTTGACCGAATACTGAACTGAATCGGAATCCTAATTTGCATATGCAAATTAGGAAAAGGGGGGCAAAAGTGAGCCATTTGCTGCGTGTGCGGCTAAAATATTTTTTTACTTACTTTTTTTGTAATGAAAAGTCACATGATTTTTAGGATTCGGATTTGGTTTGCCAGGCACCTGGATTCAGCCAAATCCTGCTGAAAAAGGCTGAATCCTGGTAAAATCCCGAACCAAATCCACTGCCACATTAAAAACACAGATTTTATTAAAATTGAATTATTAAAAGAGATCCTCAGCTGATTTATGTGGCTGCCTCGTTATGTTTCATTTGCTGGAAAAACTGTAAATGCTTTCAGAGACTGGTAAGTAAAAGTTCTTTTTGCTCAAGAGCCAAAGAGCTTAAGCAGCATAAAGGGTGTTGGACAAAGTCTGCTAGTTGAGCAAATCTTTTTCCCCCTGGGAAATCCACAAATAGATGCTGGCAATGCACTCAGGCCATCTAAGGTCCTGCTGGCCAGGATACAGGAGAGCCCTGGCCTGGAAACAGGAAATAAAATGTTGATTATTTACTGTTTCTGTCGTGATAGGCAGTTACTGTAAAGTTAAAATTACTCATCACTTTAACAGATTTAGACGCAACCCTGGATCCTGGTAAAAACAGTGGCTTTATTCAGAAGTCAGCATAAAACCATGCGTGAATGAGACTGGAAAAGGCTTGAGCTGACACGTTTTAGGCTTGATGTCCTTAATCATAGGCTAACAGTGATGAGGTCACACTAGGCTAAAAATTTTAGCACATAGCACTCTCTGTAGACGTTTCCTATTATACACATCAATTATATTCAAAACAATCAAAGTATGAAGAGTTACTGTGCACAAGGTTTGATTCATTCTTCATACTGTGTGATGCCTTCATGTCTGAAGTGAAACTGCTGCTGCTGAAATATTTTATCTTGGTTACTTGTAATGAGATGTGTATGATACCTAAGTATCTTAAAGTAATATCGTGCTTGTTAGCAGCTCATTTCTCCATGGCATAATACACTCTGGGACATAGTTATCAAAGGTTTAAAATAAGGCTTGCCACTGATCACCAGCGGGAATTTGACATCTCTTTTTTTAATTCATACTCATCAAAGTTTAAAAATACATTGAACTCTATTTTACTCCGATAAATATGCCCCTACAAAATCCTATACAGGTGAAGGTTGAGCTAGGCAGTTACCCTCTGGTGAACTGTGGTAAATTCTGTTTTCACTCTTTAATAAAGATGCTATTAAAGGACCAGTAACATCAAAAATTTTTTTTAAAAAATTCGTTAGTACACAACGAAAAAAAACACATACACAAATTATACTTTAAAAAAGCAAAGTCTTTATTAAGAAATAACTTACAGAAACTCTGCTTCCTGTCTTCTACAGAAACGGCGAAAGGGCGACCATCCATTGAGCGGTGCTTGATTTCTCCTCCCTGGCTCTCTGCTGCTGGATTCTTCAGCTGCCACGTTCTGTGCTTTCTGTAGTGCAGCGGCGCTTCCAGCAGGAACTTAAGGCAGATCTGCGGTGCCGGTGTTCCTATGGGCCATGTTCTCTCTATCACTGCTGTAACAGCTGTAGAAGACAGGAAGCAGAGTTTCTGTAAGTTATTTCTTAATAAAGACTTTGCTTTTTTAAAGTATAATTTGTGTATGTGTTTTTTTTTTTGTTGTGTACTAACGAATTTTTTTTTAAAAAAATTTGATGTTACTGGTCCTTTAAGAAGGGACTCATGTGACCCCTGTCTCCCATAGACTCCATTTTAAACAAAAAATGTAATTTTCTCTGTAATAATAAAACAATGCCGTGTTCTTGATCTAAGCTGAGATATAATTAATCCTCACTGGAGGCAAAACAATCCTATTGGGTTTAATTAATGTTTACATTCTTTTTTTAGCAGATTTAAAGGGGACCTGTCACTGACACATAAAAAGCTCTATAATCAAAGTCCTTTTAAAATTAAACATTAAACCCAATTCTTGTTTTAATTAAAACATCCATACCTGTTATAAACTTGTTTAAATCTCTCAGCTGTCAATAATATATTGCCTACTCCTCCTCTATGCCTTACCTTAGTCACAGAGGTGAGGCAGGCATTTACCTTTCTATTTTGCAATTCCTAGATATCACTGCACACCTCACATTCTCCATCATCACCATATAAATGTCCTGAGCATTCTGGATAACAGATCCTATACCTGTACTTCAAGGACATTTCCTATTCAGGGGTGAATCAGCATAAGCATGTTTGGATCAGCAACATAACCAAAGTGGCACTTTTTATTAAAGTGCCAATGCCTATTCAAATTAAATTCTAGTATGATATAGACAGTGATCTTTAGTTTTTGCATATTTTGAATTATTTATATTTTTTGTTCGGCAGCTCTCCAATTTGGAATTTCAGCAACTATCCCATGACTGGAATGATACTGGAACATTTTCTTTTTTGTTTTTCTGATTTTTGCAGATAATACTAAATTGTGCAGAACTATAGGTTCCATGCAGGATGCTGCCACTTTGCAGAGTGATTTGTCTAAGTTGGGAAACTGGGCAGCAAACTGGAAAATGAGGTTAAATGTTGATAAATGCAAGGTTATGCACTTTGGCAAAAATAATATAAATGCAAGTTATACACTAAATGGCAGTGAGTTTCCTTAAATGAGAAGGATCTTGGGGTTTTTGTAGATAACAAGTTGTCTAATTCTGGGCAGTGTCATTCTGTGGCTACTAAAGCAAATAAAGTTCTGTCTTGCATAAAAAAGGGCATTAACTCAAGGGATGAAAACATAATTACGCCTCTTTATAGGTCCCTGGTGAGGCCTCATCTGGAGTATGCAGTGCAGTTTTGGACTCCAGTCCTTATGAGGGATATAAATGAGCTGGAGAGAGTGCAGAGACGTGCAACTAAATTGGTTAGAGGGATGAAAGACTTCTGAGGGGAGACTGTCAAGGTTGGGGTTGTTTTCTCTGGAAAAAGGGCACTTGCAATTGGACATGATTACACTTTACAAGTACATTAGAGGACATTATAGACAAATAGCAGGGGAATTTTTTACCCATAAATGGATCACCTTACCAGAGGCCACCCCTTTAGACTAGAAGAAAATAAATTTAATTTGAGGCAACGTAGGTGGTTCTTCACAGTCAGGACAGTGAGGTTGTGGAATGCACTGCCGGGTGATGTTGTGATGGCTGATTCAGTTAATGCCTTTAAGAATGGCTTGGATGAATTTTTGGACAGACATAATATCAAAGGCTATTGTGATACTAAACTCTATGTGAAAATATGGAGGGGTGTGTGTATGGATGCTGGGTTTTCATTTGGAGGGGTTGAACTTGATGGACTTTGTCTTTTTTCAACCCGATTTAACTATGTAACTATGAATAAGAGGGGGCTGAAGATTATAAGAAATTAAAAGTATCAATAAAAATGTAGCCTCATAGTGCAATAGTTGCTAGGTTGTCAGGGTCAGTGCCTATGTAACTAGGTACTATATAAGCCAATTTGCTTAACAATGGAGTCACATACAGATATAACTGATTTCTTAATACATATAAAGAGCAGCATTCAAAAATTGTCCAGAGAATTTGTTCATGTAAATTCCAATATACACATCATTGCCTAAATAAGATTGACTGTGCTTGGCTTCAGTTATTCTTGCAAGGCTAGGGTTATCACCTATTCAAAATGATACACACATTACAAATATACCACATGCTACCTGTGAGTTAAAATATATATATAAACACTGCCTGAAAGCAATACAATTCAGATGCATTTTGTCTTATCTCAACCACTCTTTCAATAGACCACTCTTTCAATAGAAAGTGGAGATTATAGGGATAAAATAATGGTTCTGAAGCCTGAACACTGGAGCACTGCATGGTTGGGCGGCTTGGTTTCAAATTATATCAGGGAAAAAATGAGTAATAATGAGAAAAATAAAAAGCATTTTGCATTTGCTCTCTTTGTTTGACTAAATATGTAAAAATTAAATAATTACAAATAGAATTACAAATATGTTAGCTTCCTGCACACTTATGGATATGAATTATATTGAATGCCATTTCTGCTTCACCTCTTTAGTATTTTTCAGTTAACTATACAAGGGGCAATGGAGTGTAGGGTTTTTTTAAACTGATATTTGGTACAACACTGACACCTGGTGTTCTGTTCCCAATTCACTATTAACCACTTTATTTACATTTCATCACTGTGTTTATATTAGGGATGCACCGAATCCAGGATTCTGTTCGGGATTCTGCCTTTTTTTTTTTTTATTTAAAGGTGTTTATGGGATTCTGCCTTTTTCATCAGAATTCGGCCGAATCCTTCTGCCCGGCCAAACCGAATCCGAATTTACATATGCAAATTAGGGGTGTGGAGGGAAATCGCGTGACTTTTTGTCACAAAACAAGGAAGTACAAAATGTTTTCCCCTTCCCACCACTAATTTGCAGGATTCGGATTTGGCTGAATCTTTCGCGGTGGATTCGGGGGTTCGCCCGAATCCAAAATAGTGGATTCGGTGCATCCCTAGTTTATATTGCTTATAGATTACTGCATGTATTCGTTATAGGTGTTAGCTGTAGTATACCTCTAGATACACATTTATTAACAACATTCCTATTGTATTTCAGTTTGTAATCCAGACAATTTCATTCTCCATTCTTCTAACATGCAGGAATTTTTTTTTAACTTTGGCCTTAAATGGGGAATTCTCCACATTTCTGCCAATTAGTTACATGTCCCTGTTTTTTTTTTCAACCACTCTAAATAAAAAAAAAACACACACTCCACACCAAACCCTCCATACGCTCACATAAACTATACATACTAATATGTATTAGTGGCAAAAATTTTTTTGATCACGCCCATTTTTGTGGCCACATCCCCTAGTTATGTTCATTTTACAAAATTTGGCAGGTTATGAAAGTTTGAACATATTTCTGTGTTTTCCCCCCAGTTATTACAGTTTTCCTAATGGTGAATTGCCCTTTAAACTGTGAGTCTAACTTTTCCCAAGGGACCTGTTATATTGTTACAATTACTTAATTGCTTATCTTGAAATTGTTACAAAAGTATCTTATCTGCTGCTGTGGCTGTTCTGGGCTCTCTGCCAAAAGCCAATTAAGTTAGAAACTTTGTTTTCTTTTCTGGCTGTTCAGTGCAGAAAAAAAACTGGACTTTCTAGTACAAACGAGGGACTGCGGGTTGAGCTGTCAAAAGAGGGACTGTCCCTCTAAAAACGGGACAGTTGGGAGGCATGAGTCCATTATGAATACTGTTGTCAGGCTTATACGCCTTAGCAACTGCTTCTCTTCTGCTAGCCTTTACACTGACTTCTGTTACCATTCAGAATTCATAGTAATTACCATAAGGTTTAATAAGATTTAATAGGTTACATAGCTGTATTTCCCCAGAGCCACTGGTTTGGAAAACTTAAATTATTAGAAGTAAAATGCAACCTTTTTTTTGGTTGTTATGCAATAATTGTAGCATAGAAACTCACTATATGTAACAAAATTGTGTTTTATTCTGAACTAAATAAGGACACACTAAAGCAGTGAAAACAATTTACAAAAATATTTTGTGACTGGCAAGTGATGTCCATGGAAGAAAATCCATTCTCTCATTTCTTTACATTCATATTCAAGTGCTGCTTCCCTTGAAAGTAAAGCAAACTGCTTCTACTTTTATTACTGCTCAGGTGGCTGTCAATCTTTTAGATGGCAACATGTAGAGTTCATCCCATAAGGTATCCACTGCAATTAAAAAAAATAGCAAAGATTTTCATTAAATACAAACGTAATCGCTCTTTAAGGGTAATTTACTAATGCTGGTAATGCAAGTAAACTGTGCAAGAACAGACACAAATCACAATGATATTTCACTTGCATTTCAGTATTGTAGACACCTATAATAAACTATGACTCAAGACTAAGCTACTGTATCTTTACAAGGGATGTACTGTTTACATTAGAGGCTCTTAAATGGATCCATTAGCTAGCAGAAATTACATGAAGAATCTGCAAAATTAAAATATTTGGTGAAATCAAAATGGATTTAGTGCCCAGCTAATCTAATGTATTTTAAATATAAAAAAACAACTGTAATTATTAAGAAATGGAGACTATTATACAGTGTGTTTTACCCATGACATGGAAGGACATTATTAGGTTAACACTTATTTATGAAAAAGGTGAATTTGCTCCTCATCAAGCTGTGTCAAACTTGACCTTAGTTCACCAGGTGTATGTTTACAATTACACTGCATGTGTTTTATTTAAAATCATAGATACACTGTTAAAAATGCAAATGTGCTGAAGTTTACTAGATATTTTATGCCATAGAGAAAATATATATTTGGGATTGTAGCACGGAGGAGATGACATAGATAACGAGAGTCAGGGTCAATCAAGAGACTTGATAAAGGGCCTGGAGGGGCCCAAAATTTTGCCTTTTTGAACAATCCAATCCAATGATGTGCTTCTGTTTTTTTTTCTATAGATAGAAAGTGGCTGCTCTAGTTTTTTAAAGGTAGTTTGCAAGCCTAAACTTGGTAAATTTCTCCTGGTAAAAAAAACAATTGTATGCTCTTAATAAATTGACAAATATTACGTTTCACTTAGCGAAAGGAGGTAAATGTTCCCCAATGCTAAACAAATGTTTACCAATGTAGAGTTTATTCACCAAAACTTGTTGTACCCTTCCCTAAATAAACGGATGACGTTGTGCCAAATTTTTATTTTTGGGAGAAAACACTCCAGATTTTTTAGTTTTGCCCTTTAGTAAATATGCCCCAATGTGTCTTTTTGGATGCAAATGGAGGTGTTCTGTGCTGGAATATGTAATGCTTAGGAAAAGTATTTTGCCCCCAGTGTGGGAAAAACTTCAATCCTCTCACTGCATAGCCTACAAACTGTGATATACCTGTCCATTAAAGGAGAAGGAAAGTTACCAAAGCAGTTTATTGCCAATAGATTAGCCACAATAGTGCAAGCTATAACACTATATTTATTCTGCAGAATGCTTTACCATACCCAAGCAAACAGCTCTAGAACTCTCTCTCTTTGTTTAGGATAGCAGCTGTCTATTAGCTTGGTGTGACATCACTTCCTGCATGAGTCTCTCCCTGCTCACTCATAGCTCTGGGCTCAGATTACAGCAGGGAGGGGAGGAGGGAGGGGGAGAGAGGAGCAAGCTGAGCATGCTCAAGCCCTGGCCCTCGAGGTTTACTCTGAAAACAGGAAGTCTGATACAGAAGCCCATGTGTACACAATAGAAGGAAAGAAATGCTGTGTTTCTTTTGACAGCATTACTTTGAAGGTTTACTGGTGTATTTATATAGACCTTTCTGATAAAGATTACTTAATTTTAGCCTTTCCTTCTCCTTTAATTATATAGCTTTACTGTGTATGCATTTATAAGTAATTGACGTCCGTGGTAGCCCTTATAATTAACTTACGGAAGCTTCATCCGCATGAAAACTCTGGCCATGAAAAAGCTGAGCAGGACACAGACAAAGCCAATAAAGAGCAGAAGGAACCGGTTTAGCTTTGGGATGTTTGGTGCATTGGAACGATCCAAGATTATAAATCCAAGACCTCCCATTGTAAAGAGGAAGCTGGATGCAAGGCCTTCCATAATGTACTGTCCATTTACTCTGTAAGCAAGCAAGAAAAGCAAATATAAGGATGCTCCTTTGTGGATTGATGCCCAGACAAATATAACTTTGTTTCATAAAAAAGGATCTCCTCCAATAACATTTTTTACAATATATATAATATAACATAATGTAGTTCTAAGCAACTTTACAATTTATTTAAATAAAACATTCTGAATGGTTTTAAAGTTATTTGAAAAGGTAATTGCTATTTCAAACAGTATTTGCCGGGCTGTCCAATAAACCATAATACATGGCTACTGGTTAGGATCATTGGACCACCATGCATACATACATACAAACATACTATACTACTATAAATAAGTACTATAAATTGAATGACTTTATCTGTAGCGCTTTGGTCTGCTTTATGGAATATGCTTACAAATCTTAAATAAATAAAATAAAAACTCTGTACCTGTAGGCTAGAAAAGCCACTGGCCTCTGATGCCCATGTTCATCAGTCATAGAGCCAACACTTGGTGGTTCCACAATCACATCGTATATTATTCCTAAATGCACAAAGACAAGGTCAGCAGAATAGCACAGGGGATGTTGTTTATTAGCAATTTTGTTTTAGGTGGTAATTGAATATTTACCTGTATTGCAGATTGTCTGTTAAAGTTACAGTAACACCAAAAAGTATTAAAGTAGTGAAAATATAATGTACTGTTGGCTGCACTGTAAAACTGGTGTGTGCTTAAGTAACTCTATAATAGTGTGTATAAACAAGCCGTAGTGTAGTTCTTCAGAACATATCTACTGTGTGTCCTGTGCTTGAATGGCTGCCCCCATAACTACAAAGCAGCTTGTTTATGCAAAGTATAGTTGAGTTTCTGAAGCAAACACAACAGTTTTCCCAGTGCATGACAACGATACATTAGATTGCTATTCCTTTGAAACATTATCATTTTTGGTGTTACTGTTGCTTTAAGGAATGCGGCATGCAAAAAAAGTCAAAATATGTTCAAGATACAGGTCTAGTGATAAAATAATTAGACTCATGTAACTGCAGCAGTAGATGTCTCCCTGCGTCTCTTCCATTGCTGCCCTCATGTGGGTAAATAACTCATAATACATAATGTACTTTCAGGCACTTTTCTGCCACTTCTGGGTGGTACTAAAAGGTGTGTAAACAAAGATGGGATAAATTGCAATTTTTCTGTATTAGAGTCCTATGCGGGACGAATCAGATTAACTCACTTCACATTTTTATTTACATAAAAAAATGTTATCCACTACCCAACCGGTTACCCACGACAAGTGACATTCTCTATAAATCATTATCTGAGGGTAGGTAGAAGGAGGGTAAGGCGATCTGCCCAATAGCAAAATAAAAATGCTGCAGGGCGAGAAGCCGTTTCCCACTGGGTTCACTTTTGTGCACATTCTGTAATCTAAGGTTACCAGATCAATTGTAAAATCAGGGACACTTCTAATAAGTGCACGTTGAGGGGCTGCATAATGTATGGATGTTAAGCCCTGGTTAATATTCTTAAAGCACCAATATTTGCAAATTCCGAACTTTCGGCATGAGGCTGCGCAGCACTGAGCTTTGTGTTACAGACTTCAAAAGCAAACTTTCCAAAAACTGGAACTATTTGGTACAAGTTGCATTACCTACTTGTGTACTAAAAGCTCACTTTTATGTAAGATTCCGAACAATCCCCTCCACACTAGACTCCTATTAAAACAGAGCACTGTGAAGTAGGAGAATGCGTATGAACTAACTGCAATGACAGAAGCAGACTGTACATCCTCTTCACCCGCAGCCATTACCTCCAGTTATGAGGAAATAGGACACAACCACCATGGCATATACAGTCATTGCAGATGGCATGTGCAGCCAGGAGGGCTTCTTCAGCTTAAGGTTGGGGCATTCCAGCACCGTAAACGGGATCCGGTACAGGCTCTCCATCTTGAAATCTTACAGCTTCCTTCCTGCAATAAAAGAACAATCAAGTTATTGGAGGATTGTGGTATCCCTGCAACTGCCACAAACTCACTACTTCACAGCCATTTAGTTTACAGACCAGACCACCCTTACCTTATTGATGACAAAACTCCCCCATCATCCCTACCGATTAAATGGACTGCCCCCCAATACTCTCCAACCATAGAACTCCCAATATTCTGCCCAATTCAATGTACTGCCCCCAATACCCAACTAAACATAGAACTCCCCATATTCCTTCAAATTCAATGTACTGCCCCCAATACCCAACTAAACATAGAACTCCCAATATTCTGCCCAATTCAATGTGCTGCCCCAATACCCAACTAACCATAGAACTCCCCGTATTCCTTCAAATTCAATGTACTGCCCCCAATACCAAACTAAACATAGAACTCCCAATATTCTGCCCAATTCAATGTACTGCCCCAGTACCCTATTAACCATATAACTCCCAGCTTTTCTGACAATTCAATGTACTGCTCCCAACACACTCCTGCCCATATAACTCCCAGCCTCCCTTTGAGTTCAATGTCCCGCCCACCAATACCTTCTCGACTAAATAACACCCAGCAGCCCTGCATATCTGACGTATGAACACCTACTGAGAGGAGTCACCAAATCACCCGCAGTTTAAAAGATTTTAAATGATTTAAAAAGTGCAAACAATGCTTGTGTGCTGCTAGTGTAAAACAGTGGGTTGCATTGAATTGGAGCGCAGCACAGAGCACGTACCAAGCCCCCCGGAAGCAGCGCTGCAATGGACTGCGCTGCACCAATCAAACCGGAGCTGAGCAGTCTGACGCGGCGATGCAGACAGCGGGAGGAGGGATTAGTGAAGAGAAGAAGGCGGGGCTTGAGGACTATAAGGCAAAGCTGGAAAGATGCGTTGTACTTGCAGTTTAGTCAGGGAGATAAAGAAGCAGTGCGCATAGATTACGTTGATTGCAAATAGCACTTCTAATAACTACGCTGGCATGCTGCCAATGGTGGAACGTGAACCCTTTCGGAGTAAGCGTGTGGGCTTCGTCTAACCACTCTTAATGGCACGGATCAGCGTATGGTCCACGTTGGCCGGTATGGCGGATCAGCAGCCAGTATTCGAGTTTCCGCTTAAAGCTGCCACGGAGTATGGCAGTGGGTGTCTGTAGGAATGGGTTAATGAGCCGGGAACATTGGGCTGTATGCTGATCTAAGCGCCTATATGACCTGCTACAATGAGCGGGAGTGGCCAGAGGAGAGATTGGGTGGGAGGAGTAAGAGATTTCCTGGGGTGAATGTGAGAGCTGGATAGTATAGACATTGGGAGAGCTGATTGTACGGAACGTAAATGTGTTCCCTACAGGAGAGGTGCAAGTGAGTGTAATGTAGGCCCTCCATAACCAGTAGTGCTGCGTAATAAGATAGCCGTGTGCCAATGGCCCCTAAGGGACAGCTAATCTGGCATGTGCATTAACAGTGTCTGGGAATTCATAAAAAGCAATAGTACAGACTCTTTTAGAGCAAAATCCCTGCTAGACCCACCTTCACAGATTGACATTTGGCACCTGAAATATCGGTACCATTGCTACATAAAATACACCTCCCACCCCCCATTTTTTCTCAAAGCGTTGCACTCTTTGTTTGCCTTCTCTTTGCTCCTGCAGCCATCAGTTCAGTATTGCACCAAAGGCAGAGGCACATTAAAGGAAAACTATACCCCAAAAATATTTATATCAAATTAAGTGGTATATTAAAGAATCTTACCGAACGGGTATATATATATATATATATATATATATATATATATATTTATTTAAGTAAATATTGCCCTTTTATATCTCTTGCTTTGAACCTCCATTTGGTGATGGTCAGGGTGGAACAGAACTGCCACCAAAGTCCCTATAAAAGCAGGACAGAGAGAAATAAGATATACAATAGGCAGGGATAGTAAACATTCAATACTGCAACTACAACTCCTGACATCTCTCTGGATTTTTCCATGGGCCTCTAGCACATTTACAGTCTCCATAATCAGAACCTGTATATTCAGAATCAGTATTTTCAGTTTGTAAGAGAAATTAATTAGATTAATCATTATTTAGTTGGGACAGCTGTGCCTAAATTAAGTACAAAGAGGACAATAAAGCATGCAAAGAAGATACAACATAATAAAAAGAGCATTGCAACAAGGTGTACAATAAATATGAAATTGTTTTTTAAATATGTAAATAGTAACAAGAAGCAAGTAGGGGTGGGACCATCAGTGAAGTATATTGGTATGGCTGCCGCCAGTCCAGTTTTCAGAAGAGCTGTCAGGGTCATCGCCCAGCCTGCCGCGTCACAGTCACAACTCAAGTCCAGAAAGGGGAACATGAAAAGGTGACAACCATATATGTAATGGCCATGTATTCTGTTACCACACACTACACAATAGATTAGCTGTTATTTAAGCCCCCATTCAGTCATATAAAAGATTCACTTAATTGACATTGTGGTTTAGTGCTTGTTCAACTGTATAAACATATATATCTTTATGGTGAATATCCACAATTGTGAGTAGAAGGATCCAAGCTCGTCACTTTATACTTTTTTTCTTGACCTTGTCAGGCCCTTTTGTTTAGTCTGTTTGGAATAATAGCTTGGTGATGAAAAAAAGATGTTCCGCCATCAGCAAACAAATGTTTGTTTTGATGAGGGAAGTCCGATGATGGAATTTATTCATCTATCCTTGGGTTTATATGTGATTAGGATGCTTCTGTTGGGTTAAGGTTAAACCCTGCTTCCTCCATCTTGGTTTGGTCATTCAAGAATAGGGTCCACACCCCTTCAATTCCCCAACTCCCTACTCTACTGCAGTCTGGTTTAGCCCTGCCCCTTCCCTCTGTGAGAAGCTTCCTGCTACTTAACTGTGTGAGGAATGAGAGAAATACATAGAAAATCTCCTCCTGATGAAGCAGCTTCTTTCCCAGGGCAGATGAGTGTGAATCTGTTGTGTTAAGCTCAGTGTGTGAATGCCAGTGTATGTTTGTGTCTCTATGTGTGTAAATGAACGGTTTGTGTTAATGTGTGTAAGGGCAACTGTGTTTCAGGTCTGACAAACCCTGTGTGTGTTATAGAGACTATAAATGAACCTGTGTATAGCTGTGTAACTATATTCATTATTGAATCTTATTGGTACAGCTTGGCTGTGGGTTTTGCCTACAACCATTCTCTCAGTGCATTTGCCACAAAGCACATTAACCCCTACAGTTTCTTGCCCTGCTGCTCCATTGAATCCCCCACCTATCCATGGCCTCACTCTATTCACTGTCTTCTTTTACCCTTTCCCTTCTGATTCCGCTGAGTTACCCCACACTCACCTCTCTGTCGCCAATAACCCTCTGCCTCACTATATATATATATTTGTGTAGATAGAAACATCTATAATATTATAATATGTATTTTGCACATCACCCCAATTCTGCCACTTTGGAAACAAAGCAGCTTTCCCCTAGATTCAAATATAATGTATAAACATAGATTCTATATGTCAGGGGCGCCTGATGGTGCTCCCGTCTCCGGCGGCGCCACGTCCAAGATGGCAGAGCCCATGACCCACGTGGGCCGGCGCAATAACGTCACGAAATATAAGGACTTCCAGGTAGGGATGCACCGAATCCACTGTGAAAGATTCGGCGGAATACCGAACCCGAGCCCTAATTTGCATATGCAAATTAGGGGCGGGAAGGGGAAAACATTTTTTACTTCCTTGTTCTCTGACAAAAAGTCACGCAATTTCCTTCCCCGCTCCTAATTGCAAATTAGGATTCGGTTCGGCCGGGTAGAAGGATTCGGCCGAATCGGAAT
Organism: Xenopus petersii; assembly: GCA_038501925.1. Taxonomy (NCBI): domain Eukaryota; kingdom Metazoa; phylum Chordata; class Amphibia; order Anura; family Pipidae; genus Xenopus; species Xenopus petersii. Next base: position 58,013,806 of record CM076673.1, on the reverse strand, counting down.
CCTGCTGAAAAAGGCCGAATCCCGGATTCGGTGCATCCCTACTTCCAGGTCACAGGTTCAATGTCTGATTATAGGATTTGTTAAAGCTTTCCCGGGTGTTCCTAAATTTGTATTATCTGTATTCCTGGACTTTCTGACCTTGCCTGAACCTGAGACTATTCTGCCTGTCTTTGAACTATTGCCTGGAAATTGACGACGACTACTTCTGATCCCTTTCTGGTTACCGCGAACTTGGGACTTTTTCCCAAAGCTTCCTTCTTGGTCCTGACTTCTCCGCTAGAAGCAAATCAGCCCCTGATACTGTGCTAGTGGCATTTTGTTATGCACAACCTCTTCCTGCTGTTGTTACTCTACTTTATGTACAGTAGAACCCCCATTTTATAGTGGGTATGTAAAATGGAGGCTTCACTGTATGTAACTAGAACTCTAGAGGTAATATTCTACAAATTCTTCATATTCTGAAAATCCAAGCAAATACCATTTTTGCTGATGTTTTGGCCACTGTAGGCCAATGCTTAATTTTGGATAACGTTTCCTTATGAGAGGAAATGTGTGCTCCTGGTTTTATGGCTATATCCAAATATGCAGAATAATAAGGCTTATTGGGCATATTTATCTATGGAATTATAAATAATGGTTTTATAAATAAAACTAACATAAATAAAGGCTTTTATCTATAAAGAAAAATCAGCTCTCAGAGGTGGAACTTGGAACTCAGATGGTAACTAATTTGGATAAAGGAATAAATGTGTGGCCTCCCCCCTTGCTACAACTGGAACATGTAGCACCTTAAAGTCCTTACAGGGATACTGTCATGGGAAAAACATTTTTTTCAAAATGAATCAGTTAATAGTGCCGATCCAGCAGAATTCTGCACCGAAATCCATTTCTCAAAAGAGCAAACAGATTTTTTTATATTCAGTTTTGAAATCTGACATGGGGCTAGACATATTGTCAATTTCCCAGCTGCCCCAAGTCATGTGACTTGTGCTTTGATAAACTTCAATCACTCTTTACTGCAAGTTGGAGTGATATCACCCCCCCCCCTTCCCCAACAGCCAAACAATGGGAAGGTAACCAGATAACAGCTCCCTAACACAAGATAACTGCCTTGTAAATCCAAGAACACCACTCAATAGTAAAAACCCATGTCCCACTGAGACACATTCAGTTACATTGAGAAGGAAAAACAGCAGCCTGCCAGAAAGCATTTCTCTCCTAAAGTGCAGGCACAAGTCACATGACCAGGGACAACTGGGAAATTGACAAAATGTCTAGCCGCATGTCAGATTTCAAAATTGAATATAAAAAAATCTATTTGCTCTTTTGAGAAATGGTGCAGAATTCTGCTGGAGTAGCAGTATTAACTGATGCGTTTTTTTTTTAAAAAAAAAAACATGGTTTTCTGATGACAGGATCCCTTTAAACATGTTTCCAGTTTGTAAGTAGGCAAAACGGTGGTGGTAACAGATTGGAGAAATCATGCATGTCACCAATAACAGTGAAAGGTTTAAAGGGGAAGTACACCTCAAGAAAATAACTGACTGGGTGCTGATGTAATATAAGACTTTCCTAATTATCAACTTTTATACTGCTCTTCAATATAGGCTATGTCAGCACTGTTCAATAGGCAGTAAACAGCCCACTGCTGTGACTGCTTACCTTTGTATAAGCTTTAAAATGTTATCTGAACTGAAATGAACTGGCACCAGCACTGTTTACACCTCAGATTCAGGTTCTAATGCCATGCACTGTTCACACCTCAGACTGAAGGATGAGCACTGTCACTGTACATTTTAGAGTGGTCCTGATTCTTTGTTGCAGCCTCCAAATTCCCCAGCTTCTTATTCAAAACTGAAAGTGGGCAGTGACCACGCTTCTCTCTCCAATCAGAAACAAGTACACGTCACCTAAAAATTATGTTCCACATACATCTAAAATCAAAATACACGTAGCCCAGCTGCAGAACTTTGAATTTTCCTAAGCAACCCCCCCCCCCCAACAGATCCTTTAAGAAGCTTTTTATTGCATTTTCCAGCATTTAGTATCACTCCACTCTATTGAAAGACCTGTTGGAGTACTGTTGCTTAAGTGAATATACACTTTAGTGGAAAGTGTGGAGACCCCTGAGACCTGCACACAATGGTATAAAACAAGCAGTGGGTCTACTGCAGTTTTTGAGCCAAGTATATTTAAGCATAAAGATTTCACCAATGAAGTAACTCACCAAGTTAGCCTATGACTAAGTATCCCAGTGACACTAAACATGTTAGGCGTGAGATGTTTATAATCTAAATAAAACTCATTTTTACTTACTGGTCTGATATGTGCATGACCCATCAGAGTGCCTTGCTCCAACTTTTTGTTTATCTACTGCAGTTTTTGACCAAAAAAATGAAACAAAACACAGAAACAGCTAAACAATTAACCATATTTATTGTTATGATACAAAGCAAAAATTATGTTATTTTGCCTTCTGGCTTTGTGCCTGTGCTTTCAATACTTTGACAACGATCTTCTGCTCCTCAATAAGGAATGCCCGCTTAATCCTGAAACAAGAGTTGTGTGTATTTCGTAAAAAAATCTTTTCCTAATTAAAATAAATAAATCTCTTAACTGTAAATATTTACAAGCCTCATGCTGCACATGTAGCAGTCACTTAAAACAGTGGTGCCCCCCATGGGGGAACATAGAGTAAGTTGAAGGCCAGTTAAGGTGAGATTTGGGGAAAGTACCTATATGCTTCCCTACAGACAGAGGCCACAATGGAAAAATTCCAGTCACCTCTGCCTTATAAAGAATGTAAGGTTGTATTTTCTCAGAGCAATGAACCCAAACTCATTTGTTAGTGTTAGATTTAGTCGGTGCCAGATATTGGACTATGGCTTCTCCTCTGGCACCCAGCATGGCATTTTTTGTAAGCTGCCCAAGCTCTGCTCTCCCCTGTCATTCACTCATTAATTTCCTGCTCCCACTCATGCCTAAAGAAGGTGTGGTGAGCTGCCTGTTTGCCAACATTGCTTACATACAGGTGATCTTGCTAGATTACCCATAACATATACATTTCCCACTTAGCTGGAAACTTTTTTGGAAGTAGAGCTTCTGGCTCTTCTATCCGATCATCAAAAAAAAAATCATCTATCCAAATGATGTGCCAAAATAGTTAAGACAAATTAGGCAAGGCTATAAAGAAAAGAGGGCAAAGAAAGCAACCACTGTTTCATAGGGACCAAGTACAATCCAAAGTGTATCTTTCGGCTGTATATTATATGAAAGTACACCAACTTCAAAATCAATAAAATATGCGGATACAACAGCACACCACCTCGCCAATCACAAGAAGCAAGCATATTTGCATCAAGTCCATTTAAACAAATTCGTAGCAAACTTGCTTACCATAATGCAAATACATTAAGCCCCCAGATGGATGTCATCCCACATAATCCACAAATTTAGAGAAGCAAAACCCCAATCTAATGAAAACCCCTACCCTCCATAGCCCACCTCCCTGCCCCCCCACACACACAGGTGTTATTACCTGTAAATGCCCCTAAGTCTTTAATTACCCCTTAAAGCAGAGTCAGCAGAGCTGAGCTCACAGGGGCGATCTTCACCGCTTCGGGAGACTTCAGTAAGTAAGCAGCGTATCGGTGCATGCGCAGTTGAAGTAAATTGCCGATCCTGAACAACTGCGCATGCCTGAAAGCCACGGAAATTGCAGAAGGGACCCAAAGATTACCAAACCGCCGGAAGATGGTGCCGTGAGCTCTGCTGCGCTGACTCTGCATTGAGGGGTAAGTAAAGACTTAGGGTATTAAAACCTGTGGAGGGGGGGGGGGAACAGGGAGGATAACAAAACGTGCTTTTGTTCCTCTGAAACTAGTTTGGCACACAGTGCAAACCAGAAACACGTCACAAAAAATTCTCAAACTATCTCCAGGTCCTAGAACTATTTACAGCTCCGAAACACAAGATTTAAAGGACCAGTAAAAAAAAATTTGTTAGCATAAATCGAAAAAAACCCCACCAAGTCAAACTTTAAAATCACAAAGTCTTTACTAAGAAATAACTTACCAAAGCTCCGCTTGTGCTCCTCTTCAGAAAGCGATCAGGCGATCTGATCCATCGTGCATCGCTTGATTTCTCCTCCCTGCCTTACTTATAGGAGATAGCTACAGAGGAGAAATTGAGCGCCGTACAATTGGATTGTCGCTTTTTCTGAAGAGGAGCGAAAGCGGCGTTTCTAAGTTATTTCTTAATAAAGGCTTGCCGATTTTAAAATTTAATTTTACTTGGTGGTTTTTTTTCTATGTATACTAATTTTTACATTTTTTTGGATGTTACTGGTCCTTTAAATGCAATTCCAATTTCAAGAGCCGACACTGCTGAGAATAAGCCTTACCTATCATGAACACATTTTGCACACATGGATCCGCCATAAGCTCTGCTGACATGCTTCTTAGTCTTTGACAGTCTCATAAGAACTTTAGGTCTAACAGCACGGATCTGGATAGAAGAAACATAAAAGTATACACATTATATAAATATACTCAAGATAGTTTACTAGCTCAGGCATTGTATAATTTCCATGTTATGCAATACCTTAATTGCAAGCAGGCAATTTCCCCGCAATTAATATAATTTACTTGCGGCAATTACAATGTTGACATTTTCGGGGAGATTTGATGCTCATGGTAGCAAATTTTAACAGGCAAACAGCAAATCTCCCCATAGCTTTGCTCTAAAGATAGATGGTAATATTTATTTGCAGTAACGTTATGTTAAATAAATATGGGACAAATAATAGAATGAAAAGGATTAACATAAGAGTAGATTGGGAGGGGGGTAAAGCCAGGTTAATATCCCTGTAGTTTGATTTGAGGTAAACCTTAGTTGCCTGTCCAAGATAATTATAGATTATACACTTCCAAAGATCTGGAACAAATTGGTTTACTTACACCACGGAGTCTTCCAGGGCAGATACCGCATGCTGATTTGGGTGCTTTGCCAACTTTCTTGGTATACAGGTATACAATTCTGTTACCTGGTGTTCGAGATCTAGACAACAAATGAATCAATAAAGTGAAACATTATCTTGAGGCTAAAAACAAACCACCAGAACAGAAAGCTAGAAAAGAAATCATTTGCACACTTACAGTCTTGTTTTGTTGGAGGTTGTATTGTAGGACAGCCTACGACGGTACGTGAGGCGGGGAGCCATTGTTGATATCTAAAAGAAAGAGCATCAGAGATTAGAGATAGAAAACACCGCTGCAGATTTCCAGACACTGCTTAAGTGCTTCTAATGCTGTACTGTGATGCTAATCTACCAGTGTCCCTATTGAAGTTTGCTCTTTATCATCTGGGGGCCCCAAAATGCAAAGCAGAAAAACATCAACACAAAATACAGCACTATGTAGATCAGGGATTCCCGACCTTTTTAACCTGTGGGAAAAATACAGATGTAAAGAGAGCTGGGGAGCAACACAAGCATGAAAAACGTTCCTGGATGTTGCAAAATAAAAGCAGTGATTGGCTATTTGGTAGCGCCTATGTGGATTAGCAGCCTACAAGAGGATGTGTTTGGCAGTAAACCTGGCTTGTATACAACCAAAACTTGCTTCCAAGCCAGGAATTAAAAAATAAGCACCTGTTTGAGGCCACTGGGAACAACATCCAAGCGGTTGGTGAGCAACATGTTGCTCCTGAGCCACTGGTTGGGGATCACTGATGTAGATTAACACATTTAAGGAACAGTAACACCAAAAAATTAAGCGTTTTAAAGGAATGACAATACAATGTATAGTTACCCTGTAAAACGTGTGTGTTTGCTTCAGAAACATAGCTATAGTTAATATAAACAAGTTGCTGTGTAGCCAAGGGGCAGCCATTCAAGCACAGGACACACAGATAACATAAGTTCTGAAGAATCCAGTTGTATACTACAGAGTTTATCTGCTGTGTATCTTGTGCCCTATCTCCTTTTTCAGCTTTGAATGGCTGCCCCCATGACTACACAGCAGCATGTTTATATAAACTATAGTAGGGTTTCTGAAGCAAATTCACCAGTTGTACAGCACATCAGTACATTCCTTTAAAACACATTTTTTTGGCATTACTGTTCCTTAAATAATCAGTGCGCCAAGAGAACATTTTAAGGGGCTAGTGCCTTATCAATATGACTTACTATAATTGGTTGAACCGAATTACTGCCTTATTACAAGGTTTGTTACCTGTTCCTGGAAGATTTCTAGCAAGAGTGACCAAAGTGGTTTTTCAGTATTTGCATTGGACTCTATTTAAATGTTTTTATGATTCTATCAGTGATGTGTGGGTCGAACCGATACCCGCAGGTCGGGCCAACCATGGCACACCTTTTGCAGGTAACAAGCGGGTTCGGGTTCAGTTCCTCTGTCTCCTCTCTCCGCCCCTGACCCTACACTGCTGGCTTCCAGCATGCAGGTCTCTAAATAAAGCAATAAAGCCAGATGCGAGTTGAGGTTTTCTCTACCCCCACATTACTAAAATATGTTGGTGTTTTGTCATCAATATACATTTATACAGTCATGCAGCATAATCCCCAGAATACTTGTCCAGTAATGTCTATGAAGACATTGCCACTTTACCTCCAAAACAGTTACCCGTGTCTTGGGAAAATACATCCCAGTTCAGTGCAACAATAAAAACTGGGTAAACAGATGGGCTGTGCAAAATAAAAAAAATGTTTCTGATATATAGTTAGTCATAAATGTAATGTATAAAGGCTGGAGTGACTGGATGTCTAACAGAACAGAACACTGGGGCCCTCCGACGGGCTTCCCTGATCGATATCTAACCGAAAGTCAGCCAGATGTAAAATCGGGCAGGATAAAAAAAAACCCGGCAGATCAAGGCCGCATCTGTTCGTTGATGCGGTCCTCGCGATTCGACCGCCCATATTGTCTCCATTCTGATCGGATGGTTGGCCCACCTCAATATGGGCATATCATGGAGAGATCCACTCGATTATCGACATCGCCAAACGAGTGGACCTCCCTGTGTATGGCCACCTTTAGTCAGCGACTTGAAGGGGGGCCATAACTGTTCAGTGAGTTGCAATTGATCCTTAGCATGCAGCTCAGATTCAAAAGCAAATGGTTATGACCCATGTGCCCCCTCTCAAGTCTTTGATTGGTTACTGCCTGGTAACCCAATCAGTGGAAACCAAAAGAGCTGCAAAGCAGAAAGTAGTGTTCTGTTATGTTAGACATCCAGTCACTCCAGCCTTTATACATTACATTTTTGCTTAACTATATTAGAAACATTTTTTATTTTGCACAGCCCATTTGCAAGTTTTTTTTTTATTTTTACGCTGAACAATTCCTTTAGATGTGGAGCAGACCAGTTACATTCTAGTGACAGCTCTGTATATAAACATATGAGGAACAATTCCAACCGTATAGGAATCTTTCCTTTGTTTTCTAGGGCTCACATTTCTACATTATCCGTCATCACCATACCCCCACGTGCACAAGTCTAGATATCCAACGCTTATCCTATTGGACATGCACGGCAATAAAGCCATCAGGACACTTTGCATTCTGTCAACTTAAATGGTTCTCTAAAAATACAAGATTTTCATTTCACCTGTCACTGGCAGCACAGGATTTCTTCTCAGGAACAAAAAGTTAGAAAGTAAAGGCATATAGGGGGAAATGAGTGTCTGCATTGGGGAATACTGTTACATAGCTGCTTCTGTTCAGATCCCCAAGGAGACGGCACCAGTTCACTGCTTTTATTGGGTCAACTTAATAAACATTCCCTTGGAATATGTCACATGAAGCTGCTGGGATGCCCACACACATCTATAGACTGATTACAGTGCAGGGGAACTAATACACATCTATAGACATTACAGTGCAGGGGAACTCATCTATAGACTGATTACAGAGCAGGGAAACTAATAGCATTAAACAGACTTTGCTGCTGCCACTAGACTAGAGGCAATGAAAACAAGAGCCTTCACGTTACAATAGAAAGCGAAGACAACGAGGAAAAAGCTAAAGGGAAAGAGAGAAACCCAAGCTTCAGTCACACAGCTTATCTAAGTGCCTCTACTACACATCGCACTCAAGTATGCGGCTACTCGCACGTATCAAGTTGCGATTCATGTTTTGTCCCACGTGCTCAAGGAAGCAGTGCCCGGAAAACTGCAGCTAAAGTAGGCCTTAGAAAACCTGCACCTCCCATCCCAGGCTCGCCCAGTTATGGACTCAATTTGCGGACAATATAATCCTAAAATAACTGGGCTCACGCCACACGTAGAAAACGAGACATTAACAGGCGGAACGATGAACACACCGACAAGGATGGAGACGGATAGTAAACTCAGAGAGCAGCTGCAATTGAAGAAAAGACGGCCATACCTGGAACCGCCGTCACCGGAAGAGAAAGGAAGGAGAAGCGGAAGGAGCGTATAGGAAGAACATCGAGTCACGCCCACTTCTCTCTGTAGGGAAATCGTAGTTGTGCGGGAGTTTATGATGAACTATCGGTGCTGGCTGCTAAATATACAGATAGTTCTTATTCATGGAACGTTACTACTACTAATACTAATACAGTGTGCGTGGTTGAAAGGGCGGCCGGTTCCTCGCGATTTGGTCAACTCCAGGGTTTCCGGGTCTGTAAACCAGCCAAAGTCGGCTCCAAAACCAGCCCAAAAGTAGCCAAGAAGCAGTTCAAAAGTAGCACAAAAACAACAATATGGGGAGTGAGAAAAATTCTAAAGAAATTAATGAATTTATGTGAAAATGCACCCTTTTGAATTTTTCACTTTAACAAATGTTCCCAAGAAGCAGAATGGGAGAGATTCACCCGTCACCAGGGATGTAACTACAGAGGGGGAGGTATAGGGGTCCCATACATATACAATTTCAGTAAATATTGGTAAAAAAAAGTCAACCTCTAGACATTTTGGAGGGCAGCAGATTTTTGCCCCAAATTTGTCTGAAATTGAGGAAAGTCACTGCAGAGAGGGATGGGAGATGGGGGTACAGAGCCCAAAATCTGGTAAGTCAGTCTCATTGCATGCTGGGTATTGTAGTTCTACATTAAACAGCAGTTGGCAAATTGTTGAACAAAAACTACATTACCCAACATGCATTGGGAGATACATGCTTGGCATTTTAGGGCAAGAAAAAAACTTTGGCTGGTTTCCAAAGTACAAACCAACCAAAGGTCCAAAAAGTAGCCCAATTGCCTGGAAACCTGGTGAACTCAATTCTTGTCACGTGGTTATTTTTTTTGTCACCGGGTCCGTACGCTTTATATTTACTCTTAGTAGAGCCGCTCTATGTTATATTTACTCTTAGTAGAGGTGTTCAGTCCTGGGGGCTGGGGTTCAAAATAGTCCCTGGCAAGTCAAGTACACAGAGACCCTAACAGCTCCCACCAGCCCAATACATTTTCACTGTCTATCTTGTGTCTCCATTATACTACAAGTTAACAGTCTCCTAACTAATTTGCATATATTACTGATTTTGCAGCACCTGCCCTATAAGTGTGCACTTTTAAACTAAATTCACAAAACATTCTCAAAAGTAAAGAAACTAAAATTGATTTACCTGTTATATAGCTTTCATGTTCCATCAATCTCTGCTATTTCTGCAGAAATGTATTAAGGTCTCATAACCCATACATCTGTTGGCTTACTACATTTTTTGGGTTTTTGTAATACAAAGGTATAATCATACAAAAAGACTGGGCTACAGAACACTATATTAATGATGTAAATACACACTATAGTATGTTAGAGACCTCTAGTGACCAAAGTGAGGTAAAACATTATACTCAAACGAGTTTCTCTATATTCATGCTCTTTAAAACATTTTTAATGGAGCCTAACATGTTTCATGCTTAACCAGCACTTAGGCAATCCATATGGGGATATTGTCATTTTAATATAATATTTTTTTTTAAAGAGTATAAATATAGAGAAAATTCTTTGAGTTTAATGTAATAAAAAGGCACTATGTTTGCCCAGAGGCACTAACTAGTGATGTGGACCCCCTCAACCTGCTCTGGCACATGGAAAGGTAAGCTCAGAGAGGCCAGAGACCTCAAAAGTCCCATATCAACCAATCAGCAGGTATAATTTACCAGTCACTTGTTTAATGCAAGCATCTTGTTGGTTCACAATACTGGAGTGCTCTACCTGTGAGGTTTCCACTTGTTGGAAGAGGTGGGTGCTCAACCAGAAATCCCCTTCCTTGCACAGGGACAAAAGTCAGTATAGACAAAATCCAGAAGCAGACCAAAAATAGTTGCTGCGTGAAAATAAGTGATTTATTTAGCCCATAAGCATTTCACAAACAAGGCAACGTTTCCGACCCCCTTTATCAAGCATCTTATTGGTTGTCATGGGTTACTGCTCCTAGGCATATTTAGTGCCTTAAATTACTTATGGGGGGTTACAGTCTTCATATCATGCTGTCCTGGGTCAGACTTTAAGCAAATGTAATTGGTTTTCCTGAAAATTAGGTGGCGGCATCTTACATCTTACCAGCCCCTCTGGAATTTGCCAGAATTTACAGATTGCTAGTCTGGGCCTGTCCCTGTGCATTTATTAAAGGGATACTGTCATGGGAAATTTTTTTTTTCCAAAATGAATCAGTAAATAGTGCTGCTCCAGCAGAATTCTGTCAAATTGAAATTGCAAGGCGCACACCCATTAGCATGCTGAGGTGCTAATCCAAGGGGGGCTGCCCAATCATAGCCTCCTGAAACATGTCATAGAAAAAGATACTGTATATCTATGGATTGCACACTCAGACTTATATAAAATAATCAAAATTTATTATATCATATTATTAAAAACTTACAAACATCATAGAAAAACTGACGCGTTTCGACCACCATAGTGGTCTTCATCAGGGGAAAAAAACTCCTCAATATAAGAAAAATCAAAAAGGCAGGAAGATTGTATATGTACATGCAGTTTAAATACCTTGTGGCATGTTAAGCAGGCTCCCAAATAGACGATGCTTAGCGCGTGACGTCATTTCCGTCCCAATTACAGGTGAAAATAGGAAGTGTGCTCACTAAATCTCTATTTGGAACACATATGCGTTCCACTCGAACTTGCGCATGCGTATTCACGCCTAATCATAGGCGAAAACCGCATGCATTCCATTCAATCATGCGCGTGCGCAGAAATGCCCAATTGTAGGCGAAAATGGGAATATGCGCACAACTTCTTAGAATGGAACGCATATGTGTTCCACTCTCTGTTGCGCATGCACATTCTAGTTATAACTCAAAATAGCACACATTAGATCCAAAATAGGGAAAAAATAATTTCTCGCACACTTTTCCAAATCCATGTTATGACTCACAATTGCTACACATCATGTCTGTTTGATGGCCAAAATACATCAAAAAAATTACATCATAATTCATGTTACTGTGCACAATTAAATCGCAAATAGGCCATTTCTTGTTTAAGAGCCCCAGATACAGTCTAAGTCTGGTGTCCCATGAATCTGTTATACACTAGAAAAAATAGAGAAAATAAAAAAATTTCAATATACAAAAACATTATACCAAAAAAGTTTTATACAATTATATAACAACCCTCAAGAGACATATTCTTTATTAAACCTTGGAATATACAATTGGATTTGAAGAATATCTATATCTCAAGATAAGAGCAGAACATACCTATCCCGGTTCATGATCTAGTATGGATAGAAAAATTAGATAGAAAAATTCGTACTGGATGAATCAAAGAAAATATCCATAATTGGAGCCAATTATAGTTGCAGCAGTCATTATCTGCTCTGTAAAAAACAGGACAGATTTAACGAATCATTAAGACCCATAGGGGTCACAGTGTTAAGCCGAAAGATCCATTCTGCCTTCTTTCTCAGTAACAGAGTGTTTTTATCTAGTCCCCCACTCGACCCTGTAATTTGGTCGATACCCATAAATCGAAGAGATGATATATTGTGTCTACCGTATATACTCGCGTATAAGCCGAGTTTTTCAGCACCCAAAATGTGCTGAAAAACTCGACCTCGGCTTATACGCGGGTCAGCTAAATCCCTGCACATACCGTAGCCAATCCCTCACCGGATACGAGGCTCCTTCTGCGGCCCCAACACACCTCCCTCTCCCATAGCGCATCAGGACTGTCTGTGACTGACTGTCACGACAGAAGACGTTAAGCAAAATACAAGAGAGAGCAGAAACATATCCCAGGACAACACCAACACGACTCCCTCGAGTCCAGTAAAGACTCGGGGCAAAAAGGACAGAGTTTTCAACCTGTCCACTGCACCCTTAACAGATTTGCAGGTTTGTGTATTGGGCAAAGGATTTAGCTTTGTGCCTACCACTGTCAAGGATTAGGTAGGGGGAGCTGTGGAGACTGAAGGGAAAGGGCGAGTCCTTGAGGCAGGAGCTGTATGTGCCTAGGGAACACTTGAAGGGAAAGCAGGAACAGGTTGTTGAGGGCGAAGAGTCAGTCTGGATCAGGTGCAGAACAGGACGGAGAGGGCGAAGATCAGGACTGGACTGGACTAGGCAGGAAGAAGAGGGCGACGACTCAACAGGAACAGACTGGACGGGGCAGGAGTGGAACAGGAACAGACTGGATGGGACAGGACGGTGCGGGCGTAGATCAGATCAAACTGGGGATAGAGTGCAGAGGGAGACTAGAATGGATAGCAAGACAGGAGCAGAAGGAGACTGGAGCAGGATAGCAAGAGAGGACTGGAGCAGGATAGTGTAATGGATTCCAACTTACCCTCCGAAGATGGCGTCCAAGATGGCGACCTCCTGCCTCACCGCATGGTTCCTGATGGGCGCAGCTCTATGGTGTCATCATCTTCCTGCTCCCGGATTGGCCGCCGGCGACGGAATGGACGCCGGCGTCAGAATGGGCGCCGGCGTCAAGACGTCAGCGTGGGGACGCTGGCGTCTGCGTCTGACGCAAGCACGTCAACGTCTGACGCCAGTGCGTCAATTTTGGCGCCAAACTCAGTGACTATTTAAACCTCTCTCCCCTTCCAGTCCTTGCCCAACTATAGGTTCCTGATTCGTCTGTTCCTGGGTGTGACGTATATTGCTTTGATTCTTGTGTACCGACTTCTGCCTGTTATTACGATTCCTGTTGTCTGCTGCCTGGTCTGATCCATTGCCTGTACCTTGACTATTCTTTCGATAAACCCTCTTGTACCTCGAACTTGGTTTGGTCTCCTCTTTGGTCTACATTATTACTGCGCCTTCGGGCCCATTACAGTATAGTTGGGCCATGGACCCTTTAGAGGAGACCCATGCTTCGCCTGATCCTGGTGAAACCATTCGAGCCTTGACTTCCCGAATTGACTCGTATGAAGTACTCCAGTCTCACTTTGGTCAGGCCATCGGCGCAGTCCTGGAGAAAGTGTCTACCTTGACTCCCGTGGCACCAGTCGCTGTACCTGCAATCCCGCTCCAAGTCTCCGAGCCTCGCATCCCCGCACCTCCTCTCTACAGTGGTGATCCTGACGCTTGCAGAGGGTTCATTATCCAATGTGAGATCCAGTTTGCCCTGCTGCCAGGTCAGTTTGTCTCGGAGCGAGCCAAAGTGGGTTATGTTATCTCCCGTCTGCAGGGAAAGGCCCTAGAATGGGCATCACCCTTTTGGGAAAAGAAGGATCCTCTGATTGATAATGCCTGTACCTTTCTCCATGAGTTCCGGACGGTGTTTGATGCTCCTGGACGAGCCATAGCTTCTTCGGCTCGGTTGTTCCAGCTCCAGCAAGGCTCCCGCTCGGTTTCGGAGTATGCCATTGAGTTTCGCACCCTGGTAGCAGAGACGTCGTGGAACAATGACGGTTACCATGCTGCCTTCTACAACGGCCTGGCTATAAGAATAAAGAATGACCTTGTATCCCGGGAAATTCCTCCCCGTTGGGAAGAGCTGGTCGCCTTGGCCGTGAAGGTCGATACTCGCCAGAGGGAGTTCCAGGTCGAGCTAGACCGTGAGCATTCTAAGAGGAACCCTCGTTTCCAGCCTATCCTGGCCCCCCGCTTCCAGAGACCCCTACTCTACAATCCTGCTTACTTCTCGCTCTCTCCACCTCCTGTGGCTTCTGCTTCTTCCTCTCCTACATCTGCTGAGGAATCGATGCAGTTTGGAAGGACCCGTCTTTCCGAACAGGAGAAGTACCGGAGAAAGGCGGCGGGATTATGTCTCTACTGCGGGGGCAAAGCTCACTCCATCGTCGAGTGTCCTGTGAAGCCTGGAAAACGCCAATACCTCGGTAAGTTTGGGGAGACTTACCTGGGTGGAGTTTGTCCTTCTCCCCGACCATCTGGTCATCGTTTCCTACTTCCGGCACAGATCCAGTTTGGCTCCCGGAGGATCCAGGTTCAAGCCTTCGTAGATTCTGGGGCTGCCGGGAATTTCATGGACAAGACTTTTGCCTGCCGACATGCTGTTCCTCTTCTTCCTCTGGCTATTCCTATGCGAGCTCTGGCAATTGATGATCGTCCTCTGTCCTCTGCCATCATTTCACAGACCACCTCGGAACTTTCACTCAAAGTGGGCACCCTGCATTTGGAGAGACTGTCCTTTCTTCTTATTGATTGCCCTTCAACTCCTATTGTTCTAGGTCTTCCTTGGTTATGCACCCATAACCCAGTCATTGATTGGTCTTCTTCACAAGTTGCCCGTTGGAGTCCACATTGCCAACAGAACTGTTTACCTGCAGTGCCCATTGTCAAAGTTTCCTCTGTGTCTTCTAAGCCCTCTCTTCCTGTTGTATATCAATCCTTTTCGGATGTTTTCAATAAGGGCTCCGCTGAGACTCTTCCTCCCCATCGACCCTACGACTGCCCAGTTGAACTCTTGCCTGGTTCCATGCCTCCTCGTGGCCGCACCTACCCTCTGTCTCCTTCTGAAACAGCTGCCATGAAAACCTACATTCAGGAGAACCTTCAGAGGGGGTTCATTCGTCCCTCATCGTCTCCTGCTGGAGCAGGTTTTTTCTTTGTCGAAAAGAAGGATGGCAGTTTGCGGCCCTGCATCGACTATAGAGGGCTGAATAAGATCACTATCAAAAACCGTTACCCTCTCCCCTTAATCTCTGAACTCTTCGATCAGTTGAGAGGCGCTAATCTCTTCACCAAACTTGATCTTCGGGGCGCCTACAACCTCATCCGGATCCGAGAGGGCGATGAATGGAAGACCGCTTTCAACACTCGTGACGGGCATTATGAGTACCTAGTAATGCCATTTGGTCTATGTAACGCCCCTGCGGTCTTCCAGGAGTTCGTAAATGACGTTTTCAGAGATTTGTTGGGGCAATGTGTAGTCGTTTACCTGGATGATATCCTCATTTTCTCCAAAGATCTTCAGGAACACCGTTATCAGGTGAAGGAAGTTCTTCTTCGTCTTAGAAAGAATAATCTCTTCGCCAAGTTGGAGAAATGTTCCTTCGAGGTGTCTTCCATTCCTTTCCTTGGGTATATAATCTCACAACAGGGGTTCAAGATGGATCCAGCGAAGGTTACTGCAATTCTTGATTGGCCTCTACCCACCAGCGTCAAGGCTATTCAAAGGTTTATCGGCTTTGCCAATTATTATAGGCAGTTCATTAAAGGCTTTTCCTCCAAGATTTCTCCTATTCTTGCTCTCATTCGCAAAAGGGGGCAAACCTCAGCACTGGCCCCCTCTAGCTGTGGAAGCCTTTGAAACATTGAAAGAGGCCTTTTCTTCTGCACCGATCCTGAGACACCCCGAACCCCTTCTGCCCTTTTTCCTTGAAGTGGACGCCTCTGCGTTCCTGCGGCCAACGACCAAGCTGCTCACATGTTGGCTATCTGGGAGGCCACTGCCTCTAATTTGGAGAAGAGTTCCCTGGCTCAGAAGAGATTTGCCGATAAGAGAAGAGTTCCTGCCCCTCCATATTCTCCTGGTGACAAAGTTTTTCTTTCTACCCGCAATATTCGTCTGAAAATCCCTACTCCTAAACTTGGTCCTAAATTCATCGGTCCTTATCCTGTTGTCGAAGTCATCAACCCTGTGGCGGTCCGCCTTCAACTTCCTCCGGAGATGCGGATTCCAAATGTCTTTCATGTCTCGTTACTTAAGCCTGCTGTGTCTTGTCCCTCTTCTTCTTCCCCAGCTCCTGTCCTGGTTGATGGTCACCAGGAATTCGAAGTCAAGAGGATTTTGGACTCTCGTTTTTCCAGGGGTACTCTTCAGTATCTCATCGAGTGGAAAGGGTTTGGGCCGGAAGAGTGCTCCTGGGTGAGGAACTCAGACGTCCATGCGCCTGCCTTGGTCCGTAAGTTCCTCAGACTTTTCCCTTCCTCTCCTAGTCTTGGTGGTCCTGAGGCCCCCCCTAAGGAGGGGGGTACTGTAATGGATTCCAACTTACCCTCCGAAGATGGCGTCCAAGATGGCGACCTCCTGCCTCACCGCATGGTTCCTGATGGGCGCAGCTCTATGGTGTCATCATCTTCCTGCTCCCGGATTGGCCGCCGGCGACGGAATGGACACCGGCGTCAGAATGGGCGCCGGCGTCAAGACGTCAGCGTGGGGACGCTGGCGTCTGCGTCTGACGCAAGCACGTCAACGTCTGACGCCAGTGCGTCAATTTTGGCGCCAAACTCAGTGACTATTTAAACCTCTCTCCCCTTCCAGTCCTTGCCCAACTATAGGTTCCTGATTCGTCTGTTCCTGGGTGTGACGTATATTGCTTTGATTCTTGTGTACCGACTTCTGCCTGTTATTACGATTCCTGTTGTCTGCTGCCTGGTCTGATTCATTGCCTGTACCTTGACTATTCTTTCGATAAACCCTCTTGTACCTCGAACTTGGTTTGGTCTCCTCTTTGGTCTACATTATTACTGCGCCTTCGGGCCCATTACAGATAGCAAGAGAGGACTGGAGCAGGATAGCAAGAGAGTACTGGAGCAGGATAGCAAGAGAGGACTGGAGCAGGATAGCAAGAGAGGGAGAGGGACTGGAGCAGGATAGCAAGAGAGGGACTGGAGCAGGATAGCAAGAGAGGGACTGGAGCAGGATAGCAAGAGAGGGACTGGAGCAGGATAGCAAGAGGGAGACTGGAGCAGGATAGCAAGAGGGAGACTGCAGCAGGATAGCAAGAGGGAGACTGGAGCAGGATAGCAAGAGAGGACTGGAGCAAGATAGCAAGAGAGGACTGGAGCAAGATAGCAAGAGAGAACTGGAGCAAGATAGCAAGAGAGGACTGGAGCCGAGGATAGCAAGAGAGGACTCGAGCAAGATAGCAAGAGAGGGGTACAAGGCAGGGTCGGAAAGCAAGAATCAGGAAGGAGTCAAGACAAGGTCAGTACAAGGTGAAGTCAGGGCAAGGTACAAGGTGGAACATGAAGCAGAAATCAGGAACAAGCAAGGCAGGGTCGGATCAAGGTCAAGGCTGGAAAAGTACAAGATAAGGTAAAGCAGGACAAGACAAAGTAAAGCAGGACAAGGCAAGGCAAGACAAGGCAGAATAATAAGGGAAAAGAGCTAGAACTACCTAGTTAGGGGCGCTGTCGCAGTACTAGGAAAGCCATGCAATGCTCTGGCAAGGAGTGGTCTAAGTGCTGCCCTTAAATAGGGAAGAGTCAGCCCTGATTGGCTGATTAAACTAGGCAGCAGCTGGGATGGGGCTGTAGATGCCAAACATGCTGCAGCTGAGCTGGGGCTGGAGAGGCCAATCAGGCGGAAGCTAGGCTGGGACTGCAGAGGCCAGGTTACACATAGCGAGCAACCCTACAGGCTGCTCACCTGGCCAAATGGTTAAGGTATCGAGCCAGAAACCCAAAGGTCCCTGGCTCGAATCCCAGCAATACCTGACAACCACTAATTTTGATCCCTTTAACTTTGAGATTGAATTGTTCAAATTTTGCCGTACTTTGAATTTAAATTCTTTTTGCTTCCAAATCAGCAGAAGAACTATCCAGTTCAGGAGCAGAGCAATTAAGTACCAACATGTCGCAGCAGCTACGCCTTAAGTTTACATTCATGCCACCTATCTGTAACAGATCAGTAAGTACCTTTGCTAATAATGTCAAACGAGATGTGGGACAATACATTAAAGGTAGACATAGATACTCTAGAAATTTACATCACCAAGAAAAGAGAGCTATTCAGGAATTATCCAAGGATACTTCGAGAATAGTTAAGCCTGCTGATAAGGGAGGGGGGATAGTCGTTATGGACTATATACAATATCAATCTGAGGCAATACGTCAACTCTCAGATGAATCATGTTATGAACAATTACTGAATGATCCCACGTTAACGTATTCTAGAGAAATTCGTCTTAAAGTTAAGGAAGCCTTGGATGAGCAGATTATTGATGTGAAAACGAATGCGTTTTTAATGATGAATAATCCACAACGCTCCTGTTTGTACCTACTTCCCAAGATTTACAAGTCTTTGGTTAATCCCCCAGGGAGGCCCATTATTTCAGCATCAGGATCAATTTGTCAACCTCTGGCACAATATGTAGATTCCTTTTTGCAACTTCATGTGACCAAAATCCCATCCTTTATTAAGGACTCATTTGATTTTTTGACCAAGTTGAAATCTATAAACATTGACCCCAATAAGGAATCACAAATATTGTTAGTAACTATGGACATTTCCAGTTTGTATACCAACATTCCCCATGATTTAGGCAAGCAAACCATTTTTAACCTCATCAAGGATAATTTTAGTAACGACAAACAGGGGCCCTTCTTGTACGATTTGCTTTGTTTTGTCTTGGACCATAATTACTTTAGCTTTGAGGAAAAGTACTATAGACAAACGCAAGGTACTGCGATGGGGAGTAGTGTGGCTCCATCATATGCAAATTTATTTATGGCCAAGTATGAGAATCAATATATTTACAGATCTGAATTTTGGAGGTTCATTCTTTGTTATTAGCGTTACATCGAAGACCTCTTCTTCCTTTGGCAGGGTACTGAAACAGATTTGATCGCCTTTGTTAATTATCTTAATACAGTCCCATCTTCTATTCGATTTACAGCAGCGTGGAGTAAAAGTTCAGTAGCGTTTCTTGATGTCCTGGTTGAGTGGGAGGCAGGTAAATTCAAGACGAGTATCTATCGAAAACCCACTGACAGAAATACAATATTACATGCTGCCAGTTTTCATCCACCCTCATTGATTAAAGCTCTTCCATATTCCCAAATAACTAGGGTTAAACGTATAACCTCAGAGCCCCTTGAATTCCTTGGAGTCTATGGCGGATAGATTTCGCGAACGAGGATATGGGGAGGAGATTCTTACTCAGGCGATCACTAAGGTAAATACAAACCCAGTTAAAGAGAAAAAACAATACCAACAATATCCAAATATATCTTTTCCTCGATTAGCAAAATAGGCATAAAGTATGTTCAACCCAAGCCCCATTCTTTTAACTTGGGTTTGAAAAGGGCATTCCTCCCAGAGGCCTGATTTTGACAGCTCATATTGCAGTCCCGGATTGTTACTGAAATGTCCCGACTTTCTCTTTGATCTCCTGCACTGAACAGCCAAAAAAAAGATACAATGTTTCTAAAACTTAATTAGCTTGTAGCGGAGAGCACAGAATATGTGGCAGGTGCACTTTGATACTTTTGTAACAATTTAAGATAAGCAAGAAACAATTGTAACAATTTAAGATAAGCAGGTCTCTTGGGGAAACTGACTTAAAGCTTAAAGGGCAATTCACCTTTGTTAGCAAAACTGTAATAACATAAAAAACACAGAAATGTGTTCAAACTTTCGTAACCTGCCAAATTTTGTAAAATGAACATGGTAATTATGGGGTGTGGCCACAAAAATGGGCGTGGTCAAAACATGTCTTTCAATTTCCAAAATGTTGGGAGGTATGTTATACTGCCTCTTTAAATTGCATCTGTCATCTAAAATATGGGAGGGAGATCACTTATGAGGGTTTTTCCTCACAAAAATTTAAAATTTCTTTTATCCATAGTGCTGAAAACAACCTTTAGGCGATACGTGCCCATTAATGTTCGCAAGATACACAGTAGTATCAAAATCAGTGCCAACTTCATGAGTGATGTCCCCAGAACTTGTTGCAGTATAAATGTAGGGCAAGCTTCTTGTTTAAAAGGGATGTGAACAAAACTAAAATAATTACATTTTAAGCAACCTTCTATTCAACATAGATTAAAAATTTTCTGTGGTTTTAAAGTTATCTGTAATTGTAAATTGCTGACAATCATACAACTCTGAACTATATAGCTCCCTTTATCCCAAACAGCCCAATAGAGTCCCCCAGCCCCCCCCCCCCCCCCAGCTAGTATTTCACATGTCCAGCCTGTAAAATACTATCCAAGGCCAGGACTGGCTTTGTGAATGTACCTGCAATGTATTTTCAGCCCGTTCTCCAGTTGTGGGTAATGGTTATTTTTTTTTATTTTAAAAACCTACTGTTACCCCCAACAGGAATGCAGGTTGTAGTAGCCTTTTTAGTTGGGGATAATAGTTTTGCCCAACAGGTGCCATTTAAGGTGAACCACCCATTTAATTACATTGAAAACCTTAGAACATTATTAATTACTCTAAAAACAGGAGATTCAGAAGAAGAGGATTTCAGGATTTTGAAAACCTTAAAATAATATTCTATTTGATACGTGAAAAATTAAGCACTGTAACAGGTGTGGGATCTATTAACTGAAATACTTAGGACATACAGTATGTTGTTCCAAATAAGGGATCTTTCTATAATTTTGAGCATCAAAAGAAAAAAAAGGATTGTTTGCTTAAACACTATCAAAACGAACACTGCTATAATTCACAGCTTTCTGGATAATAGGTTTTCAGATAATAGATGTCATACACATGCTGTTAATACTGTATGTGTAACAGAAAATTCTGTGTATTTCTGGTTTGCATAAATATATACAGTATTCTGTTTTTCTTATTTCAGTTATTACTGACATTTTATTGTGTATGGTGTGGATTAGTATGATATAGAGTGATATTCTTTTTATTATTTGTTATTTTTGAGTTATTTAGCTTTGTATTCATCAGCTCTCCAGTTTGCAGTTTCAGCAGTGTCGTTGCGAGGGTCCAAATTGCATTGATTTGAATTAAAGACTGGAATATGAATAGGGGAATCTGAGTCTGAATGGAAAGGTGAGTAATAAAAAGTAGCAATAACAATACATTTGTAGCCTTACAGAGCATTTGTTTTTTAGATGGGGTCAGTGACCCCCTTTTGAAAGCTGGGAAGGCAAATTATTTAAAAACTATAAAAATAAACAATGAACATACTAAACATTAACTTAAAAGTGAACCACCCCTTTGACCTCTTTTTTCTCCATAGATCAAGCAGCACTATATTCGTTCAGTACATGTATAGGATCCATTATCTGAAAACCCATTTTCCAGAAAGCTCCGAACTATGGAAAGGCCGTCTCCCATAGACTCCATTTTATCCAAGTAATCCAAATTTTTAAAAATGATTTTCTTTTTCTCTGTAATAATAAAACAGTAGCTTGTACTCGATCCAAACTGAGATATAATTATATCTTGGAAGCAAAATCAGCCTATTGGGTTTATTTAATATTTAAATGATATTCTAGTAGATTTAATTTATTCAGATCCAAATAACGGATAGATTTGCTTTATTAATAATAATGTAAAGTTCATGTAGACCCTAGTTAATAAATGTCCATATATTGGGCAGTTTCCACTCCAACTAGAGATAGGTGATAGACATGAGGTTGACATTTATTCATCTATATCTAATACCTAGTAAAAATACCATGCCAGACGTGTAGTATACAGTGTAAAGCCCACGTACCAGCTATCTCCTTGTTTATTAACCTAGTATTAAAAGGAATGGTTTATATATTTTTTTCCTTATGTGTCAGTCGTCCTTGTCTCTACTTTGGTTTGTGCTGTTACTCTCACTAGGGACTCATTCCCAAGGTTACATATCTAGGCAAACACAGATCTTAGTAAATATACTCTTTATACAAGGCAGTATTCAATTAAGGAGCAGAATGCTGCATAATAATATCACTATTCATTATTCATACCATTCTTAATAGATTAATAAAGGGGCTGCATTTTACATCTAAATTAGAGTGCAGAGAAGACTAAATTATACATCAATAATTCCCTTTCTAATTTCACTCTGCGCCATTACTTGGCTCCCTGTTTTGATGATATCACATTCTGTGTGTTCTTGCACAATGAAAACAAAATAATCCATTTCCTTGTTTTCTAATCCTGTCTTCAGCATCATTGCTGTCAGGGAATTGCAATTTACATCTTGTTACAAGAAAAGTAAAGTTATCATGGAAATTCTAATTAAAAAGATGATTGACAAAGGTAGCACATCAAAGAGCAGAAATGAATATGATAAGTCAGAATCTTATTAATTAGTCCGCGTGGAAGATATTTTCTGGGATGTCAAGCTAGGGAGGCTGCAAAAGAGAGGGAGGGAGGGGGAAAAAAAAGTCAGAGAAAGAAAATGTATTTTGCTTTGAAGTTAGCAGTGGAAAATGTGATGGAGGTAATTGCGCCTGACTGAATTCAGTAATAAAGCACTGCAGATCAGCACTAGGAATCGAGGGAGAGTTACTCGTAAAAAATCTGGCTACCCCCCTGCTGTGAAGAAACAGAATGCAGAGCTTCCTAATTGACCCAGTCTCTCTCCCAGGAATACACTGTTATTATTTATTAATTTTTAATTTCTAAATTATTTACGTACTGGGAAATTATATCTGACAGCCTGTTAGGCTCACCAAGTTAATGAAGGATGAAATTCCTGGCTCCTAGAATTAGCAGGGATGGAGTCTCGGGCATCGGAATTTAATGATTTTGGAAGGGAAAATTGATTTCACACAGCGTGTCACTTTACTCTACTTTAGGGACACACTAGCTATTTGATTATAGGAGTAACCAACTAAAAATCTATTTGAAGTGTAAATGAATCACAGTGCTCGGCTGTTTATTTTCTGGGTTTGCTCTAAATTGAAGATTAAAACAGATGCAGGGAAACCTCGGCCCCTTTCACCCACTTGGCGCCAGCTGGTTTCTCCATTTCCAGTGCTAATCTACATACCTTCGTACTGCTCAATTAGAAATTAAATGGGTTGATAAAATGGTTTCTAATCAGATTAGCATTCTTGAAAATGATTGTATTTATGGAACGGAAAGCGATACCCGATAAATAGATCTACATTGTATCGGTCCTTTGACCAAGGAGGTCTTAAAGTACCCAAATTTTATACAATTATACATTATAAAGCAGCCAGACTGGCACAATCTATCCTTTGGCATGCAACACCCAACACAATACCATGGGTTGATTTTGTAAACTCTATCATCTCTCCAATTACAACGTCGGCGTTGCTTTGGCTCATCAACCAGAAAATCAGTTTCTATCGCATAAATAACCCAATTATACAATTACATCTACACATATGGAGTACAGTGAAACGGATAATTCTGCTGCATGAGACACACAATAACATGCAACCAATTATAGGTAATCCCGACTTTCCCCCAGGACTAACAACTTTATCTTATGCTTGGTGGTCGAATAATAACTTTCATACTATAAAAGACTTGCTCACTCCCAGAGGATTTATTTCAAGAGCTCTTTTACAAGAATCTTATAGCATTCCTGATGCAGAATTGTACCGATATAATTAATTAGCACATTTCTACAATCGACAATCCTCCCTTAGACCAATTTTTGGAATTTTTTGAATCTAGATGTAGAAACCCTGAATGCACAGCTCGCACAATCTCTCTGATTTATGCTCAGTTAAATGCAACAGACCCTGATAATCCTCCATTATTTACACAGGGGTGGGAAAGTGACCTTTCCACTATGATATCGCCAGCAAAATGGAAAAGAATTTGGTATTCTATTCAACATCTCTCCCCCAATGTCAGCATTAGAGAAACAGCATATAAAGTCATTATGAGATGGTACACCACTCCTGTTCAAAAACAAAAGTATTTATTAACTTCTTCAGATACTTGCGTTAGAAATTGCCAAGAGAGAGGGATATACCTTCATTCCTGGTGGACTTGCTCAATTGTGACTCAGATATGGGCTGCTATCTTCCAGATGGCTTCACAAATTTTCAATATACAACTTTTACCGGATTTGGATAATGCTTTACTATGTCTTCCCTCTAGGAAACTCACTAAGTTGCAGAATAAATTGCTATCACACTTTCTAGCAGCAACAAGATGGACAATTGCTTTAAATTGGTTATCCACCTCCCTACACCTGGCGCAAATGAAGGCCCGGATAGACCACATACACTCTAACTTTTCTTGCAGCTTTAGTATCTGATTCTCTAGAAGAACATAAACAAATCTGGGAACCTTGGGAAACTTATAAGAAGCATAACCCAACTTAGTGCCTTTGTCATATGAGCATTTACATACATTACTAATGGTCACCTTCAATTTATCTACCTACATTCTTATACTGAGCTTAAATCGAGTGGTACTTTCCATATGCTGTGTCTGATGTGAGCGAGATTTATCTTCCTTAGACCATATCTAGGATGTTTTTGAATATGGTGGTTTGAATATGAGTGTAGAACTGTTTAAATTACTATGCTTAGGGGCACATTTACTAAGGGTCGAATATCGAGGGTTAATAAACCCTCGAATTTGGCCCTCGAGGTAAAATCCTACGAATTTGAATATCGAATTCGTAGGATTTACCGCAAATCCTACGATCAAAGGAAAAATCCTATGATCGAAGGATAAAATCCTTCGAATCGTTCGAAGGATTTGCCTTCGAGCAAAAAAACCTTAGAAAACTGATGGGGAAGGTCCCCATAGGCTAACATTATAGCTCGGTAGGTTTAAAGTGGCAAAGTATGTATTCAAAGTTTTTCATCGAATGGTCGAATAGTCGAACGATTTTTACTATGAATCATTCGAGTCGTAGTCGAAGGTCGTAGTAGCCTATTCGATGGTCGAAGTACCCAAAAAAATACTTCGAAATTGGAAGTTTTTTTGCTTCGAATCCTTCATTCGAGCTTAGTAAATGCGCCCCTTAATGTCATTCTTTTTGTCTTTTTTTTCTCTCTCTCTTTTTTTTATTTTTTGGTTCTTTTTTTTTCCTTTGTGGTTTATATGGTTCATGATTGTACACCTTTGTATGTCTATTGTTATGGATGTTAAAATAATTGCTGTACTGCTATACTTCAAACATCTATTTTGAAAAATACTAAGTAAAGAGAAAATTAAAAAAATATATTTGGTTTGGGATGCAGAGCATAACAAGAGATAAGGTGTGCCCACAGTGACCAAGAAAATGGAGAACTGTGGTTTTTAGTAACGACAGTGGTCCTTTATTTTCTGCTTGATAATTTGTGACAACCCCTAAGCTTAGCTTATCAATAGCTGCTCAGAGCCCACTGAGCGTGTTGCAGACACTTTCCAAGATGGTGACCCCCTGTGACAAGTTTGAGGTCCTGGATCATTGCTGCTATTGACAAGATAAAACATTAGGCTGGTGCAATAAGCTCAGTATATAAAATAGGGCATTTTTAGCCATATTCATTTTTAGGGTTTAGTTTTTCCTGAAAAGTTCATTGCTGACCTGGATGTCTGGAATGTCCACAGAACCCCCATTTACTGGAGTTAATTGATCTGGGCCTCTCCAGGATTGACAAATGCTTGTTTTGCCCTCACTGATTGATTTTTATTTTGCGTTTCACAACTTATCCACTGGGGGCTGCAATAAGCTCAGTATATAAAATAGGGCATTTTTAGCCATATTCATTTTTAGGGTTTAGTTTTTCCTGAAAAGTTCATTGCTGACCTGGATGTCTGGAATGTCCATGGAACCCCCATTTACTGGAGTTGATTGATCTGGGCCTCTCCAGGATTGACAAATGCTTGTTTTGCCCTCACTGATTGATTTTTATATTGCGTTTCACAACTTATCCACTGGGGGCTGCACACGCCTTTAAAAAAGCAATATTGAGGTTTTATAATATGCTGTTCCGTAATCAACTATTTTTAGAGACCCCTGTACTCTGTTTCATTTATACTTTATTGTAGTTCTTAACTGCCATTAATTTATTTGCAGTTATATTTTTTGATCTACTGGTCTATAATGGCTGAAGTACATGGAAAACTTTAATGGCCCTAATGGCTAATTGTGCTAGACTGGCATGTAGAGATTTGTGGATCTGCTTCATTACTGTGTAAATTGGTGATTGGCCAATTGTATGGTTTTGCTGTCTCTTTTGACTTTGACAATGCTATGTAGTTAATAAGCCAGCCAACGCAATGTGTGGATGAATTGTTTCCTATACAGGGCCTCTGACAAATACAGGTGTTCAATGTGTCAGCCAATCACAATGTGTGTACAACCTTCAGCACCGTTATTAGGCTGGTCACCCTTTCATAACATCACTCCTGACAGCCAAAGGTGGGGAGATACAGGTGGAGTGTGTTCCTGGCACCCCTGAACTTGCTCTATTGCCGCAATCCATATTGTTGACACAATTTGCTTGGTATCATTTTACAGATACTGTGTCTGAGTGGCCTGGGATGAATACTGTTCATTGCAACTGTAATTGAAAAAAATTTGCAATATGTTATTCCGAATGATTGTGGTTAGGCACATAGTCCAATAAGAAGGTATGGTGGTGCAATAAAGATTTTTTCATTTACTGATGTGCATGTATGTATGTGGGGGTTCTTTGTCTTCATGTATATATTCTATTTTTCCTGGTTGTGCCTTATAGAACAAAAACTGATATTTAGGGGCAGATTTGTAAAAATTTTAATTTAGAGCTTAAAGGGGCTTAAAGGGATTCTGTAATTATTTTTATCATGTAGTTTTATTTTTAAATGACACTGTTTACACTGCAAATAAGTCACTTTACAATATAAAATGTAATTCCTGAACCAGCAAGTGTATTTTTTCAAGTTGAAATATTGGTGTGTAGGCAGCCATCTCAGGGCATTTTGCCTGGTCATGTGCTTTCAGAAAGAGCCAGCACTTTAGGATGGAACTGCTTTCTGGCAGGCTGTTATTTCTCCTATTCAATGTAACTGAATGTGTTGCATTGGGACCTGGATTTTACTATTGAGTGCTGTTCTTATATCTACCAGGCAGCTGTTATCTTGTGTTAGGGAACTGTTCTTTTGTTTGGCTGCTGTGGGTGAAAGGGAGCGGGGTGATATCACTCCAACTTTTAGTACAGCAGTAAAGAGTGAGTGAAGTTTATCAGAGTACAAGTCACATGACTGAGGGCAGCTGGGAAACTGACAATATGTCTAGCCCCATATCAGATTTCCAAATTAAATATAAAAAAATCTATTGCTCTTTTGAGAAATGGATTTCAGTGCAGAATTCTGCTGGAGCAGCACTATTACGGATGCATTTTCCCATGAGAGTATCCCTTTAAGTTAACTTTTAGTATGTTTTAGCATGGCTAATTCTAAGCAACTTTTCAATAGGTCTTTATTATTTGTTTTTTTTATAATCTTTTAATTTTCTTACTTCTGTTGAAGTTAATTCAACAGTGAACAACCCCTTTAATAAATAAAAACTCGCCCAAGTTCTATTCATTCCTATGGGATTTTTAGAAGCGAGCTCCAACTTTCACCCATTGATAAATATGCTTCTAGAAATGAATAAAACATGGGGGGAGTTTTTAGTTATTAAGCTCTAAATTCACATTTTGATAAATCTGTCCCCAAGATTATGTTTTGGTGAATATTTTCAGGGGCCTTTCATTCGAATTTGAATTTGTTAATTTTTATGTTATCATAATGCACAAATCTTTGTGAAATAAAGTATGGTCAGTGGGGGGCACTGCAGGATGTAGTAACAATTCAAGTCTGTTTTTCATTCTGGTGAGCTAATTTTATTTTCTTTGAACGTCACCCTTTGATCTCAAGGCTGCTGTATTTGCATGCTGAAATTGTACAATCCCTTATTGTACAAATTACATCTCTTGTACAACAAATGACTTCTTGCATTTCTGTTGTTATTTACATTTTTTTCCCTGTTAGGCTAAATTATTACCTACAAAAAAGGCAGGGGAAAAAAAAATATCTGAAACACAAACTAATATAATTTTATTATTAGTGTGAGGAAAAGGTTAAAATCAAAGAACATTTTTTTGACTACCATATTAATTGTTTTTAGTGTAGGTTATTCAAGGAAATAACCCACAGTAGTGTATGTGGAATTATGTAAGAAATGAGGAAAAGGTTAAAATCAAAGAACATTTTTTTTGACTACCATATTAATTGTTTTTAGTGTAGGTTATTCAAGGAAATAACCTACAGTAGTGTATGTGGAATTATGTAAGAAATCAGCACAGATGGAGCTATACACACAGACACATATGTACTTGGCTTGATTCAGAGACAGGCTCTGTGAACATTATTTTGTATGTATGCAATATATATACAGGTATGGGACCTTTTATACAGAAAGCTCGGGACCTGGGGTTTTCCTATAACGGATCTTTTCGTAATTTGGGTCTTCATGCCTTAAGTCTACTAGAAATTCATTTAAACATTAAATAAACGCAATAGGCTGCTTTTGCTTACAATAAATATTACCCTATATACTCAAGTATAAGCAGAGTTTTTCAGCATCCAAAATGTGCTGAAAAAGTCTACCTTGGCTTATACTCGGGTCAGCGGGCAGTAGCTTAGATTGCAGTCACTTTTAATCATTCCTATACCAACAGTTCATTCGGGGAGAGACTGCAATATCACACAGCGCCCTCTGTTGGTTATATGAAAGAATAACAGTGACTGCAAAATCACACAGCGCCATCTGTTGGTTATATGAAAGAATAACAGTGACTGCAAAATCACACAGCGCCATCTGTTGGTTATATGAAAGAATAACAGTGACTGCAATATCACACAGCACCCTGTGTTGGTTATATGAAAGAATAACAGTGCGCCCTCTGTTGGTTATATGAAAGAATAACAGTGCGCCCTCTGTTGGTTATATGAAAGAATAACAGTGACTGCAATATCACACAGCTCCCTCTGTTGGTTATATGAAGGATTAACAGTGATGGCAATATCACACAGCGCCCTCTGTTGGTTATACGAAAGATTAACAGTGATGGCAATATCACACAGCACCCTGCTCATGGTAGTAGGACAGTGGGACAATGCACACAGTAATCTGTTTGGCAATTCTCTGTCACCATCAACTTTGCAAAGAAGTCCGGTTGATCACTGGGGGGTCGCTTTGGCGGAATGTGCGCTGCTGGGAGACAGGGCTGTAGTTGTGTCTAGGCTTATACTAGAGTCAATAAGTAGGTAAAATTAGGTAACTCGGCTTATACTCGGGTCGGCTTATACTCAAGTATACACGGTAATGATATCTTAGTTGGGAGTACAAGCAACTGTTTTAATATTACAGAGAAAAAGGAAATAATTTTTAAAAATTTGGATTATTTGGATAAAATGGAGTCTATGGAAGACATCCATTCCGTAATTTCAGAGCTTTCTAGATATCGGGTTTCTGGATAAGGGATCCTATACCTGTATAGCCATTTTATATAGAGGTACAATAGATTGCCATGTAAATAGGATGGCGTCTTGTTGTGTTGCTCATTCTTTAAAAATGAAATAGATTGAATATTGTGCTTTCATTATTTAAAGCACTATTAGAAGTACAATAAAAGGTAACAAATTCCCCTTTTGCAGATAGAGAACTGGAATCCTGTAGGCTGAGTAATACCTTTTACTGGATTCCTGCTTTGCTTTCTTTCCAACAAATGGTGGAAATTCAAAGTTATCAAGACTTACAGAGTTCACCCCTGAGGCTGTAGAACTTGTAATTTCTGCCATATGTTTTTCTAATAAAATCTATTCAATCTACAGCATTGATTGTGTATTATTCCATGTGACACAAGATTAAAGGAGGTCACAATTACTGTCATGGGTGTACACTCGAGAAAATTGCTTTATCCCTCTTCATTTAATGCTTTCAACAAAGTATCACTTGCAAATGTGTAGCATAGACCCTCAAAAATGATGGCTTGCTCCCTGTGCAACAAAAAAAGAAACACATAATTTAATTTTGCAATTGTGTCATAAATTAGCCCTTTTTTTACTTTATAGTCAACATGTTTTGTTCATTCAAACAGCAGTAGGTGCAATCTGGTTTTCCCACTACAGGCATACAATTGAAACTACAGAGTGTCCTTAAAGATGTAGAAAGTAAAAAAAAGATTCGGATGGGATGGGTAGGAGGTTGACGTAAGGAGGAGGGGAGTAGAAGTAGTAGTAGCCAAAATCACAGGGGGTGAGGTAATAAGAATGGTAAACATGAGGGTGCAAATTGAGTGAACAAGGGGGACCTGGCAATCCTCTATTGTTTGCAAAGGCTTTTGGCACTTAAATAAAGGGACAAAGTGGACATCTTGCTCCCTCTTTCATATGTCATGTCACAAAGTGTATGCAGTACCAAAATCAAAGTCACAAATGTACAGGCCCCTACCCTAAAGAGCTTACAATCTAAGATAAAAATATTCATAATAGAACTTATCAGATGGGTTAAAATGGTAAAGGTAAATCTTGTTTTTCTTGTCATAAGGAACTGGAATATAAACCTTCTTCTACTCCACCTACACAGAACCAACCCAGTAGACAGGGTTATATGTGACACAAAGTATGGAACGAATATCCCTTTTCTCCTAATCTTTATACATTCTCTCTAGGCAACTGCAGCAGATTTAAAGACATACTCCATAATTTATGTAAAATAAATTGGCATCTATGTCTTAATATTAATACTATGCTGTATATAATACACTGTACTAAAAAATCCATACTAAAGTACAGCCAAGTGTTCTACAAATAGAATACTTTTCATCGGAGCACATATAATTATTTATGAATATATAGCTGTAAACCCATTGGGGGATACGCCTCCATAGGTCTTTATTCTGAAACTCTGGATGCAACAAATTATAGAGATTTAGATTTTATGGGAAATTAGATATTACCCAATTATATTTTGTGCCTAGTGATGTAATTTGTACAACACTATGATGCAACAAATTATAGAGATTTAGATTTTATGGGAAATTAGATATTACCAAATTATATTTCATGCCTAGTGATGTAATTTGTATATTAAACATACTAACTTTATGCCTAATGGTGTACATGATGGGGCAAATTCACCAAGGGTCGAATATCGAGGGTTAAATAACCCTCGATATTTGACTGGGAATTAAAATCCTTCGACTTCGAATATCGAAGTCGAAGGATTTTAGCGCAAATAGTTAGATCGAATGATCGAAGGAATAATCGTTCGATCGTTGGATTAAATCCTTCGACCAAAAAACCTTAGGCAAGCCTATGGGGACCTTCCCCATAGGCTAACATTGGGTTCGGTAGGTTTTAGATGGCGAACTAGGGGGTCGAAGTTTTTTCTTAAAGAGACAGTTCTTCGACTATTGAATAGTCTTATGATTTTTAGTTTGAATCCTTCGAAGTCGAAGTAGCCCATTCGATGGTCGAAGTAGCCCAAAAAACACTTCGAAATTCGAAGTTTTTTTACTTTGAATCCTTCACTCGAGCTTGGTGGATTAGCCCCGATGTGTGGTTTGTCAATGAGCTTAAAAAGCATATGGCAGAACTAAAACCATTTTTCTGTGATAAACCCAAATAAAAATGTCACTTAACTAAAACATTAAATAGGATGCGAGAGGTACTTACATCCCAATTTAAAAAAATGGTTAGGATAAGGGAGAAATTTATTGATTGCGCTTAAATTCTCTATTTGTTCTGGTTAAAAATGTGTAACTAATCTGCTCCGTGAACTTCCAATATTACAATATTCCAGCCAGCCCCAACTGATTTCTATATCTCATGAATGAGACTGTACTTGAATTCAATTTTAGTATGAGTGTCCACTGCTAAAGCTCTTAAAATGTATTACAAGTTATTGAATAGCAATTGGCAGAGATGGAGGAAAAGGCTCAAATGCTTTTTTAGCTCAATACCTATCTATATGGAAGCCATTTTCTGTTTCTTCTCCAGCTAATTGCATGTTAGAAAGCTCATATTTATTGTCTTTCCAAGGCCCAGAAACAGGATTGTGCATCTGAGTTGTTGACATTGTGGCATCTGATACCATTGAGGACGTGAGAGAAACACATTTGAGATCTATTCAGTTCATGGATAGCTTCAATGTTTTACAGACAAGCAGCAGCACACAGTTGCATTTTAATAGCAAAAGATGAAGTGCTAAACTCTGCTCTCTCAATCGGAGAGGTACAGATGGCTCTGTTTCCAAAGAGATACGACTATCTTTTCATCTTAGTGAGGGACAGAGGGAGGAGGGTTTAAGTTACTCTATTGCAGACACTACTGAAGCCTCCTACTCAGGCAGGTATAGAAATTAGCTGTGTTTTTCATCAGGCTACTCTTGTCGGCCTGTTTGTTGTACAAATCTCACTTCACTGAGGGGATGCAGGAGCACTGCTGTGTTACCAATGTGTTGATGCAAGAATACAAAGATAAGAGAAGACGTGTATCGTAGGAAAGAGCCATTCACCCGCTAACGGCTGATCCTTCATTTCCACTCTGGTGGCAGGATTCAAAGCACAAACTAAACCAAGTTATCACCCCCAGATCTCCATGCCGAAAAACACCAGGATGCTCTCCCCTGTCTGCTTTTGACCAACTATCCTTCAATCAAATATGTTTTTAAATTACCTAATAAAAGCCTAAATTTTATCAAGTGACACATTTGGAGAATAAACCCTGGTGTTTTTTGGCATGGAGATCCGTGGGTGCTACTTTGGTTTTGTTTGTGCGTTGATGCAAGAATAACTTGCCCCATCTTTGCATTTGGCTTCTGTTAAAATATTATACCTCTCTTGCATGAACTGGGCAAGCCAGAATGCATCTGTGAAATGCAACATATCTGTGTAGAAAACCTGACTTTTGATCTTGTGGTTGCAACATAAAGCAGGAAACTAAAGCTGAGATAAAATCTGGCTGTGAAAAAAACAAACTCATAAAAATTCTCATTTCAACAAGATTTAATGAATTCATTACTAAAATATATCTTGTTATAAATATTTAAAGCCAGATAATAAAGTCAAAGCTACATGGCAATTGATATTTAATATATGGAGACTTATTTGCAAAACACTGGCACCCTTTTCTCCAGTGGTTCTGTCCAATGTACAATTTTTAAAGCTCCTAGAATGAAGTGCAACAGCTGTGCCTTCAAATACAGGCAGCGCTGCATTTAGAGATGGAGAGGCAGGGCAACACATAGAAAGCCCCAGAAACTCCCCTAAAAGTGCAGGTTGGACTGTGCCATGGGCCTATGTCACTGAGGCTGACAGTGCTGCACTTTTCAGTCCTGTATAAAGTACAGAGGTCAGCCATTGCCCCATATTAAAGTGTTCCATGCATGAGCACTAAGGTGTAAGGTGTTAATCCCCTTAGTGCTTATGGGGAGTATGGGGAAAATAGTATTTAATTTATATACATAAAAACACTGTCTATCTGTTTCAACAAAGGTTAAGAGAATTATATAAAGAGCCACGAATGACATACAGTAAAACCTCAATTTTACATCCTCTGATTTTAAGTTTTCCCTCATTTTACATTGTTGTCTTTTTGGTCCCACCTATATATTATGCATAATACATTTCCCTGATTTTACATTTTCCTGGATTTGACACCATTTTTTTCTGGTCCCCTGAAAAATGTAAAATAGGCGTTCTACTGTATATTTATAACCGATAGGAAGTGACAGGTATGAAATGTTTCAAAATGAAACTAACAAGTATACAGTAGGTAAAAATGTTTAATGATTTTACAATTATTTGTAAATTCAACAGCTATTTAAAGCAGTATCTGTTTGTTGCTTGCTATGCCCTTTACAAAGGACTCTCACTGCATAAGGCATTAAACCCATCTAGTGTCAACTCTTTTCCTACTCTACTACAACTACGGCTATGACTTGCATGTCTTGTGATGAACACACATGTAGAGAAGGAAAATTACAGATATTATTCAATTTCTGAATCCTTTTATAAAATTGTGTTTAACATGTCCCCTTTTATTTTCCATAAATACAACTTTTTGCCCCTTAAATCCAGGCCCGGATTTGTGGAAAGGCCACCTAGGCCTAGGGCGGAACCCACATTGGTTCAAAAACACTGGGGATATGCAGGAGATACAATAATTTTCTAAATTTCCCGTGCCCAATCAACATTACTCCGGTTCCGATTATGAAAATTTGCATGAATAAAGGAGGGCGACGAACGGCAGTGGGCCTAGGGGCGCTCGCTGGTTAAATCCGGCCCTGCTTAAATCTGTAATATTGGTGGAGTCCTGGACTGGGATTCAAAATAGGCCTTCGCATTTCATATACACAGAGGCCCAAACAGTCCCAAACATTCCTAAAAAAGACTGTCTATATGGCAAACATGGTAGCTAATGGCTCGAGAGAGGCTAGCACTCACAGGACTTATGGAGAAAAAAAGATTAATTGAAACAAAAAATTAAAACAATGTTTCGGCTAGGTCCCTAGCGTTTCTCGTGAGAAAGTGAGAAAAGGCTAGGGACCTAGCCGAAACGTTAGTTTCATTTTGTTGGAATTCTAAAATTCTATAAAAATTAAAGTGGCCTGATGTATGCTAAGTCTTACTGGATATTAAAACTAATGTCATATATATTTTTTTGATTTCCAGCTACATTGGTTGAGAAAGTATCTGACACTTTTGATTGCCAACTCCACCTGGACTAGACAAGGGATCTGCTCATGGTGAGCCATGTTCCTTACCTTTCAGAATATGCTAAATTACTGAAAGTCCTTATTTATACTGAAGTTCCTAATCAAAACAGTATGGACATAAAGCAGAAAGCTATTTTAGTCTCTCTGCATTATTGCCCTAATGTCAGACCACATTCAGTTTTCTATATATGACATCTTGATGGCGGGTTTCATACTGGGATGTGTCCCAACCAAAATACACATTTGCTAAGAATTTTTTTAAGCACTACTTTTTTATAAAGCATTAATGGAAAGTTGTTTATTTTTCACAGAACTCACTCATGGTAATTGGTCAGAGGCACCAATACGTTTTGTAGAAACCCAAAGCTGCAGCCTTTGCTAATCTTTGAGATTTCTTAAATAAGCACAAAAGGACTATTCACTGAGCTCATGTTAAAAAATGGTTATATTCCTCTTTTAATGTTTTTATGGTTTAGCTACCCATTGTTCTGTTGAAAGGCTGCTGATGGGCTGCTGGAGGGGGGGGAATTATTTGTGTATGATTATCTGAACTTTGCCTGTTTTTGACCTTTGCTGTATCACTGCCTGAACTGACTCTTGCCTGTTATTGACCACTCTTCTGGAACCCGACTCTGTACCACATTACCAACTGTTCCAGGACTTCACTCTCTGTTCCCCATCCGTCCAGAATATGTTACATTTCCCTTGCCTGCCCAGAACTCCCCTCTTTCTCTCACTTTAAATCTTGGCATCTTAGTAGCAGAGGGCTCCCCCCAAAGTGAAAGGCAGTTGTTAGAGGCAGAAGCATGAGCCAAGACTGGGACCTTGGGGTTTGTTCTGGGTTTTGGGATAGCATACGTTACACTCTGTAGCCTTGTAGTTATGGGGTCTTGAGTTTAATTACAAAATGGGTACTACTTGCAAATATATTCTTTGTGTGTCTGCATAAGTTTCTTCCCACACTTCAAAAATATTTGGTTAATTAGTTTGTGATGGAAGTGACACGTGTTTCTGTTGGGTGAATGAAATGGGGACATTAGACTATAAGCTCCACTGGGGCAGGGAATAATGAGATGAACAATCTTTGTAAAACTCTTCTGACGTGTCAGGACTGCATTGCATAAAGGACAATAATAGTAATTATGAGTATGTCCTGTCCTGAAGTATTAAGGGCTGTTAAATTAATATGCATACCATCCTGCTACAGTAATTTAAAATTAGCTAATTGGCATATTTCTATTACATATTTGGTCCTTCAGTTTGAAATTATTGGTGATGTTTGGACAGAATAAGAGTTTTTTATATGCATATGTCACATTTAAATCAAGTCTGCATTAGAAACATAAATATTAGGAACGCAGGGCTGCTACTATACCCACCCTAATGGGGCCTAATTTGGCAAAACATTGCAATTGAGGGTGATAAGGACTAAAAGTTGCAACATTTTAGCAGACCAAAAGTTTCTTTTAAATCCAGTGGTACACATTCTATTCTGTTCTTTTGAATCTACATGGAACTAGGTTTGCTACCTGGCAGCTATCTTTATGATCTGGCAAGTGAAAAGAGACCTTGATGTCAGTAATAGGAGAAGAAGCTAATAAGATTGGAAGGCTGTACTATAGTTGGTACTCTATATAGACATGTATTACTGTGTTACACATTCCCTGGTACTATTAGTCAGCCTACCTACAAAACAATACATGGGCTTCTTCCACAGCTAGATATAAAATGGAGCCTTCTTTATTGAGTAAATTTAATTAAAAGTGATGGTCACTAGAAGGAAGTGTCTATTCATACAGAAGGGGATGCTATAATTAGGCTGCAGGACATAGCTGGAGAGTAGAGAGTGTTATAGGTGGCTTTAAAAGCTACTGTAAGTTATAATATTATGCTTTTTAACAAGCATTAACCCTAAAACGATAAGCTTTTTGACAAACTGTACATTTAAGTTTAAATTTGAACAAGCAAATTCATCTCGCCGTGTGCCACACAACACAGCTTCTGTATTTCTTCTTCAGAGAGTATGTTCAACTTAAATTAACTCATTTAGTAACAACTGAGGAAACCTGATGGATTCCCAGGAATTCAGACTTTATCATGGCTTCCTCACAGTCTCAAAAGTATATAAATGACCTGGTAAATTTATATTTTCACACTTGTTTTTTAATGTGCCAATTTGTTTCTTGTGGGCAGTAATTTTCTGTGGGTTGTTCAAGTCTGGTAAGTCCCGGAAAGAGGAAGACTATACAGTTAACATCCATAGAAATTTTCCCAAATAATTATAGATCAGTAGAAATGCAGAAAATGATTTGTGAAGTTGTGATAAAGTCAGTAGGTTTCTATTCTTATTGAAATATTTTAACTGCTGATTGTAAGGGATTCCATGTAACCTAGCACCCAAGAGGTTTGAACTATGACCAGGATGATGTATAAGATTGGGGCTAAACAGAAAAATAAATAGTAACAATAAAAATATAGCAGTATTATCAATGTGTTTTTGGTTGCCGGATGCTGCTGAGCACAGTAACCCTACAACAAGGTTATGTTGAACATTTTTCAACATGATACCCTAAATTTTAGAGTATGCAGAATAGAAATTAAAATAATAAAACGTCAAAATTAGTAAAAAATAGGACAGAGGCAGCCAATAAATTATTGTGGTTCATAATCATTGCACTGAATGTTCTACGATATTCAACATATCAAACCAGTAATTTTGTTGTAGATAGTCTTAGATTACATAAAAAAATGTGCACTACCTTAGAACTGGGTGCCTAGAACCAAAAAAATTGGTTGGTGAAATGTATGGAACAAAGCACAAAAAGTGACCCTTAATGATCATTCAAAAAGCAATTTTAAGAGTCTAACTGCGCTCCGCATCTAGCGCAGCAGGCAGGTGCTCCAAAACTTATGAGTCCTGATATGCAAGTTAGGGATCAAAAAGAGGGATTTTAATGTTCCATCCTCACCCCTCATGAATACAGGTGTGCTGCACCAGACCATGCTCTGGAAAGCTTAGGGACACTATCCTATATGTTTGTTCACCTTTAAATTAACCTTTAGTATTATGTAGCGAGTGATGTTCTAACATAATGTATGGTTTTTGAGTTATTTCGCTTTTTATTAAGCAGCTCTCCAGTTTGAAATTTCAGTAATCTAGTTGCTAGGGCCAAAATTATCCTAGTAACCATGCACTGATTTGAATCAGAGAGTGGAATAGGAATAGTAGAGGGCCTGAATTGAAAAGTAAGTAATAAAAAGTAGCAACAACAATAAATTTGTAGCCTTACAGATCATTTGATTTTTAGACGAGGTCAGTAACCCTCGTTCAAAAGCTGGAAAGAAGAAAATAATTAAAACACTATAAAAATAATGAAATACAATTGAAATGTTGCTTAGAACTGACCATTCTATAAGATACAAAAAAGTTAAACTAAAGATGAACCACCTTTTTAAGTTATATAATATCATTTACACAAAAAAACTTTCCTTCACTTTTCAAATATTTTATTGGATTTTATATAATGTGGAAAATAGATCATTGAAAATCTACAGAAGGGGAATCTATATGATTCAGTTACTGCTTACTATTGCTATGAACTGAAAGAGTTTTGCAACTGACAGTTGACATTATGAGCCATAAATTAGCAGTCTCGGATATGTTCAGGTGGCCCATTTCTTACAGTATTAATGTGCAACAATGACAGCTTATAATGTTTTATTATACAAAAAACTAGCCGAATGCTAATTTTACAAGGGTTGTTGTTAGGCACAAGGGATTACATTTTTTCAGGATGTTACTATTGAATCTTACTTGTGTATGTAATGACAATGATGTTAAAATAAAGCCAGTTACCACATATATAGACTGAGATTGTCTATTCCTGAACTACACTTCACAGTCTAATTAAGGTAAACACAGGACATTTCTCTGTTGTCAGGCATTGAGAGTAAAAATTCAAGAATAATGAAACCTGTGCCTGGAAGGTTATTTTTACCAACAAAGCAGCTTTTGAAAGCCATAAATCAACATGAAAGACTTTGCATTCAGAAAAAAAAAACAGGAAAAAACACAGAAACATTTAAATTGACTCTCAATAACACAATGCAGTGTTCGGGATCTACACAATGTCTATTCCTTACATGTAGAAACATGAGCAAATATTTTTAGTTGCAAAATGTATCATTTATATAAAAGCATGCATATGCATGAAGGGGCAATAAAAAACAGTTTTTATTTCAAATGAAATGACTTCTTGTTTGAACAGAATTCTATGTGAACATTCACCCCAAATTCGTTTTTTATACTTTTTTTTTTTAAATGAGATGGAAAGGCTTTTTTACTTGAGGGTTCCAAAAGTACGGCACCCCAAGTGATCACATGTGCTTACCTGAAATACCGGGCTGGTGCACCTGTCAGGAGAAAACTGCACCGGCACGGGAATCTTCCAGCGAGCACCACAGAGCAATCTTCTTCTGGCTTCTTCTTTCTTCAAATTTCCCGGGGCAATAGAATGCGCAGTAGAATGAAATAGTAGGCTTTTCCGCTAAGTTTGGCTTTTCGCACTACTGCACATGCTCACCCGCAGGAAAAAAGAAGAAACCAGAAACCGTTCGATCCGTGGTGCTCGTTGGAAGAATCCCAGGCTGATGCAGTTTTCTCCTAATAGGTGCACCAGCCTGGGGTTTCAGGTAAGTCACACTGCGATCACTTGGCACCCCCAAGTAAAAAGACCTTTCCGTCTATAGAATTAATATATGTTTTGCAGAAAATAAAGAAATATTGTTTTTTTTTCTGTGTATCAAACTGTCAGACAGGCTATACATACATACATATACATATATATATATACATATACACTTATATTATATATATATATATATATATATATATATATACATATAATATAAGTGTATATGTATATATATATATATATACAGTTAGCAGCATAATAAAATAAGGCAAAATCTCTGTAGAGTGTGTACTTTATTTTCTAAGCTCTGATGAACTGGGTCCTCTTAACCTTCTGTATCAGTCAGTATTTGTATGCCTGTAACTTTAAAGTGCAGGTATGCACTCCATTATACAACATTTTTGGAACCTCGGGTTTTCTGCATACCGGTGTTTTCTGTAATCTGAATTGCCATAACATAAGGCTAATAAAAACAATTAAACATGAAATAAACCTAACAGGATTGTTTTGTCATCAAATGCACTGCTATATTATTGCAAAGAAAAAGTAATTCATTCAAAATGCACTGTATCCAAATTATTTGCTTAAATTAAACTCCATGAAAGATGGACTTTCTGTAACTTGAAGCCTTCTGGATGTCAGTGTTCTGGATAAGAGACCCGTATGGTCTAAAGTACAGCACCGTGAATTATATTGGTGTTTTACAAATGCTTGTTAACTGACACAGGAAAAGTAGTATCAGGTTTCTCTTCAAAATAAAATATTCAATGCACTTGTTCTGTTCTCTTCCATCTACTTGTTGCAGAGTGATATAGCAAACAACATCTTGAGACACTTGTAGATATATCTGTACCATTGCAGTGCATCTCTCTATTTTATAGATCAATGTAGGTTTTTTCTGTCCTTCAGACAAGCACCACAAATTGAAAGGGTATGAGCTAGAGTCCTGCAGCAGGTCAGGCAACCGTGGGTTTCCCGAAAAAAACAGCGGGTTGCAGATAGAAGTTTCGAGAGCGGGTATAAACACGGGCCGGTGGTTCAGGTCGCAGGTCTTCTCAATAGCGAGTTATACTCCTTTTTTTCTGATCACGCCTACTTACAATGACGTCACTTCCAGTTTGAAATGACAACAGTTCCAGTTTCTTGATGGTCAGCAGGCTGCATGATTGGGTTGTGGATAAGGTACAAGCGGGTAAGTATGCGGGTCCAGGTGCAGGTTGCAGGATTGAAAGATGAAAAGGAGAGGGTCTAAATAGAAAGTTAAGTAATAGAAGGCAAAAATAATCATAACATTGCAGCCTTACAGGGCAGCAAAGATGCAGAAGAAGAAGAAGGAAAAACATTCCAAAATAAACTACACCGCTACCCCTTTAGATGTTAACTGGGTTAAACAGGACATAGAACTATGCAAAATGTTATTTCCATAGTCTCTTCTTTCTGTGCCAACAGTGTTTGAGGAAAGCTTTTTGCATAGCAGAGAGCATCCCCATCTATCCTGTTACACTCACAATTCACAAACAAAAGTCCCCTAATTATCTCTTGAGCAATGTTTACATGTGAGTTTGCACAGTGCACAAAAAGTGCCCGGCTAAAGTTGGCCAAACACAGCATGTTGTGTACCAAATCAGACAAATATAATCACACTCCCACCAGAATTTTGATGAGATTATCTAGGGAGGGGGGTGGTGGATACCCAACTGGATGTAGTCCTAAGTGTTATGGCACTTGAAATAGATCTGCTCTACCTTGGGTAATCTCCTGCAAATCTCCTGCACATCTCCTGTCTCATTTCAATTGAGAGTGGCCTAAAGCAGGCAGCACTTGATTCAAAAAGCAGTCACAGGTGCTCCAAACCAAAGTGCAGATGCACAATGCCTCATGCAATGGCCAAAGTGCCCAAAATAGACAATTGCACTCAACATGGGGCATCACAAATGTCTTTTCAGAGTCTTCCTGCACATAAAAAAATATTTCACGTTTGTTTACCATATGATCCATTTCAACCTGGAAAAAAACTGTTGATCTCTGGTTGCAAGATACATTGGGGATTAACAACTTGGAGCCGTATTAGATCTCAGCAATACTGCTGAACTCTTCCACCCCTTAGAGCTAAATAATGTTTAAGTGCTTAAGTAGTCAATCACATTTTGACAATTTTTAACATGTTTTTATTGATAAATGTGTCAATTGATAAATGTGCACGTCATAAATTGCACTAATATCCCCTGTTGCAGGTGCTTTTAGGAATTTTACTAAATCAGTAGCTTAGTTATGTCTATAATCAAACTCCAAAGCACCTTATATAATAGAATGATGCCATACTTTCCGCAACAAATGCAACTTATTTCTATTATCGTTTCATACCCAGGATATATTTACCTGGAAAGATATTAAAAGATATTCAATTATTTGGCAAAATGGCTCCTTTCTACCTTACATGCTAAATGTGCCCCCATTGATAAGGCTCTTTTGAATACATCTGTGGGGCTGCAGAGGTATTAGCATAGCTGTGCACAATTTGTGTTCCATACCTTCCTCTATCTAAAGGTAAATGTTGGGAACTATGAAGAGTGAAACGTAATTGATGACTCTAGACATCTCTACAGTATATCAAGAAAGCAGTTATTATGAAGATGTGTGACTCTCACAAGATATATGTAATTTGCAGATATAAACTAAAAGTTTATACTATAACCTTTAGCAGACCTTTAGCTTCAATGCAATATGGGGACCAATAGGAAGAAGAATTTCCTGCTTGTGAGAATTGGCCATCTACAATTGAACTATTATGGTATAATATACTGTAGCAAGGGAAAGGGATGTTCACATTTCTTGGGTAGGTTTTAGATTTGATGTAATTTTGTTAGATTGCTAGTAAATAGTACTCGCTATTAAGTCCCTGGCAATTAGAAGAAAGAAGCAAGTAACCACTTTAGTTTGCTTTTATCATTGATGGCAGCCCACTCTGATCAGCCTGAAATCATCTGTTCTTTTTTTCCACAATAATTGATTGTAATTGCTGTATAGTGTAATTTATTTACAATTGCCAAATAAATCCTGAACACAGGCAGGAAAGCAGAAACACTACAGCAAAGTTGGGGGAAAATAGTCTGAAGTCCAATTTATTTGAATTGGTTTATAGCCAAGCTTGCTTTGGACAGAAAAAAACTAAAGAAAATCAGCACATGGCAAATTGTTACATTTCCCTAATATTTGACATTTATTTTTAATGAGGTTAATTAATGGGAGACATATTTGAACCATTTGAAGTCACAGGGGCATGTTTGTTGCTTTATTTAGGACTAATAGGTTTTTGCATTAACAAATCTCTTAAGGATTGATTAATGACGATTTGACACGTTGTGCCTTTTTACTAGATAGTTATTCTGATTTAGGGCACATGGGCATTTTGTTAGCCAAGATTAATCTTCTCTACCGCGGGCGACACACTGTCCCTTGTTTTCTTCCCACCAGCTAACACTCAAATCTCCAGTGGTAAATAGGGTTGCCACCTTTTCTGGAAAAAAATACCGGCCTTCCTATATATTTATCTTTTTTCCCTATTAATAACATTGGGTAACCTGGCCTCGCCTGGTAAAATACCGGCCAGATGGCAACCCTAGTGGTAAAACATATGGAACATGAAGTTGCCAGCAGTTTCCTTACAAGAAAACCTTGACTGACTTCAGAAAACCAAAGTGCTGCATATGAGTACAGCAATATTAGTTAAAACGGACAGCTATTACTTATGCTGCAAACATATGATTGCAAAAAATAAATACGGGAACGAGGCAGGATCTCGCACACCCTATCAGTAACAACGATATGCCTGGTGCACAATGGTAGAGGTTCGGCCACCCCACAACAGAGTACAGCAAAGGAATTCCAATGGCACACAGGACTGTAGGAAATCTTCAATATTTATTTCAAAGCAGAGTGCGATGCAACGTTTCGGGAAGTAAAACCCCTTTGACAAAGGGGTTTTACTCCCCAAAACTTTGCATCGCACTCCGCTTTGAAAGAAATATTGAAAAAATAAATACATCCATGCTTCATATGAATGATACCTTTTCAGCTCTATGTACTCTCATAACAAACAGGGCAGCTGGTTAGTGATTCTTGTTCTTTGGTGCAGAACATCTGCATCTGATCTACACAAACCACATCAATGAGTTCCTGGAGATCGGAGGCATGCACTGCAGGTGTGACATTAGCCAACTCTGTTCCACTATCACTTATCTTGCAGGTATTCTTTCACTCGGTCCTCACAAATAAATGGGTACCCTCAACCTGTGTGCTGTGTTGCTGATAACAAATATCCTCCCCAGGTGATGATTGCTTTCCTTCCCTTCTAAATCTCACACATTGGCTTTGTTTCAATCTTTTGGTCTCAGAGATGGTAAACATATTGTGCTATTCATTAATCCAAATAGAGGCCATAGGACAGGGATCCCCAACCTTTTGAACCTGTGAGCTACGTTCAAAAGTAAAAGGAGTTGGGGAGCAACGCTAGCATGAAAAATTTTCTTGGGGTGCCAAATAAGTGCTGTGATAGGCCATTTGGTAGCCCCTATGTGGACTGTCAACCTACATTGAGACTCTGTTTGGCAGTGCACCTGTTTTTTATGCAACCAAAACTTGCCTCCAAGCCAGGAATTCAAAAATAAGCTCCTGTTTTGAGGCCACTGGGAGCAACATCCATGGGGTTGGAGAGCAACATTTTACTCACAAGCTACTGGATGGGGATCACTGCCATAGGAACACATTCAGGTGGATGAGACAAATACTCTTGAAAAAAATCATTTGCATGGGGGGGGGAATCTGTAACTGAGTCCATCCGCAAGTATCCCTCATCAGACTAATTCGAGCTTTTTATACTTTACTGAAAGATGCAATGGTGAATTTTCAATAACTGAAGAAAAGGTACTGTATATGAAGGCTATGAACACACAGATATTTTCCATGGGCAAGAGCCATACTATATTCCAGTAGTTCCATTTAATCCTATAGCACCGTACATACAGTTGAGTCAGACATTTTGACAGATCTGAATGACACCAAAGGAGAAATGCTTTGCCAGTGAACACATACTAGGAATGACATCTAATTATTATATGCATGTTATAAGCATGTACTGTATTTAATATGATGAA
The DNA here is from genome assembly GCA_038501925.1 of Xenopus petersii. Taxonomy (NCBI): domain Eukaryota; kingdom Metazoa; phylum Chordata; class Amphibia; order Anura; family Pipidae; genus Xenopus; species Xenopus petersii. Next base: position 57,969,190 of record CM076673.1, on the reverse strand, counting down.
ATCTTTGAGGCCCATTTATGATTGCTCAAGCTTCCATGCTCAGCAAATCATAAAGGTCACCCTGTGTGAGTTTACTTATCATGAAGAATTTCATGCTAAATAGCTTGACAGTCTTTGTAAGTTTGCCTGAAGAAATCTCAGCTCCGTAGTTTTTTTTTTCCGTTACAAAACTTATGAAGATTGCCGAGTTTTTTTGCAGCACAAAGCCCCATGTGATTAGGAAGTTATTATTTATTTCTTTATGTTATTATTTTCTTCACCTATAGTCCATATATACCTAGGGAAAAATATAATTCATGAAAGCAAGAAAAATAAAATGAGAGTTACTAGATAGTTATTGTTATTGAACACATACATCTATAAAATCAATAAAATACGGGCATTAGTGAATCTTATGCATTATATCTTGTTCACAAATCTACAAGCCCAACATTTTTAATATATTTGCACACAGTCTTTGATTATTCTACATATAGGATTTGCTATTAAGCCACAGACATATCTAACCTTTGTGTTGTCCATACTCGTTATGTGAAACCCGAAGTCTTTGTTTTGATCAGGAAAGGAAATACAGTAAAGAGATTAAAAGAATGAGAACATTGATTTGTAATCGGTCTCTAGACTTTTCCACTGCAACAAATAAGATGAATGCAAGGGCATAAAGTAGAATGGAAAAGACTTTAGCAGCCAAGCTGCACCTCTTCTCTTTAGCTCTGAGATTAAGCAAGCTATTTAACCCTAAGAGGTTCATCTTGCTGTTCTTTTAACACTTTCAAAATCTGCTTTTTTTAAGGCAAAGGAGCTTTACTATTGTAGTCTGAGAATTAAGTAAATTTATGAGATTTCAAGGGAAAACAACTTAGATGCTCTGAAAGCATTATATAATGTATAGCATTATATACACCACAAATGATGGCAAGCAAACTTTTAAAATTATTAAGTGCAACTGCACTCAATTTGAGACAAGTGCATGCGCAGTTGCATCCATTTTGGCAAATCACATGCAATTAAAAAAATGATGGGAAGAAATGGTGCATTGTGCATGGTGTATTGAAACTGCACTTTATCACTGTGCCTCGGTCAATGAATGCACCTTAAATACTTTAGCATTTCATCTTATACTGAGAAGCGGAATTTCTAGTATTCATATGAATTTAGCTACTTCCACCATTTCAATAAAAAACACAAACAGCAGCCAAGTCATATTTTATATTGCCTGAGCATTATTCAATTTAAGCATATTACCAGGTACTTGTACCCTCCAATATCATTGTCACCTTTTATTTAAATAGAGCCAACAGGTTACAAATTCAGTTGAAGTCATGGGGGCAGATTAATTATTCTTTCACTCTGGGCTGCTTTGTTACTTCTGTGGGTTCTGCCTGCCAAGCAGTTTATGCCTCATACAGCTCTCTGATAGGATTGAGTTGTGTTGATATCATTAATCCAGATTGCACAGAAGGGTCAACAGAAGACCTGCAACTCAGCACCTGAAAGGTGAAGCAGTGCAACAAAAACGAATGTTATAAAATGCAATAAGACCTGTTTTAAGGGGTTAAAATAGAGATAGCTGTCATGGATGTCGCAGACACACTTGTAAGAGAATGGAGAAGTTAAGGAATTGTGTGGTATTAATGGCTATTGCCTGTAACCAGGCAGATTCAGGATGAAATCATCTGCCACCAATGGTATGCCATGTTTGCAAGAGCCTAAACTGTGAATGTAAAAGGACAATATTTTTGTTTTGTTTTATTTACTTTCGACCAAATTATCCAACAGTTAATTTTAATCCAAATCCATTGAATTTGAATATAGAATTTATTGATCTTAGATAATGGAAAGCACAGTTAACTGACGATTATCAGCATGCATGTGGGGTAGTGGATCAAATGGCCAACTTCTGAAAGTGTGAGACTAACTTGTTCCATATGCAGAACATCAGCCAGTATGTTGCCAATTTCAGCACAAACGTATCACTGAACTAAAACTGAATACTGAACTAAAAACATCTGTTCCCTTCATTTTACTGGGAAAATCTGGATTCCCTCTTCCAAAATAAAAAATCCCAATTACTCCTGTGCAAATTTCAGACATGGTGGTCAACCCCATGTGACTATTTTTGTAATGGCTGAATCTGCACCTGCCCCATGAATAAAGAAGCTCTTTACTATCCCGGGGTGACAGCCTTTGTCCTACACACAAAGACATGAAAGGGCTCCAAATGAAAGAAGTGAAATCTGGCCTCTGTCTGAAATTTATTGTGAATAAAAAAAAAATCTATTCACCTCAACAGCATGATCAGAGCTCACATAGCAAACGAAGGTGTGAAAATACACAATTATGCAAGAAGATGCTCTCATCGTTTCCAAATATTCCGTTTGCTGATCCCACCATTCTCTGTCAGTCTTAATACAAGTTGTTGTCTTTTGTGCTGTGCGAACTGTATTCTCTTTAAAATAAGCTTCATCTAATTTAAGATGTAATTTGCATTATATGGTCACAAGTATATGGACATATTTTTTAGCCAAACAAATCCAGAAACCACATCTACCATTAAATGTCCTAAATTGAAACACTCACTACTGAGTTCCAAATTTTCTCTCAAGGGAGTGTGGTGGGGTTTTTATGATTGGAGGCAAACAGAACTTGACTGCCCTGCACAAAAACTGACCTCAACCCAACTGAATACCTGTGGAGTGAAATGGAACATCAACTGCAAGCTTAGAGCTGTCGTTGCACCTTTGTAACAGCTGAAAGCTTTACACAGAAAGCTTAATTATAAATTCTTCTGTAGACGAATGCCACACAAGGGCTGATTTTAGCTTGTTAAAAAAAGCTGGCAAGAATCAGCCCCTATGCTGGCATCTGCTTCCTTCTTCTCCTGCACCCAGAACCATTGAGCTGGCCCGGGTGCAGGCACACGTACAATCGTAGCTCCTGATTGCGAATTCTTGTGAAAATTTGCCAGATATCATTCTAACGGGCTTAAAAATCTTGTTAGGGGATGACTGCATTAGCTCAATGATGCGGCCCTTGCCCAGACAGCCTGTATCCCTGTTTTTGTGATCCGATCATGGTCATATCAGGGATCCAACAGATTTTTAACGTATGGCCTGCTTAAAGGAAAGCTATACCTCCTGAACAATGCACAGTAGGCTGCTATAAACAGCTCATGTGTAAAACCATGCTTCATGTAAATAGTCCCTTTTCATAATAATATACTTTTTAAGTGGTATGTGCCATTGTGTAATAATAAACTAAAGGCCTCCCCTACAATTCATGGTGCACACAAACAAACCAAGGACACACATACATGCAGGACACACCGCCCTGTACAGCAAAATGTTCTGGGCCCCCTGGTCCCCGCCCATACCACACCACAGTAAAAAGTCCACACAGACAACAAAATGGTAAACTCACTCATAAAAAGCCATTGGTGGTCAGGGCCCCCTTATAATTAAAAAAAAATGGTGGCCAGGGTCCAACATAAATGTTTTTAAAAAAACATTGGTGGCCAGGTCCCCCTCTATAAGTTAAAAAAAAAACATTGGCGCCAGGACCCCCCATAAAAGTTTTTACAAAAACATTGGTGGCCAGGGGCCCCATAGAATATTTTAAAACAACATTGGGGGCCAGGGGTTCAATCAAATAAAAAAAGAAACGTTGGTGTTCAGTGGAACTTACCTTAGGTTCTTCTTCAGCTTCTTTGGCTCCTTTCGTGGCTTCGGTCTTTTCGCGGCTTCAACTTCAGGTCTTTTTGTAGCTTCGTGTATTTTCGCGACTTCAGGACTTCAACTTCAGGTCTTTTCACGGCTTTGAGTCTTCGGCGTGGCTTCAGGTCTTTGGCACGACTTCGGCAGCACATGAACTTTGGTGCTGTTCAGGGGGCCTGGGTAATTCAAAAAGTGCAACACAGCCAGGGCCCCTTTTAGGCCCAGGTCCGGTACTGCTGTGCCCCCCTGATGGCACCCCCTGAATACATGTTAGGTCACAAAAGCAAATGAATGGACAAAGTGTCTTTTTCTCCCACACTATTTCCTGTTACAGTTAGAGCTGCATTATTTCTGGTCAGTTGATCTCTGAGGCAGCACACAGACCATCACAAAATGGTGGCCCATGGTAAAAGATCTAAAAGGGCAGTATATACTCAAATACAGTATATACTCCAGCTTGGTAAGGTTTTTTTAATATGCCACTTCATTTGAAATAAAATGCTGCTTAAGTAATTATTTTCTGGGTATTGTTCTCCTTTAAGTGTTAGCTGAGACACTTGCTCTTCGACAATGCAGTCAAAGTTTCTATGGTAATGCTCACTTTTTACTTGGGGTCTGTGCTTCCAGCCTCCATTACTTTCAGCCCTCAGCAAATGCTGCAACATATATATTGCTCTCTAATCTAATAAAATGCCTACTTTTAGTTTTTACATTATCTGTTTAATAACTGTACCCTCCTCAGCAAGAATAATGAAAGATATGCTCCCGCATAGCTGCTCAACTTGTCACACTTGAGACAGCAAAACCTGTTCCATGTATATGGAGCTTTTCAGAGAATAATAATAATATGTACAAGTAGTTTTAATAAGCATCAAACAATTGATGGGTCTACTTCTTATTAAATGGCTACAATTGACCTTATTCAAAGGATGTTTATCAACATACACACATGGTTATATTCTTCAACAAGAATTCATAATGAGTTCAGGTAAATGTATTACCCGTAAATAGTTTAAAAATATACTTTAAAGGGTTTGCAAAGCTATAAGTAAGTTACCCTTACATGAAAGGTGCCACAAACACTTTTGGGACTAAATAAGTTTGTGGCTCCAGGAGAAATTTGAATTCATAGGGCTCCACTCAAATAAACTGATTCTTTCTATCATGTAGAACTCCAGTTTTAATGCTCATACACATTTTTGTTTCTTCCTGCACTCCCCTGTGTTCCGGTTAAAAGCAACCAACATCGGGAGCACAGGTCCAGGCGCTGGCAATTCTTTAATAGGGTGTCCTCCTGATGATGAATGTAAGTGCCGAACATAGGTGGAACGCAGCTTTTTTTTAACCGAAACGCAGGAGAGCGCAAAAAAAATGCAAATGTGTACGAGCCCTTAGTCACCAAGGACTTATTTTGCCTTTCTTTCTATATCATGGTAAAGAAATCGATGTGTTTTTTTGCACATTTTTAAAAGGGTATGACGTCTCTGCAGGAGAAATCACAAATATACAAATATCACTCACATACAGACACTAGGGCCTACCTGCAACTGCAGCCTTCACTGTGTACCACATACCTTGGAAGCCCTGTTAGGATGAATATGTCAGAAGAAGGCTACAGCAAGTCTAATCAGAATGGAACAACAGCTACATTTAGACCGTTAGCATTTATTAAGGTTGTAGATATTGGAAGCTGTTAAAGTGTTAGTGAATATTATAATCATTTTATAGGTTATGCATGCCTTTATGGTACAGATTTTTAAATATCTTGTATCACCAGGGAATGTCTGGCTTTATGGAAGTTTGCAATATGTGCAACCCAAAACTGTAGATATTGAGGCATGGGGGCAGATTCACTAAAGGGCGAAGGGGCGTCAATTCGCTAGCGAAAGATAGGTGCTAGCGCTCATTCGCACTCTATCGCCAGGTGACAATTCGCTCTGGCGCATGGACGTTACTCTGCAAATTCACTAAAATTCGTTACCTCTTTTGCCAAACTTGCCTTCGCCAGCTCAAACCAGACGAAGTGCACTGGAGTACATAGAAATTCCTCAATCTTCTGTTACTTACATCATATTCTGTGAGTGGAAATCAAAGTTCAAGAAACGCTGGCGTCTTTTCCTTTTTTCAGAGGAAGAAAAAAGCCCTAAAAATGTTTTTTTGGGGCAACCGGTTTCCCCCATACATTTTCTAACATATGGAACATTAACTATACAGTGGGCTCATGTGTAGGGCATTATAACAACTCTATTGTCTTTATTAAGGTTCCCTGGACATTAACAGTGGAAATGTAATGTATTTGCTGTGACATATAACATAAAGACTTGAAATTTTCCTCCGTATGCAAATTAACCTGAGCACAAGACCTCTAGCGAATTTGTGCTAGGCAGAAATCAAGCATCATCGCTTTGAATTACTCGCATTGCCGACGTAACACTAGTGAAAAGTCGCCAGCGTTTGGCGCCCATGACGAAACCCTGCATTTTATCGAATTAGCGTTGTCTAAGCGAATTTTTGCTAAACGAAGTGTAGTGATGGGTGCAAAGTGGTCGCTGGCAACTTTTCGCCAGTTAGTGAATCTGCCCCTTACACTGAAAGCCAGTGAATTGTGTTTTGAATGCTTGTTTGCTGTCCTAGATACTCCTGGAAGCTCAGCCTAAAGGTCAGATAGGGTGACATTTGGTTTAATGACTTAATTAATAATTTTTTTTAAAAATTATTTCCTTTTTCTCTGTAACAATAAAACAGTAGCTTGTACTTGATCCAAACTAAGATATAATTAAACCCTATTGGAGACCAAATAAGTCTGTTGAGTTTAAATGACTTTTTAGTAGACATATGGTATGAACAAAATTACAGAAAGATCTGTTATCTGTATATTCCAGGTCCTGAGTATTTTGTATAATAGGTTGCATACCTGTATATGTGTCCTAGAGACACGAAACGCATCAGGCAAAGATGTTTGTACAATAAAGATTTCTATTTTTATTTATCTTCTGGTCTGATCTATTTGTGGCATACCGGAGTGCCTTGCACCAACATTTTTTTGTCTGCTTACTGTTTACCCGCCCCCTTGAGCTGAGGGCCTGGGGCAGGAGCACCCGAGCCACCTTGTTGAGTTACCTTAATAACTGCCTATGTTTTGTGCTTAACTGCTTTTCATGTTGGATGCAGACCTGTATAGAGCAGTGTCAAATGTGTTGGTTCTTAGGAAATACAGCAGAATCATAGGGAATGATACAACATGAGACAATTAACTAATTTCCAATTAAGAAGATGAAGACTCAAACAGGAAGCTACAGTAAGTAACTATTGTGAAGAAAAGAACAAATGCCATTGTGCTGACCCTAGGGCTAGAGAAACAGGGCTAAAACCTAGGGCCAGATTTATCAAGAATCGAATTACAAAGTGTAGAATACTTCGAAATTCGACCATCAAATTGAAATACTTTGACTTCGAATATCGAAGTCAAAGTATTTTTCACCGAATCTGGGCATCGAATGATCTAAGTAAAATCGTACGATTAAATCATCCTAATCGAACGATTTTAGCGTACGATCGAACGATTTTACTTTGATGTGTGAAGACTTAGAAAAATGGTCTAGAAGGTCCCCATAGGCTAACATAGCACTTCGGCAGGTTTAATTTGGCGAAGTATTGAAGTCGAAGTTAAAGAGACAGTACTTTGATTATCGAATGGTCGAATATTCGAACGATTTTTACTTTGAATCGAAGTTGAAGTAAATTTGAGGTCGTAGTATCCTATTCGATGGTCGAAGTATCCAAAAAATGACTTTGAATTTCGAATTTTTTTACTTTGAAAATTCCCCTTGATAAATCTGCCCCTTAGTGTGTTGAATGTCCATTTCACCTTACAGTTTCGTGGTATGATTGCCAGTAAAACAAATGGAAAAATCAGCTGTATCAGACACACTGAGCCATTGAATTACTTACAGTAGCTGACACAGAGAAATAATCACAAATTGGTCATGGCTGTAAACTGTAAGTACAGGAACACCAAAAAAAAAAAAAAAAGTGTTTTAAAGTAATAAAAATATAATATAGTGTTGCCCTGCACTGGTAAAACTGATGTGTTTGCTTCAGAAACACTACTATAGTTTATATAAATAAGCTGCTGTGTACCCATGGTGGAAATTGAAAAAAAGGCTATATGGCACAGGTTAAATAGTGGATAACAGATAACACCATTATGTTCTACATAGCTTTTCGTCTGTGTAACCTGAACCTTTTCTCCTTTGAATTTCTGCCCCCATTGCTACACAGCAGCTTATTTATATACACTATAGTAGTGTTTCTGAAGCAAACACAGCAGTTTTACCAGTACAGGGCAACACTGCATTATATTTTTATTACTATAAAACACTTTCATTTTTTGATGTTAATGTTCCTTTAAGCAATAAAGTGGGCATGTATCATTAACATGAGTGCTTTATTATTGTTATAGGCATGCATGTGTTCCATCAGTTCAGAGCAGCATAAGCCATTTCTCATTTGCTGCCGTGCTTATGAACACTTCTTTTTCACCAAAGCACAGGAGCTGTGCAACTTACATCACACATCAACAAACTTGCAAGATATTACAAGAAAACAGCTTCTCAGTTTGAAAAGGCCTCGGCACGGAATGAAAAAGAATAAGGTACTAGAGACACAATGGTTTGCTCTGACAAGATGGTATCAGTGTAAAGACAGATGGGTTCACATGTTGTTTGCAGAAGTATCTGTGACAGAACAAGAAGGCTGCTTGGTGAGTCATGTTGACAGGTGTGATACTGAAGTGATTCAGGTGGTCTGGAATGTGACATAAAAGAAACGAGCGAGAAATTATCCATAAACAAATTAGCTGCTTCAGAAGCATGAGGGTAAGCACAGCACTGAAAATCAGGATTAAAAGGTATGTACGTGTTTAATGTGGATTAGAGTTTAAAAGAAACCAGTAGATTCTCCAGCAGGTAAATGTGTAGGTGCATGCACGACTCTGTGTCTATATGGCTGTTTATATGCACACGAGAAATAGAACCAAGCTGGAAATTGGAAAGCGATGTTGAACTTAAATTTGGCCGCAAAGTATACACTGATTTTTATGCTGTGATAATACAAGATGCTTATTATGAATAGATATCTATATCACTGCATTGGTTTTCTCAGTAATAGGTGACAAAGGGGTTATGTGTTACGAGTAGTGACGGGCAAATTTTGACGCCAACGACATTTCATGGGCATCAAAATTGACGCTGGTGAAATTTGACAAGCTATTTTTGTGTACTTCAAGTAGGGAATAGTCCAAAGTCGAATTTTTTCTTAAAGAGACAGTACTTCGACTATCGAATAGTCGAACAATTTTTAGTTTGAATCGTTCGATTCGAAGTCGTAGTCAAAGGTCGAAGTAGCCCATTTGATGGTCGAAGTAGCCAAAAAAAAACATTCGAAATTCGAAGTTTTTTTTCTTCTATTCCTTCACTCGAACTAAGTAAATGGGCCCCCTACTGTCTCTTTAAAACTTCGACTTCACCCATTCGCCATATAAAACCTGCCAAATTGATGTTTTAGCCTATGAGGGACCTCCTAGAACCTATTTGGAGTCAATTGATGGACTTTGAAAAATCAAAAGTCCATCAATACTTTTGAAAATACTTTGAATCTAATTCGATCGAATACGATCTTACTTCGATTTGAATGATTGAAATACAGCCCATTCACCCTCAAAAATTTTTTTTTAATAAGTGTGGGTTGATCTTTTTTTATTCAAAGTTATGGGAGTTATAAAAAAAGCTCCCATTACTTCGAAATTTGACCCTTGATAAATCTACCCCTCAATATCATTTTTAGAGCACAGACACACATTTCATCTACATCTGCTATTTTTGTTCACTTTTGCAGACCCACAATAATATAGTTATTGGATAGGATACATGTATTGGCGCAGGACACAAGCAAGGTGGGGACCTGCCACTCCCCTGTCTGACAGATAACATCTCATTCATTTTTATGGCAAACAGCAGCTAGTGGGCAGGGTTGATAAAATTATTAGGTAGTGGGTCTGAGTGGGAGAAATGCATAGAAGGGCTAACTTATGTAAAATACACAAGCTTTTGTTTAAGAAGATCTTAGCAAATCTATTCAGTTAATAGCTGGAAAGAAAGATTGAAATTGTAAGGAAGAGTAGATGACAAAAGACATCTTTACAATAAACATGGCAGAAATCTGCTATAACATGCTTCACCCCTCTCCACTGGACGCTACGTTTTCTCTCTGTAATCTATATCACAAGAGACACTGCAGCACCACTTCACTGGCACGAGCAGTTCATTTATAGTTTCTAGGATAAAATGCTCCATTTATTGTCTTACCCTAAACGCTAGAGTCAACTCTCCGTGTGTGGTTCTTTACCATCTTCTTCTTATTTGTCAACACCTTCTTCACTGTTGTCAGCACCTCATGAGCGTTTGCAAATCAACACAAGCATTCACATCTCTCACACCCCATCATTAAACAGGTGCTGCTGGCTGTGCGCTGCAAAGAATGAACTCTTGTGTCTTATTGGGTGGAAGACGTAAATTAGCAAAAACAAGAACTCCAGAAGGAGAAACAGATTTCTGTTAGTAGAAGTTTATGTACAGAGTATGAGGTTCAACATAATTGCAAAAACTACAGTTGTGACTGGTATATTTGGCACGATAACCTTTCACTTAATAAGTATAAAGAATCAGTTACAAATACAACTTCTAATGAGGCCTGTGCACCCAGCAGGAGAAACGCAACAGAATTTGCATATGTAGCCGCACAAGCTGGCCATGCATTTGGCCCAAATTTGTTCCATTTTGACCATATTGATGCAACTCTGGGTAAGTATGTCAGGTCAAGATTCAGTTTTGACAAATAATCTTGGGATCCTGTTGCATTGTAGATGATCGGTCTAATTTGACCTTTTGTTTACAGATACACCATGTTCTATAATGTATGGGCATATAAGAAGTTCAAGTTGGACATACAGGAGCAAATTCTGCTGCCAATTGGCCAGTGTATAGCCACCAACCCAACAGGTATACCTTAAGTAAATAGTAACTCATGACTTAAGCCCTTTGGCATACCAGGTGATGTGACTAGTAAAGGTCAATCTAAAAAAACGAGCATGAAAGAGGCGATTCATGTCAAGGTGGAGAGACCATCTCTGAACAGAGGTGGGGGCCTTCGACACCACCTGTCTGCTACATACAATGCTGTTCTAACATCTGTACCCCGGCGGATTCAGAACACTTCACACATCCATTCATGCAACTCTCACAAGTAACACCTTTATCTAGGAGTTGCATGACACATTGGATAATCCTATCACAACTACACAGAATCAACACCTCTGTGAGTATGAAGATTTTCATTCATCCAGGTCATAGTATATCTAGTATAGGTCAATCTAAAAAAAAAAAATACATAGTCATCCCATATGTAGCTGGAGTGTCAGAGAAACTCAGGAGGATTTTCAACAAACACCATGTCCCTGTGTTTTTCAAACCTAGCAACACACTGAGACAAAAACTGGTACACCCAAAGGATCAAACACCAAAAGAAAAACAAAGCAATGTGGTATACGGAGTCCAGTGTAGCGAGGAGTGCGCAGATCTATACATCGGGGAGACAAAACAACTGCTCTCCAAGCGAATGGCTCAGCACAGGAGGGAGAACTCTACAGGGCAAAACTCAGCTGTCTTTCTACACTTAAAAGGGACACTCCTTTGAAGAAGAAGCTGCTCGGATGAGTAGTGAAACGTCTTCATTGATTACTCAGCAAGTCCAGTTGTTTTTAGATTGACCTGTACTAGAAACACCTCTGTGAGTTTCTTCAGATGTCACCTCTTTGAAGAGTTACAATGTGCCATTGTAAATAGATTAGTGGAAGAGTTTATATGCCGAGAACTTCCCACACCAGTCAGTTGAACTGAAGAAGCTGCTCGGATGAGTAGTGAAACGTCTTCATTGATTACTCAGCAAGTCCAGTTGTTTTTAGATTGACCTTTACTAGATATACTATGACCTGGATGAATGAAAATCTTCATAGTCAGGTGATGTGACTTTTTACAGGGAGAACTGTAAACACACCCATCCATGGCTTTCATTGGCAATTCCTAATTATTCAAAGAGTTTCCTCTCCCCTAAATTCACTATAAGACAGGGTACAAGGCAAGGGTCCCCTCTGCCCCACCCTGCTTTTTGCCCTTGCCATTGAACCCCTTGCAATTGCAATAATGTCTCCAGGGTATAGACTCAAGAGATAAATTATCAATGTGCACTATACGCCCAAATGAAAGATGAAAATCTGTAGATTTTGGAAATTGCCAGAGGGGCCTGATCTTTCTTTAGATTACAGTACATTTGATCATGATTCCCTAATAATACTGTAGGATACATATCTTTTGGCAAGAGATATTCAGGTTTATACAACTAAATCATAACATCATGTTTCTAGTAAGAGATCCCCCCCCCCCAGTGAGTTTTTTATGGATTATCACATGAAAACATATGGATGAGTTCAGTAAATTTCTCTCATCTCTGGAATTGGATTACAAAATAAGCTTTTCTCATCTAATTGAATCTGACCCATTATGACTTCAATTCTATCCCCCAATACATAATATATTGTCCTGAGGACTGCTTAAGTTTAAAGCCAAAACATTGAATAAAAACTAAGATTTTTTGCACTAGTAAAGGACCTGAGAGTACGGTTTATTTGTTCATTTTGTTAATTATATATATATATTTATATATATATATATATATATATATATATATATATATATATATATATATATATATATATAACCAAAGGAATGGTGCACTCTGTAGACAAAATTAATACTATTGTTTATGTAATTAAGCTGCTGTGTAGCAATGGGGCAGCCATTCAAAGGAGAAAATGCTAAGGTTACACAGCAGATAAGCTCTGTAGAACATAATGGTGTTATTTGTTATCCACTATTTAACCTGTGCCATATAGCCTTTTTTCAATTTCCACAATTGCTACAAAACAGATTGTTTATATGAACTATAGTAGTGTTTCAGAAGCAAACACAGTAGTTTTACCAGAGCAGGGCAACAGTACATGATATTCTCATTACTTAAAAACACTTGAATTTTGTAGTATTACTGTTCCTTTAACTTCTGTGCACTGGTACTGATTTATCTTAGTGTTTACACATAAATAAATATACTTAATCAGGATACTATTAATAAATCTAGTATTTATTTTGGAATGTCGTTCTCATGGAAGCAGCCTTTCATGCATATATGGTGGGAGTAAATCTATGATTAAAGGCAGGTACGCCTGAAATGCAATGTCCTCTATGTGAAAACTCTGTAATTTTAATCATAAGGTAAGAAATTCCTGTTTTTAATGGAACCAATACTACCACTCACCTTTTCTAAGCAGAAGAGCATGTCCCTAACTGAGATTCTTTACTTATGGACTGTAAGTTCATGGCAGATGGTAGTGAGTGGCCTTTCTATGATGAGAGTCCCCTGAGGCCACTATAGTTTTGGATACGATTATATGCCCTTATAACAATGTTTATATTGAGGAATGACACTGCAGAGGCTCTTTTGAACAAAAGGACTTCAGGTGGAAGAGTCAGTGAAAACCCAATTGGATAATTGGAGACTTTCTTAGACTCCATGTTTGAATATAATTCCTTAGTTTTAAAGACGCAAAAAACTATTGTATTCAAATTTTTTGCACAATCACTCTTTTGGGTTTCTAAATGGGTGTTGCAGCTTTTATAGGAGTTTTGTTTCCTGCACTCTTTTTCACTCAATCCTAAATAAACAAAACTGTGTCTATTGCCATGTTTTATTTTATTGCTGTTAAACTTATTTCATGGTAAACTAAAAATCTGAATAAAAATTTAAATTAATAGATCAGTTTGGTCCCCTCCTTTCATTGCTAGTACCTACTACAGGCAAAATTTAAATGGCTTTTGAATATAGGCACCTGCCTAGGGTGCATTCATTGGGGGAGCATTCTTTTAAGGGGAATAGTATTTTTTTAAAACCAGGTTGGCCTTTAACTGTATTTAGGTTTAATACACCACCTGCTTCAAGCCCCTCTTGTGTGTTATGTGGAAAATGGTAACGCAGGACTGCATTACCCTAAGCAAGGGCTGAAGTCCTTGCCTAGGGTGCCATACTACCTTGGCCTGGCCCTGGAAAGCAATAACAACCAGGGAAGCCCTATTGTTTTTCTTGGAAGCACCTTGTTGATCGAAATGCCAGGTGTGCCATAAAGGTTGGCTTTTATATTCCCAGATCCATGTAAACATATTAAAACTTAATGGAAATGTGGTGTGTCAAATCACAATGTGTTTCCAATTCACTATAACTGGAAGTGGCTGCCAGCTGGCAAAGTTGTTGTAATTTCTCCAGTTCTCACTGAGAGGACCGCAACCATAAAAATGCCCCATGTGACGTTAGGCTAATAGTGTTACACAAGTAACTGCAAATAAACAAATCAAAAGGGGTTCTTATGCATCTAAATCAGTTTGCACAACGGCAATTTACATATCTAATAGGATACAGTGTAATATATTGTTGAAGCAGATCTTTTAAATTAAAGGACAAAAAATATGATGATGACACAACAAATAACTTGTAAAAAACTTTACATGCAATAATTATGCTTCAAACTGTTGGATCAGCTAGTATAATTCATTGGATTCCCCCCGTTGTTGCAAATCCAGCTCAAAAACCACATACTGTTCTTGCTATTTACATTATATACAGGTGTTTCTCATGTACGTGGCCTGATTTGGACAGCATGTTATTTGCTTTTGTAGTATGAAACTAGCCCTATAAAGTGGGCAGCAGAGACTGAACGCACAGGCCCGGATTTGTGGAAAGGCCACCTAGGCCCGGACCTAGGGCGGCAGGAATTTAGGGGGGCGGCATGTAGCCCAACCACACCCACATTGGTTCAAAAACACTGGGGATGCGCTTGAGAAACGATAATTTTTTTAATTTACCCATTGATGAGGAAAATTTGCATGAATAAAGGGGAGCTGACAGGGACGACGAACGACAGTGGGCCTAGGGGTGCCCTCTATGTAAATCCGGCCCTGTGAACGCAGGTGCATGAACCTAATTAATGTGTGTGACCCAAAAGTCCTGTAGTATTGTCTTCTGTTGAAATAATGGAGATTATAAAAGAAATACATCTGACAGACAACATCAGTTGTAACATACTGATATAATTCACTGAATTAAGTGACTAGACATTTAAGACGTTGATTTATGCATTTGTCCAGGACTACCAATACTTTTACATTTGGGGGCAGATTTATCAAAATGTGAGATTAAAACTCACCACAGAAAAACTCACCCGTGTTCTATTCATTCGTATGGACACATTTTTTTTATTAAAGGTCAGGACCAAAAAATGTAAATATATTTTAAACATTTGTAGATTGTCTGTTGAACCGTTGTATATAAAAATATGTAATACAAGGTAAAATGTTTGCTACAGGTCTGATCAACTGTAATAACCAGTTATCAGTTATCATTTAAAGGACAACTGTTTAAAAGCAAAAATCATACAGGTATGGGATCCATTACCCAGAAACTTGTTATTCAGAAAGCTCTGATTTATAGCAAGGCCATATCTCATTGACTCCATTTTAATCAAAGTTTTTCAAAATTTCAAAATTTTTCTCTGTAATAGCAAAACAATACCTTGTACTTGATTCCAGATAAGATATCATTAATCCATATTAAAGGCAAAACAATCCTAATGAATTTGTTTAATGTTTTAATGATTTTTTTTTGCCTTTTTTTATATTTTGATCTGAATTACAGAATCTGGATAACCTCAGGTCTTGAGCATTCTGGATAATTGGTCCCATGCCTGTATTGGCTGTTATGGCTTAGTGTACCTGGTCAACTGTTGTGCAATTTCTTTTTATTACATATGGGGGTAGTTGCTAAATTGTACAAGTGAGTTGTCAATAGCATCCAGGTCTTTTTAAATCAAATTGCTGATTGGTTGATATAGGCAACTGCACTTGTGCAATTAAGCACCTGAGTTCATAAATCAGATTACTAGCATACTCATGTTCTAGAAGGTTTGATGCATACCAATATGTTTATAATAATCAAGAGCCAAACATATCCTGTAAATTAAATCCTTATATGTCTGTGATGTCATTGATTATGATTTTGTAAAATATGAGGATATTAAAAGGTACTTTGGAGTCAGATGACCTGTATAAAATCACTTGGCCTTTGGTTTTGTGCTTCTATAAGGTCTTGGAACTCCTCAGTGATCTGTAATATTCTCTATTTAAAAGCATTACTATTACTCGATATAGAACATACAGCTAGGGGTTGATTGAAGAGAACCCAAGCCTTCAGGCTCAAGCATACAGCCACTAAAAACTCACAAGAGCTCCTAAACTCTTAAGTGGTTATTCAAACACCTTGGCTTTCTGACAAACAGGTTTCTTGACAGGTTTTGGGTGCCAGCCTTTTTATTTTTTGGAAAAACCTACTCAGAGGAAAAAAAACATAAAAGCTGAGGTATTTGTGAGGTAGGATCACCACTGCCACCGATTTTCAGTTGGACTGAGATCAGAAATGTCACTAGAGTATTGTAGAACATTCACCTTCATTGGTTCTTGGGAGGGTGTAACAAAGAGTCTGCACAAGACACAAAACATGCTCTTTGTTAGTGATCTAACCATAAATCCAATATTGATGCCATCTAGAACACTGGAATAAATCCAATATTTCTTCTCTTACAGCAAAATAACTTACAAAAAGGGGATATAAAATGCTTTGGCTTTAACAAGTAAAATCTCTTTTTCAGCAAGTGAATTTCTGAGATGCTTAGATTGAATAATCCTCTAATGCAGGTTCTGTGTACCATGACGGCAAGGAATATTAATGCAAAAGATATTGGAGATTTGAAGAGAAAGCAGAAAGCTGAGTCCCAGAATCAAGCCAATTACTACTGCAAAGAGGCCACGGCCAACACCAAAGTGCTAGCAGAGCCTGAAATACAAAAGGATGACGGATTTAGGGAAAGTAAATCACAGGGCTAAACAAAACCTTAAATAAACTGCCACAAGCTAAATATGTTAAGATTTCAGAATGTTTGTATGTTAAAGGGCTTTTGTAGAGAGTGATATTCTGAGAATTTAAGATCAGTTTTAATTTTTTATTATTTGTGGTTTTTGAGTTATTTTGCTCTTTTATTCATCAGCTCTCCAGTTTGTAATTTCAGCAGTCTGATAACTAAAGTTCAACTTACCCTAGCAACCATGCACTGATTTGAACTACTGGAGTTGGAATAGGAGAGACTTGAAGAGAAAGATGAGTAATAAAGAGTAACAATAACAATACATTGGTAGACTTATAGAGCATTTGTTTTTTAGAAGGGATCAGTGACCCCAATTTGAAAGCTGGAAAGAGTTAGAAGAAGAAGGCAAATAATTCAGAAGCTATAAAAAAGAAAAAAATGAAAGCCAATTAAAAAATTGCTTAGCATTGGCCATTCTATAACACAACTGAAAGCTGAACCACCCCTTATATAAGGGTTATGTAATAAAAGGCACTAAGTTTGCCCAATAGCAGTAACCCATATCAACCAATCAGCAGGAAGCATTTACTAGTCACCTGTTCAAAAGCAATCATCTTATTGGTTGCTATTGGTTATTGCTCCTGGACAAACTTAGTGCATTTTATTACATATGGGTGTAAATCTTTTAAATCTTTTAGTATGGTGTAGAGAGCGATATTCTTAACCAATTTGCAGTCTGATTTTTTTTTATTTGTGTTTATTTTAATTATTTACTGTGCCTTTTTGTTCAGCAGCTCTCTATTCTAGAATTGTAGCAGCATCTTATTGCTCCAAAATTCCCCGGTAACTAAGCAGTGGTGTGAATAAATGATTAGAATATAATTAGGATAATTGTTCTTGCTTTACTTTTTATCACTGAAACCATGGGGTTTGCCTTGTTTTCTTTTCCACTAGTTGTCTTCTGCAGGATGTTTATATTTCAAGTAACAGGATCACAAAAACTTTGGAGTGGGTGTTTCTTATGTTTTTGTTACTGGATTAAGTGAGCTGATGTCTCACATCTATCCTCTGTGAACGGGATTTAGCAGATGTTGTAAGTACAGCGTTTCACTTCAAGGTGTGTTTCCTTTACCCACATCTTAGAAATTGTTTATAGACCAGCATCTACGCAGCAAGCTGAAGTTGGCACTGCTTAAAGAAACAGTTTTACAAAAGGATCAAAGGAGGATGACTTGAAAGGGAATGCACAGCTTTACAGTTATATGGAGCAATTGTAACAATTAGAAACACAAATAAAAATACCTGCACAGGCCCATGTCTTCAAATGGTTCACTAACTAAAAGGAATAGAAAAAAGTGAACCGCACACAAGGCATTCCGGCACACAAGGCGTTCGAGTTGCAGGGAACACACTTGCTTTTTTAATGTGCAGAAAAGCAACATTTCGTGGCCATGCGGATTTGTCAAGCATGCTTGACAAAGGTGCATGTCCCCGAAACCTTGCATTTCCAAAAAAAGCAAGGGTGTTCCCTGCAACTCGAATGCCTTGTGTGCCGGTATCTTTTTTCTATTCATTGACTGTGAGGTTGCTGGATCCTCTAATATTGAGCACCAGGCTTATCTGATCAAGGGTGTGTGACTACTCTATTCCTTGGGTGTCACTAATTAAAAGGCCTATATTTAATAGTTTGTGTTTCATTGTGAAAAATGTATTGAAGGTTATTTTGCGCTTTAAAAATGACTTAACGTGGCACAGTAATTTATAGCCCCTTTTTTTACATGAACTCGTTCGGTTGGGGTTATGTAGAAAAGGTACATAAACATCTAAACTTCTATATATAATATTAATGTATTTTATTTTTACACAGCTATACCTAAGTCACAGTTTCAGTCAGTGGGGGTCATTTATTAACACTGGGCAAATTTGCCCATGGGCATTAACCCATGGCAACCAAATTGCTGCATGCATTGTTCTACTTGCAGCTGGCTTTAAAAAGCTAATCATGGATTGGTTGCTATAGGTAACTGCCCATGGGCAAATTTGCCCAGTGTTGATAAATGAGCCCTACCAGGAGCGTAACAGCTCAGCTCATCACAACCCCTAACTTTGTCTTGTTCCATTGTAAACTGACAGAATGTTAGATTTTACGAATTGAAGTCCCCGTGTTTCCAGAGAATCTGTGCACAACCCACTAGGGCCAGAATTATGTTTACTCCAAAAGTTTACAATACCTTCGAGCAGGTGTTAAAGGTCAGCAATGTGCAATTGAGATTCACAATGCAATAAAGGTCTAATGAAGAATATAACAATGCGACATGCACATTTTTATTATTATTTGCATGCAAATTTGTTCTCTTGCATTGCTCAAATTGGTCGACCAAGTAGGATATATTAAGCCTAAGTGATATGGATAAGTATTTTAATATGTTTGTGGTTCAATACTTCTAACAGGCTATATTTATACAACTGGTTTCTTACCAGTACCCCTGGGTTTGCCAGACCACACCCTTAATATATTAACTCAAAAATGCATGCAGCAATTTTGCATGCAGTATATAAGGGCCTCCCCGACATGTGACGACAGTGACGCACACACAACAAGCATAGCATTAATAAAATGTAGTCTTAACATGATGGTCTTTCCCCCATTTAAAATCTTTGCTGTGGCCATATACATCACATTTAGGGATAACCTTGAAAAACTACACTGAAAAATGGAGCTTGAAAAACCATTGACATACATAAGCAGTGTTTTGATTCCATTGCCAAAAAGTGTAATTAATTTGTGGTTCAAGTTATTAGAGAACACTAACGAGCGTATTATGTTTTCAAATGGAGTAATAATTTATACAGAATACAATTAGAAGCCTTAGCAGCCTTAGCATCTTACATAATTGCAAACCTCTGAATGGGCCTGCTCACTTTACTTTAATATGACTTTTGTGCTGGATGAATACAAAATCATTAGTGGCTTTACTTTGTTCCTATTTGTTATTTTTGACTAAAATTGTATCAAATACCCAGGAATGTTATTTTTAGGTTAGAGATTACAGTATAGATTCTAGCACTACACAATATGAATACGTTAGCCAACTGTTCTATGGAAAAGAGAAAAACTTCAGAAACTTTATCAGCTGCCCTTTATGGAGGCAGGTAATTGGGCATAAAATTTGGGGTATATTCCCTGGTTTTTCTATTAGCAATTCTTCTGCTGTCCAGCACATCCTGAGTTAAGGCAATGGTGCCTCAACAAATTAATAATTATTGCCTTTAAAAATCTACTGTGGTTAATAAAATACAGGTATGGGATCCGTTAACTTGAAAACCATTATCCAGAAAGCTCCAAATTACGCAAAGGCTATCTCCCATAGATTCAATTTTATTCAAATAATCTATGATATAATTAATCCTTATTGGAAGATATAAATAATCCTTATTGGAATGGGCCACGATAGAACTGGACTATGTTCATTCTCCCCATGTAACATCTTATATATGGACCAGCAGGCCGTTCTAAAGAGAAGGAGATGCTTTACTTTACAGCCCATATTATATCTCTATGGCATAAAGCGGTAGAGAATTTAAAGATTAAAAAATCCCCCACGCAGGTGACTCCACTTGCCAGGAATTTAGATTTCCCACCAGGCTGCACCAGAAAATATATTGCATTAGCCACTAGGGGAGACCTTTTTCACCTTGGTAGAATATTTCACCCCCTCACAGGGAAACTTAAACAATACCAAGAACTGCTTGGAGACCCTAACCTGGAGGGCCTTACTAATTTGCAATACTTACAATGGAGACATTTATTTACTTTTCAATGAAAAAAATCTCACCATTGCCCCCATACATATATGAACAAATGGGAAGAAGCTCTGGGTCACCCTGTGGATTTAGAAACATGGCACAATATTTGGGAAAATGCGACTAAAACTCCAATTTGTATCACTTTAAAAGAGAACATATATAAGATTTTGATGGGCTGGTACCATACCCCCTCCCTGTTACATAAGATGTTTCCACAAACAATTTCCCCAAATTGTTGGAGGGGCTGTAATATGGAGGGGACATTAATACATGTGTTTTGGACCTGTCCAGGCATTCAATCATAATGGACAATGGTGAGACTTCGGCTACAAAGGGTTTTACTTCTTGAAGTGCAGCCTGATCCTATGGTTTTCATACTAGGGAAAATAATCTCCAGCCTTAAAAACCCAATGCAGAAGCTGGTGAATGCTTTACTTACTGCGGCGAGGTGTGCAATTGTGGGGAAATGGAAAAGTACCCACTCCCCATCCGAAACAGACTTTTTGGAAAGAGTCCGCTTCATTAGGAGAATGGACTATTTAATAGCACTTCCTAACGATACTGTGGACAGTTTTGACAGAATTTGGGCTGCTCTGGACTCTACTCAGATTGTATAGGGGTCTCACTGGAACTGTGTAAGGAAAAAAGGCCTGGCACACGGAGCAAATTTAACCGGGTTCCTACCCCTGGTATGTTTATTGCGTCAAATAACTTGTTTGACGCAATAAACATACCAGGGGTAGGACCCAGGTTTAATTTGCTCCGTGTGCCAGGCCTTTTTTCCTTACATTGGTCCATTGGGAGTGCCGTCTCCCTTAGGCCTTGGGCACCAGCATTAATTGACGAAGGGCCTGAGTGTGTGTGTGGTTTCTGTGTCTCACTGGAACTGACCTGGTCAGGATCAATCATTTGGTCACTTTTACATTTCAACATTCATGATCAAACAGAATGAGATCTAGGTTGGAAAGGGGTGAGCCACAGCCATAGCCACAGCCTCCTACAAGCAATCTATCTCAATATATAGATAGAATGCTACAGAAATAGGTAATCTCCGTCCCAGCCTACCTGAGGGATTCAACTGAAGTTATTCAAATTTTACAAAATTTTCAATGGGAGCCAGAAATGATTTTGGCAACACTGGATGTTAAATCTTTATATACATCTATAAGACATAACCAAGGTATGAAAGCCACATCACACTTTTTAGAAGAAGACAAATCAATACCAGATATTCTCAAAGAATTTATTCTTAAGGGAATTGAATTTATATTGGGACATAACTTATTTGGGTTTCAGGATAAATACTACCTGCAGACTTGCAGTACTGCCATGGGAACGAGGTTTGCACCTAGCTATGCTAATTTGCATCTGGGATATTAGAAAAAACATTATATTGCCCCCATGATGCAGCAGGGTGCGAACCTGTTCCTATGGCGCCGCTATATAGACGATATTATTTTAATTTGAAAAGGCCCTGAGGAGACTCTAAAAGAATTCACCAATTCCCTCAATCAAAATGATCTGAATCTTGAATTTACTTTAACCTATAGTTCACAGAAATTAAGCTTCTTAGATCCTGAGATTTATGTGAAAAATTCACAAGTACATTTTAAAACTTTTTCTAAGGTTGTTGATGCTAACAACTATGTAACCCCTAGCAGCAACTACCATCCCCAATGGATAAGGAGTATTCTGTACAGTCAGATGTGCAGAATAAAAAAAAACTGCAACGAAAAAGAAGTAATGAATAAACAACTTGATGTTATGACTAAAAGGGGATATAAAGAAAATATAATCAAACAATCTAGAGAAAAAATAGACAAGATAGAAAGAGCCAATCTCATAAAGAAAAAAGAATTTAAAGGGGAAGAAAAATAAGAAATAGTATTTTCAACCACCTACAACCCCTTAGCCAAAGAGATTGGCAAAATCATTAGGAAACATTGGGACATATTACAATGTGATGTAGATCTTAGAGATAACCCACCAAAACAACCAAAAGTGGTATTTAAAAGATCCAATAATCTACAACAGATATTGACAAAAAAAATTATTGTGGCACTGAGAAAACTACAGTCAAAACAAAAGACTGTATGTGGGCTGGTTTTTATCTATGCTCCCTGTGTAATGTGTGCCAATATGGCAAAAAGAAAAAAATATTTGAATCAAACGTAAACAAAAAGGAATTTAAAATTAAAAATAGTATAAACTGGACAACTGAAAATGTTGTGTATTGCTTACAATGCCCTTGTGGCCTTCAATATGTAGGCAAAACAAATTGAACTCTTATGGGCACATTTATCAAGGGTCGAATTTCAAAGTTAAAAAACTGCGAAATTCAACCATCGAATAGGCCAAATTTAATGGTTGAACTTTTATTTTTGAATTTTTTTGGCAGTTTTCGGTCGAATTTAAATCGTTCGTTCAATCGTAGAAATCAACCCATTCAAACGATTTAATCGATCAATTGAACGATTTTCAAAAAAAATACTTCGACTTTTTAAAACTTAGCCACATTTTGGCTATAGGTTCTAGGAGGTCCCCATAGGCTACCATAGCAATTCTGCAGGTTTAAGGTGGCAAACTTTTTTAAAGAGACAGTACTTCGATTTTCAAATGGTCGAAGTATTTTCAATTCGAATGGAAGTCGAATTCGAATTAGGCCTATTCAATGGTCGAAGTACCCAAAAATAACTTCAAAATTCGAAGTTTCTGAATTCGAAAATTTACTTCGAATTCACTTCTACCCTTAGTAAATGTGCCCCTAAGAGAACGCATCCAGGAACATGTAAACAATATTAAAAAAGGAAAGGAAAATCATAGTGTTTCTAAACACTTTAAAGAATTGCATAAAATGAACCCCACAGGTTTAACATAACCATATCACTCATGTGAATATATATAAGCTTATTGGATGTAAAATAAATGCTTTATTGTAAAAGAAAATGTGAATAAAACAATAAAAAGAAATCCTTATTGGAAGCAGAACCAGCCTATTGGTTTTTTTTAATGTTTACATGATATCAAAATTATGGAAAGATCTGTTTTCCGGAAAGCCCCAGGTCCTTTCAGTATACCATAAAACATGACCAATGGATATGGCAATAAATAGCTGCAATTACTGTCCTAGTAAAGGAAAAATAGCTTCTAATAATCATAAGCAACTCAGCAGCCTACGTTCAGTCATTTATTCACTCTTATCTCTCCAGTAAAAAGGTAAAGAGTTTGGTAAATATTTGCAGTATATATAACGCACACGGGCTAGTGAACCAATGTTTCTAACAAAAGCCAAACGTTTGGTTAAAATTAATTGATATTCTGATTTTAATGAAAAGATAAAACCTTGCAGTGTCTGTCAATAGTAATATAACACTTTGGCAGCTCTGGTAGATTATTTGCAAATTCATAAAAGAGATGGATGTAAATGTGGATATATATATATATAACAAACTAGAAACAACATCGATGAGAGTGTGTTGGTTATCATAGATTTACTTTGTATTAGAATATATGTGTATATATATATATAGGAACTATTGGAGGCCAGCACAACACGTAAGCAGGTAAATGTTGCCTGGGTGCGATAAGCCCAAAAAGTAGAACAACAGCCTCGAGGAAGGTACGCACTCACAGGTCTTATGAAGAAAAAATGGTGTTTATTATTCAAAGCAAAGACTGACGTTTCGGCTAGCACTCTAGCCTTTCTCAAAGTGCTACAACAAACAGTTACAGGCCCTAATAAACCCTAAAGTGGCGGGAGGGGAGGTAGTGACATCATCAGTGGGGAATGTGTGGGCAGGGATGGGCGAATTTGACCCGTTTCGTTTCGCCAAAAATTCGCCGCCGGCGAAATGTCGCTGACGCCCATTAAAGTCTATGGGCGTCAAAAAAATTTGTCGCGCGGCGAAATTATTTTGTCGCGCGTCTTTTATTTTTTGACGCACGTCTCCATACAAGTCTATGGGCGTAATTTTTTCGGCGAAACGAGGCGAAAAAATTCGCCCATCCCTGTGTGTGGGGGATGTGCACACAATAGAGTGGAAAAAAAATAAAATAAAATAAACAATCAAAACACAGATAATATGTACAAGTTCACAATCCATATATATACACAAGAGTCAATCCTGGAAATGAAAGGTTGTTTCAATAATTGTTTGATACCATGAACTCACTCACTATAACTACAGCACTAGCACCTGATTTAATTCATATCAGAACCATGAACCTTTAGATTATTCATCAATTGTGTGTAGATACATTTTGTTGAAGGTCACAGCACCTAATTTATAGCACTTAAGCACTTTAATCATAATTATTTGTATTAACACAATCGATTGAAATACCATTCATTGTATGTTGGTGCTAAATTGATTGAGAACTAAGCATATGTTTATAATAGCACTAAGCACTTATATAATTAGATCTCAATTAATTTTAGTAAGGTAGTGTGGGGTTTTACTGCTTTCTCTTGTTTTAATATCCCTATTCTGGTTTCTATACCTCTACACAGCCTGAAATTGGGTAATACAAGTGAGTGAACATTACTTACAAGTGAACTATATTTTTGTTTGTGATCAAAGAAACTCTGCCATGTAAATTTTAATTCCTAACCCTACAAGTATATTTTTTTGTTGTAATATTGGTGTGTAGGCATCCATCTCAGGTCATATTCAGGGCCGGATTTGTAGTGTGGGTGCCCCTAGGCCACACGATCCTATCGCCCGCTGCCCAAACCCCCCGTGAGCGCACACGCCAGAGCACTGGTGCTCCTCAGCAAGCAATCAGCCGACATGCCGCTTCTAATAATCTGCCACCCTAGGCCCGGGCCTTTGTGGCCTCGCCACAAATCCAGGCTTGGTCATATTGCCTGGTCATGAGCTTTCAGAAAGAGCCAGTGCTGCACTATGGACAGCGTCGGACTGGGGGACCAAGTCACCCCATCCCAGCCACAACTCACAACCCCCGCGGGCGCCTATGATTAAGGGATCTTCTTCCCAAAACGCATAAGGCGATGTGCATACATCTCATCTTGGAATAAATTCCTTATTTATTTTATCCTGAGTGCCACCTGTTTGTTTCTCTATCTTATAGTCAAACACAAGAGTCCTCTGCACTCAACCCATTATCAATATATTTAAGACAGCAACATTTTGTGCATACTGCTACTGAAAAATGCCTTACCCTTTAAACAAAACAGGGATTGTTTGTCCATATATTGCAATATATTTAAGCTGGCCAACTACGTCAAAGTCATCCCATATCTGGCCAGTCCTATGCTCAATTTTATCTGATTCATTAAGAATTCTATTGCTTCATTATACATTTTACAAAGGGACTAGGTTTTACCTGCAACTTACTTGCTGGTTTCAAAGTAAACCTCCATACTTGGCTGCCCTTTTATTAGACACCAGTGGGATCACCTGACTATTAGAGATGGCGCGAACTGTTCGCGCGAACATCGGGTGTTCGCGCTCGCCGGAAGTTCGCGAACGTCGCGCGACGTTCGCCATTTTGGGTTCGCCATTGTTGGCGCTTTTTTTTGCCCTCTCACCCCAGACCAGCAGGTACATGGCAGCCAATCAGGAAGCTCTCCCCTGGACCACTCCCCTTCCCTATAAAAACCGAAGCCCTGCAGCGTTTTTTCACTCTGCCTGTGTGTGCTGAAGAGATAGTGTAGGGAGAGAGCTGCTGCCTGTTAGTGATTTCAGGGACAGTTGAAAGTTTGCTGGCTAGTAATCGTTTTGATACTGCTCTGTTATTGGAGGGACAGAAGTCTGCAGGGGTTTGAGGGACATTTAAGCTTAGGTAGCTTTGCTGGCTAGTAATCTACCTTCTACTGCAGTGCTCTGTATGTAGCTGCAGTGGGCAGCTGTCCTGCTTCTGATCTCATCTGCTGACTGCTGCAATAACAGTAGTCCTTGTAAGGACTGCTTTTATTTATTTTTTTGTTCCAATACAGAGCAGTATCAAGCAGATTACTAGCCAGCAAACTTACTATCATCTGTCCCTGAAATCACTAACAGCTCTCCCCCTACACTATCTCTTCCAAGCACACACAGGCAGATTTTTCAGATACATTTTTGCCCTTGATCCCCCTCTGGCATGCCACTGTCCAGGTCGTTGCACCCTTTAAACAACTTTAAAATCATTTTTCTGGCCAGAAATGTCTTTTTTAGATGTTAAAGTTCGCCTTCCCATTGAAGTCTATGGGGTTCGCGAATGTTCGCAAACTTTTTTTCCGACGTTCGCTACATCCCTACTGACTATAGCTGGGAAGGGTGGGAGCTACAACATGGAGCTGGTCACTGCTCCTGTATAACCATAACAAACAAGGGAAAGTTGTGCTCACCGCTATTTTTTAAAACCATTAGGCGGGGGTGCAATGAGGGTGTGACCACAAAATACATATAGTCAAACACAAGAGTCCTCTGCACTCAACCCATTATCAATATATTTAAAACAGCGACATTTTGTGCATACTGCTACTAAAAAATGCCTTACCCTTTAAACAAAACAGGGATTGTTTGTCCATATATTGCAATATATTTAAGCTGGCCAACTACGTCAAAGTCATCCCATATCTGGCCAGTCCTATGCTCAATTTTATCTGATTCATTAAGAATTCTATCCTTTGTAAAATGTATAATGAAGCAATAGAATTCTTAATGAATCAGATAAAATTGAGCATAGGACTGGCCAGATATGGGATGACTGCAATATATGGACAAACAATCCCTGTTTTGTTTAAAGGGTAAGGCATTTTTTAGTAGCAGTATGCACAAAATGTCTCTGTCTTAAATATATTGATAATGGGTTGAGTGCAGAGGACTCTTGTGTTTGACTATATGTATTTTGTGGTCACAGCCTCATTGCACCCCCGCCTAATGGTTTTAAAAAATAGTGGTGAGCACAACTTTCCCTTGTTTGTTTCTCTATCTTACTAAGGCACAGCTGAGGCGCTGGTGGATGAACACCCGGTCTTGGAGTGGCATCAAGTGGGGGTGGAACACCTGCAAGGGGTGAGTTTGGAGTGGCTTTATCTTTTTGACTGCAGCGGGACATATCTCTACCAGAGAGTTGTTATCTGGTTACCTTCCATTATTCTGCTGATGGGCTGCTGGGGTGGGGAGGGAGCGGGGTTATATCACTCCAACTTGCAGTGCATCAGTAAAGAATGACTGAAGTTTATTTGAGCACAAGTCACATGACTGAGGGCAGCTGGGAAACTGACAATATGTCTAGCCCAAGATCAGATTTCAAAATGAAATATAAACAACCTGTTTGTTCTTTGGAAAAACAGATTCAGTGCAAATCTTCTGGAGCAGCACTATTAACTGATGCATTTTGGGAAAAAAAACATGTTTTGCCATGACAGTATCCCTTTAAGTCATCAGAATATATTACGAGCATATACAAGTATAGAAGTAATTTCTTAGATAGTGGACATTAGATAAACTGCAACTGACAAAAAATGACTTGTCCAAGACATAAGAGAATATGCCGGCAAAGGATCATACACACCATTACACAACAGCTGCATACTGGTAGGGAAACAAAAATGAAAATCATTTCACTGTCTAAGATATATATAAAAAAATCAGCAATGAAGTAGTGTCAGGCCAAATGATGGCTGGACACTCCCTATTAAACCTGTTTGCCAATGAAGATCTCCTGTGCAACCACAAAATTGAGTGAGAGAAAATTGGAAAATATCAAATCATGGCACTTTACAATGCCCATATATTCCTGCTTGATCTGGGTTTGGAGACTACACTTTAGATGAGAAAGCATTCAGGGAAGGCTGAGGGATCAAACAAGACCAATAAGTAGATTGCAAAACATGTGGAATTGGATTTTCAAGGGACCTGGCGTGAATCAATGATTTGAGATGTACTAGCTAGTATTGACATCTCTAAGATATGTATGTGGTTGTGCCAATTTACAAACTGTATTGTTAAAGACTGCATTTTTTGATGTTATCAGCTTTTCAGTCTCATTACATCCATTACAGGTAGAGTCAAGAGTCAAGTCAAGAGTTTATTGGCATTTCATCCATATACGTTTGTACAGTACACAGTGAAACGAAACAACGTTCCTCTAGGACCATGGTGCTACACAACACAACATAGATGTACCGGACAACAGACAAAAAGTGCAAGTGCAAAAATATGCAACTCCTGCAAGACAGGTCAGCACAGTGCAGGGACAGGACAAGACAGTGCACACACAGCAGATGTAATATGTTAAGTAAATAATGCTAAACGTCAGACATGATGGGTGTATCATTGTGATATGAAAGTAGTAAGAACATGATATAGAACATGACAAAGTGAAGATGTGGTCATAGGAACAACTGCATCCAATGGTTATTCATCCATACAATGGCGTACAGTGGCTGTGTAACGTTGTGGTATATAGTAAGGTCAGATGGAGTGTGTGTGTGAGAGAGATCTGTCCAGTCCCTGAGTATTCAGGAGCCTTATGGCTTGGGAGAAGAAACTGTTACACAGTCTGGTACTGAGGGCCCTAATGCTTCGGTACCTTTTTCCAGATGGCAGGAGTGTGAACAGTGAGTGTGAGGGGTGTGTTGGATCAGCCATAATGCTGGTGGCTTTACGGATGCAGTGAGTGGTGTAAATGTCCGTGATGGAAGGAAGAGGGAAAGCTATGATCTTCTCTGCTGTCTTCACTATCCTCTGTAGGGTCTTGCGCTCCATGACAGTGCAGTTCCCAACCCAGACAGTGATACAGCTGCTCAGGATGCTCTCGATAGTCCCTCTGTAGAAGGTTTTGAGTATGGATAGTGGGAGATGGGATTTCCTCAGCTTGCGCAGGAAGTAGAGGCGCTGTGTTGTGGGACCAGGTGAGATTCTCCATCAGGGGAACACCAAGGAATTTGGTGCTTTTGACGATCTCCACATTAGACCCATCGATGTACAGTGGCAGGTGGTCACTCCCAGTCTTCCTAAAGTCAACAGCCATCTCCTTTGTTTTGTCTACTTTTGTCTGTTAACTGATGCACCTCCTCTCTGTATGGTGACTCGTGATTATTGCTGATGAGACCCACCACTGTCGTGTCATCAGCGAAGTTTATGATGTGATTTGTGCGGTGTGGTTGCACAGTCATGCGTCAGCAGAGTGAACAGTAGAGGACTAAGTACACAGCATTGAGGGGCTCTGGTGCTCAGTGTGGTGGTTCTGGAGATGATGTTTCCAATCCTGACTGACTGAGGTCTGTCGGTTAGGAATTCTGGTCCTGTCAGTTGTGGATAAGCATTTAAAAAGTTCATCAGTTACTAGCCTCATAATGGGATATTGCTCCCTGTTTGCTGTAATAAACTGGTATTTTATCTTTGTGCTTTTAAATGTTCCCTCACTTCAATAAAGAGTAAAATGGAGCAGGTTGAAGTTGGGCTTTATTTTACATAACCTTCTGGAATACAGACCCAAACAGATGAAATGAGCAATGAACAAATGAGCTTAACACTCAAAACAGTCAAATTCTGTTGTCTCTATTCTCGTCTGCTATCTAACACTGGGATAAGTCAACTAGTGCAGGATCATCCAATCATGGCTCTTCAAGGTGTCTGCCCTTCTGTTCATTCTGCTCATTCAACTTGCTCCACCAATTTCTGTGTCACCATTCTGGGATAGGCTGAGATGTTAATGTGGCGTATCCCCCACTTTATTAGTATCTTTGTTTGCACTATTCATACTTCATAAATGATAGTAGAAGTGAGCACCATCTGATCTTTTTAAGCATCTTTTTATTGAAGGGGAATTCTAGTCTTCATAATCTTAAAATAAGCAAATTGCAACATATGCTTACTCTTTTCTGCCCACACACTACAAATGACAATTGAATATACAGGTATAGGGAGGACTGAATAAGTTGGGAATGACTGCATGGCTAGGAATATTCTCTGCAGTTTCCAGTACAAGGAGAACCAAAAGGAATTAGCCATGTTTCACAGCCAGAAACAGTTAGGGCTAGAAAATGATCTGGGTCTGGAAGTCCTGTTTCTGGAAAGCTGCCCCTATGGGAAGAATAAAAGGGCCTAATGAAGGCTGACTATCTGGAAAGTGAGGGTTGGGTGAGCTGGTGATGACTCAGAACTTGGGAATACTCTTTGTACAACCACTAAGGTGGAAACAAAGAAAATTAAGCAATGTACAGTGTGCGATACAGAGTGCTCAATTTGCCATCAACACTGTTGGCCAGATGGGGATGATTTGATTGTGTAGACCCATGGCTGATGATTTAGGCTATGGGGCTATGAAGACCCATTAAAACAGTATTGCATCAATGAACTGATTTTCATCCAGTAGATATGGGTCACTCTGGCCCTCTCCCATAATCTCCCAACACATTCTGAAGGGGCTGAGTTGCCATCTTTGATCAGCCTGTGTATTACCAACTTAAAGGACTAGTAACATAAACTTTTTTTTTTTTTTTTTAAAAAAAATTGTTTGTCCTTACCAGAATTTTTTTCTCTTAAAGAAATCTAAGGGTTGGACAGGTTGGGAAAGTCTCCAGGTTTGAAAATGTGCCTTATAGTCTCTGGAAAGCTAAACTTTTCCTACTAGATAAAGGAAAAGGAAAAAGCCAGTCTAAATTTCAAGAACACTAAGCAGAAAGAAAGGTTAAGCATAAGAAAAGGATCAAGGGGTATAGATGCTGAAAATAGAGGAGAGAAGTTCAGCAAAAATATGGGTACAGAATATTGAAAGTAAAAGAGAGACTGTAACAAAAAAAGGAAAGGAACGAGAGAACAAAATGTAAGGACTGACAGAATAAGAAAGAGCAAACAAGTAAAGGAATGGTGACAGAGAAAACCATGAAATAATTAGAACGGTGTAAGATCAGGATAGAGAAAGGCAACAAAAAAGAACAGGTCACTATTTATTAAAGGTACAGTATAGGACCTGCTATCCAGAATGCTTGGGACCTGGGGTTTTCCAGATAAAGGATCTTTCTGTAATTTGGATTTTCATACCTTAAGTCTACTAGAAAATCATGTAAACATTAAATAAACCCAATAGGCTGGTTTTGCTTCCAGTAAGCATTACTATAATTATATTTTAGTTTGGATTAAGTACAAGATACTGTTTTATTATTACAGAGAAACATTTTGATGATTTCTTTATAATGTAGTTTATGGGAGACAATGGTTTCTGGACAATGGATCCCATATATGTATAGGAAACTATTTAAAAAATTACTGAACAAAAAGGGTTTTTTTTACATGTGCGTATGTGACTTTTTTTACTGGCATCTGTTTTCTAATCAATCATTCAAGACATGCTATATTAAAGGATTTAGGAAACATCTTCAAGGCAAGCCTGAAAGGAAGCTTTAATTAACAAAGCACCACAGTGCTTGCTTTATTTCCATAAGACCAATTAGGAGTGCTTGATATGAACTTGGAGAGCACCAATAAATACTCAGAGAGTTAATTTAGATAGCTGGGGAATAAAGCATTGTAATTCCTTCCTCGGGCAATATTACATTTCTGTTGTGCAAATAGAACTATGTTAAAGTTGTACTTATTATTTACTTATTATGCATATTACTCTTGTGTTGTTCCAACTGTCATTAATATGTTTTATTAGGTTTTCATTTACTTTTAAGATTTCATAATTCCTTAATTACTTCTGCTTGTTCTTTATAGTATCATTGGACAACTAATATCTCTTGTACATGCAGATTACAAGGGCCTCATCTGGAGTATGCAGTGCAGTTTTGGACTCACTTAAGAAAGATATGGATGAGCTGGAGAGAGTGCAACTAAACTTTTAACAGGTATGCAGACTTAACGAGATTCTCTCGTCAATTTTATAGTGTCGTTTGTATTTGCAAATTACACTGTTTGCACTGCAAATAATTCACTCTACCATGTGAAATGTCATTCCTAATCCAACAATCTTTTTTTTTTTGAGTTGTAATATTGGTGTGTAGGCAGCACAGGTCATTTTGCCTGGTCATGTGCTTTCAGAAATAGCCAGCCCTTCAGGATGGAACTGCTTTATGGCAGGCTGTTGTTTCTCCTACTCAATGTAACTGAAGGAATTGCAGTGGGACATGGATTTTTACTATTGAGTGCTGCTCTTAGATCTACCAGGGAGCTATTAGGTTACCTTCCTATTGTTCTGCTCATCGTTTGCTGGGGGAGGAAGGGAGGGATGATATCACTCCAACTTGCAGTGCAGCAGTAAAGAGTGACTAAAGTTTATCAGAGCACAAGTCACATGACTAGGGGCACCTGGGAAACTTACAATTTCAAAATTAAATATAATAAAAAAAAATATCTTTGCTCTTTTGAAAAATGTATTTCAGTGCAGAAGTCTGCTGGGGCAGCACTATTAAGGGCCCTTACTGATGAGCGGTTGAAGCTGCGCTCCCCTGCGTTCCGTTTTTCTGCATTCAGCCGCAGGGGAGCACAGGAATAGACGCAATAAGCTTTTTTCAATGGGGCTATACTCACACAGGCGCGTGTAGGCGCTGAACGCAGGTTGAGACGCAACATGCTGCATTTTTCCTGCATTCAGGCGCCTACACGCGCCTCTGTGAGTACCGCCCCATTGAAAAAAGCTTAATGCATCTATTCCTGCACTCCCCTGCGGCTGAACGCCGAAAAACGGAACGCAGGGGAGCACAGCTTCAACCGCTCGTCAGTAAGAGCCCTAACTGATGCATTTTGAAAAAAACATGAGGATATTAGTAGTCTCCTCTAGGGATAAGCAATATTTTGCAGAGTTTCACTGAGAGAAAAACACCCATAGACTTTAATGAATAGTTTAAAAAATGTTGCACGTTTTGAAAAATTGTTGTGTGAAAAAACGACCCTTGACTTCAATGCATTTGGTGAATTTTGGGTCGAAGCAAAGAGGATCAGATTCATCCGTGACTCACTTCAGATGCCCATGTCCTGTTTAAAAGAACTCCTTTCTTCAGCTTTGTGACACTTTTACTTATACTCCTCCTGTGACTTTATATATACACTTGTATGTGTCTATATTGTGGAGGAATCACTCTTATGGTAGTAGCAGCGCCTTTTCTATAGATATGAGACAGGGACACCAGATAAAATGTATACTTAAGTTACATATTATGCTTTATATGCCTTTAAGAGTGGCTTGGATGATTTCTTGGATAAGCATAATATCCAAGGCTATTGTGATACTAAAATCTGTAGTTAGTTTACAAGTATATATAGTTTATGTGAGTGTAAGGAGGGGTCAGTGGGTGTATGTATGGATGCTGGGTTTTATTTAAAGGGGTTGATTGGTTGATCATTGGTATTTTTTCATATAGTCCAAGAAACTGCTGCACACTGTTAAAGGTGAATCAAATCTTTGATTATGTTCTTTATCAGCTCATGCAAGTAGACAGGGCAACGTTTCGGACCTCGCAGGGTCCCACCCCAAATCCCGCCTACTCCACCCAAGCCCCACTCCATCCCACCCAAAGACCACACAGACATCAGTGCTAAAGGGCCCTCCTTACAAGTTAAAAAAAATTGGGGCCCTCAAAATTTTTTTAAAAAAACATTGGTGCCAGGGCCCCCCTTCCTTACAAGTTAAAAAAATATTGGGGCCCAAAAAAAAGAAAGCGGAATGCAGGGGAGCGTAGCAAAAACACCCGTGTGTAACAGCAGAACCTACTCCCAGGACACAGGTTTTAGTCACAAGTGAGGCAGACCTCACACCTGGGCTAATTACTGCCCTCTGCACTGCTTCACTGCACTGGATTAGATGGGTGGGGAATAAACCTTCCATTTATGATTTTCCCAGTAATCAAGCTGCAATGTAATATATGTAAGATATATGTAATATCTCCATGAAAAAGCACTGTAACTAAAAGTTCAATCCCTTCAAATGACTAGATAGATAGATAGATAGATAGATAGATGGATGGATGGATGGATGGATGGATGGATGGATGGATGGATGGATGGATGGATAGATAGAATTTTCCTGTGCAGCCTTCGGTGGGTGCTATGTTCACCCTTGGGCAGGTGGGAAGAGCAGGGCACCCATGCAGGCTACTCATGAATGATGATGTGCAATGTGGTAGGGAAAAACTCCTATGTACCTCTCGCTGTCCAACTCTCTTGAATAGATGTCAGCACTGTATGGCACTTAAATCAATTGTTTATAATTGAGCAACAACAATTAGCTGTGTTTAGCAATGCAAATGGCATGATGGCACAGATCTGTCACTTTCTTGTACTTGATGGTTTTAGTTTTTGTCTCCCTAAACACACCCTGTCTGGGGCTGAACAAATGAAGGGATGTTTCTTGTTTATGGAACTGCTGCCATGGGTTCACACTGCCAAGTTGCCCAAGGCTGAAAGGATGCCTTTTTATCCAAGGACCGCTTGTCTGTGAAGATCGGCTCTCCCACTTGGTTAATACAGGCCAGCAGCTCGCCAAGGCTTGTAACACATGTCCGGGGAAGAGCTGTGCAGTGAGACAGAATATATAGCAGGAATTTCTCCAGTACTCTTCCTGTGTGGATTACTGGGACATTTTTCACTGGCTGCAGCAGTTCATTCTTGAAACAAATATGAAATAGCTTACCAGCTTCAGCATGAGCACACATGCCACACACCCTCATGCCACACACACACAAAGACACACATACCCCCCAAAACATACACAAATAGAAACACCACACACACCAAACTGCTTGCTGTAAATGGTCTTAAAACAATTGCATAAAAGCTTACTGGCTTAAGGTTCCTATCATGTTAACCAATCCATTATCATTTTTATTTTCACCATATATTTCATGCAGATCCCTTGATCCCGTCTCTTTAATATGACTAGTGTAACTCTATTTTGGACTATATTAAGCCATAATGTGCAGCTTAACACAGTAGAGCAAGGGTTACACAGAATGGGTCCTCGCTATGTGGAAGATATGAAGCTGAGCTTAAGTAGAACTGCAACTCACGTAGGCTACTATGCATAAAGGTAAGGACACCTGGGTGGTTCTTGCAGCAAACAAACAGAACTGATTTATTGTCACAGACAATGATCCACATGGTTAAATACTCACAGATCCACAGAGGCAAGGCAGCACAAGATGGTAAAATGCTAGGACAGTTAAAGGAGAACTAAACCCTCCCTCCCCTGCAACAAACTTCCCATCTACAGCCATCAAATGGGCCCCCTCCCAGACTACCTTCAAGCTCCACATCTCTGAACTGATTGGAAAAGAACATGAAGGTTCGGAATATGGAGCCTGCTAGCTCCACTGTGCATTTCTGCTTGTGTGGGTCAACGTTACTATGAGAGGCACTGTTCATTGAAATGGCTCATTTGATGGCTATTTATCTATCTATTTACTCAATTATTATTTTTACACTGAACTGTTCCTTTAAGAGCCTATTTATCAAACTATACAAACAAAAAATAAATCATGAAACACCATATCGTTATTGTGTATCACTTTGTAAAAGGAAGCATATTTTATATTCAGTGCTGCAGTATTTAAGTAATAAGCTTGTGTATTCATTTTAGGCATAACATTTTTCGACATAAAAAGTAGCTGCCACTTGAAAAGTTTACTACTTTTTTTTTACACAGCAAATACTGTTGAAATATACTTACTCCCTTAATTTTCGCCATTAACTTGAATGCTTTTCACCACGAAAATAATGGCATAAAATAACAGCATTAAATGCAGCAATAGGGCAGTGTAATAGAAAATACAACATTTTACAAATCCACCCATTTTACACTGATTTTTTGACAACATTTAAACATGGTTTAGAGCACTTTACACAGCATGATAAATAGAACCCTGAGTGTCTCCATTTACTTTGTCGTAAAAATTTTTATTATATTGGGCCAGACTATTTTTGTGTCGCATGCATACGTTTTTTGAGAATTAGACGAACCCACAACATTCTCTGCCAAAATGTCCCTGCCATATTGAAAATGTCAGGGAAAAATGTTGATAGGTTAATCTGGCTTAAGTTTGTATAGAGACATTTTTAGGCACAGAAAACGTTTTCATAGTGCAATAACCACACTGCATTTGCCAAAAAATTTGGCAGCATTACAACACATCCATAAAACTATAAGATTCCGTCTGTGAATTTGTTGTACTTTTTTTACAATTTGACGACCAATACTTTTCTGAATTTTCCCCCATTGTGATAAATTGACACACTGATCTGCTTTGAGAAATGTGTCAACTGATTAACACTTTCTGTATTGTCCAGCACTCAGGAAAGTGTTTTTAAACCGGAAAAAAAAAGATCAAACTGCTACGAACCTTCTGGATTACACAATACATATGCCCCAAAGATTTATATTCTTGTAAATGGCAGTTTTTGTTTTTCTAATTTCAATTTGGTGTAACTCCAAAGAGTAAATAATCATGTAGTTTGTGCTGAAATAACTTCACCTAATAGAGTCTCTCTTAGGGCTCTTAAACACGGGCGGTTTTTCCTGCGCTCCCATGTGTTGCACTTTCTTCCGTTCAGCCGCAGGGGAGCACAGGAGTACACGCACTCAGTTATTGTGAAGGGGGCTGTACTAACACATACGCATGTAAGTGGTAAACACGAAAGCCGTAAGCGGCAAATGCAGGTGGGACGCAGCATGTTGCATTTCACCTGCACTCAGCGCATACATGCGTCTGTGTGAGTACAGCCTCCTTCACAATAATTGAGTGCATCTACTCCTGCGCTCACCTGCGGCTGAATGGAAGAAAGCGCAATGCAGGGGAGCGCAGGAAAAAACGCCCGTGTGTAAGAGCCCTTAACCTTGTACTTACAGAACCTTCACCTGCTTTAAAATCTTGATACAGACATGAACTGTTTCAAGTAGAGCCAAGAGATCTTAATTAAGCACAATGTATCAGTTACACTGATTAGTTCACTCAAGGCTCCCCTCAGGACTGTGGGTTTTTCTCTTGACACAATCCTCCATCCAAGCCTTCCTACTTCTAGTACTTGTCTTTTTCTTTTCTTTTTTTGTTATCTGGCAAATGCTCATTCGAAGCAACTGTATGGACTTGTTTCTGGGAAAATCCCAGACCTATTTACACAGTTAAAGACTGCACCATTCTCTGCCACAGGGGGGATGAAAAAGACATGCGGCAAACTGCTCATCCATGTATATCATGGCATGTGTTGTTATAAAATGAACAAATGCTTTCAGATTCTTCACAGAGTCTTGTTAGCATTGTTGCCCTTGAGTCATATAATATTGGTGTCGCTGCACCGGCAACTACTGTAATCGCAGGCAAGGTCACCATAGGACAAGACATGCCTAATTTAATTTAATTTGTACGGCTGCCATCCACTCCCAGAGATTTCCCCTTGTACTCTGCACTTCATGCTCATCAAAGGCAACGACAGCTGCTTAGTGCAAAAAATCAGTGTACAAGATGACTCAAATAGGCAATGGCTCTCTACAGGCATAAACATAATGACATTTGTAGGTTAAGAAATAATGCTAGAAAGCAAATTAAGTTCAAGTTTGCATATGTGCATCTTTGCAGAAAAAACAAATTACATTTGTGTCACCAATAAGACCATAGCAAGTCCTAACTGCTGTTTTAGTTTTGAGAATGTAATACTTTAGTCGCTTCTAGTAGCTAGGCAAACATTATGTTTATATGTATAGAAAATGACAAAAGACTAAATACCGAACATGGGGCTTCGCAGAATGCCACTGGGCAGGCAAACAATATGGCAGCTACCATTCATGTATACAAATGCAAATGACTACACAACAAATGTCCTGCACTATGTGTAATTATCTCCTCGTGTTGGAGAAAACAAATGGCTGATAAACATCACTTGAAACAAAGTATGCTTTCTCTATAAACAGAAGGATGCAAAGTGCTTTTTATGACTTGCCATTCTTTCGTTAAGTGAAAAACCATATTAATTGATTAAACAGGACCATACAAAGCAAGCCCGGAATCTACTCAATATAAAAAGTTTTAGCTGGAAGGTATAGTAATACTATATCCCCGCTTGTTGGGGTTTTAAAATGCAATAAATACTATTGTTAAAAATGAAACCATAACCTAATATTACCAATGTTGAACTGGCCCACCCAATACCAAGAAAACTCCCGGTGGGCCCAGGTGTCAGTGAACAATCATGCTGCTAAACATTTGACATATTTCATGGCCATTCATTATTTCTAAGAGAACAAAGAGGCTAAATAGATTTTTATTTTCTTTATTATTTGGTTCACAACAGGCAACAAGCTAGAGAACCATTGCGGAGGGTTAAGGCTGACATCCCAAGCGATGTTTCCTGAACAACCAGAAAATCCATCCTATTATATGTAACAAAAGTCAACCAAGTGAATGTGTTCCCACTGCATTTTATTATGTCTTTCTAAATGTAGCTGTTAGTAGTAAATTAGTCAACTTTACGCCATTCATGTCTTCATAATAACACACAATATAACATTACCCAAATATGCAGCATGTAATCAACAATCAATAAATGCCATTATCCGCATACCTCCTATAGAGACAGGAGTGAAGCAGTCTCTGTTTGGTGATGGTTGCTAAAAGACAGTAATACTGGTATGCTACTGAGAGCAATTAGTGGCCTTTCCACCCTTGCTTTGGTGTGTCTTTTTTTATCAACTGTGACTAATGTGGTTCTCATACATGCTCTGGTCTAAAAACACACACCCTATATATATGGCTGCTTAAGGCTAGACCCAAAATGTCACCAAACACATTCCTATATTTACTGCCACTTAGTGTCCAAAAGACCACTTTTTTAATTAGTGGAATATAAGACTCCACTGTTTGTATTTAATGAAAAACAAGTAAGTGCCTGAATATGATTCAGTAACAATATATTTCCGCTAGGCTCTAAATATTTATAATACGCCCATTTTTATAAAATCAAAATTACATTTATAGAAAACGCATTTTTGTGTTTTGCAAACTATTTTATCAGCATACAGCTACAATGTGAATTTCCTCAAAGACATCACCTCTGGTGGACAAGATTTAATTGTGTCAGTAATGAGACTGTGGTGGACTTATTATGTACATGATATTGCATCCTGCCCCACTTGGTAACCAATCAGCAAATGTGTAATTGTTTACTATTAATTAAATAATATATCCCACTCCAAAAAGAGATAAATGAACTACCTGCAACTCAGTTTTCCAAAAAGTTTAGCTTTTTAACTATTGTCACATCCATCCTACATTTTTTGAAATGGCTGTTTCATGGACAGGATAGGAATGACAATGGAATATAGGAGTTATTTTTCTGTCCATAGATAAACTCAATTCAGTTGGCAGATAAGATACAAAATCCACCACTGCCGCATCATTCTATGGGAAATGCTTTATAGTGTTGATACATGTATTTTTAAACCAGACCTTATTGCTCTTAAATTAGGGGCAATGGGAATTTTGTGCCTGAGGATTTAATTGCTTGTGAGTGGGTGACAAAACACCTAAAATTCGTATTCACTTACAGTTCAGGTGATTATTGACCAGAAAAATGGAAAGCAGCAGGTCCAAGTAATGGCAATTAAAATAATAAATCCAAGGAGAACTCCACGTGGAGAGCTAATAAATGCTCTTGCTGCATAACCTCTATAATCATATCATTGACCTTAAAGTAATGTTTGCTGATGGTGGATCTTTTTAATCTTATATTATGAATTTGGTATGAAAATAAAGTAAACCTTTAATCTTTCTTTGCCATCATCAGATTGAAGAACTTCACGGTGCACCGACAGGCGGATATAAAATCCCATAGTTCGGTAGTACTTCTACAAGAGGATTGATACTTATAAGCTTCTGATTCACGGGTGTATGTCCCTTGATGTAGGGTATTTTCTACAGTGACTTGATTACAAGTTTCTGTTAGGAAGGCACATAGTTCAGCGTAAAAATTTGGATGTGTAATTTGTGTACTTCTGTTGCGTAATTATGAGAATTGCCTTTGGCTTATATATCAAGTCAAAGAATTGGTCATCGGGCTGATACTTCTTAGTGCAAACTCTGGGAAAAAGAGAATTACCTGAGGTATGTCATGTTTAATGACCTGGGATTCCAAATGACTTTTACAGATGGCATCATTAAGGACCACATGGTCTTGTTTTGTTCCTGTAAATAGGTCCTCCTCAAAGGAAATATCAGTCTCAACCTGCCTCATATAAGTAAGGTTTTGTGTCCTTAAATTAAAAAGGAGGGGTGAGAACAACCTGGAGCAAACTATTAACTCTTGCAATATAATTTGTAAATACATGGAGGTATTCACTGGTGGAATTTCCAGAGCCCATTCTCTCAGGCTCACTGAATAGAACTCCTCTGATAACCCATGTGAATAGACATTCTACTTACCAACAGTGGAATAACTATAGAGGAAGCAGACAGGTCACAGAGGGGCCTTGGGAACAGGGGGGACACGGACCATGGGGTCTTATTCTTCTTTCCAGCCATGCTATGGCACAAGTGGCTGGGAGGTGGTTGTGAGCAGGTGGTGGGAGGGTCGGGTAAAGATTTTTTTGCGGCATTAAGTTAATATCCCGCTGCCTATCAACAAACTTGTTTGGCCTATGGAGGGTGTTCATCATTCACTTCTCCGTCAAGCTAACAATTAGGGTACACACCTGGCCAGTATTCTACCAGCCTAGCTGGCAAAACACCCACCAAGGCAGGGATCAGTATTACAAATTTATAGGCAATGCAGTTGTCGGTAAGTTGTAATGCCCATAAGTTTAGCCCCTGAGCCGCCCAATATTACCTCTTTTCTTGCCCGATTTCTTCCAAAGCCTGCCA
This sequence comes from Xenopus petersii, assembly GCA_038501925.1. NCBI lineage: Eukaryota > Metazoa > Chordata > Amphibia > Anura > Pipidae > Xenopus > Xenopus petersii. Next base: position 57,927,798 of record CM076673.1, on the reverse strand, counting down.
AACTTTCATCTACATAACATATTAACATAGTAAGTTAGGTTGAAAAAAGACACACATCCATCAGGTTCAATCTTTTAACTCTATTTTAACCTGCCTATCTGCTAGTTGATTCAGAGGGCAAATAAACCCATCTGAAGCCTCTCCAATTCGCCTCAGAGGGGAAAAAATTCCTTCCTGATGTCAACCGGACCAGTCCCTGGATAAATTGTTCTAAAACTTCCATAACCCTGTATTCCCTCACTTGCTGAAAAGCCATCCAACCCCTTCTTAAAGCTATCTAATGTATCAGCCAGTACGACTGATTCAGGGAGAGAATTCCACATCTTCACAGCTCTCACTGTAAAAAAAACCCATGTGTCATAGTCCCACCCCCTTTAATGCTACGTAATCTTTCCATCTGCCGTCTATGTTTCATAGCCCCGCCCCTTTGCATCATGATTCTGCTCTATTATTTTTTATCTGCCCACCGCCACCAGCTGGTAAGATTCCTTTAGGCAACCCTACTTACAATCAAAGTGGCAACATACTCACTCTATTTATTTTGATCAGGAGCCAACTATGTTGCCCACATGTTTGTGAAATGTGAGAGCCCACACACAGGCACAGGGAGAACATACTGTACAATTTCCAGACAGCTAGTCTTAGTGGGAATCAAACATTGGAGATAAATATGTGGAGAGATTCCTGGAGATGTTGCTTATGGCAACCAATCAGCAATTAGATTTAAACAGCCATCTATAAGTTAGAAAACAAAAGCAAAGATCTGATTGGTTGCTATGGGCAACATCTCCAGAAATCTTTCCAGATATTTATCAACAGTATGATATAGAGAATGATATTCTGAGAAAATCTGCAATTGGTTTTCATTTTGTAGCATTTGTGGCATTTGTGTTATTTAGCTTTTTATTCAGCAGCATTCTAGATTCTGGAAATTTCGTCAGCTGATTGCTAGGGTACAAATTCCCTAGCAACCAGGCATTATAAATGAAAGGCTGGAATATGAAAAGGAGAGGGCCTGAACAGAAAGATACTAAAGAGTAATAAAAAGTAGCAATAATAATAACATTGTAGCATTAGGGTGCTGACAGATGAGGAGGCTAGTTGTCCTGACATTCTACTCTGGGGTGGACAAATAATCTCATCTAAATGCTTCCTCAGTGGCAAACATGAGATATGTAGCTGGGGAAACTTGCGTGGCATGAAGGAGAAAACTGAACTACTTCGGAAAGTTGTTCTGAAAGTAGGAATGACTTCCTTTTGGAAATTTTCCCGGCAAATTGGTATGTTATGTATTTTTCTGAGTTTATGGGGTTTGATTGGCAAGCGGATTGGGGCTCATTTATAACACTGGGCAAATTTTCCTATGGGCAGTAGCCCATAGCAGGCAATGATTGGCGTTTTTTAACCAGCTGCTATTCAAACAATGATTGTAGGCATCTGATTGGTTGCCACAGTTTATTGTCCAGGAGCAAATTTGCCCGGTGTTAATAAATTTGTTGCCTGAAAAGGAGATTTTGCACAGAACAGGCCTAATTTGCAAAGTCAAAATAGGCACATTTTGACATTTGTTTTTTGCACTATGCATGTTGTGTTTTGCTGTCTGCAAATGGCCGCAGGTCTAAGCAGAGCACAGCACGCAAGGGGATGCAAGTGCTCCCAGTATAAGCATTAAAGGGCACCCTCATTATGCTGAAGCAGCAGCAGTGGATTTACAGTAATCGCAAACCAGGGCCCATGGTTTCCTCATTACGCTGAAGCAGCAGCGGTGGATTTACAGTAATCGCAAACCAGGGCCCATGGTTTCCAGGGGGTCCAAATTAACCTAGCAACCAGGCGTTGATTTAAATGAAAGGCTGGAATATGAAAAGGAGAGGGCCTGAACAGAAAGATACTAAAGAGTAATAAAAAGTAGCAATAATAATAACATTGTAGCATTAGGGTGCTGACAGATGAGGAGGCTAGTTGTCCTGACATTCTCCTCTGGGGTGGACAAATAATCTAAATGCTTCCTCAGTGGCAAACATGAGATACGTAGCTGGGGAAACTATTCTCAAGCCCCACCCTGGTTTGCCCCAGCAGCAGGGCAGAGCTGGGGCAAACCAGGGTGGGGCTTGAGCATATTTAGAGAGGAGGAGGCCTTCATAGAAGTTGATCCGCTCCTGCGACTGAGGAATTCACATTAGAATAAATTAATGCAGATATGCATAGATGTAGAGGACCTGTATAGCAAAATAAATAATAAAAATAACAATAAAAACATCAGTATATTTTCTGGTTGTTAGAAACACTGAAAAACAGGGCAGACATATAACCTGGACTGGGCAGACATATAACCTGGACTGCCTGTGCAGATGCAGCCCATGCAAATTATTTTTTTTTAATGCTTTACTTAAAATATAATTTATTTCAGGCCTGCATCACAGTTTGTGATGTGGGTACCTTTCACTATTCTTGCACAATGTGCACTGTTTCAAACATTTCAACGTACAGATTTAAGAAGGGAACACAGAAAGGCAAATTAATAAAAAACTAGAAAATAAAACTTGAAGACTGCAAAAAGTTCAGAAGACTGCAAAACTCCAAAATATTTAAGAATATCCCTAAACAAGGTTTTAATGCCCCCTTTACTGCTCATATTGGATACTGGCTGCTGTCCTAATATAAAATTTGCTAAGGAGAATATCAATGTACTGTATCTGGCTGAAAAAAACATTCCTCACCACATCAAACATTTTCAGATGCAATAATAGCTGAACAATAAAGTGTTGCCAGCATCTGACATAAATAGATATTTCAACAAACAGATAAAAAGAGAGTCTGAAAAAAAATCTGAAGATTTTTTTTCCTGTGGCTAGATTTTTTTACCCACTTGTGAACCAAGACTTTAATGAGATCCAGGGGGACAGACTTATGTCAATCACGGCACACTTTTCAAATAGTCGTCTCTGCTCCCATCACGGAACCACAGGGCATAAAATAATTAGAAAGCCCTGGGTAACTGCTCTGTTTTATAAGAATAAAATCTGTGTGTGGATAATTTACAGAATCATGTCACTTTTCATTACATTTCTTCTGCAGGCTGAGTAACAGCCTCTCAACTCTAGCAAGGAGACTATACTACAGGTACAAAGTGAGCCTTGTTAAATGTCTAGGAAGAGGTAACCCATGTGTTTTGCTTTATACATTCACACTGATATAATGGTCAGTATTTTTTACAATTGAAAACCAGCCTGTTTGTGCTATTTCAAGAAGGAGACCTTATTGCATGAAGCCATTGTTTGAAAATTGTCTTTGTCTGTCTTAGAAATTGTGATAATTGGAAATTCATTTATAATTATATGTATAATTTGGAGAGAAAACCTTATTATGAGCAAATTATTTGGCCATCATACATGCAGAAAATGTTTGGCGTGCACAAAACACAAAGGGGCAAATTCCCTTGACGAAAAATCGCCAGCTACAGCTTCTGAGCCGTAACACTTTATGCAACACTTCACCAGGCATAAATTCACTAGGACAACGCCAATTCACTAAAGTGCAAAGTTGCATCCAGGGTGCCGAACGCTGGCGAATTTTCGCTAGCGTTACTTCGGCAATAAAAGCCAAGATGTGCTAGTGTTGCCTAATTTGCATACGGCAGAAATGATAAAGTTACATGGACGTATATGTTGCAGCAAATACATTACATTACACAAGGTCCAAGGAACCTTAATAAATAAAACAGAATGGTTATAATGCCCTACTCATGAGCCCAGTGTATAGTTTATGTTCCATATTAGAAAATAGAGGGGGGAACCTGGTTACCCAAACATTTTTTACAGACCTTTGCAGGCTATCACTTAGAAAAATGTCCTATGCACTCCATTGCACTTCGCCTGGTCTGAGCTGGCGAAGCCAAGTCTGACGAATGAGATAACGCTCAGTAAAATCTGCATCATACTGAATTTGCGGAGTTACGTCCATTCGCCACAATGATAATTCGCAAGCAACGCTAACGTCTATCTCCTTCACTAGCGAAGTGACGACTGTGCCCGTTAGGAAATTGGCGAAATTTCTAAATGACGTCACGCTGGCGAATTTTCACCAGCATTAGTCACTTCGCCCTTTGGGGAATCTGCCCCATAGAAACTAATAGATGAATGTGCTGACAGGATGTGAAGCAATGCATCTGAATAGTGTTTTCCAAACATGGTAGCAATAAAAGGTCTTTACAGGCTATTAATAATTTCAAACATGAAAGCCAGCCAACGGTATCAATTGGAAGAGGGTCCACAAGGCAACGGAGGTCTCGCTTTTCATCTTTCACAGTTGATCATTTTGATAATCTTCAAAAGGGAATGCGACAGCCTTTTTTTCTGCCTAGACTAAAGCAAATTGATGGATTGTTTTTAGACATTTTCAACTAAAGTCATATTAGATCCATTGTTGAATCAATTTGATAATGTGGAGGAGCAGGGTTCTTTAAAAAGAGCAGCGATGGAGAGGCATAATAAGCAGCATTTAATAAGCTGAAACATTTCTCAGAGATGCTTTTAGACTAATTATTATGACTTAAATGGGTTTGAGATAACTTTTAGTATGATGTAGATTATGATATTCTGAGACAATATGCAATTTTTTATTTTTATTATTGAAGGTTTTTGAGTTATTTCGCTTTTTATTCAGCAGCTCTTCAATTTGCATCTTGAGCAATCTGGTAACTACGGTCCAAATTACCCTAGCAACCATGCATTGGTTTGAACAAGAGACTGGATTATGAATAGAAGAGGCCTGAATAGAAGGATTAGTAATAAAAAGTAACAATACATTTGTAGCCTTACAGAGCATTTGTTTTTTAGAGGGAGTCAGCGATGCCCATTTGAAAGCTGCAGAGTCAGAAGAAAAAGGCAAATAACTATAAAAAATAAACAATGAAAACCAATTGAGAAGTTGCTTAGAATTGGCCATTCTATAACATAATACAAGTTACCTTAAAGGTGAACCACCCCTTTATAGGGAATGGAAACAGTCAAAGGGTAATCTGAACAGAAATATGGTAGATGTAGACATATCAACTAACACAGGACTACTATATACGGGTTGCCATTAGGAGCCATTTTCACTTACACAAAAATAGATTTTTGTTCTGCTTTTTAATAAAGCAGCCAAAATTGTCCCTTGTCCCTGATTTTACTGTCAGGTGTCGGATAAGCGGGACTGATATGATTATCATCTATATTGTCATCTATAGATTATCTTAAATGTATTTCTCTCGTTTTGTATAGGGGGCCATGGAAGATGCAAATTTTCTGGCATTAGTGCAGATTCTGCTGTTGTCTGGTACTTAATCTATAGATTTATTGTAGCCATGCATGTAATAGGATAATGCCCATAAATAGCAGGATAAACCAATCCCAGACAGACCAGATGTGAAAAACATATGAATATATATTATTCTTTATTACCCAGAAGCTATTAATAATTAAGTGGATAATATCTAATAAATAATGCAAACGACCCCCCTACTTTTGAAACATTTATTAACTTCTAGAAAATGAAAATGCTACCGAGAGTGTTGTGTTTTGCTTGTTTTCCTTAAACTTATGTTGTAATTGGCAATAATCCACATTTAACTGATAGAATTTACACATTTACAATAAACACCACTAACCATAACAGAAAAATATTTTCAAAAGTAAAAAAAAGTAAAATGAAAAATGGCTTTGCTTGAAAGTGGTGAAATCTGGCAGATTTAGGTGATTTAGAAGAGGAAATAATGGCTTGTTCTATAAAGCTGAATCCTGCAGGTGTTGAAAGCTTCGGTTATTGAGGATAAGTGATTTGTGTAAGACTAGAAGCAAATGATTCATTCTAGTAAAAAATGAATTTTGCTGGAATCTGAATTTCAAAACTGTAAAAGTTTTCCTCAAATCAAATCAGTTTAGTTTTTTCCCTTTTGTTTTTTTTCACTTAAAAGTTTTTTTATTTTATTTCCAGTTCACATAATAAAGAAAAACAGACTTTCACAATTGTACAATATCTCCGTCACAAATGTTGAAACATTATGTCAAAATGTAGCGCGACTCAAATGTGGCATACAATAGTAAAATTGCATCATTGTAGATATTTATAGAGTGCACCGAATTGTAGTATATCTCAATATTAATTACTGAACCGGATAAAATTAAAAAGAAAAAAATAAAAAGAAAAGAAGAAAAGCAAGAAAAGAAAGAGAAGAGAGAGATCCCCCGCTCCATACAGTAATTAGGTAAAGCATAGCCCAACATGTTACCCACTATAGCTTCACGATATTATTGGAAAGCAAGCTGTTGTGTAATTATATACATTTTCCAGGGCGTCCAAATTTCTGTAAAATTATCCAGATTATCCTGTATACGAGCAGTAAGCTCTTCCATTGTGCAAATTGTATTGATTTGTGCAACATTTGTTGCCACGGTATGTCCGGAGTTAACCAGTTGATTGCTAGGGTCCACTTAGCAGCCGAGAGAATATGTTTAGTTAAATGTCTATCTGACATATTAAGCAACACAATCGGGAGATTATGCAACAATTCCAAGGGATTGAACGGAAATGTCACTGAACAAAGTTCCTGTATTAAGGCATGTACTGCATGCCAATGATGTTGCGCCTTGGGACAAGTCCACCATATATGAATTAAGGAGCCAATATCATCGCAACCACGAAAACAAAGAGGGGAATGCAGCTGTGAAATTCGATGTTTTCTTTGAGGCGTCATATACCATCTGGTCAGAAGCTTATATGAAAGTTCTTTAAGCGCTACATTCTCAGACACTGTCTTAGTAGCCATCCAAATTTTATTCCATCCATTGCTAGGAAGCTGTATCGGTATATCTCGTTCCCAGGCAGCGCAATAAGCTGGGTTAGCCTTGAAAGCAATTGAGAGCATCTGGGTATAAAGAATGGAAATCATACCTCTAGTAAGTGGAGAAATTTTGCATAATGCTTCAAAAATGGTGGTGTCCTGAGATGTCACATTGAGCAAAAGGCCCTGCACAAAATGTCGGACTTGAGCATAAACATAAACTTCAGAATCTGGAAAATCATATGTAAACTGCAACAATTGAAAAGACTTCATGTGATAAGGACCCAAAAGAGAATGTATCGTGCATAGGCCATTTCGTGTCCATTTTTCAAAAAGCTGAGCTTGCATCCCTGGTGCAAAAGAAGGATTACCCACAATAGTTTGTTGTAAAGAGACAGGTTTACATAATAAATAACGGTATTTACATGCATCCCAAATCCGCAGAGAGTGAAGTACAACCAAATTATGAATCCCAAACTTATTTCTGTCCCTACGATCATCCCATAAAAGATTGTTAGTCGTTAAGGGATAACAATCCTGAGCCTCCATCTCAACCCATATCATAGTAGTCGATGGAAGTTGCCATTTGACTAACTGGCCGATCTGTGTATTTTCCCTTTTGATTTAATTCTCACTTTGAAATTCAAATAATTCTTTTCTAGCCATTGACTGAAACAACAGAAATAGGCAATATAAATGAAATCCTGAAGAGCAGTTCAAGTCTAGGGGAAACCTATACATGAGAATGTTAGAATGAAAGATGGGTGTTCACCTTTGAGTTAACTTTTAGAATTATGTAGAGAGTGATATTTATTATTTGTGGTTTTTAATTTATTTAGCTTTTTATTCAGCAGCTCTCCACTCTGCAATTTCTGATTGCTAGGGTCAACATTTCCCTAGCAACCATGCACTGATTTGGATAAGAGACTGACATATGAATAGGAGAGGGTGAATATAAAAATGAGTAATAAAAAGCAGCAATAATAATATTTTTTTTTAGCCTTACAGAGCATTAGCTTTTTTAGAAGGGCTCAGTGACCCCCATCTTGAAATCTCAAAAGATGAAGGCACATAATTCAAAAGCTATAAAATAATGAAGACCAATTAAAGATTTTGTTAGAATTGGACACTCTTAAACATACTAAACGTTAACTTAAAGATGAACCACCCCTTTAATAACCATTGAATTGTGGTTCACGTAGGTCAGTGCTGAGATATAAAAAAAAAAAAACACTGGTTTATGCCTTTAATGACAGTGGTCAACTCAGTTCATAACGAATCCTATAGTTCCCGCCTACCATTTAGTGCTAATGTCTAGTCACTGGACATCGCTTGTGGCTGATATAGATTTGGTGGATGGACATTAAGCAACAGAAGTCCTCCACTTTTGCAGGAAAAAATTGTTGATGGTAGATATCATAACAGTCATTCTGTTTTAATTCAAGTGATATCCAAGATATGCATTTACCTTCTTATTTGACCCTATTTGGACTTCAAGCTGGTCTCCCCCCTCCCAAATGCTTTGGTACCCATGAAGGAGCAGAATTACAGTTTGGGATATCACCCCTGTATTACTGAAAGTAGAATTTTAATAGCATTTTTAAAATCGATGGTTATCCTGCACCTTGACTGATAGGGTTCATCAATAAATATAGCCACACAATCCTACTTCCCATAGGGGAATATACACAAAGCAGATAGGCAGATATGGTAAAACTGATGTTCAGTGTAGTGAATTTCATGTTGAGATGAGATGAGATACCTGAATGTGGTGTGGGTCCCAATACAACTGCAGCCCTTCCTGTACTGTAAGACATACACTGTTATTACACACCATAAAGGCTAAATGAGGGTGTGGCAGACAACAGGCATCTATTAGTGTGGAGCCCAACCATGCAGCTTTATGGTTCAGTATTGAAAACATGTCTTAGCAAGAGGAGAATGATCTGTCTGTGTTTTCCTAGCAGAGACAGGGAAGGCAAAGATTGTCTGTGTGGGAGACTTATGAGATGATGGATATAAGGTTTTTGTTCAAGCGTATGGTTGCTCTGACCTGTTAGTTAAATTAGTGCATAGTACTATAAACTGCAGTGCTATTGGTCTATAATCTGCTGTGGAAAGCACACTAATAATAATATTAACTGAGCTCTAGAGAATTTCTCCACTTTCTTTCGTGCAGAGATATATTTATGTCCACTGCCACCCTAAGTACCGGACCTAAATGTGCCCCCAAATTATGGAAGTGACGCCAGCTGCACGTGAGGTCAATTCTGGTGCACGTCATTTCATATTATCTACATAGCAGACCCTTTACCTTTCACCCACAGACACCCGATTTATGCGAAAAGTCTCCCATGGGTGACTTGGGTGGGATTTTTTTTTCTTCTCAAACAAATTGAATCAATTGTATAGGCATCCGAGGACAACCCCCCAAAAGCTGACGGCCCTGGCAGATCCTTGGGTGCCTATCAATAAATGCAGCCCTGCTTTCAGGCTTTGTCTGCATATAATTACAGAATGACTATACTGCTCACTTGTACATACAGTTGTACAAAATTATATTCCTGTTTGAAATGACCCATGTGAGATGTTATATTATTCACATCAGCCTTAGTAGAGCTTACATTCTAAGGTCCCCATCACACAATGATCAGGTTTATTAGGGACCAGTTAAACTGTTTTGGGAGAGGAAACCCACATAAATGGGGGAACATTCATGCTCCTTGCAGAGTGTCCTGGCTGGATCCCAGTAGTGCAAAGGAGCGAGAATAACCACTACACCACAATACCCACAATAAATTAATTTATTTCAGCAATACTCTTTATAGCATATGCCATTTCCAGTAATGTGAACTGGCAATTATTGCAATTTTTGGGAAAATACACGTTCACTGGTATCAGTAATACACAAATCAATCAATAAACTCCTCACTCCAAGCATCCAATCATTGCACATTATAGAACTGGTTATAAAAATAATATCATTAGCTTAGTTTATAAGTCTTTCCGTTCATTGGAAAATTGAAGCTCCAGTTCCTCTGGTTCTAAAAGAGTTAAAATTGGTTATATTGTCACAGTATATGCAATGGCAAATAAGAGCATGGCATTTTATGCTTTATCTGGCTATTATTCCTCATAGCGATGAATTCTTCAGAGGGTTGTACCATGGCTGGCAATTATTAGTAACTGAGCTAATGTTAAAAAAGCTTTACAGCAAAAAAACTTCACACACTGTGCAGTTAGCCAAACACAATCCAGGGCCTAAAAAAGCACAGCACAGTGTTATAATTGTAAAGTTTCTCTTTAAGGCTAGTAGACTGGGGCATTATGAAGAATTAACACTTAGAAATGACTGGCCACATCAAAAAAGCAATCAGGTCCTGGAATCTTTATATATGATACACCTCTCAAATGATCTCATGTTAAATAGGCCGATGGGTTTCCTCTTTTAAAATAAATGTTTATTGCCCTGTACTGTACAGTGTGACCCTGTTTCTTGGCTTTGTAAAGCTACAGAATATGTGGATGGTGGTTTCGATTCAAGAAATCTCATTCACCACCTATGTGTTTATCTTTTTGTCTAAAATAGGATGTGAGGGGTAGAAACAATGACATTTTAGCCATGTTTTTCCTGTCCATATACAGGATGAGGTTTCAATAATTCACTGTTTTGCTCACTTTTGCTGTGGCCAAATGTTTTGTATATATCTGTACTGGTAGGTGGGGACATATAATATTCATAATAATACAGTTCAGTTATTACATTTTTGCTAATGAAGGTGAATTGTCCTTTAATCTGCAAGTCACAGTTTCCCCAAGAGACCTGCTTATCTTAAATTGTTACAAAAATTTCTTAGATTATCTTAAATTGTTACAAAAGTATCTAAGTGCACCTGGCACGTATTCTGGGCTTTCTACCAGAAGCTAATTAAGTTTTAGAAACATTGTATATTTTTCTGGCTGTTCAGTGCAGGAGATCAAAGATAAAGTCGGGTCATTTCAGTAACAATCCAGGACTGCGGGTTGAGTTGTCAAAATCAGGACTGTCCTGTGAAAAACGGGACAGTTGGGAGGTATGCATAGAGGTAGGTAGATTATCATCCATAAAATAAATACACAATGATGCTTTTTAAAAATTTGTCCTAAATCATTAGACATTGATGTGGGAAACTGGTTACATACCAATAGCACATGATATGATAGACCCTTTAAATAACTACTTCATCATCCAAATGTTACCTCCTCTGATGAAGTGCCCAATAGCGCGAAACACGTCGGGAGGGAGTGGCCAGCATGAGGTAGGCAAGGGGAGACACTGCATTGTGGTGTGTTGTGCTAAAAGCTTTGTTTGGATGTATTAATATGAATTTATACTGTGGATGAAATGCAGAAATAAATGTTTTAAATAAGAGACTGTGCAGGTTTTTAATTTATATGTAACATGTGGCAGTGGACCTATGCACAGTTTCTGCTGCTAAGATAGCATATACCCCAAAACTAATTTCATCCAAATGCATCAAATAAAATGATAGTTTAAAAATTATTTTTGAATGACACCTCTCAACAAAACATTCCCTAAGACCTATGTTAGAAGCTGTTGGCTGCCATTCCCTCTACACGAGATGCTATTTATATGGGTATCCCACAGGTGGTACACGAGTGGATCCCAAACAGGCAGCCTAAAATTAGGAATTGCCTTAGCAATCATTATACAGTACATAAGGTGCTGATTAAGTCTTTTTAGAGCTTTATGGTGTTAGTGTTGCACACACTTTACTTGCAACTTTACTGCATTAACTGCAGTATTGCTGCACTTATACCCAGAGAACAATAGTGGGAGGTGAGTGTGTAACATGTTTACATTGCTTGGTTCTCATAACTATCATGTAGGAATTAATACTGTATATGAATACACCTATGTTTTCTCAGACTCAGATTGACTCAGATTGTTGATACCACTGATATGTGTGGAGAGCAATGAGGTAAAGAAAACAGACAGATAGTACAATATAATACTATAAAACTATAATTTCTTCTACCTTCTTTTTAATGTAGTAAAGACATAAATAATAATAATTTGCTTAGATTAGTAATGGGTAATTAAATTTGCCAGACGAAAAATCTGACGTGTAGAAAAAAATTTGGGGCGCATCAAAATTATTTGGACGTCCATTGACTTTAATTCATTTGGACCAAAGTCGTGTGTATAAAAATTGTTTCTCGTCTCAAAATTGTTTTGACGTCCAATGACTTCCATTCGTTTTTTCACCATTTCGCTGTAAATTCACAAATTTTTCGGCCAAGTGAAACGGCACAGATTCACCCATCACTAGCTTAGATGTCTGCAAAGAATAAGTTGATAATGCATAGCAGACAGAAGAATGGTCATCAGTTTCATTTAATGGCTTTATAAAAGCAAACCTACTCAATGCTGATTGCCTGCATTCCAGTCTAGATTTAAAAATGCTAAAATGCCCATTGCACAAATGTATTGCTAATTTCAATGTAAAAATCCATATAGAATATTTGCATCATTTAAAAAAGAGTGTGACTATACCAAGAGGTGTATCTTTATCTTACTTCACCTTTTACTATTGCTTGTATTGTATGTAGGGGATATTAAAAAAACTCAAGGAGGTCCTACCATAGTAGTTTAAATGGAGAGTTATTCTTAACCATGCACTTTTCTCCCACTCTATAGGAAAGATTCCACTCCCTTTGTGGGTAGGGGTATAAGGAAGAGATCTGGTGATTGATACAATAAGCCCACAACACCAACAGCCATATATTTTTAGGTGTCCAGAGAGAATATTTGGAAACCTGAACTGCTTGGGCAACCCCAGGGTTACAATTTGAGTGGAGATGCCAATAATATTGTGTCAGTTTTAGGACTCTGTGTATACATATAACATTTTAATGTGATGTTTAAAATTATGACCCTTGAATGAGAACTAAGAATAAAAAAATGAACATGGCAAATTCATATTTCTAATGTTTGTACTGTAATTTCTACTGTTATTGTTTTGAAATACGCACAGGCATACCTGCACAGTTGTCAGTGTCTGCAGTATAATCATACTGATACTGATAAAAACTGTCATTATACTTTATGTATATAGGATGCCATGTTCAATTGCACTTTATAAAAGTGTCTTATAATTCATACCAATCCCTATCTAAATGGTGTGTGCAGTCTCCAGAGCATCCACATAACACAAATGGACAAGTGACAGTTTATAGGGAGATAATGAATTGACAAAAACCAAGACCATTGACAGAATTGATGGTTTTGGTTCAAACAACTCCATATACCCGCTGGTAGAGACCTCGGTGCTCCATGGTCCCTGAGCTCCTTCTTTTTATTGTGTTTTATGGCATTGGACACTTTGCCAGAGGATGTCTCTGGCCACTCTGAGCCTGGAGACCCTCTCTCATAATATTCATATAATATTGATTGATAGATAATAGATGGACACCACTCCTGATATCTTAAAGAGCTGAAAATTCAGCACAATTGTGCTACCGCACTGCAATGCCGCCCCACCCTCAGTAAGGCACTCAGCAAAGGCTATGGACACACAGGCTGTTTTCAGCCTGCCTAATTGGGCTTATCTCAGCCTGTGTGTGACTGCACATAGGCTGATCGGATTCAAAACAATGGAGCAGGGGCACTGAGCAGATTTGCTTCTCTCATCCTGCATAATTAATCTGGCTGAAAACAGCCGCTGATCAGCCGATGTGTGTCCATAGCCTTAAAGCACTTGTGTATCAAAACATGTTTATTCTCTGGTCACAGATTGCCACTGAAACACAAGAAAAAACTCAGTTTATCGCAAATAATGGCAGTTATAGCCACGCAATCCCCACTGCTTCTCTTCTGCTGCGCTACAGATTTTCCATTTCAGTAAATGCAAAATCTTGCAAAAATTCACCACGTCTGCCTGCACACAAGCAGAAGTAACGATTCAGGGTGCCAGCGGCACAGCAGAAGAGGAGCAGCAGATTCACTGCTGGCAGCGAAACGAATCAAGATCTGTGTTGCGTGGCCCTAGCCTAATGTTGGCATTTTCATACACTGCCTGCCTGACATTTCTAGGGGCACATTTGCTTAGGGTCGAATATCGAGGGTTAATTAACCCTCCATATTCGACCGTCAAAGTAAAATCATTTGACTTCGAATATCGAAGTCGAAGGATTTACCGAATTTCGTTTAAATCCTTTGAATCTAACGATTTTAATCCATCGCTCGAACGATTTTCCTTCGATTAAAAAATTGTTAGGAAGCCTATGGGGACCTACCCCATAGGCTAACATTGTACCTCTGTAGGTTTTAGGTGGCGAAATAGGGGGTCAAAGTTTTTTTTAAAGAGACAGTACTTCGACTATAGAATGGTCGAATAGTCAAACGATTTTTAGTTCAAGTCGTAGTCGAAGGTCGAAGTAGCCAATTTGATGGTCGAAGTAGACAAAAAAATCATTCGAAATTCGAAGTTTTTTTTATTCTATTCCTTCCCTTCGAGCTAAGTAAATGTGCCCCCTACTGTATGCCATAGGAGTGTTTCATATACCTTTTAGTGGAAAGCAGTGATAAGTTACAGTAGGTGCACAAAGCACAGTAATTCCCCCAGGCAGAAGTACTCCATGCATCAGTAACTGTGCCCATTACTGCCCTCGTACGCCTGTTTGGGGACATAGTAAGTGTGCCCTATATTATTGCTTAATATTACACACTCTAATTAATGGTGCATTATCACTACATTGAAAATAAGGGGATGAAGCATGGAAGCATTTCAGTATCTACATTTTGCCAATAAAAGGGCAAATCAGAGCTATCCAAATTTGGTAAAAAGTGAGTAGAGTTGCTACCTTTGAAAAATTAACAGATGTTCTATCTCTCATTTGTATTTTCTATTAATATCAACTAGCATCCAGTATTATTGTTTTACCAGATCCCAACCCTAGAGTTGAGGGGAACACAAAATGGGGCAAATAAATCAAATGATTCTTGGAGGAACAGAGAGCCAGGGGCATTTCAGGCCAAGTAAATGCCAAAGCCATACTTAAACTTTTCACATCTGCATCACCAGTGCAATTGTGCCTAAATTTTGGCTGTTTACTAAACCAAGATCAGCTTTTTACCACGTCTGGCAACTTGCAGGTTGCTTCATTGGCGCAGGTTTCATCTTGATCATCCTTGAAATCCTTTACTTTCCTGGCCCTTTCTGATAAGCCTCTCAGGTGTGGGGCTAGTCTTTTTTCACTCCTTAGTAGATTTTTATGATTGAGCTCATGCTGTTTTAGGCAAGTAACCTGCGTCTCTGTCCTTCTGTCCGTAGGGTTGGGGTGGGCTGTTGTATTATAAGGTTAGTTGGACTTGTAGAGTATGTGTATATATGTGTATATAAATATGTATATAAGTCCAGAGTAATCCTTTGAGTTGATCTTTGAGTTTATGACACTTTGATTTAGACTCTGGTTGAAGTAAGATTTATTTAAAGTAAAGGGGGAGGGGGGAACTTGTTTATTGATGCATATTTCCTTTTATATTAATGGATTTGTTTGTATTTAAGATAAAATGTGGCGTATTGATCAAACTGATTGATTTAGTACATGAACAGATCCTGTGAATGAGTGGCTGACAGAATGGTGCCTCAGAGTGCTGAGTTATTACTAAAGCACTTTTAGTGCGGTACAAAACTGCATTATATCATTGTAGCACTAAAATGCATTATTAAACAGTCCATCTATGTTCCTGCAGGACTGTTAAAGATCGTAAAGCCTTGCTTAAGAGGGCTGCAGGGAATCTAGCTTCACAAAGTAGTTTAAAATCTTTAGGCCTGTTGATGAGGTGCTGAGGTTTGGCAAAAACATCTCTGCTAACTCCAATATTCTGATTTCTTTAGTGGTCTCCTGCATACCAGTGGAAATTTCCGTCAGAACTCTCAAATCGAAAAGAATTTTATTCTTCCTTTGATGCTGAAATCTGTGAAATTGTTAGGTGTTTGTAACATATTGTTTGCTTCAAGGCATCTATCAACCCACAGTGATATTACAAACTCCAAAGCAAGACAAAGAGCATGGAGGCATTTTCAAAATAAATAGAAGTGTACTGTATAACGCTCTGGGGAGCTCAGAGATTTATATTAGCTCACTTTTAAAGTGTTTCTTAACTTGCTATTTATTGAGCTTTGAATAAGGTTACTGCAGAACAGGAAATGCAAACAACTTCTGACTCACTCTACATCACACATCCCCCCAGCTATTTATCAACTTTAATTATGAATCACATCTAATATTTAAAGTATTTCTTATATGAGCAAAATGCAGACACTTTGTGTTCCTTAACCAGGCATTTCCAAAGTGGAACAACTCTAGAATTGCTGCTTTCCTCTTGAGTGGAGCTTATTTTAAGAACATGGTGCTGCTCACATTAGAAAAAAATGGGAGCTGAAAAGCTGAAGGAACTGAGCGTGGCCAGAAATCCCATGATGTTGTCAGTTGCTTGTACATTGAGTCGGTTACACACCGCTATGGAGACAGACTTCAAGTTCCCCTGAGATACACTTCAGTGGTCCATATTCCCCCCCAGTGGAAGCCTCAGGACGATACTTATAGCCTGAGTCTCTTTCCAAACTGTGGTCTCTTTCAGGCTTTCAAGTATCACCTGGAAGAGAGAGCTACCTCCAAACTAACAATCCTTCATTTGAGCTTAGTGTTGCTCTTCCTATCCGGTCTGTCTGCCTTACGCACCTACAGTGTACTGTTCAGGAGCTATTTCTATAATTGTCTAAATACCTTATTCTTGGGGTTCCTGTTACCCAAGTTATACTAAAGGGATAGTTCCTTTAGGGTACTCTTTTTTCCTGGGGCCTTGTGTCCCAGACTCTATAGTAGCATCCAACCTGTTTAGAGAATAGGGGACCAAACAGGAAGAGACGTGTGCTCTCATCTATTTTATTAAACAAAGAACAGAAAATAGTCACTATTTTCCTGGACCAATATGGAAAACTATCCCACCAAGGGGTGTAGGTTACATGTACCAGGAGGCATGATTTCATGGCACTTTCCATGCCATAGATGCAGCTTTACGTTATATAAACTGATCTTTTCAAATGATAAATTCCAGTTTTCAAAATTTGCTACAAATCTCATCACTATTAAAGATCTACAGTCATCCAGTTTTCATTCAGTTTACAGAATTCAGTTTTCTTATCTAGTACATCACTTGGTATTGTTAATAATTTTACTACCACTCCCTTCTCATCCTGTAGAAGAGTTTGATTCATGATAATGAACTATGTATAAACAATCAATTAGACATCAGAGAAAAGGGACGGCACTCCGATATGTGGAATATACATTTATTCCAAATTCATACAAGGATCCAACGCCCTACGCGTTTCGGGAATCACTCCCTTAATCTCCTTCCCTTTTTCCAACTACACTTTAAGCAGCTGATCTTGCTTGGTTTTGTGCGACAGTCGCTCTGATTCTGGGAGTAAATCCTTGACATAATGCCTTATGGGCTTCTGTTTTCCAGGAAGGAAATACAAATAGTTAAGTGTGTGACAGGAAATTAATTCACCATGCAAGCCAAAAAAGCAATAAAACGGCAGAATCTAAACTTTAATTTAACTTTATGCAATAATGATTTCATGTAAAAGTAAATACATTGCACTGTGACATTGTCATTTAAGGCTAGAGCTGGCCATAGATGTGCAGATTTTACCCTT
The DNA here is from genome assembly GCA_038501925.1 of Xenopus petersii. NCBI lineage: Eukaryota > Metazoa > Chordata > Amphibia > Anura > Pipidae > Xenopus > Xenopus petersii. The sequence goes on along the minus strand of CM076673.1, from coordinate 57,910,242 downwards.
GTATCCGACAAGCGATCGGACGTCCCAATCTTCCAACATCATCATCATCATTTATTTATATAGCGCTGTCAAGATACGCAGTGCTTTACTGCAGTTATAGTAAACAGGGAATAAATGGTGGATTACAGACAAGGATTACAGAGTACAATAGGGTTTACAAACTAAAAGGTTAGGGTACAATTGAGACATTAGGATTGTATAAACACTTTGTCATTTTTGATACAGCAATGATTAATTAAAGTACATCGAATAGGCCTCTTTAAACAGATGGGTCTTTAAGGAGCGCTTGAAAGTTTGGAAGGAAGGAGAAAGTCTGACAGCTTGTGGCAGAGAGTTCCAGAGAAAAGCAGAAGCCCGAGAGAAGTCTTGTAGACGAGAATGGGCAGAAGTGACCAGAGGAGAAGTGAGGCGAAGATCAGAAGCAGAGCATAGGTTTCGTGAAGGAGTGTATTTGGAGATTAGAGATGAAATATAGGGAGGGGTTTCATTATTAAGGGCCTTGAATGTGAGTGTAAGTAATTTGAATTTGATTCTAGAAGAGATTGGAAGCCAGTGAAGGGACATACATATGGGAGCAGCTGATGTTGAGCGGCGAGCTAGATGAATGAGTCTACGTTTAGAACAGATTGGAGTTGTGAAAGGTGACTTGTTGGAATACCTGTGAGGAGTAAGTTGCAGTAATCAAGGCGGGAGATGATGAGAGACTGAATCAGTGTTTTAGTTGATTCTGAACTGAGATAGGGTCGTATTCGAGCAATGTTGCGCAGTTGAATACGGCAAGATTTTGCAAGTGTTTGAATGTGTGGTGAAAAAGACAGATGAGAGTCTAAGATGACTCCTAGGCAGCGTGCCTGTGTGGTGGAATGAAAGGTGGTGTTGTTTACGGTGAGTGATATCTGAGGGACAGGGGAAGATCTTGGAGGAAATATAATGAGTTCTGTTTTAGAAAGGTTCAGTTTCAGGTGGTGCTGTGACATCCAGGAGGAGACAGCAGAGAGACAGTCTGTGACTTGGGAAAGGACAGAATTAGAAAGATCGGGAGTAGACAAGTAGAGTTGGGTGTCATCAGCATAAAGGTGATACTGAAGTCTAAATGACTGAATGAGTTTTCCTAGTGAAGTTGTATAGAGCGAGAACAGCAAGGGGCCAAGAACAGAGCCTTGAGGAACTCCAACAGAGAGTGGGAAAGTAGTAGAAGTAGAGTTAGAGAAGGAAACTTTAAAGGAACGGTCAGACAGATAAGATGTAAACCACGAAAGAGCAGTGTCCCGAATGCCAGATGAGTGTAGAATGTCAAGAAGGAGTGTGTGGTCAACTGTGTCAAAGGCTGCAGAGAGATCTAGAAGGATTAAAATGGAATAATGACCTTTAGACTTTGCCAATAGAAGATCATTGGTTACTTTGGTGAGTGCAGTTTCAGTCGAGTGTGATGGGCGGAAGCCAGATTGCAAGGGGTCGAGGAGGGAGTTGTGAGATGCTGGATCAGGCGTTTGTAAACAAGCCTTTCTAGTAATTTGGATGTGAATGGAAGAAGGGAGACCGGTCGATAGTTAGTGGGAGAGCTGGGATCAAGGGAAGGTTTTTTGAGGATAGGAGTGATTAGTGCTTGTTTGTATAATGATGGAAAGATACCAGCAGAGAGTGAAAGATTGAATAGGTGGGTAAGTGCAGGAGAGAGTGTATCAGAGATTGGGTGGAGAAGGCGAGAGGGTATGGGGTCAAGGGAGCAGGTGGTGGGTTTTGAGCTGGCTAGAAGTTTGCTAACTTCATCTAGAGTTGCAGGGGTGAAGGAGTGCAAAGTAGAAGTGAGTGGACTGCACGTTGGTCTGAGATTGTTGTCGGACAGTATGCTCAGCCTAATGAGATCTATTTTTTCATTAAAGAAATGAGCAAGGTCTTGGGCGGTAACATTAATAGGTGGAGGAGGTGGAGGGGGGCATAGGAGTGAGTTAAATGTGGCAAACAGCTGCTGTGGTTTGGAGGACATAGTAGATATTAGATAAGAGAAGTATTGTTCTTTGGCTAATGATAGAGCTCGGTTATAGCAGGAGAGCATGAATTTGAAGTGGATGAAGTCAGGATCAGTTTGTGACTTTCTCCACCATCGCTCAGCTGATCTACTACATCTTCTGAGGTACCGTGTTACACTAGTGTGCCAGGGTTGGGGTTTAGCTGGCCGGCTGTGACGGGTGGTAGAAGGTGCAAGGGAGTCAAGTGCTGTTGAAAGGGCATTGTTGTAAAGAGAAGCTGCCATATTGGGACAGGAGAGAGTATTGATATGAGATATAGATTGTGCTGATACTGTTGATAATTGTTGCGGTTCAAAGGCATGTGGGTAGAGAGAGATGGTTCTGAAGGTGCAGGTGAAAGCAGTATCTGAAAGGAGAGTAGATGATGGTCAGACATAGGGTAGGGAGAGTTAATTAAGTTGGATGGGCAGCATGAGTGGCAGAATATAAGGTCAAGAGCATGACCCTCGATGTGGGTAGGTGAGTCGGTCCACTGAGAGAGACCAAAAGAAGCTGTTAGAGAGAGAAGTTTAGAGGTGGCAGCAGAAGCAGAGTTGTCAATGGGGATGTTGAAGTCCCCTAAAATGAGAGCAGGTGTCTCACTCGAGAGAAAGTATGGAAGCCAGGCAGCAAAGTGATCCAAGAAGGTGGAGTAGGGACCTGGGGGCGATATATGACAGCAACACGCAGAGAGATTGGAGAAAACAATCGTATGCTGTGGACTTCAAAAGAAGTGAAGTCGGTGTAGTTAGATTTTGAAACCTACATTTGGGGGAGAGAAGAAATCCCACCCCACCGCCATGACGGCCGTCCGGTCTAGGAGTGTGAGTAAGTGAGAAGCCTCCATAGCAGAGGGCAGCAGGTGAAGCAGTGTCTGAGGGGGAGAGCCATGTTTCAGTGATTGCAAGAAGGTGAAGGGATTTAGCTATAAAGAGGTCATGGACTGCTGTTAGTTTATTGCAGATTGACCGTGCATTCCAGAGGCCACATGAGAAAGGCAGGGAGGGTGCTGGTTTTATGTGAATTAGGTTTGCAATATTAGAAGTGCGTAAAGTCTGAGAGACTGGAAAAGACCTTGTTGAATGCCTGAGAGTAGGAATAAGTGAGGGTACAAATGAGTGAGTTGGACCAGGGTTTGGGGAGATATCCCCTGCTGCAAGTAACAGTAATAATGAGAGTGAGACAAGGTGTGACCTAGATTTGACAGTGCGAGCAGTGTATTGTTTGATGGGATGAGAGGGGATAATAGCTTTAACAATACAAGATTCTCAGGGTCATTTATCAACACTGGGCAAATTTGCCCATGGGCAGTAACCCATGGCAACCAATCAGATTGCTGCATTCATTGTTCTACTTGCAGCTGGTTTCAAAAAGCTATTCACTGATTGGTTGCTATAGGTAACTGCCCATGGGCAAATTTGCCCAGTGTTGATAAATGAGCCCCAGTGTGCATAGATTGAGAGAGGGTGATGGAAGCAGTGAAGAGGAGATTTCAATTTCCGGATAGTGTGATGGATGTTGGAGTACAGAGGATGTATGCAGAAGTATAGAGGAGAGAGAGAAAAAGAAGGCAATCAAATTAAACATAGTTAGACAGTATAAGCCGTCTTATCTTGTTGATAGAGGAATTGATGAGCAGTGATGTCCAATGTTTGCTTGGAGCTTCCAATTCAACTCTGATCCAACTGCTGTCCAACTCTGTCTAACTCTATATGTTGTACTTAAACTTGATGGACTTAAGTTGTTAAATCTGCCATGGCTCTCCTGCCATGCTCACCCCTGCTATGCTTCCCCTAGAATGAATGTCCTGATATACAGCAAGAGGGTCACATGGGTGAGGGCCAGCAATTGATTAATTAAGACAAGTTAAAGACAGAAGAACCAACATGCCACTAAACCATCAAAGTAGTAAAAGAACAAATCAGACAATGTTCTGGCCATGACAGAAATCGCATGAAAGTTATGTCCGACAAATAGTAGTAACAGTCAACCATTGGTATCGTCAGATAGGCAATACATGCAGAGAAATTATCGTTAGCCGACAGAAATCTTTTAACCTGTCCGATTAACTAAACGACCGATAGCTATTGTATGAAAAATGTCAGGATGATCCACATAGTCTGATAACTGTATGCAACTTTGATTCATACAACCATATCTTTGCGTCTATGGCCAGCATAAGGCCATAGGGTACCCATATAAATCAATTTCCACTTTCTTTACCCAAACTATTGTTACCAGATAATTGTGTATAGGACCAACATGCTCTTCTTACTAATGAATATGGAGGTCATACAGGCTAGATTACTGGGTGAAAAATACATGTATAAGGGTAAGGCCACACTGGGCGTTTTGGGGAGATTTGGTCGCCTGGAGACAAATCGCCTCGTCTTTGCGGCGACTAATTTCCGCAAACGCCTTCCCTCACTCTGCGCCTTTGGAAAACGAACCGCCACGTGTGATTAACACCAGCGTTTTTTCATTTTAGTAGCATTATCTAATATAGTTTGATTGGGCCTAAATTTATAATGGGCCTGAATAATGCAAACTTTCAATATAAGTTTATATTGATGATTTTACCCAAGGCTTAGAGTATGTGTGTGGTCTAGTAACTTCTAGTTATGCTATTCATGAAAATACCAGTTTAATAAACGTGTATCTTTTCGTGCAAGATTATGTGTTCAATCCCGTAGAGTTTTGCCTTTACAGTTAATAATATATTAGAAGTGTTTAGCTTTTTGTTTATATCTCTAAAGAACATGTTGTGGAATTTTAATTTTCACTTGAATCCTTTAGATAAGATTCCAAAGGTATGGATTAGATGCGCAAAGATGAAAAATTGTTTATACCTCAAGTGTTTTCAGTGAGAGTTTTTTAAAATTACATCATGATTCACAAGCAACTTTTGGTGGAAAATAATCAATCCAACAGAATATAATAATTGTATTTTCTAAAATCGTGTCCCTAGGGTGTTCTCTTGAGCTTCAAAAGTTTTCTTTGTAATTATTGCACATATCAAAGGAATCCATCCAACCTTTGCACTATGTCTCTAATTCTGAAATTTTAATCAATAAATCATATTAGGCTTACTCTTGTACCACTGTAGTGTACATACATAGTGTATAATTTCAGCATTGACATTAGATATCCAAGTTGAAGCCCTCCAGATGTTCCTGAGTAATAACTCCTGCATAGTAGTGTACCCTATAATCTCCACTCCTTGATAATGAAATCCACATTGGTGTGTCTTCACCCTACAATGTCATGTTTCCACTGAGCTTTCCTGATCCATTCCATGAAATATAGATTTATACAGGAGAAACGGAGGGCGAGCATATGCTTCTGTAAATGTCGCTGCAATTCTGCCCATGTTCATAGCATATAGCATATGTGATAATAGTTGTATTCAAAAATATCTGGAAGTTCCGCCAAGTTCTTTTATCTCCAAGCATAAGGAATTAATTTTATAAAAAGGCTATGAGAGGTTTAAAAACAACAATTTTGTGCTTACTGTCCATCAGCTTGAAAATAAATAATATTGTTTGGAGCGACAATAAACTCATCACATATGGCATCCTTTTGGGAAAACTCAGTCCACGAGACTGTTCAGTTCAGATATAAATATTTTTTGTTTATGATAGGAATGGCAAAATTAATCTAATCAAACCATCAGTCCCACTGTGTCACCTAACTGTAAAATACTAAAATACTACTGAATTATATTGAATACTTAACTGTCTCTGAATTGCAATAATGTAGAAGACATGACTAAGCATCATGCAGTTTAGTTTGATACTGATCAACTTTGTAAAATTGAACAACACACTTGCATATTAATGACCATTTTTGCCAAATAACCACCAATGGCTTGGAGCACAGTAGACCAGATTCTCAGTCCATTCTAAACTCAACCATATACGGTGAAATATGCTTATTTGTCAAGACTGCCTAAAAGGTAGATCTTTGCCTCACCTGGCCTCTTGGGTGGTGGGCCAAATTAGTCTAACCCTACTGTTGGCCAAGGTGCTGAGCAGACCAGTCAGGAAAGAACTGTATCCAAAGCTCAGTGTGGTGCTCACCCAACAGAATTTTCAAGCCAGTCAACTTAATATCTGCTTGAACCCTGATCAGAAATCACTTGGTGTGGCCATACTTTTGTCCCCGTATGTGGACCAATAAGCTACCAACTCAGCCAGTGTAGCCAAGTTAGCAGGCAATATTGACCCATGTATAGTTTAACAAAAATGTGCCAAGTCCTTCATGATAATTTGTGATCAATTAAAATATGTTTTTACCATTCCAATCATGTTTCAATCAATTCAGCTGAAAAAAATGTAAGAAAAGTACTAAATTATTTCCATCTGGACTTTTCTCACATATAGTTCACCAACTTGACTGTTCCTGGTTTCATTGATAGAAACTAGGTTGTCCTTAGTGTTGGTGGAGCCTAATGCTCCTGAGAAACATAGTCCAGTTTGTATCCCATTAGTAACCAGCAGCCTAAGGACTCCAGATTTTTACATTTATGGAGTGATCCCTGGTAGTCTGCTTAAAGAAGTGCCCTGTAAAAGTGCTGAAAAAGCTGGAGATAGGTCCAAGTACTGATGCCATGTCATACTTGTACATACATGTAGCTGCTTTGCTCCCTGTAGTAAATCAATTGTGGCATATCATTCTCCATCTCTTATGTTACTTTTTGTCAGAGTACATTTTAAGAATATGCTCAAAACAATCCAGTTTAAGTTGTCAGAATGCCCATGCTCTGAAGATCTAACAAATCTTAGGTTCGGGTATCCTAAAAGCAGGTACTGTTGGTGCTAATTGAGGGCTGGAATTTGGAGTTCTTGTGCAAGATGAGATTCCTACTTTCAGGAAGCAGATACTAATCAGAGCCATGAAGATGCAGAAGGATGTGGTCTCCATAGGAAAGTGGATTGTGTTGATAACAGTGGCAGACAGATGAAGGAAGCAGCCATGCTAACTGCCTATTAGCATACACAGGTATATCTCTCATATGCAAAGTAACTACAATGTTTATAAAACACACATCTCTAAATATGTAGAGTATATATGTTATCTTTAAATAAAGATATAGATCGTTTATGCTGTTGGGGATGTTGCAGGTTTTATTAAATAAAGTAGTCCAAATAAAAGATCAAATTAAGATTTTATAGTTTTGATAAGTTGATTGTTGTATGTAAAACAATTATGATAATGATAATAGTATTTCAATTTATTAGGATGTGGGGAAATATACATTGTTATTTTGTTTAGTACCCTGCAAGTCTTACGTACATTTAATGGTTTCCATACATAAGTATGATACCATTCCTTTATTCTCTGGGGATCATGTGTTGCAATGTAATCCAAGAAGTTTTTTTTCAATTATATAACATATTTAAGATGTTTATTTTCTGGTAATCATTAGACTTGTTTCTGCTAACTTCCAGCCATTAAACAGCAGTGTCACATTTTATAGCAAATTACACAATTAACAGCATAAAATTACTTTTCTGGCATTCTCTTGTTTCCAGCATTCTAAAAAGTATAAAAATAATAATTTCAAAGTTAGTGCTGCATTGTTTGTATACTTTGAGAGGTTTGCCTTGCTGCTGTTTTATCTGTTTTTATTCATAATCTAGCACTGCCAAATAGCTATGTCCTCAATACAACCACATCATAGATTCTGTCAATGAGGCCATGCCCCTGATGCAGTTAGACCGTACTTTGTCTTCTTGGAGGTCATTCAAAAGGTTGTGAAGAGAAACATTGGAATGAACATTGGAAGTGTTTGTTCATAGGCAAGATCTGTAAGTAGGTTATCATTTCTATTAAAGCTAGAGAAATAATGCTAATAATATAACATTAGCAAGATAAAATTAGGAACATTAGAAAAATAAAGGTTTACTGTCCTTTTTACTGTCCAGAACACTGCCCAGGACCCAATAGCAAGACCCATGGTAGGTAAATCTAACCAATACAGTCCCTGATCTTTTGGAAATCACCCTTATAAACAAAAGATTGTTGTGAGTTTGGTCCCAGTCATGGTTTAAATGTGTAGGTGTGATCATGGGGCCTATGTCTGCCATTTTTTTAAATCACTCACAGTTCAACTGAAATCAGCTGAATTAGGCAGCATCGTTTGCCTGTGTGAATCCCATCTCCTGGATTCTGGCAGGTGAAGGCCATTTAAGCAGAGATTTTAGAAAAATGCATATTTGCTCTCCAAAATACTTCCAAATTTCTGGCTTAAAGGTTGGTCAGGGTAAGATTTGGAGTATGCACTTATTTGCTCTTAGATATTCTTGGAACTATAGCTGACTGGTCGATATACCAAACTTTTTGTTGACATATGGGGGGGCTTGTCAAAAGTTAGACATGCATGGCCACCCATAGTACAACTAATGGCATAGTCTGTTGGCCCATGGTGCATTTTCTTCGCTGTTGTACAAACAGCATAGGAAAAAATGTCATACACTTTAAGAATGTATGAACTTTTATGTTTCCAAGTGTGAAATGACCAGCCAATGCTGCACATTAGGTGAAAGGCAGTGTATGACTTTCTCTCCCTTAGTGTATCTACACCACATAGAAATTGCTACATGTGCTAGTAGCCTTATATACTAAAACTCACAGCAAGGGCAGTTTCAGATCAGATCCCAACTAAAGACCATGCCATGGAATCTGCAAATAAAGGTAATGGGCTTGTTCATCCCGCTCGACACTACCAGTGTCAATCAAATATCATTGTTCTGCCCTATTTACTGCAACAAATTAAAAAATCTACTGATGCATATATTTTTACAAATCATAGAGATGTCTACTGTCAGACAGGGCTGATCCTTGGCCTGCATCAGTGTCGGCCTAGCCCACCAGGATAACTCCCGGTGGGCCCATGTGTCAGTGGACCCTCATGCTGCTAAACATTTGGCCTATTTCATGGCCATTCCCTATTTCTAAGAGAACAAAGTGGCTAAATAGGTGGTATAATAGATTATAGTATGTATAGAAAAGAGACCAGGAGAATAGAGGTTGAGTGAGGAGAGGAAGAAAATAGTACTGAGGGTGGGCCCCTGGTCTAAAAACTTTTGGTGGGCCCCAGGTCTAAGGTTTTTTCGTGGGCCCGTGGTGTCCCAGTCTGACACTGGCCTGCATATAAACACAGGTCAAGAATCAGTCCATCTGCTGGCTGTGCTGGCTCCTGTGTTTGTACTGAGAGGCACTGTTTCAGCCTGGGTTCAGACACACAGAGTAGATTTTGGCATGAAAATGTATGCTCAAGCATTTCTGCGCAGAAATCAGCTCCATGCATACACCAAGGCAATGCAGTGCCTCTCATTGTAGACCCAGGAGCCAGCTGAGCAAGCAGATCTACTGATTCTCGGTCTATGTATAAATCAGCCCCTTTTTGGCAGCAGTCTTATGATGCTACAGTATCAATGTTAGGAAAATACTTATAAACACTGATCAACCTTTGTCAAAAAAAACTACTGAAGGGAGATTTTTTGGTGAATAGATAAACAAACATCCAGACCTCAGAGGGATTACGCTTTCCTGAAATTCAAGCAAACAATAGGGATGCAAAAATAGTTCAGTTGGGTCTGATGCTAGACTACTAATCTGTAGTCATCATCCAATGCAAGGCAGCTTCCAGATGCTTATCCTTTCCAGTCACTGAATAACACATCAAAGAGCATATTGGCATTTTCTATCACAGATAACATTGAAATAGTACATGCTGACTCATTTAAACCCCTATTGTAGACAAAAAGAAGACATTATCTCCAATTGACAAAAACAGTAGCTCTTCAACCCAATTACAATTCTTTTTTCTCCAAAGGAAAATACACTCTGTTTCGTAAAGAAAGAGATTATCATTTTATGGTGATTACTCACTTTGGGGATATGTACACTGTGGGGGTATGACATTTCTGGAATGGAAAATATCATATGAAGTTATTCATTTTATGCATATTAATCAATTCCAAGTTTACAAATTACAGAGGAGGTTAATATCAGGCATTGCAGAAACCCCTGAATTTCAATGTGCACCCTAGATAGGATTGCCACCTGGCCGGTATTTTACTGTACTGGCTGCTAAAAATGTTGCTTGATGCCATGTTATTTATAGGGAAACCCCATAAACATTTGGCAAGGCTGGTATATTTTTCCAGAAAAGGTGGCAACCCTACATCTAGGGGTAGGCAGAAGAGGCATCTGTCTAGGACACAACCACACTTCTATCAGCCTTGCCCATGTTCCAGGCCATCTGTAACTCTGGGCATCAGTACAACACATTGGCTAGAGGGGGCAGTTTATTGTGCATGTTGCTAAACAGGAAAAAGGGTTTGATGAGTAGTCAGAGTCCTGCGTGGGTCCATTTTTTGGAACCCGTACCCGACTCGTACCCGCAACCTGCAAACCGGACCCGCAACCCACATTCTTACCCGCTTGGACTCGCTAACCAATCCGACCCGCAAGTACCTTATCTGCACCCGGATCAAGAATCAGGAAGTACTGTCATTGTAAACCGGACATCGTCGGAAATAGGTGTAATCAGAAAAAAAGGAGTAAAACAGGAAGTGCTGTGATTGTAAACCAGAAGTGACATCATGGGAAGCAGGCGTTATCAGAAAAAAGGAGTAATAAATGTTACTGAGAAGACCCGTGGCCCAACCCGCCACCCCGTAGAACCACCAACCCGCGTCTATACCCGCACCCCGAACTTCTACCCGCAGGTTTTTGCAGGTAACCCGCGGGTACCCGACATGCTGCAGGACTCTAGTCAGGGTGTCTTGGGGGTGATGAGCAGGGGGGTGCTACTTTAGCACCTTTAATTGGACAGGTGTAAAAATTCAGTCATAAGAAGTACATTGGTATATTAATGCAGTCCCAGAGTAAGATCCGCTTTGGCCCTGTGTAGGGGTGGCCAAACAAGCTGATCAGGCATTGTATGACCACTAGAATAATATGCACCTAACTGCTCGTTTATTCATGATGTTAAACTGTTTAATGAAACTCCATTGTTTGTCTTTTTGTAGATTGTTTTTTCAAAAACCAAAACATTGACCAATGGACAGCGAATACATATGCATTGCCACAACTTCACTTTTTCCTGTTGCAGATGTACAGCAAACACTATACTTGACATAGAAATAAATATCTGAATGTTAATAAGGCAGTGGATCTTTACATGCTGTGTCTGCCAGAATAATTTTTGCTGCATATAATCACACAAAATGTAAGTGGGTTTAAACTAATACTGAATTATACGCTTATATGCAACATTTTCTGTGCTAGTTATAATGTTGGTGTCATATTTTGTGTGCAGTCATAAGTATGCAAGCTTAGAGGTAATAATGAGTGACCCAATTTAATCCTAAGGATAAATGAAGGCTAATTTAAAGCTAAGGCTAATTAATAGGATAGTTGGGCTGAATGCTTTGCTGACCTACCTACATACTGCAGAAAGTCCAGCCTGACTTGCACACTAAGGGTAAAGCCAGACAAGGAGATTCTGGGAGACTTATCGCCACGTCTTTTGCGCAACTATCTCCCCGAACTGCCTCAGCGTCTTTTCCCCATAGGCTACAGCGCAAAATCGCCTGCGCTAATGCACACACGGCGTTGCGTTTTCAATAGTCGCCCAAAGTTGCCTGAGAGGCAACTTTAAGATAAGTCACCAGGCGACAAAATCTCCCCGAATCTCCTCATCTGGCCTTACCCTTACACCAGAAAAGGCAAAACATTTGCGCCATTTGCCATATGCCTCGTGGAAGAGTCCACATTAAATCTACCTTTCAACTGAAGAAAGAGAATTGCCAAGTAGTTGAAGTTATATCAGGTCTTTTAAGTATATGGTCTTTAACTGAAAAGTATTTTTTATAAAGAACAGTTAAAATGCAGATCTCTTTATCTATTGGTTGAGTTGGTAGAGATATTAATAGAATGTAGTAGATTTAAAAACCTTAGCTGCTTTATATGCGTTTACTTTGGCCTTGGGGCTTTCCTGTTAATTGCTCTTGCTAAAGATAGAGTAGCTTTAATGCAAAATTATGTTATAAATTGAATGTCAGAAGTAAGGCTAATCACATGATTCAGAATGTAGGAAAGGTATTCAAAGCAGTATAAAATTACATAAGCCACCTTTCTGTGTTATTTAAAATAAAATTACTAATTATCTCTGAGTAAAATGTATTACAACAAGATATTCTATTAAATTCAAATTTATGTAAGAAAAAAAGATGTAAATTATTTACTGAATTGAGAAAGTATTGAACAAAATAGAATTGTATTTTTAAAAGGATATTACACATTTATATTTTATTTGCAGGATGTTTTATAGATGGACAGGATAAAATATTAAATTCATAGGATTCCAGGGGGCAGATTCACTAAAGGGCGAAGTGGCTAACACTAGCGACTTTTTGCCAGCATTGCCACCCTCAGGGACATCGCCAAATTACTAACAGGCGCAGACACCAACTCACTAGCGAACGGGACCATCGCTAGCGTTCATTCGCACTCTATCGCCAAGCGACTTTTCGTTCTGTTGAACGATCATTACTCTGCAAATTCAATTAAGTGAGGATTTTACTGAAAGTAACCTCTTTCGCCAGAGTTGACTTTGTCACCTCAGACCAGGTCAAGTGCTAAAAAGAAGCTAGATCTTCCTCAATCTTCTGTCATATCCTGTATGCCGAAAATGCATTAAAGTTCAAAAAACACTGGAGACTTTTCCTTTTTTTAGGCGAGATTGCCTATAGACTTTTAACATTTATAACATTTATAACATTTATAATAAAGATGCCCATACAATGTTAAATTTCCCACCCTATGCAAATTGACCTAAGAGCAAGCTCACTAGCGGATTTCCAGTAGGCACAAATGAACGATAGCACATCTTTGCTATGAAATTCTCGCAAAGCCATAGTAACGCTAGCGAAAAGACACCAGCGTTCAATGCCTGGGACGAAACTATGCATTTTAGTGAATTAGTGTATTCATAGAGCATTTGTGCCTGGCAAAGTGGTGTGAGGGGTGCGAAGCTGACGCTGGCGAAAATTTGCCCGTTAGTGAATCTGCCCCCAGGTGTTTGTACTAGCATAATGACCTGGAGCTCTGTTGCATCTGAGACCGGTGCACTCTGCACCTTAGACTGGTTGTTTAATCATATCCAAAGTTCAAAGAATAACAATTCCCACTGGAAAATTAATACTAAATTGGTCTTGAGGTGTTCAATTTCTTGCCCCTTCGAGCTATTGCACTTGTGCCCATAGGATTACAGAGGATGGAGAATTAAGTAAAGGAGCATACTTTTGGGGGCTATCCCTTTCTAACTGCCTTTTACTAAGGCAAGCATCAAACTTAATGAAAAAGGGACATTAGCTCAACCATAGGTCACAAGCAGACCCCCCAAAAGGCCAGAAAGCTTTAACCAGAGCCTTAGGCTGTTTCTGGGCCAGCTTAAAAGCCCACCAATGTGGCATTAGCCTTATTTTTTCTGTCAGTTTTAGAAGCCACAATGCAGAATTCAAAGGCTTACTAATACACAGTTTGAATACCTTGCTAGCCAAAATAACAGAATATGACAACCATCACAATATTTCTGGTGTTTTGCCACTAACACAATATTTCTGGTGTATGACAAATTACTAAACATTACTGTTACATTTAGTTCATCCACATTGATCTTCTCGGTGTGGACCTTTTGATGCCCAGAAGATCTGAATGTGACATAATTGCTACAGAATCATTTGTCAGGGATGGTGTTTTTCAGATTGGGTAAAATGCATTTTTGTTGAATATGCAATTAAAATATTTCATCATAGCAGATTCATATCAGTCATAATAGCAGTGTATTTTTAATTTTTTTTAACCCACACTGAAGAGATTTTCCTGCGTGATCTTACCCTTAAACATTACTAAAACAAGATGAAAATAGGCCACATTCATCATCTTAGTTACATAAATGAAGATGTGAATTCACAGCTGAAGTGTATATGGATATAGACTCCGTGTGTGCAAAATCAGAAGTAGCCACAAATCTTTCCCTTTTCATGACTAGCCATTATCTGGAGTTTGTGTAACCTGATATATCTGTTTTCATCCCTATTAATTATATTTCTTTGTCTCTCTGTGTCTGCTTCCTCTGAGATATCATTAAGAGAAAACATATGTGAACACAAGTACTGATTTAAAAAAAAGATAATGAAGTAAATCTGTAAAAGTTACTTTAGAAAACAAAAGGGTAAGAGAATGTGTGGATGAATTCAATTCAGCCCTTCAGAATCTTTTGTCATTGCTGAAAACCGTAGGGTGGAATATACTGGATAAAATCTACTAACCTTATCTTTGTTGAACAAATCAATATTTATACTCCAATTAACAAATGGGAAAAACAAGAAAGTTACTGGAAAGAGATTTTATGTGTCGTCCAACAAGTTCCACCTTAGGAACAATTGAATCAGCAAAGGTTTATGCTAATCTGTTAATGATCTAAAACTTATAATAAAGGAAGATGCTATAATGGAAAGAAGTAAATAAAAGCCGTATTGGTAGAATATATCAAAATCTGTAATGCAACAGTACTTTTGATTGTAAGAGTATGACACAGACAGATTGAAAAGGTTGTAAGTTTGAGCCAAATTTTAATCATTAGGGGTTTTAAAACTACTTTGCAATTTCTCAGCTATATATTATATTATATAACCTAAGGTATATATTAGTCAAACTTCCACTTTTAAATATGACACATTCTAATTAACTATACTAACAGACCTCTCACTAAATCCCTTCTGCCTTGATAACCTCTGACCCATTTTAGTACGCCACTTTATGCCAGCTCCAGGATTATATACACAAGGACATTCCAAATGTATTTAGAGACACATTTCTGGTGTTTTTAACTGCATTCACTAGAAAGTATAAATCATATAAGAATATGCATCCCTTAAAAAAAAGAAAAAGAATATGATCCTTATGAGAAAAATAATTTCTAACCCAGAAAACTTGTATAAAACCACTACTGGAACCTGACTGATACCAGTTCTATTTCTGATACTCTGGGACATTTACAAACATGTATACAAAAAAATGTGCCTCCACAAATCTGCACCATTTGCATTTGCAGAGTGGCAATCACTATGATGCAGCCGCTGCTAGCGAAGACAAGAAAAACAGTAACTGGTATTGTGTTGTAGACAACTCTGAATTCACATACCCAGTTTGACCTGCAGCCAACCAGAATCCACCAAGGTCACCCAAATGTTGACCCTGTGGGCTTCAGCCAGGCCATGAATGACTAGTTACTAATAAATTCCTCCCTGACAATTCCAAGGTTCACTAAGTTAAATCAGGATATATTTAACGTTATTGATTTCACGCTGCTCTTTCCCATGTACTCAGTTAAGTCAAAATTTACTCTTGGCCTATTACTATTTTTGGTAAACTCTGTGCCAGTGATACTTAGGCTTCAGATAGTTCTCCCTCCTTCACCTGTTTTGTATTTTCCTCTAATTCAGTTATACAGCTGTGCAGGGAGACCAATCGCATTTACTTTCTCTTGTGTGCAAAAGTTAGCCACACATGGACTCTGCCTTAATCCTGGATGATCATATTTTCAGTGAAGCTTAATCTGTTGCTTAAGTATTCATTTTGGAGGTATAGTTATACTTTAAGGGGAAAATGCATACTTAATTAGCCATTCTTACAAATCAGGGTTTTGTTTCAAATGGGCAAGCTACAAAGCAGTGGAATAACTACTGAGGAAGTCTCTCTTAATTTTGCACGGGGGGGGTCACTGGTTACCCCACCCCTGCTACAAAGTATACCAATATATCTTTATAAACACCAAAATAAGATGGAGGACCGTGTCATTTTTAGTTGTGAGTTAATGAAAGATATATGCCTATAATTGCTTTCCACTTCTATGTGCTTAATGCAGTGAGCAACGGTCTATGGCTTAATCAGCAGCAGACATTGTTGTGTAATTGTGTTTAAGGCAGATCATTCTTGCAGGATACAGTCATTTACGCTGTGGGCACAGACAGGGTGGAATACCAGTGGGTGTTCTTGGCACTGATCCTAACAGTTTTCAATGATACAGTCTAGCGGCATGGGTGAAAATTAGGCATGAATCCGGGGTGGGGGGATGTAACTTGTTGGTTTTTGTTACTAGGAGGGATTTTTGTAGTTAGCATGCCTGAGTTGGGAAGTCATAGCCAAGACTAAACTACCCCTTCAGTTGTTGCAGGCTTTCCCTGCCCCCTCCCTTCCTCTCTCACTGCTGGGAGTTTGGCTTGGACTTTTTATTGTTGGAATCTGTCCAGTCTTGTTTTTCTTTTCTTTCTTTCTTTTTTTTTTCTTTCCTCTAGTCCTCAGTCAGCCGCTTTGATCTTCTGCTCAGTCTCCCTTACCCGGAAGAAAACCCTTTTGCTCACTCAGCTGGGAGCTCTGAGCACACGTGGAAACGAAGGGGAAAAACTTACACAAGCTTCAAGAGGTTTTTTTTTCCCCTTCTTCCAAATTTAGTCACACAAAGGGGACCTAAGAGAAAAAAATACAGAGGAGGAGGAGGAAGGCGGGGGAGGAGGAGAGGGAGATGAAAGACGCAGCCGCCTGGAGATGAAAGGATCCAACTTAGGAAGCTAAAGCCTGCCCAGTGTGTGTGTGTGCAGCCAGTTCTCTAGCTCAGACTGCAGCCTCACCGCTTCTCACGCAAGGCTTTGCCTCACAGGACAGGACAGTAGAGTTGGACAATGGGCAGGACTGGACTGGGATTCAAGATAGGCCCTGACCTAGGCAACTGTGCCTGTGCC
Source organism: Xenopus petersii (assembly GCA_038501925.1). Classification (NCBI taxonomy): domain Eukaryota; kingdom Metazoa; phylum Chordata; class Amphibia; order Anura; family Pipidae; genus Xenopus; species Xenopus petersii. The sequence goes on along the minus strand of CM076673.1, from coordinate 57,893,414 downwards.
AAATAGTTACAGTGAAAGTTTACACTACCCTGTTCTGAAATTAGGTTTTACTTTAATAACCTTCTGATTGAAATATTCTTGTGTTTTGTGTGTAACTTTATACATAAAGTGCTGCTTGAATACAGAGTGATATACCATTCTACATAGTAGAAAAGTACATGCAGGGAGAACAAACCTAATAATTAATAACATGCATAGTAATAGAGATTAAGTGCCATGTGCTAAAAGACACAGTAAGAAAGAGATTCCTAGCCTGTAGAGCTTACAGTTTAAACAGGTGGATAACATAAAGACAAGACTTTGCAGCACTTAATGAGCAAAGTGCAATAAAAGCAGCAATATTATGTATGCTGCCTGCAACAACAGACTCCACTTCCAAGTGCAGTGAGCTGTGGGCTGCCCTTAGAGATTTGGGCTCTCTGCGTTAGGCCACGTTTGATTCTAAAGTGGCAGGAGGGTGGTTATTAAAAGTATGGATGCACCGAATCCACTATTTTCGAATTCAGCTGAACCCTGGTTAAAATTTTTTTAACTTCCTATTCTGTGGGACAGAAAGTCATATGATTTTTTTTGGATTTGGATACAGATTTGTTTTGGCCAGGTACTTGGATTCGGCTGAATCCGAATCCTGCTGCAAAAGGTTGAAACCCGAACTGAATTCTGGAGGCGTTGCATCCTTAAGTAAAAGTAATGTAAACTGTCTAAAATAAAAGCAAGCATCATTCTCCTATTCTAGGACATTTTGGAGAAAAAAATACTTAAACAACAATCACCTGATATTCAGGGAATCTGCCTGATTTACCCCCTTGCTCATCTGCAGTAACAGCCCACAATTAGAATTATCACCTTCATTTTACTTAATCACCAACAGGATACAGTAAATCCACTTCTTGGGAATTTGGGCAAATCCTGATTCTTTCCTATAGGAAAGGCAATAACAGGAAGAGTAATTGGAGGGCAGGGCCTGCTAACATGGTAGCAGGGAGCACAGCTAGTGGATAAAAATGTGGAATTGTAAGTCTACATATGTCAGATCAGATGCATAGCCTAGTGTTACTGTAGTGATCGCCTCTTCAAACTTCAGGTATCAGCTACCATCAGGTTGCAATTCTTCCACCTCAGAAACATTGCAAGAAAAATAATAATTCCAACTCAGGATATTTCAAAATGAATCCATATATTTATATACTCTAGATTCAATGACTGGAATGCAGTGTGTTATGGTCTCCCAGTAAACAAACTTATCAACACTAGCAATGTCACATAACACCAGTTCTACATTTTTCTAAACCCCAATACTAAATCTCTACATCATATTAAATAGAGGATTCTCTTCAAAATCTGCCTTCTTGCTTTTAAATTTCTAAAAAAATCAAGTCCCTGTTTATCTGGACCAAATTCTAATACTCCATTTATCCATTCATTTCCTCTGTTCTTTAGAGTCAGGAATGCACAAAGTACCCACAATAGCCCTAAAATCCTTTGGATCTTGGGCTATCTATCACACAGCACTCACAATATGGAATTCTCTGGTCTGCATAGTCCGAGAGGGAGGCATATTCTTGGGATGTTTTTAAAAGCAGACTTGAAACAAGTCTGTTTGCTAAGCCTTTTTGAGTATGGTAAGAAGCATCTTATTAAGAATAAGTTCAGCACTTGGATGCCCCTGTGCGAAATTGTCCTATAAAAATATTATTATTATTACTGACCAGAAGCATGTTCATTGAAAGCATAGTACAGACTGTTTTTTTGTTCGCATTTATCAATCAGCACCAGGGACAGCAAATGAAGCTGCTAGACATGGGGTAATCTGCCATGAGGCATGGGGAGAAGGGGAGGAGGTTGTTTGTGCAGGTGCCCTATGATCAAAGTAAAAGTTTATTTTTATTTTTTTATTTACATAATTCAGATAATGAATTACATTTGAAAAAAATATTAGTAGGCCTTTGGGCCAAGGTGGACATTTTTCAATAGCGTCCCTATTGTCCTTTCTTTCAGTAATCCTACAAATAAAGCAGAAATAATGTACAAAAAGACAACAGCAAGTTGCATTGTGGGCAAGCCGGAATGTCTAAGCCAGGGTTATTTTTGTAAACTAAAATAATTATAAGTAGTATCTGTAATAAAAGTATGCAAACATCATTGAAGAACTGTCTGTGCTGGGCACTGTACCCACAAGAGAACATCAAAATGTTAAACTTTTGAAATTGAACATATGCAATTATACCTGTGTTCAGTGTTTACATAAGGTCCCATTGAGTACATTGTCCATATGGGAGACTCACTACAAATGCCCTTAGTTGCCAAGCTTTACAAGGCAACAGCAGTGGCGTAATTAGTTGTTACTGGGCCCCCATAGCAGATTCAATTTAGGGCCCCAAAATATTTATAAGTTGGCCTATTTTACCAAGATATATTAAAATTGCTAATTAATTAGGGTCTCACTGGGCCCCCTACACTCCTGGGCCCCCCTGCAACCGCAGAGTCTGCTTCCTCTATAGTTACGCCCCTGGGCAACAGAATACATTAATGAATAAATGTTTTTGTAATAAAAATTGAGGATTTGGAGCATAGTATGGATAGAAAAAAAAATTCTTTAAAAAAACCCTTCCATGGTTATTATAACTGCAGTTCATTATGGAATGTCCTAATGATGGTTGTACCTGATCATTTCCTTCTTATGAGAACCTTTACACTGGACATAAAGCCAAAAGTCAGTGATGCATACCATCACTAGGGATGCACCAAATCCACTATTTTGGATTCGGCCGAACCCCTGAATCCTTTGCAAAAGATTTGGCATAATTCTGAACCGAATCCGACTCCTAATTTGCATATGCAAATTAGGTGTGGGAAGGGGAAACATTTTTTACTTCCTTGTTTTGTGAAAAAAAGTCTCACGATTTCCCTCCCCGCATATGCATATGCAAATTAGGATTCGGTTTGGCCAGGCAGAAGGGTTCGGCCGAATCCGAATCCTGTTGAAAAAGGCAGAATCCTGCCTGAATCCCGAACCGAATCTTGGATTCGGTGCACCCCTAACTATCACCATACTTATTCAACCTGTAACATGAATCCAAGAAGTAAAATTGGAAAATTTTCAAGGAGACTGGTGGAAGAAAGTTCAACAATACTACATAACTGGAAAGCAAACCTGAAGTCCTTAATAAGAGTGAAAAATTGGACTACAGCTAGATATGTAGAAAACAAAAGTTAAAATGAAAGGGAAGACAGCTAAGAGTTGGCTATATAGACATTTGCCTGCTAGGGCCCTCCTATAGCAGTCATGAAAAACAATGCAAACTAGCCTTGGCAGAACCAAGGAGAAAGATTTAGAAAAGATCTTCAAATTTGAGGGTCCCGATAGTGTAGTATTAAATGACTGAGTTACCACTAGCCGTTATACTGTATGTACCACACCTGGCTACAAGGTACAGAGGATGCTGTGTATGTGGTCATCTTTAAATCTGCAAATAGTAATTTTTATTAGGTGCACTTTGCACACTGTGGCCTGCAATTTAGCAATGGCTGCAGGTCTTTGTGTTTTGTTTTGGAGCACAGAGACCTGCTCCTTCCAAGGAAATACCGTGCTGACCACATTAGTCAACACTCTATTGAGGAAGGGCACGTTGGGGTCTTGCCGATACACATAGGCATACCCACACCCATTCAGATGCACAAGTTAATTTAGATATTCTTGGAAGTATGCTAAGGGTAAAGACACACAAATCTTATAGTAGCAGCTACTTTTCATGGCTACAAAATAGACAGTAGTGATAATTCGCTTGACTAAGACACTACATGTGTGTAATTCTCAATAGTGTCTATGACAGGGTATTTTGTAGCCACAAAAAGTAGCTGGTACTAGTAGCTCTAGTAGTCGCCATGTAGCATTTGGGAGACTCTACACTGAGTGATCTACCCATGATGTTGAGCCTAATTAGTATAATGTACACTTGGTGAAAAAAATTAAATTGTATAAATCTATCCCTTGTGGTAATAAGAAAGTTGTATATGTAGTCAGTCACTTTTTCCCACTATTCATCATTCATTGATGCCCTATCAAAGGAGGAGGGTGATGCTGTAAGAATCAATCTGTATAGGTGAGAGAAAAGGGTTTTTTTAGTTCTCATAGTCTGGCTTCCCATTTCAATTGTTACGAAGCCAAGTTAGGCCTGGAAGGCATGCTGTAGCTGTTTGCTTACCCCGGTCTTTCCTTGAGTGTAACAAACGGAATGAAGTTACTGTCTACTACCACATCAGAAAGCCATTTCATTCCATTAAGGGGCCAATTGTGAAAGTCTGGCAATTCCCAAAAATGTTGGAGGTTGGAGTTTCTCCAGAGGGATAGGTGTGTAGATACTTCCTAGCATACTTCCTGTTTGCTGTTTTTTGCTATCTGAACCCATGCCATAATGAGGGTACTGAGCACTTTGGGCAGATAGCCACATTTCACTTGGCTCTGTATGGGGCATTACGTAGCACTTCTAGGGACCCAATTATATTCCTGTGTAACACCTTAAGAATGGGAAGCTAACATAGTGATTGGCAAATCTGACCCGTTTCACTTCACTGAAAATTTGGCCAAAAATTCGCCAAATGCATTGAAGTCTATGGGCGACATTTTTTTTTCACCCAATGGAGTCTATGGCAGTCTTTCTAGCAGCAAACCCTAGCAAAAAAGAACACCACTCAATAGTAAAAATGCATGTCCAACTGGGACATTGAGTAGTAGAAACAATAGCCTGCCTGAAAGCAATGCCATCCTGAAATGGTGGCTCTTCCTGCAAGCACATGACCTGGTAAAATTATCTGAGATGGCTGCACACACACTTATATTACAATTAAAAAAATACACTTGTTGGATTAGGAGTGACATTTTACAAGGAAGAGTGAATTATTTACAGTAAACAGTATAATTTAGAAATACAAACTACACCAATCATGACAGAATCCAATTAAGGATCATCACATTTAAATGTAATATACAGAATACATTTACCTATGTGCAAGGTAAAAAAAAATATACAAACTCGCAAGACCAGAGACCAACAACACCAGGGGTTAATGTGAAAATGAAACTAATGTAAGCAAATATTATATTTATACACACACATACACACACACACACACATCTAGTTATTTAACTACTTACCTATTGTCTATCTTGTGTCTATTGACTGATGTCATCTATGATCGATCATCTCTTGATTAAACATCAGCTGTCTACATCTCTTTCTGTATCTATAATTGTATCTCTCTCTTATGTTTTCATTCAGGCTTTTGTGAGTAGCTGCAGCTAGGGGTGCTTCAGTAAAACTTTTTTTAATAACTGAAAAGTGTCTGCTTTCAGAAAATGTTTTGTAATTATCCTTATATTTGTATATTTTTGTATTATTTATATTTAGGGTAACTGTTGAAATACTACACGTCACAGTTTTTGTGGCTAGTGTGTGTGTTTTTCTGGTTTGAAAAAAAAACCTTATTTACGGTAAGTGAATTGCCGCGTGCAATGTATACCTGTGCTGCATTCCTGTGCATGCCCAGACTGTGTCACTTGAGAGTTTCGTTTATGTCCCAGTGTACTCTCCAAATCCCTTTGAAGTGATAGTATGCCACTGTCTTGAGCCATTGTAAGATAATAAAACCTTTAGAAGATGACCCAACTGACTTGACACATGCCAGCGTATTGCACTAGTATAAACAAAGTGAATCGGTTTTGCAAAGACCATAGGCATTCAGTTAATCTTTTCCTTATTCCGTGTTCAATTAGACACAAACATAATAGTACACTTATTCTGTCTTGTAAGTCACACAAGCTTGTATGTTACTGCAAACCATGATATGCTTAAAAAAAAGTGAAGCAATTGTTTTCTGTTTTTATCTATCTACTGTATCTATCCATCCATATCTCTGAATTCATATCTCTCATTTGTATCTCTGTCTAACGTTCTAGTAAATGGGGCAATAGATTTCCAACCAAAGACAGTCTGAGAGAGTCTGAGTGGACTGTATTTCATTGAGTCTTGCCAACTTGTACCTTCCATTCACATTTGACAGCACAGGTTCTGCCCAAAGATGCTCATTTAAGTGCCAGTTACAGCACTGCCATGTGTTTCTCATTATAGCTTAAGGGAATAGCCAGTGGTGGTGGAGAATATGCCCCATATGCCATTAATATAACAATGATAGTGAAAAAGATAAGATAGCTCAGTGTGCCATAGCACTTACATCAGGCTTAGGCATCCTAAGTATCAATGTAACAAAAGTTAATGAGCCATTTATTAATCTGCTTCCTGTCTGCCTCTCTTCTGTTCATCTGTCTATCATTGTTGCTTGTTAAGTATAACTTAAAGTATAACTTAAATGTCTAGAGATGTATCCTCATATGTTCCTGGTCATCCAGTCCTCTGAAAGCCAAAACAGTAGAATGATGAGAAATAATGGCACATGTAGCTTTTGTAGCCCATACAAACTCAGTTCTCACATCCAACAGTACCTTAGCATTACAGAACATGGGAATCACCCTATTCAAACCAGTTCAATCACATACAATTGCAGTGAACTGGTTTGAACAACCTGACCCCTGTGTTTGCAACACTACTTTTTTTTTAGTGTTTTGACACCTGTGTGAGAGAGTGATTTTAAGCAGACAACAAAACAGCCAGTTTTGGCGTTATTAAATATAAGGAGATCATGATACAGGTACTGGAAAGGAGATGAAAGCAAAATGAACACAGTCAAATGTATAAAGGAGGAAGTAAAATGTTTTGTTGGCTCCTTGTCTAGACCTTCCTTGCGTCCTGTTTAGAGATGGCGCGAACTGTTCGCCGGCGAACTTGTTCGCGCGAACATCGGGTGTTCGCGCTCGCCGGAAGTTCGCGAACGTCGCGCGACGTTCGCCATTTTGGGTTCGCCATTGTTGGCGCTTTTTTTTGCCCTCTCACCCCAGACCAGCAGGTACATGGCAGCCAATCAGGAAGCTCTCCCCTGGACCACTCCCCTTCCCTATAAAAACCGAAGCCCTGCAGCGTTTTTTTCACTCTGCCTGTGTGTGCTGAAGAGATAGTGTAGGGAGAGAGCTGCTGCCTGTTAGTGATTTCAGGGACAGTTGAAAGTTTGCTGGCTAGTAATCGTTTTGATACTGCTCTGTTATTGGAGGGACAGAAGTCTGCAGGGGTTTGAGGGACATTTAAGCTTAGGTAGCTTTGCTGGCTAGTAATCTACCTTCTACTGCAGTGCTCTGTATGTAGCTGCAGTGGGCAGCTGTCCTGCTTCTGATCTCATCTGCTGACTGCTGCAATAACAGTAGTCCTTGTAAGGACTGCTTTTATTTATTTTTTTGTTGTTTTACTACTACTACTACTACTACTACTATAAGAGCCCAGTGCTATTAGTCTAGCAGTGTTGGGGAGTGGGACTGGTGTGCTAATCTGCTGCTCCTAGTAGTTCAGCAGCACCAACTTTAATTTTTTTTTTTTTAATATTCATTTTTTTTTTATTTTACTTTTTTTTATTTTACTACCGCTGTAGTAGTGTATAAGTTGACCTTTTAGGCATTATTTGCCCTGTAGGCATTTTTTGCCCAGTGTGTTATTCAACCAACTGCCATCTAGCATCACTAACAGCTCTCCCCCTACACTATCTCTTCCAAGCACACACAGGCAGATTTTTCAGATACATTTTTGCCCTTGATCCCCCTCTGGCATGCCACTGTCCAGGTCGTTGCACCCTTTAAACAACTTTAAAATCATTTTTCTGGCCAGAAATGTATTTTTTAGATGTTAAAGTTCGCCTTCCCATTGAAGTCTATGGGGTTCGCGAACCGTTCGCGAACCGCTCGCATTTTTGCGCAAGTTCGCGAATATGTTCGCAAACTTTTTTTCCGACGTTCGCTACATCCCTAGTCCTGTTATTCCAATTCAATGCTGCATCCAGGTGGCCAGAACACCTGCTGTTGGGACCCAAATATTTTATAGGTCATCTGCACAGTCCCAGTCTCTATATATAACACCATCCATAGTGTTATGTATGCCTGCCAGTAGGCAAACAACAAGAGTTTGAATGTATAGGATGTTGGATTAAGCTATTCCTCATAACTGTTCCTGACACATATTTTCTGTTCGTCCCTGTACTTAAAGGAGAATTAACCCCCCCTCCTCTGCTGGCCTTCTCCCTGCCCCCTGTTACCCCAGAATTGTGCCCCCTCTAGGATTACTGACCGTACATGCAGAGTGAGTGCAGCAGAGTGAGTGCAGCGGAGCTCACATGCCCATATTACGGCGCTTTGGTAATCTTCGGGTCTTCTTCCCATTTGGCAATTTCCATCACATCCGGTGCATGCACAGTTGTAATGAACCGGAAAACTGCTCCAACTGCACGTGTGCCACTCACTTTACGAGGATTACTGAAGCACCAAAGATGGTGCCCGTGAGCTCCGCTGTGCTCATACAGCATGTATGGTCAGTAATCCTACAGGGGACACAATTCTATGGTAACACTTAATAGGAGGAGGCAGGGAGGGGGGCTAGTGGGTACTTATCACAGTGGGGGTTGAATTCTCATTAAATTACAGTTTACTACTTGCATCCACAGAATAATTCTAGATTTTGTCTTTTCACTATACCTCCAGGAAGTGGCATAGCATTGGACACCCACACTGACAAACATTTGGTATGGCTGATGCATACCTCCGTAAGCAAACAATGGCATTGTGTAGTTGCCTCATATCTCTGTTATTCTCAGAAGTTATTCGAATTAAAATGTAGGATTTAATTGTATAATCGGAACTTTACCTTCTGGGACAGTTGAACTGTTATTAGGGAGATAATGAACTATGGAAGCTCAGTGGAATAATATCTTAGGGTACTGGCACGTGAGAAGAAATACAACATTGTTTGATAGCTGTACAGTTACAAAATAAGCACAATATAAACCTATGCTGAGCTGTTTCTTTGCACAAACTGGGCCTGTAAACTTTGGCAATATTTGACTATTTGTTTGGCTGACTAATTTCATCTGTGACTCATCTCTGAATCGTCCATTATTCTATCTCTTGGATGACTGATTCCTAGCTCTGACCCTGGCTACCTCTCTCATTACGGTTCATTTTCAGACATACAGCACCATGCTGCTATGTGTGCAAAAAGGGTCCACCCTATTCTTTTTTCCTGTCTACATCCAGTTGCTAAATAATCCTTGTAAATCATGTTGGATGGATCACATGAGTTGAGAGTAGGATTATAATATAGTTACAACATAATTAATTCCATATATATATATATATATATATATATATATATATATATATATATATATATATATACGTATAGTATATATATACACATATTTGAGAAAGGACCCAAGTGGTACAGATACATTGACGATACTGGCATATATATATATATATATATATATATATATATATATATATATATATATATATTTGTTTGTATATCTATATATCTATATATCTATATATATATATACACAAACAAACAAGGGAAAGTTGTGCTCACCACTAATTTTTAAAAACCAATAGGTGGGGGTGCCAGTCCTACACTCAAATTGCATCTGATTCATTAAGAATTCTATTGCTTCATAATACTTCATTAGCCCTTTGTATAATGAAGCAATAGAATTCTTTATGAATCATATGCAAATGAGTGTAGGCTGGCCAGATATGCGGTGACTTAGTTATCCAGTTTAAATATATTGCAATATATGGACAAACAATCCTTGTTTTGTTTAAAGGGTAAGGCATTTTTAGTAGCTGTATGCACAAAATGTCTCAATGTCTTAAATATATTCATAATGGGTTGAGTGCAGAGGACCTCTTGTATTTGTCTATATATATATATATATATATATATATATATGTATATATCCTTTTATCGGCACTCACCACATCTTCAATCAAAGGCCGGGTGCTGACCATTAAAATCACAGTTTCATAGCAGAAAGCGCTCATGGCAAAGCTGTAGTAAAAAAGCATTATTAGTCCATTATATCATATCTACCTGTTTCAATCTGCAGGAGATCCTGATGACGATCTCCTAGATCTCGTAGATATGATAATGGACCAATACAGCTTTTTTACTACAGCGCTTAAAGGAACTGTTCAGTGTAAAAATAAAAACTGGGCAAATACAGTAGATAGGCTGTGCAAAATTAAAAAAAGTTTCTAATATAGTTAGTTAGCCAAAAATGTAACGTATAAAGGCTGGAGTGACTGGAAATGTAACATAATAGCCCTCTGTTGAATCCAAAGCCCCAAGCTTGTGTTTGTGTAATGCTCTGTTTGAGTATCTTAGGATGAGTATCTGTTGATGTCTATAAATGGGAATATGCTCGTTTGGGAGGTCTGTTTTTTCTAGGGATGCACCGAATCCAGGATACAGTTCGGGATTCGGCCAGGATTCGGCTGTTTTCAGCAGGATTCGGATTCGGCCAAATCCTACTGCCCGGCCGAACCAAATCTGAACCCTAATTTACATATGCAAATTAGGGGAGGAGAGGGAAATTGAGTGACTTTTTGTCACAAAACAAGGAAGTTAAAAATGTTTTCCCCTTCCCACCCCTAATTTACATATGCAAATTAGGGTTTGGATTCGGTTCGGTATTCGGCCGAATCCTTCGCCAAGGATTCGGGGGTTCGGCCGAATCCAAAATAGTGGATTCGGTGCATCCCTAGTTTTTTCAGATATGAACTTTGTAGGAACAGGTACTAGATCTCCAGAGAAGTAGGCAGGACACCAAAAGACTTAAGAATGGAATACAGATCAAATTTTGACACATGCAGGGGCCCAAAGAACTGTCAAGCCTTCCCCACAAGCACTAGTAGTTTGTTAACTCTTTTATTATTGGACTACATTCAATTTGGAAGTCATTTTAGCATAATTTAGAACCATTGTGACCCATTTTTGGGGATGAATTCATTGGTGATGAACCCTTGATTCAATACAAGAGACAGCATGCTGGTTATATACACAATGAGAACTTTAACACAGAAGAGCCACCACGCCTTTATTAATGTTATAGTTTATTTAGCAAATACAAACTTTCTCTTAAGCTAGATAAACACTACAATAAACAGGAATAAACTGAACCAGGTATGAATTCCAATCAGGAAGTATAACAAATAGATTCTATATGTTCATTTTACTTGTATTTATCTTGCTTTTGGAGTGTGGGAAGAAACTGGTGCTCACTATGGAAGTTAATTCAGGACAATGAGCAACAAGTTAAACCTGCACTAAGCCACAAGGGTCCATTTGTATTTTGGAAGGCAAAGTACAAAGTGCAAAAAACAGAGTCCAACATTTTTTTTTACTTTGAACCCTGCCTTTAAATCTATTCAAATTGCTACAGGTCTTTGGGATCTATTTTAAGGGAACAGAGACCAGTGGCCTTTGACATAAACTATGGCCACTGATATAAATACAGCCCTGCCTGCTTTGGCAGTGCCATGTGACAGGCAATAAGAATAGGGTTGGCATGCACCTACCGACACTGCACTCTGCACAGGATTTTATATCCAATGTGAGATGCAGAGAGCAACCAGACCATGGGCAGCGTGCCCTGCATTGGCACTAAGGGGCCATGATGAACCCATGATTGGTGCATTCATCAGGAGTATACAGAACAGAGTAAAATTGCAGACAAAAATAAGGCAAAAGAATAGCCAGAATCCAATCTAAGGTCAAAATCATTGGTGTAGCCACAGCAGGACAGATAGACATCTCATCACAGGAGAGGGTGTAAAAGAGATACTTTGAGAGTTGCTATTTGAATTTCATTTAAGCTATATAGTACCAGTAATATCAAAAACTGTGCTCTGTACAAGTTTTTTTTTAGTATTCTCAGTCATTGCAAGGCTAGAAAATAATACTGCTTCAAGGCAAACTGGTTTTGTAATTGCCTGTACAGGAATCAGAGCAGAGAGGAGACAACACCATGTAAAGCTGGCCATAGATGTTGAGATTTTTAAAAGATCAGATCATGATCGTGAGACCACGATCTTCTCAGAACGATTGTACGATCGTACGAATGTACCATCAACTAAAAAGACCAATTTACCAGGAAAACAAAGGGGAGCTGCCTGCTTGGCCCTGCAAACATAGATAGATTCCACTGGGACCGACAAAGATTTTTTGACCTGGCCGATCAATTTCCCGACAGATGTCGGCCTAAAAATCGTAAGATGTACGATCATTCGAATACCACTAACCGCACAATAATTTCGAAGGATTGGTTGGGCTTCCCTAAAGTTGGTCGTTCGGCAAGAAGAATTGTCGCGTCTATGGGGAGCTTAACAGTTGTAGTCCCATTGCAGAGCCTCCAGTATTGTGCTGGGGTTTGATTTAGGATACCTGTAACTAGTGCACAATTAAGGGAGTTATTTATCAAAGGTCAGAATTTTAGTCATGTGACTTTTTTAAAACTGTAATACATTTGATTTTATTCACAATTGAATGGTATGTATTTATGAAAAAAATCTCTAGAATTCAATTGAATAGTCCCAACCCAAAAACTCGAATCAAATTCGAATTGTCCAATTTTTTTTTTGACACAAGCCATTTTTTTGATGCGCAATATTTTTTTTCTCCCATTGGAGTCTATGGGGCATCATTTTTGAGGCAAAACTTGGCAAAACTTTGGCTCAACACTAAAACAGTTGTAGAAGCTGAACATGGCAAACAAGCTTGATGTTTAACTTTGGCTAATGTCCCAAAAATCTTACTGCCAAACCTAGTCTTTTTTTAAAAAAAAAGTAAAATGGATATATAACTCTAAATAAATAAAACATGTCTTTACATACGGAGAAATCAAACCAGTTAAATATATGTGTTATTGTAACTTATCCAGTATTTTGGGCAAAAGGAATTAACTATCATTCCATAAATTATTATAAATGTGCAGATCACACACTATTAAGTCTTAGATGATTCTCATCTAATATGCAATAATTGCCTTGTTTTTGCTTTGTGATACATAAAACTGTCATGGGATATATTATCCAGAGTACTACAAATTCAGCATTATTATTTCCTATAATGTCCTACCTAGCCAAATAATGCTTCATTTCTAAATGATTAGCAATTTCTTTGTTATAAGAGAGCAACTTATACATGATGTTAACCAAACTACCATAAGTAGACACTGATAAACATTCCTATTGTGTTTTCTAATGTTTAAGTGTTTTTACTTCCCCTTAAGGCATGTTGCACTGCATTACGAAAATACCCCTTATCTGCTAAAGCCTAGGTCAGGGTAATATATCCTATGCCTGTGCTAGTGACATGTGGTTTGATAAGTAATACAGTAAAGCACATATTGATTAATTATGCTTCTGTGATTCCTGTATAATAATATCTGTATTAGGGATGCACCGAATCCAGGATTCGGTTCGGGATTCGGCCAGGATTCGGCCTTTTTCTGCAGGATTCGGATTCGGCCGAATCCTTCTGCCCGGCCGAACTGAATCCGAATCCTAATTTGCATATGCAAATTAGGGGCGGGGAGGGAAATTGCGTGACTTTTTGTCAGAAAACAAGGAAGTAAAAAATGTTTTCCGCTTCCCACCCCTAATTTGCATATGCAAATTAGGGTTCGGATTCGGTTCGGTATTCGGCCAAATCCTTCATGAAGGATTCGGGGGTTCGGCCGAATCCAAAAAAGTGGATTCGGTGCATCCCTAATCTGTATCTATATAATTTTGTGCTGAATATACTGTATAAGCTTTGTGTAGAACTGAAAAATCTATGCTGCTAAACCAATTATGTTATATTATTTTAGAGATATACAAAAAATTGGGGGTGATTCTATGTTATAAATACATTATATATAAAACGGTCGGGCAAATACAAGGTCCAGTACATCCTTTAAGTTGTTTTAATATTCAGCACAGTTTAAATAAAACATCATTTTATAACAGTATTGTACGAGAATCACAGACTTCTATTTTGTTTTAATCAAAATAAAAATCTAAATGTTGCCACTAACATAAATAAAGGCTGTATATATATATATATATATATATATATTTTTTTTTTTTTTTAAAAACCCATCATGAATTAGCTCATGCTGCTTTAGAAAACAGTTCAATTTCATGGAACAGCTTCACCCCAAACAAAACCCTTGTAGGACTGTCTCAAGTGCAGATGATGCAATTTGAAAGGAAGCAATTTTTGTATGTTTCCCCTTTGCATTTTCCTTTCCTGCTTCTTCTTTTAATAATGCTTCTGCTTCTTCATTTAATAATGTTCTGTCCTACTATCTTTTATTATTCTCCTATCCCCAAATATTGCTCTAAAGGTTTGTATACTACTAACATTTCCTTTTTTATAATCCTACTGACATAAATCATGTGTTGCCCTCTCCCGGGCATTCTTTATGTTTAGGAAAATGACGAAACCCTTAGCAAAAAAGAATCCAGCCCACATAAAAGAGTTAATATGAAGGGGAGGTGCTCAACCTTCAATTTTCATTAAACTTGGTTGGTAAAGGAACATTGGATTGCACTAAGCAAAATTTACACTACAGCCACCAAAACTTCCCCTTCCACTAATATTCCTTAAAAATAACATTTGAGACTTAATAAAGAAATGCCTTGGTAAAACCCTCTAACTAATTTATAATTACTAGTATTAGTACTAGTTTCTGTCTTTAAACCCTTATCCTTTTTAAACTCACACTACATAGTGACTTCAGCAAACAAAATTTGCAGTAAGTTGGACCTATATTTCCATCCTCTGCTGCAATGGGATATAATTATAATAATTATATGTATGATTCAATATCACTATTAATTTAAAGTGTTTATTTTTTTTTGGTTTTGTTGTTTTTTCTTCCTTATTTTGCTAATCCTATTGAGTATTTAGAAGGCAATAAAAGGAGGATCTGACGGTCTTCCTGCAGTCTGTGTGAGGATTTTAGTATCTGTAGTCCATTTATTGCCAATGTTGACAAAACAATGGAACAAACAGCTTCCACTAATTATTCAATGCATTTATTGCTCTATCTCACTGCCTCCAATGATGGAAGGTGCTCTAAAAAATTAGTATGTAAATTCCTGCAATTAGCATGAGGAAGAAAATGGGATTTGCATGGGCGATAGGTGGGATCCTGTAACAATGTATCACTAACTTACAAATCACTTGCCTATCCATCAAACCATCACGTACAAGTTTAAAGCCCACTTCTGCAAGGAACAATAAAACACTTTCATTTCTTTTTAGCATTATTGGGTGGATGACATTATAGATTCAAACACTTTAACCCATTACACACTGAAATGACCCATAGATTATCGGACACCTTTACATCTAAATCAGCTGAGGGGAAAACATTTTTATATTATCTATCAGCACTAGACTAAGACTCGTATGAAAGCATTTGTTCATTTTAGGGCAAATAAAGGGAAGCAATAGTTATAGTTACAAATTCTTGTCAAACGTATCCCATCTATATGTTTCCCCGCTGCTAAAAATGTGAAAAGATCAAAAGATAGCAAAAATGCATTTTGTCTTGCATGCAGTTAAAGAGGGTTGAATAAATATACTTACTAGCAGATCCCAGGTGTCTTTTCCATTATATAACAAGGCTTCTTCTTCTCCTCTCGCTTTTCTGTGGATCTTTACCCGGTACTCAGGAAGGTTTTGTCTTTCCCATCTATAGCCATCATTCAGATGGGGTCTGTATGGTGTTATTTCTGTTTGATCTCAGGTTTTCCTCACATAAGCTCTCCTGCTGCATGCCTCTGGGGTGTTGGGAAATTATAGCAGGCATATGACAATAACACCCATTATTTTTTTTATGCAGGGTTTCTGTGTGTGTATGTGTATATATATATATATATATATATATATATATATATATATATATATATATATATATATATATATATATATATATATATATATATATATATATATATACGCACACATAGATAAAGAAAGATGTGATAGATAGAATAGTTATGTATATCTTATACTTATGTATTCTTATGGACACACTTATGTATATCCCTTCAAAATGGCTGGCCTTTCAGCTTTTGCTGAACTACAATTGCCAGCATTCCTTACAACAATTGGCAGGTTGGTAGTTCTGCAGCAGCTAAAAGTCCCAGATGGAACCCACCCATGAAGTACGTTTGGTTCCATCCTCTCTGTTGCCTTAAAATCAAACTATTAGTAACCGTCAGTACTTTATTTCAGAAGCCATAAATCTTTGATTTTAATATAGAGAAACCCTTGGATCATACAGAAAAGAAATGCTGACACGGCTAGATGATTTATTAGCACCATTGATGTTTGCAGAGACAGGAAAGGAAATAATGTGACTAGTAATTGTACCCCCAGTTGATGTTATGTACTGACCCCCCCCCCTACTCTCTTCCCCTTGACAAGTACACCTGCCCTTCTTATTAGGGCTTTCCACTCTGTTATTGTTAATTGCTATTATTAGGATGATTTCATTTTGGACTATTTGCCTCCCTCTCACCCTCCCTTCCCCTTCATTTGCCAAGTTGCTCTGTGTGAGGAGTCTGTTTCCCTCCTCTATCAGCAAGCTGTCAATCACCGCGGCGGCTCTCCTTTCATCTCTTTCCACCGCCTCCTCCCCTCCAGCAGACAGAAAGAGGGAGGAAGGGGTGGAAGGAGAGCGAGAAAGAGGGGGGCACAGTAGGAGGGGGATGTTAAAGTTACATTACACAAACACACACTGCGTGCCCTTTCATTGAGAGTAAGGGACGGTAATGTGCCTCTTGCAGTCACTCAGGTAGGACGGGACGTTTGGGAGAGTTTTACATGGTGTGAAGAAACCAGACCAACTGATTCCCCCTCACAGGATTTTGTCAGAGGTGATTGACGCGAGAAAGTTGGATTGCGGACAAACTGTATATTGCAAGGGGGGATTTGTGGACAGGTCCCGTGAAGGAGATATGAAGTGCTTTCCTAGACCCCCCTCTGTACGTGGTTGAGGAGACTGCAGTTTTACCTGAGGGCCCAGAGTAGGAGTTCAGTCCGCTCAATGCCAAGAGCTCACGGCGGCTCCAAACTTACTTGCGCTCAGCTCACTGCCAGTGCTAGCAGCACAAAGTCAGGTTGCTCTGAGTTGTTTGGGCACCGTAAATAGAGCTTGCCTTTCTGCTTTACTTAAATGAAGGCATCCTTTCTGGATTAGTCACTCGCTGCAGAATTTTTTTTTTTTTAAAAAATGGTAATTTACAGATAGTCACAACCATAACAAACACTGTAGTTTCTCTCTTGCTCCTCGTGATTACACACACACTGGTCTGAATGGGAGCAGAATGAGCTAAAAGGCCATCAGTTTCGGGAGCCTTTGGATACTGGTGATTACAGGAACCCCTGGACCACAGGAGACCGGATTGGAGCCATTCGGACTGGGACTTAAAGCCTTGGAAGACAAGGGGAAACTTTTCACAAGCAAAAGTGTATTTGTAAGAAAATTTGTGACTTTATTTTACTGATTTGGAGGCACAAGTGTCCATTCAGCGGGGCCAATCTTGGCATTTTGCCCTTGGATGAGGAAATTTGGGGGAGGGAAACTCTGAAGTGTTTTTGTTTTTTTTTTGTTTTTTTATTTGTGTTTGATTTTTGACCTGTAACACAGAAGTCGTGTTCTGGAGCCATGCCTCAGCTCTCTGGAGCAGGGGGCGGCAATGGGGTTGGAGGGGATCCTGAGCTTTGTGCCACAGATGAGATGATCCCCTTTAAAGATGAAGGGGATCCCCAAAAGGAGAAGATCTACGCTGAGATCAGCAACCCAGAGGAGGAGGGAGACCTCGCCGATATCAAGTCATCTCTGGTCAATGAGACTGAGATTATCCCCAGCAGCAACAGTCACGAGGTAAGCAGCGGAATTCATTTATAGCGGTAATCGTGCGCATTTGTAACTAAGCAAGAGCACAGATTGTTTTGTTTTTCTTTTGGGGAAAATCCACAACATCTTTCATTGTTTACTTTTAAAGTCAAATCAACATTGCAACAAGTTATACCCCACATATGATTGCATGCAGGGGCGTAACTATAGAGGAAGCAGACCCTGCGCCTGCAGGGGGGCCCAGGAGGTATAGGGGCCCCACGAGGCCCTAATTCATATACAGTTTCAATAAATATTTGTAAAACAAGTCAACTGCTAAATATTTTGGGGGCCTTAAAAATAATTTGCTGTGGGGCCCAGTAATATCTAGTTACGCCACTGATTGCATGTATTGAATTGAAGAAAAAAAAGTATCATCCAACATTTAATGGGATAGCACACATTGCCCATGCATGCTTTAATTATAAAGGCTCCAAAAGATTGACATGATAGTGGCAGGGAGGTGCCATGCCATTATCCACCACCTTCTGCTAATATAATATTAGTGACTACTTTCTCTGACTGTAAGGAATCCAGATTGGGATAATGTGCACGTAGAAGGTGCTGTAACAGCAGATGAGTGGTAATGTTTTTTCAGCCTCAATTTAATCCATTCACTTCTATTTTAAGTGCCTCTGTTTGAATTGTTTTCTAAAAGAAAACCTTACCTTTAAAAAAATTTCTGTTTCAAGTAGCCTACAGTATAATATTTGAAGCCATTGGCAAAAAAAAACTCCAAAGTGACCTGTCTCAGTTCACATGATATTTGATCAGGGATTAAAGACTCGAAGACCCCTTGGAAAACAGTCCTGGGTCATGTGGGAGCTCTCTTTGAGCCTTTTCCATAGGCTACACTAACTGGCTGAGCCTACAATAAATCTTTTCTAGAGGTACATTCAATATTCTCAGTTCAATGAATAAACAACAGCAGAAGCACCTATGCCTTTAAATCTCTGAAGTTAATTCCTGACACACATTAAATTGCCTCTGCTTTTTTTGTAGCTTATCCTGTGTCTCCTTTTAACAATTTTAAAGATGTGACCGGAGACACCCAGGCTTTTAAGAATAAGCACAATTATACAGTTTCAGCTTCAACGTATTTTTGACCAACGTGTTCTCTTGAGTGGAGCAAGATGAAAAAATATTTTTCAAGTATGTTGGACCTGCAACCCTCCAGCAGTTCTTCCCCTAAAATTGCCACTATCTTTCTAATCAGATGTTTAATCAGATGTTTAACTGAATTTGCATCTTGACACCCCCCCCACACACTTACACACTTATGTTTGTACATGAGGGGATGAAATAGGTAGAAGATAAATATCATATTACTTGAACTTAAAAGAGAAAATAGAAATATTACTTATAAGAATTGGTAAAAATCTAAAGCATTTATGGTTCTACTCAACATTAATAGTACAAAGGCCATGTCAACAATCACACAGATATTTCGTAATAATATAAAGCATTTCGGCTAGCAAAGGCATACATTTTCTGTCTGTGTAGAGGAAGTGGCTTTTGTGTTAGTAAAGGTGTATAAGTGATACAGGTTTTGACTTCCTCCCATTCACTTTACTGGTGCAGTCATGCAGTTTACAGAATTAGTAGATGTGCATTTTAGCTGGGAAATTGAGGTTTTATTTTAAATAAAGATGTCTTGAAAATACAGCACTGGAGCTGTATTTGTTACAACTACATTTATTACCACATACACTGTACTAAGGTACAAATCAAAATTTGTTACGCGCATGGGGGGGGCAGTAAATATGTATTCCTGCAATATTTGTACTGAAAAATAATTCCACCTAGCACGTACTGATTGAATATGTTTGCAATGGTGTGGTATGAAAACCAAAACAGGATGTCTGGGAAATGATTCTCATCTCTGTCATGCATGAATCTGAATCGGGAACATGAAAATGGATTGTATGGTTAATTTATCCTTATACAAGTTAGTATTTTTATTATTAGGCATCTGTAAAGTAACTTTCCTGTATTATAAACATATGAAGGTAAGGAATTCATATTAGTGGCAAAATAATCCTATTCATTTTTTAAAGTAAATGAACGTGCTGCCTTGTGCCTTCATTTGGTCACTAAACTGTTCAGTGACTTCTAATTTTCTGATTTACAGTAACTGTATCAATACATTAACTCATAGAAACATATTTAAAGGGATACTGTCATTACTATTTAGGCCTAAGCACACCTTGTGGTCTGACCAACTTGGTGCTCTACGAGAAACCAGTAATTGCCTATCACAACTTTCAATGGAAATACATATAAAATTCTCTGCCTGTGGCAGACATTAATTCTGTCACCAATTTGGAACACTTGCCTGAGAGTACTGTGGTGATTATAATGCCATGTGTCCTAAACTAATCATTTATCTGCCTCACATATTAAATTATAAAATCATTACCTGCATTCAGCTGCAGCTGAATCCGAGCTGGTTATAAGTAGTGAGCCTTTATGGTGCCTTCACTACTGATGTACCTGCACAGCTGCAGAGAATGCATTGTGTCTTCATTACAGGAGATGACAACATAAAAAACTTTTTCCAATATACATTCATTAAAAATGCCCAGTGGTTTTAATTTTATTTGTTAGTTTTATTGCAATTTAAAACTGTATCTGTCCCTTACTGGTATTAACCATTGTTAGTTTTGAAACAATGCAGCAGATGCTACGAATCAACAGACCTGGTTCATTGTTTTGTGTCTCAGATATAGGACTGAAACTGAAAGGGATAAATAAATACTGATTTCTTTTGAGTGACATGGGGCTAGACATATTGTATTTTCCCAGGTGCCCCAGTCATGTGACTTTGCTCTGATAAACTTCAGTCACTCTTTACTGCTGCACTGCAACTTGGAGTGATATCACCCCCAGCAGCCCATCAGCAGAACAATGGGAAGGTAACCAGAGAACAGCTCCCTGGTAGATATAAGAACAGCACTCAATAGTAAAATCCAAGTACCACTGCAACCCATTCAGTTACATTGAGTAGGAGAAACAACAGCCTTCCAGAAAGCAGTCCCATCCTTAAGTGTTGGCTCTTTCTGAAAGCACATGACCAGGCAAAATGACCTTAGATGGCTGCCTACACACCAATATTACAACTAAAAAATACACTTATTGGTTCAGGAATGACATTTTACATGGTAGAGTGAATTATTTGCAGTGTAAACAGAGTAATTTAGAAATAAAAACTACACCATAAAATTATGACAGAATCCCTTTAAACACTGTTAGTAATTCATGTAGTTGTTATTAGGGATGCACCGAATCCACTTTTTTGGATTCGGCCGAACCCCCGAATCCTTCACAAAGGATTCGGCCGAATAACGAACCGAATCCGAACCCTAATTTGCATATGCAAATTAGGGGTGGGAAGGGGAAAACCTTTTTTACTTCCTTGTTTTCTGACAAAAAGTCACGCAATTTCCCTCCCTGCCCCTAATTTGCATATGCAAATTAGGATTCGGATTCGGTTCGGCCAGGCAGAGGGATTCGGCCGAATCCAAATCCCGCTGAAAAAGGCCGAATCCTGGCCGAATCACGAACCGAATCCTGGATTCGGTGCATCCCTAGTTGTTATAAATATGATGGTAGGAAATGGAATACCATAATCATTCTGTCCTTGATGTTTATGGAATTATGACTGCATGACTGATTCAGCAATGTTTTCATATATAACCTTGTTGTAAGCGTTGGAGCACCTTGATCAAATGTTGCCCCTAAAAGAAAGACTTTAACCCAAAAAGTCAGAAAAATAAATAAAACTTGTGTATTTGACAGCAGTGTGTGTCTGAGTGAGCAATCATATAATGCTTACCCTTTTGTTAATTTGCTAATTGCTGTCCTGAATCACAAAACTCAATGTTTTGATTATTGAGACCCAACAGTAGGAAAGGCTTCACAAAGGCTGTTTATTGACTGGAGTCTCTCTTATCTTTTGCTGTTAGGTGTCTGCTTTCCCTAGCTGTATGTTAGTTATTCAAAATGCATATCTAATCTAAGCTTAACCTCTTATATGTAAACATTTTTATTTGTTTAGGCCAACTCATTCAGGGAAATTGCTTTTTATACAGATGAATGTAAAAGGTTTGTGTGTGTGTCAATGTGTGCATGTGTTTGTGCATGTGTTTGTGCATGCGTGACAAGCCTGACATTGCCCTTTGGGCTAAGGTCACACCGTGTGAGTTTTACTTCGACTGACTTTGCAAAACAAATTGATTTTTATGCCATCCCACCAACGATTCACATTCTTGCAGGCGGGAAGGCTTTTGGGGAAATGAGTCGCCCACAGTAGAGAAGATTTGTCGCTGGCCGACTAATCTAACTGTGTGCCACCACCCATATATAACAGTTAGATCAGTGTCACATTGTATTTTGTAGGGAGAGAATCATCATGGCAAACCGTCTGATAATACCTTTAATACCTTTGCACATACAGTATTACCTTTTTTTTATTCTTTATATCCCAGCTGTCATTACGCCAGTGGAGCTTACAATCTAAGGCAGGGGTCCCCAACCGCCGGGCCGTGGGCCAGAAACGGGCCACGGACAGTCCTGAAGTGGGCAACCGAACAATTACGCGCCAAATTGAACGCCGACCCCTCCGGCCCCTTCCGACCCCCACCCCCCCGGTCCTTGGATAAAAAATTTGACTCTTCTTTGTTCCCCTGGCCAAAAAAGGTTGGGGACCCCTGATCTAAGGTATACATATGCCAAAATCTGCTGTGTGTGGGTGCTCACAGGCTGCCAGTGGATAGAAGTAGATTGTTATGCCTGCTCTTCTTATTAAAAAAAAGTTGATGAACTCCATGTGTACCAGTGGCCTAAGGGAAGTTGGATAGTTTTCTTGCCTTCACTTCCTGAATGTGTGTGCAATGGCAGGCACAGCATCAGTCCTCAGTCTACCTGGCTGATTTCAGTGTGAAAACACTGCCTGAAGAGTCACTTGTGTCAGTCACTCTGGGCTGGAGGTGGAACAATCCTTGAGCGTTATTATACCATAAAGAGGATTATAAGAATTGATTGAGGTGGTTTTTTTTTTACCTATCTCTGATAAAAGCAGTACAACCTGTGCAAAATCAATGTATCTAAATAGGCCTATGATCTATGGCTCTAAAAAGTGACCAATTTTAACATTTCATGCACGCTTTTCTAATTATTTTGGCTTTGTGTCATTGAATAAATGCATTCCGCCTGCAATTGATGGTACATAGTAAAATTTAAAGTAGACCGACCCGGCAATTGTTTGCAATCTGTAATGTGCACCAGGCAGAGAATTTGTTGATGAAATTGAAAATGTACAGTAGAGCTATAAAGTAAATACACAAACTATGTATCATAGTTGCGATTAACCTGAAGCTCTCTAGATGTTGTTGAGCTACAGCTCCCAGAATGTCTTTGTCAGAGAAAGCCACAGGTTTCCTACCATTGGGCAATATATCCAGTTACATATATTACACATGTGTATGTCCCTTCCTGATTTCTTGCAAGACAGTTATAATACTGCACATGGGCTGTGGGAAGTAATAAGGAAGTCTGTGGTGAAGGAATGCATAACTGCAAATTGGGTTTCTTATACCTTAAGAGATGCAGTGGAAACTGCTTGAAATATGTAGTGGATCAATAAAAACACAATTTTTGCAGCAATGTACTGCGTTTGACCAAGTTCTTATCCACAGTTATTTATATGAATCATTTCATTGCAGCTGTCTGTTTTTTTTTGCATCTGCTGAACTGTATTCAGCCATCTTTTACTTAGTGATATAGTATGATCATCAAGAGATGAATTTATATATTATATTGGTGCCTTGCCAAAAAGAGCCCTTGGGTATTTTTAAAATAAAATATCATGCTTCCTAAAATTGTTCTAAAATATCCAAAGTGAAGGCTAAATATGGTCGTAATTTCCAAATTAAAGACAAAAGTTGGCCATATGCAAGCAACTTGTTGACCTATGCATAGAGCCGAATCACAGGACTGCCTGACCAATATCAGGCAGATATGAAAATTCTACATTTACATTGAGTCATGTGCAAGTTTTATATGTATTGTGCGCTGATGGATGCCCATTATTGCATAAAATTAGTGTCTGCTGTTAGTAAATGAAACGTTGGTTTCAGTTACCCCCTACTCCTAGATTGTGTCTTGCCAAATCGAATCTCAGGAACAAGGCACCCAAGTTAGCTATTTCACCTCCACACTTACCATAAGTCAAATAATTTTTTTATACTTCCCTAAAAGAAAACAATAATTACAGCCTGCACCTTTCTTATGGTTCCATGTATCTGGCACCTAAAATAGTCTGGCTGGTGGTAACTTATATATATATAAAATTGAATCCAAACCTTTAAAATCTCAATAGTACAATTGAAATATTACTCTTTAGTCAATAGAATTTATGAGTGGTGGCTCAATCAATTTGCCTCATTTACTTTCACGTGGATACAGTAAATACTGTAGGAGATTTTGCTTAGAACCTTTGTTTTTAAGATATACAAAGCCACTTCCTAAGGTTCCTCAATCTTTTTCTTACCACTTTTGACTGAACTAGACCTCCCATCTTAAGAAACCTTTTCAAGAATAACTAAAGCTAAACAAAGAAGCAGGCTAGAAATGGCACACATTATGTTTTGGGGTTCTGTACAAGCCCATGGCAACCACAGTTCTTTAGCTGTAAAGATCTGTCTGTCCAAAGATGCTCCAATTAGCTCCCCATCTTCCCTAAGGGGGGAGCCTTAAGTCTTCTCTGAGAGGGACCTACTGCTCAAAGCAGGTCCGGACTGAGAATTAAAATAGGCCCTGGCATTTCAGGTACACAGAGGCCCAATCAGCCCACATAGAGGCCCAGCCAGCCCCTACCAGCCCACTAAATACTGACTTTCTATGGGACCTTATGGCAGCCCCTCTGGCATTTGCCAGAACCCACAGATTGCCAGTCTGGGCCTGGCTCAAAGCCACTCAGCATGTGCAGTGTGTCCCAAAATAGTAAGCTCCTGTGCACAACTTTGAAGACCTGGATCATTAATGTTATAGATATGCTAAATCTTTAGGCTAAGTTGAGTATATAAAATATGACATTTTTAGCCAAATTTATTTTCAGGGTTTAGTTCTCTTTTTAACTGGTTGGCGATGCTGTAGCCAAACAATTTATAGGTTAAATACAAATGCTTGCACATAAAAATGCTAAAATAGTTTTGTCCATCATCCACCATTTCTATTACAAGGTGGTAAGATTAGACAGGGCACAGAAAGCAGCATTTGGATGAGATAAAATATCACGTGCCAGTCCTTGTAATTGTAATTCTTGGAGTGCCAAGGTATATTTTATTTTTTTGTGAAACAGTACTGTCTCATAGTATTGGGCATTATGTAAGTATCTTCACAATCTCCCTCGCTCTGCATCTGTCTCTCTTTATGCAGGAGATGGGTGTAACTTAATTATATAAGTCTTATATAAAATTTTATTTTTTGCGACAGCTCCCCTTTAAGAATTATGTTACCTCCATCTCTGGTTGAATGCTAATGTGTTTCCTGGGATAATATTTAGTCACATGCCGCTGCTTTAAAATCCGCTTCACTACAGACAATATTTATGCAGACCCATCTGGGACCTTCAGCTTCCAGGAAGTGAATTAATTAAGTTCTGAAACACTTGTGCCCTCTGTTAAGTAAGCACAGTACCTGTCTCCTACAGACCAAACTTCCACTGCAACCACAAACCCTAGAACTGGCAAGTTCTTCTCCTTAGACAGCATATCAGAAGCATATTAAGGTGGCCATACACGGGCAGATTAAAGCTGCCGATATCGGTCCTTTAGACTGATTCGGCATCTTATCTGTCCATGTGTGGGGGTTCCCGACGGGTCCTCCCAATCAATTTCAGGCCAAAAATCGTCCGGATATCGATCTTTTGTACATTCCAGGACCACATCTGCTAGTTGATTCTGTCCTGCGACCCATCGGAGCCCATTCGTAGTATTGTAATCCGATCGTTCAGATTCATCCGATATTGCCTGGCCGTTAGTGGGCATATCGAGTTAAGATCTACTCGTTTGGCGACCTTGCCAGACGAGCGGCAAGGTCGGATGGCCACCTTTAGCCACCCTTCAAGAAATAGATCCAGATAAAGGATAATCAATCATGGAAATACAAAGTTTGTTTGGCAGTCTACACTATAATATGCCTATAAAGTTTACAATTATTTAATATTGGTTACAGAGTTACAGACACATTTTTACAAATACACAAAAGCATGAGCATATATGTAAACTTACTTTATTAATGGGAATATCGAAGACAACAAATAAAATAAACCATCAAACCTGACACTTTATTAGCTTTCAGGCTTGGTCTGCCATCCATTGCTTTGGATGGTTATTCTCACAATTTGGGAATCTCTACTGCACTATAAAGCAACACTAATGTTTTCTATGGGTGTATATGTAAGGATTACCCCCACTGATCTGAAAATGAGCAAAAATGGATTCTAAACCTGTCCAGCTATTTCCACATTGCAACTGCTAGTATCTGTAATCAGACTGTAGTTCAGCAAGAAATGGAGAAGCACAGACATGCAGTCATTCTCATATATGGGCTCACAACGTATTTCTCTTTTTGGGTAGAAGTCCAGAAGTTGTTCTTCAGTTATTTATGTGCTTGTTTGTTTTTAATGTTAGATTTCGAGACGGAGACAAGACTCGTATCATGAAAACCCAAGAGAACATCCCGAGGATGGTGAGTTACACAGTTATTGTAGTGCTATCCCCCTAGATGGTGTTCAATGCCGTGTTAGAGTGCAAGGCAAAAAAAGAGTTTGTCATTCATGGTGTACTTACAAGTTACAACTGTTGTACTGTTGTGTTACACAAATGTGGCATTGGCATATGTTTAATGTTTTTACCCATTGTAATACCATGGCTTTGAACCGAACTGAGCTCTTATGGAAGCAAAGCCTGTTGTATGAACCCCTAGATATGCATAACTTGAAAAACTAGCCTTTTCTTTTCATAAAACTTTGCACGAATGGTTGCTTTTACCTCCAACTGAGCTCCGTTACTTTGGTAAAAAGCCATACAAATGGAACTGAGTGTTGCAAAGACAGGCAACAACACCTCTCTATACAAAGCCATACAGCACTGTTCATAAACCTTGTGTCTCCAGATAATGCTGAACTACTGTTCCCAGCATCTACCAATCAAGAATCAAGGGAAATGCTGGAAATTGCAATTCAGTAACACCTGGGACACAAGGTTAAAAAACATAGGGTGTGTCATAGACCACAGCAATTGTGACTAATTCTTGCAGCAGCCATAACTTTTTCCAATCTTGTATTTAAAGTACAATGTGCAGTTTTATTAAATGCTTAATTTATGCCAGGAATGTAATGTTCTTTAATAATGCTCATATGCCTGGAACATAATGTTCTGAAATTCTTCTTATATGCCTGGAACATATTGTTCTAGGGTCTTTACCCAACTTTAGCATTCAGATGATGTTAACAATAGTTTATAAGCCTATCACTACATTTTCCAGTGCTTGCCCAATTTTTCTTTCGAGGGCCTTCTTTTGAGGGTGCTAAAGTGATAGTGATATTCCATCATTCTGTTTGTTGAAATCCCTGTAAGTCACACTCACAGAACCTTTTGGGATTTAAGTTTGAAATAAAATATATCATTAATTATTTACTCATTAATGGTCTGGGCATAGGCAAAGAAAAATTGAAAATACTTTTGAATGAAGATGTTAGGTTTTATATTAATAAAGCAAAACAGGTAAGAATTCACAAACACAGAGGCACTCAAAGCAATTGATAAGTGATTTGCTTTCTCTCAAGGGTAATGCTACATAGTTTCAAGAGTCAACAATTTACCCCTTTGGTTTCCCTGTGACTTGTTTTGGGACATTCCATAGTCTGAACTTTAAAAATAGGTATAAATGATTTTTTTTACATGTGCATGTAGGTTGGCCACCTTTCCTTGCTTGTGACATGTAGGAGGTACTTTCCAACCACTCCTAGGCTTACAGAGTCATTTAACCCTGCCCTCTCCTTGTTCCATTATGAAGTGATGGATTCCGGAAGTCTCGGATTCCTTGAAGTCTCTCTGCTTTCCGGAGAATCCACCAATTTAACAAATACGGGAGAAGTTGAATGACTTTGTGAGCCTAATGGAGGATAGGAAATGGTCCCTGTGATCACCGATAAATCTGTGGAATCAGCTCTGTGTATGTACAAAAAAGTTTATACACTGTATTTATTTTTGTCAGTTCAGATATTTATGTGCCTTTTCTACATACAACCAACTGAATGATCTTATGTCAAACGGGTTTCCGGCATACCTCCCAACTGTCCCATTTTGTGTGAGACAGTCCCAATTTTTGACAGCTCAGCCTGCAGTCCTGGGTTTCTTACTGAGTTTCTCTTTGATCTGCACTGATGCCAGAAAAAAATACAAAGTTGGGGATATTTATTGGCAAAAATGTGCCCTTCAAAAGGGCAATTTCAGCTTAATTAGCAAAACTATTATAAAACCTAAAACGTGGCCCTAAAACTCCCAGAAATATATTAAAATTTTCATAACCTGACAAATTTTGCAAAATGGACATGGTAATTAGGGGGTGTGGCGATAAAATAGGCGGCATGGTCAAAAATTTTGACACAATACGCCGGCAGATGTTTTTCTCCTTTTTTACATTTTTCAAATGTTGAGAGGTATGGTTTCCCTGTTAAAGAACTAAGGACATCTGATCAAGTGTAAAGGGAAAGTGTTTTGGTTTTACTGTTCCATACTTCCCAACATTTTGTAAATAGAAAGAGGGACAAAAAGAATTGGCGAGCGTAGTGCTGCAAAATTTTTTGAACACACCCATTTTTGTGACCATACCACCTAATTACCATGTTCATTTTACAAAAGTTGGCAGTTTATGAAAGTTTGAACACATTTCTGTGGTTTTTATGTTATTACAGTTTTGCTAATGAAGGTGAATTGCTCTTTAAGCTGCAAGTCAGTTTCCCCAAGAGACCTGCTTATCTTAAATTGTTACAATTGCTTCTTTGCTTATCTTACATTGTTACAAATGTATCTATAAGTGCACCTGGCCACATATTCTTGGCTCTCTGCCAAAAGCCAATTAAGTTAGAAACTTTGTATCTTTTTCTGGCTGTTCCGTGCAGGGGATCTAAGAGAAAGTTGGGACATTTCAGTAACAATCTGGGACTGCGGTTGAGCTGTTAAAATCAGAACTGTCCCGCAAAAAATGGGACAGTTGGGAGGTATGCTGTTCTACCCTGTTTTATTGACGAAATAAAAACGGGATATGTTTTGATTGAAAATTAATATTGGCATATATTAAACACACAGGGATATTGCACTGGCAACATTTCAGTCATACAAATACCCACCTTTTTAGAAATATTAGTTGCCAAAACAATCTGCTTCTAATAGACTTTACTTGAAGGATTTCCAGCTGTTTTCATTTTGCATGGGAACAGTCTCCATGTTTAACTTACACTTTGGGTTCGTGACACATTATTTTCTTTTTCAAAGGGTTGCTGAAAGGTTTAAGGCTTGCACAGACAGACATCAATTTATGTTATTTATGTGCTTATAGTTTCTCAGGTCATGTTTACTGACAGACAAATTAAGAAGTTATCATTTTAAATAAGATATACAGGGAATGAAATACAGTAAAATAGAAGGATACATACTATTGTAAAATGGCAAGACACAGTGGAGTTTCATGGCCTTATAAAGGGCATGAACATCTTTATACATGTTGTGGATACCCAAAGCAGTGACCATAACTGATGACAATGCTGAACACCAGAATTATCATATATGGAAAAATGAACCTTCTGCAGAATATTGAGATTAAGCACAGTTTAAGATATATCTTACAGGATAGCCATGACTATTGTCTCTGCATGTGTTGCCTGTCTAACAATATCTATTGGCGACTGTCACTACTATGTATTTCATACAATTGCTGTCGATTAATGGCTAGAGATCATCATCTGATTTGTTCTTTTTACTACTTTATTTAATCTGAACGGTTAGTGGTAGGTCGGAAGATTGCTATGGATGATCGTTTGACGGACATAAGGATAAATCTGCACGTCTATGGCCAGCTTAACATATATATTAGGTTTCCTTGAAGCTGTCCACTGTCCTATAAAAAGAAGAACTTCAGAAAACTGTTTGTGTTACGTAAAGCAGATAGTGTGAGCAGCTTGTAATTACAGACACTCACTGGGCCATTTGCAGGCATTTGTTTGGAGGGTTCAAGGTCCCCAGTGTATATGACCTGTTGGTTGATCACCTCATTTCACAATTACATTTTCTGTCAGCCCTTCCCTGTGTGAATAATGTTTTTGACACAGTGAGGCCTTTACCCTGTAGTACACATGCAGCTACGCTAAATATTATTGTGCACCATACAAATCTATTCACCAGGCCAACAGCCTGATCTTTTTTTTTTTGTTTACATTTTGTTTTATCTGGTGAGAATCAAATTATTCCCTTGTAAATAAGCACACTTGACAAATAAGATAAAGAACCCTGCAGCTGAATCTTGCCAAGCAGCCAGAAAGCCAGTTGTATATCCAGTCACCACAGTATTATTTATAACATGTAAACTAATGGGAGCTGATATCCAGAATGCTTAGGGCCTGGGGTTTTCTGTATAAGTGATCATTTCTGTAATTTGGATTACCAAACTGAAAAATAATTGAAATATTAAATAACCCCAATAGTTTTTCATCCAGTAAGGATTAATTATATCTTAGCTAGAATCAAGTACAAGGTACAGTTTTATTATTATTATTATAGAGAATTTAAAAAAAAAAAAATGATTTAATTGAAATAAAATCTATGGGACATGGGCTTCCCATCATTTGGATACCAGTATTTATAAAGTGCCAACATATTTTGCAGAGCTGTAAAATAAATGGGTGTATACAATGAACATGTAGATTTAAATACAAAGCAACCAAGAACAAGAGGTAAAGAGGGCCCTGCCAAAAAAGAGCTTAGGATACCTGATGTTTGAAACCCCTAAGGAAAGTCATGCTCTCTTCAACAACCAAATAGGTAATCATTACAAGCTTTACAAGTTTTAACATTTCCCGTGCACCAATCCCCGGTACTCCAGACCCGATGCTGAAAATTTGCTCAACATATGCAAAGAAGCAATTGTAACTATTTAATTTCCAAATATTCTTTATTATTTTCCAAAGAGAAGCGTAAAGCAGATCAGGTATACAGCATATTTTCATGTAACATACAGTTTCCTCTATGAATAACCAAGTATACCGTTGGGGAAGGAAGAAGAGGGTTGTTAGTGAGAAGGAGGACAAGGGAAGAAAAAAAGAAAAAGAAAAAGGGGAAGATAAAGGCACATCCCGAGTTTAACCCAAGATCACATTGCAATTGTAACTATTTAAGATAAGCAGGTCTCTTGGGGAAACTGTGACTTGCAGTTTAAAGGGCAATTCACCTTCATTAGCAAAACTGTACCAACACATAAAAACCACAGAAATGTGTTCAAACTTTCATAACCTGCCAAATTTTGTAACATGGTAATTGGGGGGTGTGGGGCGGAAAATCTTTTTGTCTTTCCTCTTTTTATTTCCAAAATGTTGAGAGGTATGATTTATTACTATACTGCTCAGCCAGCATCCTTGGTCCAACCCAAAAGCCCCTAGCTAAATGCCATAATATCCAGACTTATGACTGTGCTGTCACCGAACTGAATTAGAAAGACAAAACTACCAACTACTTACAGTTTGTTTGTGTGTGATGGGAAGTGTAGTTTGGTAACAGACGAGAACAGTTTTTATCCAAGTCAGTTGGATTCAATTTAGATATAACTCGACTGGAATCAGAATCACATATAATAATATCCTATGGCACAAGTGCAAGTGGCCCAAAGTTAAGCAATGCTGTATTAACACTGTGAAGTCTTTAGACATTTTATACATGTACTCAACATGGCTTGTAACTATCTTTCATTTTTATTTGGGTCTATAAGCAGGAAAACATCCGGATGGAAGCTTATACAGCAAATGCCCTTCTTATACTGGATACCCAAGCTATATCATGATGCCAAATATGAATAATGAGCCTTACATGTCAAATGGATCTTTGTCTCCACCCATTCCAAGAACAGTAAGTCCACTGTGTTATTTAGTCAAGCTGTGTAACATTTATGAGTCTTCCAAGTTCGACTTGGCAGTGCAAAGCAAATATGGGTTCTTTACTACTGGAATTGTGCATTTATAGTCTGCTAGCTTCTTGTAAAGGAAAAGATTTGTGTCAGTTGTTAAAGCAATATAGAACTGCAGTAAGCCTTTTCTTTAAATGTTATACAACTAAATGACACCTTTAGCTTTTAGCCCTTATAACTATGTGCTGTAGTTCCCTTTTTTTTACAGATTTATGTATTTTATTTTTATTAATAACTGGTAATTGGTTGAATTGTATTTTGACGGGTAACTTTTCATTTTTAAGACCATTTTTACTGTGAATCCCATACCACATTCCTAAAAGTAGCATTCTGTTAGACCAGGGATCCCCAACCTTTTGAATCCGTGACCAACATTCAGAAGTAAAAGGAGTTGGGGAGCACACTAGCATGAAAAATGTTCTTGGAGTGCCAAATAAATGTTTTGATTGGCCATTTGGTAGCCCCTATGTGGATTGTCAACCTATATTGAGGCTCTGTTTGACAGTACACCTGGTTTTTATATAACCAACAATTCCCTCCAAGCCTGGAATTAAAAAATAAGCACCTGCTTTGAGACCACTGGGAGCAACATCCAAGGGGTTGGAGAGCAAAATGTTGCTCACAAGCTTCTGGTTGGCGATCACTGTTTTAGACCAAGGAGAAATTACAGACACAGTTTTTCTCCTGGTAAGGTTTTCACTCAGTACAAACAGTTGCTTCTACTAGTCTCAAGACTCATGAAAAGAATTAGTTGAAGTTGAGGGAGCTCCCTAATACAGCCTTCTAAAAATTATATGTAAGACTTGTACAATCTGTAGGTGAAGTTCTAGGCACAGAAATGGCCATAGAATTGCACCCATAATAACGATATACACAACATGCTTGGCCTTCTTGATTGTTTCTAAAGCTGGCCATACACTTTAAGATCGCTTGTTTGGCATTATCAACAAACGAACGGAACGATCAGATTACAACGAGGGGCAATGGGCTCAGAGGGGTTGATCACCTGAAAAATTAAACTTTCCTGAACTATATCGTGGCCAGATATCGAGCAGGCAGGAACACCCGTCGGAAGACACCATACACGGGCAGAAAAGCTGCCGAATTAGTCTAAAGGACCGATATTGGCAGCTTTAATCTGCTCATGTATGGCCACCTTAACACCATGTGACAATGTGTTGGTTGTGACTGATTTTTCAGTATGAGGCACAAAGCACAAGACATAGCTCACTCCAGTGCAAACCAGCTGAATCACATGCAATCAAAGGTCATGTATATGTATGCTCATGTCAAAGCATCTCATTTAGATGCAAGTTTCACCAATTTTCATGCACATCTTTACACTTTTATGACGCAAAATCTTGGAATATGGTTGTGTTTGTGAAATTCTGGTAAAGACTACCGCTTTGTGGGTAGAAATATGGTCAGTTGCACCAATGTCTTTGAAATATGCACTCCTTTAGTAAACAGGTGCTTTTGTTAAACTGATTTATCAAACAATTTGGTGTTTTTTTACAATAAAAAATACATTACAGGTTCTATGTCTAGCACCTTTTCACATGATCAAGTGAAGTGTAAAAAATTTGGCACATGACAAAAGCAACAATGTGGCATGATGAGAAACTTCAATTTATCAGTAAAAAAAAAATGCACTACAAAGTGATTATTTTAGCACCTTGCTGTATGCACAGCATGTGTGCTG
Source organism: Xenopus petersii (assembly GCA_038501925.1). Taxonomy (NCBI): domain Eukaryota; kingdom Metazoa; phylum Chordata; class Amphibia; order Anura; family Pipidae; genus Xenopus; species Xenopus petersii. Next base: position 57,859,591 of record CM076673.1, on the reverse strand, counting down.
ACCAACTGTTCACTATGGCAACCCAAAGTATCATCACACATGAGTGGGATGTTCAAATACAAATGTTCCCATAGTCTGCAGACTTGTTAGAAATTTGCACTGCGACAAGCCATAGAGGCCTATTTATTAAAGGTCAAATTTTAGGTGTTTTAGAAGTGTTTGAAACAGCAACAAAACTCACATTCTCTAAAACCATAAATGTCATGCAATTTATTGAAAGATCTGAATATAAAAAAAAAACAAAAAAGAGCTGAACGATCCCGTTGATTTCTACAGGCCCTCGCAAACTTTTACTTGGCAAACTTTTGAATTAGAGTTTCATGGTTTTTACACTATACAGTAAATTTCAAATTTTTAGAGCTTTTAGGAAAATTTAGGAAGACCACCAATTCTTTGTGATTCGTGGAGCAAATAGAAATAATTTTGTTAGTAAATGGGCCCCTCGGGGGCTGATTCACTAAATTCGAGTGAAGGATTCGAAGTAAAAAAATTTCGAAGTATTTTTTGGGCTACTTCGACCATCGAATGGGCTCCTACGACTACGACTTCGAATCGAAGGATTCGAACTAAAAATCGTTCGAATATTTGACCATTCGATAGTCGAAGTACTGTCTCTTTAAAAAAAACTTCGACCCCCTAGTTCGGCAGCTAAAAGCTACCGAAGTCAATGTTAGCCTATGGGGATATTCCTTCGATCGTTGGATTTAAATCCTTCGAAGCATTCGATTCGAAGGATTTAATCGTTCGATTGAAGGAATACTCCTTCGATCGTACGATCGCAGAATTTGCGCTAAATCCTTTGACTTCGATATTCGAAGTCAAAGGATTTTAATTCCTAGTCGAATATCGAGGGTTAATTAACACTCGATATTCGACCCTTAATGAATCAGCCCCTAAGTGTTGGTGAAGCTGTGCTACTACATACAGTATATAATTAAAGGGGTAGTTCACATTTAAATTAACTTTTAATATGACACGGTCACTTAACAATTTCCAATTGTCATTAGTTTTTTATTTGTTACTTTTGTTGAATCGTTTTGCTTTTTGTTCAGCAGCTCTGTAATTTGGAATTTTGGCAGCTGTCTGGTTGCTAGGGTCCACTGACAGTTAAAGCTTTAGAAAATACATATTCAGGGCAGAAAAAGTATATCTTTTAGGTCTATTTAAATGTTCTGTGGATCAGGTGTTGCAGAATGTTTCCTAAATACGGCAGCCAGATGTGTGTTGACGTATTAAACCCATAAAATTTTTTTATCATTTCGTCCCTTTGTTTGATGTTGTATTCGAACTGTCACTGGTGCGGCTTGAGGACCACAGCACTCTAAAAGGGGAGCCAGAAGTGAATTTTTATATCATGTTCCCCTGGCTTCTGTACTATACTTCTTTAACCCATAAGCTTTCATTTCCAAATTTGCCGGTTTCATATCAGAGGGAAAATCTGCTTTGGATAAGGAAACATGGCCTTAGCATTCTTTATATTCTTCTAGTTAGCGAGTCTACGTAGATTTAATCTAAAGCATTCTCCCTCTGTGCCGCATAGGGCTTGTGTTGAAAGGGTTGGCTTGTGTTGAAAGATACTTTATGAAGTATTCCCCCCCCCCCCCACAGATGATTTAAGCAGCAGTTATGGGCTGGGAAATCAAGCAGATTGCAGTTTCTTTGCCTTTTAATTGTAAACATTTGTATTTTTTTGTTGTGCAGCAGATAGAAATTTTACCTTTTACACTTAAAAATCATATTCATGTGGATACTAATCAAGTGCAGATTTAGGGGAGAATGTAATTTAGGGATGCACCGAATCCAGGATTCGGTTTGGGATTTGGCCAGGATTCGGCCTTTTTCAGCAGGATTCAGATTCGGCCAAATCCTTCTGCCGGTCCGAACCAAATCCGAATTCTAATTTGCATATGCAAATTAGGGGTGGGGAGGGAAATTGTGTGACTTTTTGTAACAAAACAAGGAAGTAAAAAATGTTGTTACAAATTAGGATTTGGTTTTCGGCAGAATCTTTTGCAAAGGATTCGGGGGTTCGGCTGAATCCAAAATAGTGTATTCGGTGCATCCCTAATATAATTAAAAAAAATTAAATGACATTTTTGAGATTGTTTAACGCTGCTCGCAACGTTAAATCATTTGCTGGCTAATATTGCAATGTGCATTATCGCTAAGCAAAGGTTAGTGTTAACACCTGCTCTGGAGTTTTGTTAAATATTTTGTAGTAAACAAACACTTTACAATTGCAAAGTTTTATTACATATAAAACAATGTTCAAAAAAGACATTTGCAAATATTGAGAAATATTGAGAATCAGTCAGAAAGCTGATGGTCGCTAAGGTTCGCAAAAGGTGTTTTTTTGCACTAACAAACTTATTACATACCCTGTTATTGGTTTATCTGAAGGGAAGTAGAGAACAATCGTGTTTTGGGTGGATAATGGGAAGTTTTCCTCAGGGCCTATAACTGTTATAACCTCTTGAGTAGGTCATCTTTACCTACCTATATTTGTGTTTAATCTGTGTGTTTAATGTATAGCCTTCTTTTTGTATCACACTGCTATATATATATATTGCTGCATTATAAATACTTGTTAATAATAATTATAACTGCCAATTGGTAAGCACATTTAGCAGTGTTATTCCCCAACTATGTTTGCTTGTTGTCAAGGGTAAATCAAAATATATCATTGTTAAAGGAGACCTGTCACCCAGACATATACATCTGTATAATAAAAGTCCTTTTTAAATGAAACATGAAATCCAAATTCTTTTTTTTTTATTAAAACAACCATACCTGTTATAAAATTGTTTGAAAGTCTTAGCTGTCAGTTATATATTGCCTAAGGCATAGAGGCGGAGCAGGAAGTTACTTTCACTTTCCATTCTGCACTTCCTAGATGTCATTGCACGCCCCACATTCTCCCTCCCTCCTCATCTAATTGTGTAGCCATGGGCACATATTAAACTTTAAAGTCGCTAAGTCTTTATTAAGAAATAACTCCGTTTGCGCTCCTCTTCAGAAAAGGCGATCGGCGATCCATCGTGCAGGGCTCCATTTCTCCTCCCTGCCTTCCTTATAGAAGATAGCCAGGGACGAGAAATTGAGCGCCGCACAGTGGATCATCGCGCTGTCGCCGTTTCTAAAGAGGAGCGCAAGCAGAGTTTCGGTAAGTTATTTCTTAATATAGATATATAAAGTTTAATATGTGTTGGTGTCTTTTTTTCGTACCATACTAACAAATTTTTTTTTAGAATTTTTTTTGCTGTTACTGGTCCTTTAAGAGAATACAGTGATGGCCATTTTTATTTGAATAAATATAAACACTTTTCTGTTCAACGGTTTATATTTTAGATATTAAGAATTAGCAGCTGGTGCTAAATTAAAATCTTCTCTTTGCATTTTGTACAAATCCTGAGTGTGCCAGTTTATACTTTTTGCCTAATACCCTTATTACAAGGAACCCAAGTAACTTGGAGGAGTTTTTATGAAAATCAAATGGAGATCCAAGAATTCTGATTTGTCTGGTAAATGCCTGAAGGTGATGAGAGAAAGTTGTCAGGAAGCTGGCCATACAGCAGTGAAAACATAATGATCAATACAGGGTGGGATTTGGAATGTTGGTGTTAGTAGCGTAAATAGAATTCTGGAAGCTGTGGGGTGCCACAGTATAGAGAGGCAGCTGTAGAAAAGCATCTGGTGAGGTGAGAAGCATTCAGTATATATGGAGCAGACAATTTTTACGTAGGAAAATCAGGAAAGATTGTATTCTGGTCATATATCTCTCAACATTTTGGAAATAAAAAGAGGAACATAAAAGTTGCTGCTGTGAATTTTTGACCACACCAATTTTTGTGCTCACACCCCCTAATTACCATGTTTATTTTACAAAATTTAGTTTTTTTGTTATTATAGTTTTGCTAATGAAGGTGAATTGCCCTTTAAGCTGTGAGTCTAACTTCTCCCAAGAGACCTGTTATCCTATATTGTTACAATAACTTATTTGCTTATCTCAAAATTGTTACAAAAGTATCTTATCTGCAGCTGTGGCTGTTCTGGGTTCTCTGCCCCCATCTCCCGACCTGCCACTAACCATTCAGATCAAATAAAGTAGTAAAAGAACAGATCAGCCGATGTTCTGTCCCTGACAGCAATCGTACGAAAGTTATGTCCGACAAAGCTGGTTACAGTCTCCCTCTGAAAATCGTCCGATCGGCAAAACATGCAGAGAAATTATCAGCAGCCGACAGAAATCTTTTAACCTGGCCAATCGACCAAATGAGCGATCTCAGTGGGACAAAAAATGACGGGAATCTCCACACATGGTCGTACGATCGGATCTTTGTGTCTCTGGCCAGCTTTAGAAACATTGTTTCTTTTTCTGGCTGTTCAGTGCAGCCAGAGAAAATCTGGACTTTCCAGTACAAACGAGGGACTGCAGGTTGAGCTGTCAAAAGAGGGACTGTCCCTCTGAAAACGGGACAGTTGGGAGGTATGTTGCACAGATGGCACCAACTAGATTTGGAATGTAGGTTATGAGGACCTTTTTTTATGACCAACTTAACTACTAAATAATTACTGACATAAAAGGTTCAGGGATGCATACACTGGTGAGTGTGAGTGGTTGCTGTTTCTATTGTGTTGCCACAAAATTCCAAGTTATATTCATTAACAGCACCTGTTAATAGAGTAAATTGTTTTTTTTCTGTTAATGGTTTTGGCATTTCTTGGAAACCCAAGCTATGCTCATAGTAACTACCTTTGACTGTTTTCCCCTCTGTCAGTAAGCAGCTTTACTTACTGTTGGGCTGTACAGTATCTGATGTATAAAGCGGAAGCCAGCTGAAATATTATACTATTAACCACAACCCTGGTAGTAAACAAAGGTGCCTTTCCTCTCTCAGTCTTTTCGCTATTACCTTGTCTTGCTTTTTAACTGTTGCTCAATCTATCAACTGCTCTAACTATCAACTAATTTTTAACCCAAAGTGGGAAAAGAAAGCAATGCAATACTTAGAAAAGTTTATACTTCTGATGTGCGGTAACAATTTCAATGTGGCTGTATGTGCTGGGTCTGCTGTCAGATTAAGAAGCCTGCTGCTGCTGCACCTCTTAACATCTGCTTACTCTTTGGTGTCAGGATTACAAAAGCACCTGGGACAATGACTAAAATATATATGTAAGACCAGTCACTTTTTATTTATCTTGAAATGCAAGCAAAATATATCCTTGTTTGTTTCACTTTGCATTTTGCTTATCAACTCCTAAATGTCTTGACTTCTACCTAAGCATGTATAAATAAGTCAGCAGGAGTCATTGAGACATTTGAGTTTTCTGGGTTAGTAATTCTCTAAAGCTGGACATACATGAAGAGCTCTATTCTCCTAGTCTCTTTTCTTTACATACTATGCTCTATTTTTCCATCTATTAAGCATCTTTGTTCTCATAGAAATAGGGAATGGCCATGAAATAGGTCAAATGTTTAACAGCATGAGGGCCCACTGACACCTGGGCCCACCGAGACTATTCCAGGTATCCCTGTGGGCCAGTCCGACACTGATCTGAACATTCGTCCCTAGGGCCAAACGATCGGATTACAACGAGGAGCAATTGGCTCCGACGGGTCAGTCGACGGAAAAATGAAACCTTCCCGATCGATATCGTGGCCAGATATTGATTGGGAAGCCCATTCGGAAGCTCCCATACACAGGCAGACCGATATCGGCAGATTTATCTGCCCGTGTATGGCCACCTTATGGCAGGGGTCCTCAACCTTTTTTATCTGTGAGCCACATTCAAATGTAATAAAGAGTTGGGGAGCAACACAAGCGTGAAAAAGGTTCCTGGGAATGCCAAATAAAGGATATGATTGGCTATTTGGTAGCCTCTATGTGGTCTGGCAGCCTACAAGAGGCTCTTTTTGGCAGTACACATGGTTTTATTCAACTAAAACTTGCCTCCAAGCCTGGAATACAAAAATAAGCACCTGTTTTGAGGCCACTGTGAAAAAAATCCAAGGGGTTGGGGAGCAACATGTTGCTCACAAGCCATTGGTTGGGGACCACTGCTCTAAGGTGTCACCTGCAACAACCTAGAATTTATTATATTGCATCCTTTAGTTCACTGCTTCAACCTATGTGAAATCTGATCACCGTTTTAAGAGAAGCACCAAGCTGGAATTACTCATATATTCTCACATTACTCACAATATTCTCACATTAAAATGTCAAAATATGTCTATGTTATTATGTCAAGGCAGGTTTTCTCCAGCAGTGAAAATGTCAAAAAATGATTACCGTATATACTCGAGTATAAGCCGACCCGAGTATAAGGCGAGGTACCTAATTTTACCTACGAAAATTGGGAAAACTTATTGACTCGAGTATAAGCCTAGACACAACTACAGCCCTGTCTCCCAGCAGCGCACATTCCACCAAAGCGACCCCCCCAGCGATCAACCGGACTTCTCTGGTGACAGAGAATTGCTGTGTGCATTGTCCCACTGTCCCACTACCATGTGCAGAGGGTGCTGTGTGATATTGCCATCACTGTTAATCTTTCGTCTAACGAACAGAGGGCGCTGTGTGATATTGCCATCACTGTTATTTCTTCATATAACCAACAGAGGGCGCTGTGTGATATTGCAGTCACTGTTATTCTTTCATATAACCAACAGAGGGCGCTGTGTAATATTGCAGTCACTGTTATTCTTTCATATAACCAACAGAGGGCGCTGTGTGATATTGCAGTCACTGTTAATCTTTCATATAACCAACAGAGGGCGCATTGTTATTCGTTCATATAACCAACAGAGGGCGCTGTGTGATATTGCAGTCTCTCCCCAAGCTAACTGTTGGTATAGGAATGATTAAAAGTGACTGTAATCTCAGCTACTGCCCACTGACTCGAGTATAAGCCGAGGTAGATTTTTCAGCACATTTTGGATGCTGAAAAACTCTGCTTATATACGGTATATATGGTAGATATATTTCAGCTAAGATATATGTATGTGTATATACAGTATACTGTATGTATGTGTATACTGTATGTGTTGGTGAACCTTGCTGCCTATTTGGGAGCCAAACTGAAAAAATTTAGCCAAATCAACCACAATCTGACATTAAGGGGCAGATTTGTTAAGGTTCAAATTCTTAATTTGAATTTTGAGTTGGATTTTTGGTCAAAACTCACAAATTCGAGTTGGGAATAATCCAAACTCAAATTTGACTTCAAAATTTATCACACCTTGACCCTGGGAACAACTCCAATTGGACTATCCGCCACCTAAAACCTCCCGAGTTCATGTAGAAGTCAATGGTAGAGGTCCAGTGACCCATTTGAAGATGTCAATAGCCTTTTTTTTCGAGTTAAGTCGAATTCGGTTCGAGTTTTCAGGTCGGTAATATTCGATCAAGTTTTAGACGTTCGAGTTTTTTTTTTTAAAAAAATTAAGATACTACAGGTATGGGATCCGTTATCCGGAAACCTGTTACCCAGAAAGCTCCAAATTACGGAAAGGCCGTCTCCCATAGACTCCATTTTATCCAAGTTATCCACATTTTAAAAATGATTTCCTTTTTCTCTGTAATACGGTAATAAAACAGTAGTACTTGTAGTAGTACTTGATCCAAAGTAAGATAAAATGAATCATTATTGGAAGCAAAACCAGCCTATATGGTTTATTTAATGATTACATGATTTTCTTGTAGGCTTATAGTATATAGGTATATAGGTATATAGTTCCAAATTATGGAAAGATCAGTTATCCGGAAAACCCCAGGTCCCGAGCATTCTGAATAACAGGTCCCATACCTGTATTCTATTTCTAGTCTGTTAATTTAATTTCCAAATATTCTTTATTATTTTCCAAAAAGAAAAGTAAAGCAGGTTAGGTATACAGCATATTGTCATTCAACAGGTATCTTCCACTATAAGTCACCAAGTATACCATGTAGAAAGGGAGAAGGGGATTGTTAGTGAGGATGATGACAGGGGAAGAAAGAAAAAAGAGGGAGAAATAGGCACATCCCGTAATAAACCCAAGATCTCATTGCTCAGAAAAAAAAGTACAATGAATTACACAATGCAATCTGATCAGGTTGCTGAGACCGCTGACCCATGAGTAGATAAGGTTTGCCGACACAGGTCAAGTAATTGCGTGTGTCTTAGTCTGTTCATTTAAGATAAGCAAGTTTCTTGGGAGAACTGTGACTCTCAGCTTAAAGGGCAATTTCAGATTCATTAGCAAAACTGTTTTAACACATAAAACATGGCCCTAAAACTCTAAGAAATATGAAAGTTTCATAACCCGCCAAATTTTGTAAAATGGACATGGTAATTAGGAGGTGTGTCCATAAAATGGGCATGGTCAAACATGTGGCTGAAGTTTGTGTCCCTCTTTACACTTTTTAACTGTTGAGAGGTGTGTAAAAACGGAGGACATTGAAGACAAGTGAGGAAACTAGTGGAAACTAGCAATACATTTGAATTATGGAACAATTATGCAGGTCTCTTAAACATTTTGTTTTTCTAATTTCCTGTGTATATGCTGACAGTTTAAATAAAGAATTGCTGTGCTTTTTACAATGCAGTATTCTGGTGCAAAAAGTCAAAGTAATGTGTGAAAGTATCATGTATCTGTATTCCGGTTCCCTCAGGTTCTTGCTCCTAGTCAATATAATGCCTGCTGTATGAAATAGTAAAAATGCTGTGTATTACCATAGCCTATCACCCTTCCATATGATAACTATTGCCTTCTTGGGTGCACTTTGTACACTCATAGAAAATCCTATAAATTCAACTAAAATTTTTTATCCATTAGATGTTATTGGCACTTGAATAAAAAACAAAAGGTTGTGGCATAGATGTTGCATGATTCAATTATAGAGCTGTGCAATAAGTAATCTTTCAGCTTTTTTTACTTAAAGAAAACAGCTACGGGTGATGTCAGAGCCATTCCTAAAAGCATTGAGAATCCTGGCAGGATATAATGCAGCTGCAATCCAACATGATGCTGGAAATGGGCTTGTGAGAGCAGAAAGGCTTTCCGTATTCCCAGGGTGCACAACTGCTTGCGGCATTGGCTTTGATCTCTTCAAAGGCTGCTGCCTCCTCCCAGTTGAGGAGACTTGGCTGCCGCTCACTTGCATTGAAAAAAGGCAGAGGTCTCTATTCAGGCAGAAATCAATCACTGTGCAGGAACAATTATGTGTAATTCAACCATCATGGAAACAGGACGAGATTATGGGTTTGTTACCTGAGTGACTGCATGGAGATGGGGAGCAGAGTCCTGCTGACACGCCACATTCTGATGACAATAATAGACACATGAGTGATGTAGTGGGTAGGGGGGAACACAATGACAAATGTTGGTCATGCTGTCCAGCAGAGCAGAAAATAAGGTTACAATTGGCAAATAATGCTTGAATATGTAACCGTATTTTAGCAAGCTGGGCAACTGGCGGGACTGCATACACCAGATCATTGATGTGCAACACAGGAAAAACGACTGCTGCATGAGATAAGACTGTGTGTTCGTCTTGGAATTGTTCCGTTTACACCTGCAAGTGTGTTCAGAGAGACACACAAGGGCATGTGAAGCATGGCATAAGTATAGTCATTCAGTGGTTTGGCACAAGTCTTGGCTTAGTCTGTGTTTGCAGGGAAGGTTTACATAGCGGTGAAAACATTCTGTAAAGGATAAGGGCACTTCAGGTCACCTGTTATGTTGGTTTGTGGAACTTTAATAAATGTGCCATAGGCAACAGCTGGCATGGGGAGCTTTTGTCCAGAACTCTCCCAACTGCATTATATCTGTGGGAACAAGAATTACAGCAAATGTTTCCAGCGCTTAAAAGTGCAGGCTACTGATCCCACAGCCGAATCTTCTGTTTTAGGGAATTTACTCTATTTTGTACAGATATGTATTGTAACTGTGCATCAGTCCAGACACCTAAAGGAGTGTCTTTGGGGCAACTCTGCATTTTCAGCTATATAACAGAACATTTTCTACTGCAAATCTTAAAATTGTTAGTGATAATCTTATCCTCAGTGTTTTTAATGCATTCTGTTACAGAAGTGACCTGCTGGTGGTTTGGTCTGTATTATGACTGGACTGACATCAGGTTATTTTATTTTGGGTGCACATGCCACTGGACTCACTCCACATCACACACTAGTTGAATTTCTGGACAGCACTCCATACGAACAACATGACTAGGGACACCTGGGAACTGACAATATGTCTAAAACTGGCCATAGACGCAAAGATCTCATCGTATGAATCGAGGATTCATGCGATTTTCGGAACGTGTGTGGAGAGTCCCAACAGTTTTCGTCCGGTGGAGATCGGTCGTTTGGTCGTTCGGACAGGTTGGAAAATTTCTGTTGGCTGTGGGTAATATATCTGCGTGTATTGCCGATCATACGATTTTCAGTGGGATACTGCCACTAGCTTTGTCTATCGTACGATTGCCGTCAGGGGCAGAACATCGGCTGATCTGTTCTTTAACTACTTTATTTGGTCGGAATGTTAAGACTTTGATCTGAATGGTTAGTGGCAGGTCGGGAGATGGGAAAGTCCGATCGTACATTGATTCGTACTAATGGATCTTTGCGTCTGTGGCCAGCTTAACCCCATGTCAGATTTCAAAATAAGATATAAAAATACTTTGTTTGCTCTTTTGAAAAACTGCTCATCCTATCCATATTTACTTGTGTCTGCATAGAGGGGTCCTCCTGAAAAATATATCTGGGCCATAGGAGGAGACCACAAAAGACAATGCTGTTTTCTCTGAATAAAATCCTTCTGTCTGGTTTCCATTTGTTGTACAGTTGTTTTACATCTATAATTGGCATTTTCTGTGTATGCAAACATTGTAAAGTGAGATACCAGTGTGCACAGTATGGAAAGAAACTTCTATTTCTTCTAATCAGTCTTGGCCCTCAGTACATGGGCTGTTGTCCTCAGAGCCATAGTATTTGCAAAATATAAATCCTTTCTGATAAACATTGTAGCCAGAGTAAGCACAAGGTGCCAATTTGCTTCTTATCCCTCAGGGGAAAGACCAATTAGGAAACCAGGATTTAGAAGCTTAGATAGCTGGCAGTGTCTTGTAATACTCAATAAAGCTTTGTTGCGGCATGTTTGTCTGCATCAAGCAGGGGTGCACGCCAGATCACATACAAATTTAACGATGGTGGTCACTAAGCTCAAGAGGTAAACGTTTTTTAAGTGCTTTATGATAGGGAATCCCTGATCATTTATACAAACACAACCATACTCACATGGATATTTGTACTTTGGTATTATTTTACTCCATATTTCAACTCCATTTTTAAGCTGACTTTTTTATTTTCTTTATGAACCAAAGGCAAATGGGGAAAGAAGATCATTATCTACAGTACTGTCTTTGTAAACGTGACTTGTTTATTATTTGGACATAAAGAAAGATCTCTTTGTTTTGGGTTACTGGCAGTCTTTTTCCCAGCCACATACAGTAACATCGGCATTGTTGTCATATCTTCCAAATAAGGAAAACAGAGAATGAAAGGCAGAAATAAGGAAAATTAATGATTATAAAGTGCACCGACGCTGATTTTAGTACACAGGGCCACTTTACCTTTTATGCTCCTCAAGCAGAGACATCAGAGATCTGAGCAATGCTTTGAGTTACACATCTTCAAACAATATAAGTCAAAACAAAAAATCAATCCCTCCAGTCCCTCGGAGTAGTTATCTAGAGATAAAAGAGAAAAATAAAGTTATGCTAAAGCTGAGTTGGGAAAAGGAACAGAAATACCAAAGAAAGGCAGAACTTGGGTAGAGCTGAAGTGGACCTCGGATGAGCCAACATCAATGAGTCTTCTCATCAACATTGTTGCTCTTGCCAACTCTTTTTAGCAAGGCCCAGTGTGCCTGAAGGGGTGGCTTCTGTAAACTTTTATTTCCATTTTTCTTTTCTCAGTTCTTCTACATAGACATATGGGACCTGGAATACATAGTACCACACTCAAGGCCATTTACTACTTATAGTTTAAATTAGAGCTTGCTGTTTTCAAGGAGAAACACACTTATCTGTTGTGTACAGTTATGTTAAAGGAACAGTAACATCAGAAAAAAAGTGTTTTACAGGAATGACAATATAATACAGTGTTGCCCTGCTCTGGTAAAACTGCTGTGTTAGCTTCAGAAACACTACTATTGTTTATATAAACAAGCTGCTGAGTAGAAATGGGTGCAGCCATTCAAAGCAGAAAAGACTCAGGTTACACAGCAGATAACAGATAAGCTCTGTAGAACATAATGGTGTTATCTGTTATCAGATCACAGCAGCTTGTTTATATGAACTATAGTAGTGTTTCTGAAGCAAACACATCAGTTTTACCAGTGCAGGGCAACACTGTATTATATTTGTTGTTACTGTTCCTTCAAGCAGCTCACTGCTACCAGCCTACTGTTAAAAGGACAAGGGTACAGAGTCATGTTTTTAAAGGGGTTGCTCATTTTTTAATTAACTTTTAGTGCGATGTAGGGAGCGATATTCTAAGAAAAATTGCAATTGCTTTTTATTTGTTATTTGTGGCTTTTGATTTATTTAGTATTTTATGCAGCGGCTCTCGAGTTTGCAATTTCAGTAATCTGGTTGCTGGGGTCCAAGCTACCATAGCAACCATACATTTCTTTGAATAAGAGGAATAACTGGAATATGAATAGGCAAATGCCTGAATAGAAAGATGATTAATAAAAAGTAGCAACAACAATAGATCTGTAGTCTAACAGAGTATTTGTTTTAGATGGGGTCAATGATCCCCAATTGAAAACTGGATGGATCCGAAGAAGAAGGCAAACAATTCAAAAACTATGAAAAATAAATAATGAAGTTGAAAAGTTGCTTAAAACTGGTCATTCTACAACATACTAAAAGGTAAAAACTATACCCCTCAAAAATGTAGGTCTCTATAAAAATATATTGCAGCTGATGTGTAAAACCCTGCTTCATGTAAATAAATCGTTTTCATAATAATATAGTTTTTAGTAGTATGTGCCATTGGGTAATCATAAATAGAAAACTGTCATTTTAAAAAATAAGGGCCGCCCCATGGGATCGTACGATTCCCAGTGCACAAAAACAAACCAAATGTTAGGTAACATCATGAGCCAATTAACAGACAAAGTTCTGTCATTTGCTTCCACACTTCTTCCTTTTATAGTTAGAGCTGCGGTAACACACAGACCATCACAAAATGGTGGTTCAAGGCAAGAGATATAAAAGGACAATATTTAATTAAATTAAATGAACTGAATTTGATATAAACTGTCTGTTGCTCAAGTATTCATTTTGGGGTATAGTTTTCACTCTGTTGGCTATTTATACACCCTGATCACATACGTATGAGTTCCTACATTTCTTCTGCCCCTGGGAAGGAATAGAGCTGTTCAGATAAATAATATAACTTGACTTGGGGAAATTCAAGAGTGCCCATAAGTATACTGAGAATTGCAACATGCTAATTTCATACAGAAAGACAAGTTTCATGTAACACAGGATCCAATCATTCCACACTCTGTACATGAGGGGTGTTCTGCTGTCAGAGTTTGTTGGGAGATTTGGCCAAAGAGCTGCATTTTGATTGGCCCAAACTGACACCAAAAAAGTTTCTGAAAATGTGTAAGTGAAAGTAGGAGTTGCTTTCTAATTGCCGAAAGGAAATACTTATTTATATATTAAGAAACATCCACAGCAGTTAAAAAAATATGACACTTTTTTATGACCCAGGCCTTGCAAGTTAGAGGCAAAGAAGTAGGAAGATAGTTACAGTATTTCCCCTCAGTGTAACAGTGTATCTGTCCCAGAGAAATGCTTGACCTTTCCCATGCCTTTGATCAGGCTGGCAAACACTGAGCTAATGAATAAGATGTGGAGTAAAAACAAAGCTGGGAAAGACCCATGTTTTCACACTGAGGGATTGTAATATGTGGAATTTCTGCTTTCATCCTCACTGATGTCATTGTTAACTGTTTACTGAGACCTTTGTAATACACAAAGCCATGTTACCAGCAATTAACAGGAGGTAGCTTAGGGTTACGTTTGATACATTTGTTTTGGCCTCATTTACAATTGGGGGCAGTCGCCAGTGTGCTAGTTATTCGGTTGGTAAATGAGGCGCAAGGTATATAGTACAGAGCTTATCTGTGCATGGCACGACTTTGCTCTTTTTAACTATGCCTGTGTAATTGCATACAATTGAGTGCACACTATGACCTGTCTGCTTGGTGCTCAAAATGTGTAAGTTGTGCACCGTTTGCTGACAGACACACATTTATGTTCTTTATTGGTGCATAGCCCCCACCTAGCACCACCAACAAAGTTTGTGTCAGTTTGCAGTGGTTACAATTATTCCTGAGATCTGGGAAAACACTGCATTGTAGGAATACAATGGGGCAGATTCACTAAAGGGTGAAGTGGCCGACACTAACAACAATTAGGTTTGATTGAACTGTTTGTATTCTGTAGAGTAATTAAAAGTTTATGTTTCCTCTGCTGGTAAACTGGCATTAAATCAAACTCTCAAGGGCCTTTAAAGGCTTGGTCACCTAAATGTACTTTTACTTATTTCAGACAGTGGTGTTGTAAAATAATGTGCCAATTGTTTTGATTTTTTATTGTGTTTTTTTAATTTTTTTGTTGTGCAGCCCTCTAACAGATATCCTATGCTAGGGCTTACTGAACTGAACAGGATTTCTATTTTGCTCAGGATGGGGCCTAGAGGTCAGATTCAATGGTGGCCCAAAGTATCCCAGTTCAAAACTGAATGAACTAATTCAGGGAAACATAATGCACGTTGGCACTGGCACACTTTCCATAAGCAATGAAAAGACACATATTTTGGAAACAAACATCTCATCCACCTCATTGTTGTTGGGACCTGAAACACTTCTCGTTTAGAGGATGTAATTCACATTTGAATTTTATTAGCCTGTAAAATTAACTAAGAATGTAGTATTTTTGATTACATGTCAACGTTTAGGTACCAGTGGCCCTGTCCTAAATTAGGATACAGTATTCTATTAATTAGGGATGCACCGAATCCACTATTTTGGATTCGCCAAATCCCCGAATCCGATGCGAAAGATTCGGCTGAATACCGAACCGAATCTTGGATTCGGTGCATCCCTACTATTAATATGTTTATAAATATTATATTCATATAACTGTGGTCATTGAAGGATGCATTGATTCTCCTTCCTTTCTCCTCCCTCCCCAAACAATTCTTTCAAAAAATGAATTGATCTGTAAAAATTGAATTGTCTGAACTGTGACATTAGCTGAGCACCAGAAGGTTAGGCTGGAGATAGGGTTGTTCAGTTTAGAACTGTCTGTTCTCTAAAGGTCAATTTCAGGAAGAAATAGAACCTTTATATCACAAGATATATCACAAGATTTACTTTGTGCTCTTGGTATCAGTGGTCTAGCTGGTATATGTACTGCAGATATTAAATGGGCATTGTGTCAAATGCCTGAATCTCTGGCATAAGACAGTAATGGACTTTAGTGAAGTATGACACTTATAAAGTGGGTCACAGTGGGTCACAGGGAGAATCACAAAAGTTCTGCACAACAGGGGAGGAGTAGAAAAAGGTATTTCTTCTACAGTTCTGTAGAGAGCCATGAATGTTACCTGACCCTTGTTAAAACCACCACACTACTTTTCTTTACTCTTTAGTTATCTTTGGTAAAGAAAGATCTTTTGTTTCCCAAGCAAAATACATTTTCAGGCAAGCAACAACATCCCCAAAAGTACATTGCTGTTCAGTGGAATTGGAATAGCTGTGTTAAGCATTTTTGAGTATTTGATTGACGTACAGCACCAAAACAGGAAGATTTTTGTAGATAAAAATGCCTTTATTGGAACATTTGGCAGGACCTGGATAAGCAACGTTTCAGGCTACACAGAGCCTTTTTTCAAGCTTGAAAAAAGGCTTTGTGTAGCCTGAAACGTCGCTTATCCAGGTCCTGCCAAATGTTCTAATAAAGGCATTTTTATCTACAAAAATCTTCCTGTTTTGGTGCTGTACGACAATCAAATATTTTGAAAAGGATTGGAAGGTGGCCAGTCAGGGTATGTGCACCAGGCTCTATAAATTGACAAAGTTTGGGAGCTGATTCTACTATACAATTAAGCATTTTTGAGCACTATTGATACTGAATGAAAGTTTTTTCAGGAGTTTTTGTTTTGTTAAAGGGATACTGTCATGGGAAAAAAAATGTTTTTCAAAATGAATCAGTTAATAGTGCTACTCTAGCAGAATTCTGCACTGAAATCCATTTCTCAAAAGAGCAAACAGATTTTTTTATATTCGATTTTGAAATCTGACATGGGACTAGACATATTGTCAATTTCCCAGCTGCCCCAAGTCATGTGACTTGTGCTCTGATACACTTCAATCACTCTTTACTGCTGTACTGCAAGTTGGAGTCACCCCCTCCCTCCCCCCCCCAGCAGCCAAACAAAAGAACAATGGGAAGGTAACCAGATAGCAGCTCCCTAACACAAGATAACAGCTGCCTGGTAGATCTAAGAACAACACTCAATAGTAAAAACCCATGTCCCATTGAGACACATTCAGTTACATCGAGAAGGAAAAACAGCAGCCTGCCAGAAAGCATTTGTCTCCTAAAGTGCAGGCACAAGTCACATGACCAGGGGCAGCTGGGAAATTGACAAAATGTCTAGCCCCATGTCAGATTTCAAAATCGAATATAAAAAAATCTGTTTGCTCTTTTGAGAAATGAATTTCAGTGCAGAATTCTGCTGGAGCAGCTCTATTAACTGTTGTGTTTTGAAAAAAACATGTTTTCCCATGACAGGATCCCTTTAAAGGCTATTTATTGCGGGCAACATGGAGGTGGAGCTCAAAATGGGAGGTGGGGTTTGTCTGGGCAGGTCAGGAAAAGCAAGGACTGATATTTTGCAAGAGTTTTAGCGGCTAAGCTTGTGAAGTATCAGTTTTGTTGCTAAAGCAAATACACAGTTATTACCAAAGCAGGGTAGCAGTACATTTTATATTAAATATATACAAATTGCTTTCATCTATTTTAATATTTAGACTGTGCAGGGGCCTGTAAATGTACCTACCTTAAAATTGTGCCTTGCAGATGTCTGAAGGGAATGCTCCTGGTTGTGCCAATTTTAACACTACTAGCTAATAACTATTAGCAAAGATGCTTTTTCCCGTCAGAAGTATTAACTCAACAAATAAGACTAACAAGAAAAGGATTAATTATGGAAGACATGGAAAGAGAACAAACACTTTGTTTTGGAAGGGAAAAAAGTTGTCCCTCTTTTTTCCTTTCTTCAGCCAAGAAGACTTAATAATAATAATTCAGTGAAAGCTTGGTTCCTTTTGTTCTGCTCTGGGGATGGCATTTCAGGGGTTTTGTCTTGGAGACTGAAGAGACACATAGGAAAAAACAGATGTGTTAATAAATCATAAACTATCTTTTCTGCATTTTATGCTGCACATAAGAGCTTAGAGGAAGGAGCTCACAGTGATTTAGCCAAAAGGACAAGAAGCTAGTTAGAGTAATTACTTCTGCTGCTGTATTAGAGACTTGTATAGCTGACATGGGGTCATAGGGCAGGTCATAATGGTTCATGTCAACTGAAGGACTTTGAGGATTATTTCTTGAGGAATGGCTGCAGGCATTGATTGTGGATACCTATTGACAATGCTTTGCTGTGATGATTAGCTCCATGGAAGTATGCAGATAGGGGATTTCTTATTTTCCTACATTTAATGAACTGTAGTGTCAGTGAGATGATGAAGTGAAACGTGTATGGCATATGTTTGGGAGAAATCATTCCGTTATGGTTTTGTGGGTTTTAAAGGTTTGTGGTAATATTTTAATATGTGATCTGTGGAGTAAGTATGTTTTGTGCCCCATATATAAACATGTATGGCCTTAGATCATGTAACATTTGGGGGGTTATTTATTCTGCTCCGAATATCCGAAATTCAAACCATTCGTGGTTTTCAGACTAAAAAAAAAAATCTACGGATTTTTCAGAATTTATTAAAGCCTGATGGTCTTAAAAGTCCGAAACCCCCGCATCTAAAAGCTCTCGAGGTCCTGTATAAGTCAATGGGGAAGGTCCCAGTGTCTGTGCTGATGTCCATACCGATATCCAATGAGTTTGTTGTTTCTGAGCAAAAAAAAACTCTGAAAAAATCATAGATTTTGGGCAAAACTCTGAACAATTTGAAAGTTTTCGTGGAAAGCTCAGAAGTTTGCCCAACCCTATTTTTACGGGCTTTTTTCTTAATAAATAAGGTCCATTTGGGCAGGCTGAGTTGAACGGATTTTTATGTTAGAAATACTCTAAAATTCGGACCTTGATAAATAACCCCCTTGATGTTGCTGGTAGAAAAAAATTATAGCATTACCACAAAAATGTTATTGTTTATCCTGGATGGAATACCAAAAAATCCATAATGTTTCTGAAAATCTGCATTAACAAAAAAGGAGGGGGGATTTACTTGTGGATTAAACCATTAAATGTTATACATTCTATCTATAATAGATAATAATGTAGGCTAACGTAACATGTCGGTACAGTTTTGTTAGTGGAAATTCCCTGCTGCCTATGGGAAACAAAGGAAGTGAATTGAATACAATAAAATAGTCCATATGTGATGCAAATTACCAGAGCTAAACATTTACACAAGCCTCTCCAAGCAAGGTCTGCTGTAGTACAAAGAAGTAGAAGGCACACAGGTTCTTTAATGGGCCAAACAGGGCCCATGTATATTTATTTGCTTAATGCATGGAAAATATACATAGACTTTTGGGGGGAACACCTTTATCAGGTTTACAGGCAGTAATTGGCCCACAAAAGGACCTATGCTCATCCATCTTTGTAGTTAATTGAAGGAAATACCTAATGTGTGCCACATTTGCTTATATTACCTTGGCAAAAAAGATAGGGGAAGCTGACAAATATTACTATACAGTATTTGCTTCACAATATTACCAATAGCACTGCCTTTAGCGTTTCCCATGTCAGCTGCTCAGAGTAATGATATTCAGAATATAAGCTGTCGAGACTAGAAAAACAAAATGTGGGTGCTGATAAGGGCATATTACTTTGCTTACTGGTGTACTTCAGAAAGTAACAGCATAATTAACCTTTTTTTCCACCCACAGACCTAAGACCCCCACTTTTTATACAGAGCATCTGAAAGGGACAGCGTAATGTCAAGCAAGATACTGTATCTTCCCTTTGGAATTTAGCTCATACATATCAGTGGGATTTTACCATTCTTTTGTTATTTCGGAAGAAAAAGGGATGAGGGGTCTGATATATACACCTACCGGCACTGCTTTCTCTCTCCACCCGGCAAAATATAAAACAAGGCCAAAGATTAAATTAAAATCCTTAGGTTCTTATCTCCTTCTCACAGGAATGCAAATCTGTGTTGAAAACCGTAAAATTAAGAAGAGAGCTAGGATAGCATAATTTAGAGAGAATTCATGGTTCCAGATATTTTTTTAACTCTATGGCTGGAGGGATAGGGTAGGCATTAATAAGAATAATAATGCAGCTTCTAACACATAGTGGGTGGAAAAATAGCAGAATTTGAAAATAAAACAGACAACAATACATAGTTTATTGTTTTTGCATACCCACCCCCAATGTCATCTGCAAATTGTACATGGAAATGATAGAACCTGTATATAGATAGATAGATAGATAGATTACAGGGAATATAAACCCAAAGATAACATTTTGCCTATTAAAATACAATATTGTTTTCCAGTTTTCCAGTATACATTCATTCAAATCTGTCAATGGTGTGCTAAAGTTACAGGCATGAGATCTGTTTTCCAGAAACCCATTATCCATAAAGCTCCGAATTACTGAAAGGTGGGGATGGGCGAATTTGACCCGTTTCACCGCCGGCAAAATGTTGCAGACGCACATTAAAGTCTATGGGTGTCAAAAAGTTTTCAAAGATCTTTTTATTTTGACGCACAATGCCATACAAGTCTATGGGCGTCATTTTTTCGGCGAAACAAGACGAAAAAAATGTGTCCATCCCTACTGAAAGGCTGTCTTCCATAGGCTTCAATTTTATCCAAATAATCCAAATTTTAAAGAATGATTTCCTTTTTCTCTGTAATAATAAAACAGTAGCTTGTACTTGATCCAAACTAAGATATCATGAAGTTATTGGAAGCAAAACTATCCTATTGAGTTTATTTAATGTTTACATGATTTTATAATAGACCTAAAAGTATGAAGATCCAAATTACACAAACATCCATTATCTGGAAAACCCCAGGTCCCAGGTGTAAATGTAGTTGCATTTTATGTCTTTTTATCTGTTAGTCCATTTGCTTCTATTGTTTTAATAGTCAGAACCAGCAATGCAGAGAACTGGTAGTAATATGGCTTTCAATAGCAAATACATTTGCAACTTTAAAACCATTAACATTTTGTAATAAATGTATATTTAAAGGTTGCTTAAAATTACATTCTCTTTCAACCCTTTTAATTTTATGCCTTGCAATGGTAAATTGTAGGCAATATGTATAAACAAAGACAGACAATTTATCTGTTAAAGGCAGTTACCTACTTTAGGGCAGAGACACACTGGAAGATTCGGGTACATTGATCGCCGGCTACTAATTACCTCTTCTTCAGGCAACTAATCTCCCCAAAAAGTCTTCCCGCCAGCTAGAATGTAAATCGCCAGCGGGATGGCACTCGGATCGCTTCGGCTTTTCGAAGTCACCCGAAGTTTATTTTTTTAACCTAATTTTAACTTCAACAATGGACACTGGAGGAGTGTAAAGTTTTCCAGTGCCAGGGAAGACCAGTTTTAGAATAATGAATCCAAAGAAACAAAAAAAGCCAATGAAATCAAAGTAACGTGGTATTACAGTTTATTAATGAAACTCTAAGATGCTTAATAGAGACAATGGCAAATAAGAACTTTCTGCTACAAAACGAAAGGATGATGAAGCGTGTGGTCTAGAGGGGCTCAGGAACAAGAGGATAAATGGTATGGGAGATACATGATTTTATGTAAAGTAAGAAAATTATGAAATCACAATGAAACTAAAATATTATAAGCATTATTTGCTTTTAAAACATATAAACGGTTAATGACAATGTATTTGTGCTATTAAACCTTTTATTTGCATTTGAGCAGTTATTTTTTTACATACACCTGTTCACAAGCTGCAAATTATAACAATGATGTTATGATAATGATAAATAATTTCAATATTGTCCAAGGGCTTTATAAATCTTGGAGAGCAACTGTTGGCCCCTAAATT
Source organism: Xenopus petersii (assembly GCA_038501925.1). Lineage (NCBI taxonomy): Eukaryota > Metazoa > Chordata > Amphibia > Anura > Pipidae > Xenopus > Xenopus petersii. Next base: position 57,838,250 of record CM076673.1, on the reverse strand, counting down.
CTGATTTAAAACCTGTTTCCTTTGTATTCATGTTATGGAAATATTAACAGAAGAATGCTTTAAGTTTTGCTTTAAGTTCCTTTAAAAATAATATTACTGGCTTGTCATTTTCAGGTAGCGCAACAGATATTGTTGCGTAAGAGATAAATGTTATTTCCTAATCCTTGCTACAATATCTGTACTTGTATGGGCAATTCAGGGTAATGGCTAATGATATGCTAGCCTGTTCCTTAGTGCTTCCATTCGGTCTTCCAAAGTGGATATATCAGAAAGAAAATGCATACTTTAGTGTTGTCTGAAGACAAAAGGCGCAGATATTGTTATAAAAATGCTAAAGTATGCAGATATATGCTTTGAAAGAGTGGATAAGAGTACATCAGCTTCTCTCTGCCTGTGGAGAAAACAGAGAGATTTCATAAAGCGATAGTAGCATAAGAATTCCCCTGTACTAAGGAATTATAGTGTCCTTTAAACATGAAGTATCATATAAATCGTTGGTGCTAAATATAGATAATAAATCAATACATTCAGTGTTCATTTAGTTCTTCATCTTTAAGTGTCCTCCTTATACTTTAGTTTTCCTAACCAGTTCTTCAGCTAAGATTAAATATCATCTCTATTAGCAGAATAATTAAGGGATAATAGAACCCAGGGTGTGTTGTGATGTTTTGTCTTTGTGGAAGGCATTGTCATAGACACACAATGACCTCTATGCTGTTAGATTATAGATAAAGCTATGAGCTGCTGGAGCTCTGGCTGCTAGATTTGGGAATGTCAGTTCAGATGTTCAAAGCAGATATCCGTACCCTCTCCTAATGACTGCTCAACTCTTAAGGTGGCCATAGACACACAGATCCGATCGTACGAATCGAGGATTCGTACGATTTTCGGATCGTGTGTGGCATGTGCCGACTTCTTTCGTCCGGCGGAGATCGGTCGTTTGGTCGATCGGTCAGGTTTGATTTTGACCCGACCGATCCCGCCGGAGCTCATGGCACATCGTAATCTGATCGTTCGGCCGTACGGCCGAACAATCAGATTACCCCGATATAGCCATGCCTGTTAATGGCATATCGGGGAAAGATCCGCTCGTTTGGCAACATCGCCAAACGAGCGGATCTTTGCATCTATGGCCACCTTTACATAGCATAAAAGGGAATTCCATGAGACGAGCTGTCACTCAGCATGAGGAGGGCGTATGCTTTGAACATTTTAACAAGCCCACCTCAAGCAAACTGCCCTAATTCAGTGCTAGTGTTACAAACCACAATCTGCTGCCTTCTGCCCCTTCTTTATTAATATGCTCTGCATATTGCTGGAAACTTAAAGGAAAACTATACCCCCCAAACAATGTAGGTCTCTATAAAAAGATATTGCATAAAACAGCTCATATGTAAAACCCTGCTTCATGTAAATAAACCATAAACCATCATAATAATATAAGTTTCTAGTAGTATGTGCCATTGGGTAATCATAAATAGAAAATTGCCATTTTAAAAAATAAGGGCTGCCCCCTGGGATCGTACAATTCACTGTGCACACAAATATGTCAAACAAACTATACTTGTTAGATCACATGAGCCAATTAACAGACAGAGTTCTGTCTTTCGCTAAAACACTTCTTCCTGTTACAGTTAGAGTTGTAGTATTTCTGGTCAGGTGATCGCTGAGGCAACACACAGACCATTGCAAAATGGTGGTTTAAGGAAAGAGATGTAATAGGACAATATTTACTTCAGTATATATTATAAGATTCTTTAATATGCTACTTAATATGATAATATGTTGCTTAAGTATTCATTTTGGGGGTATAGTTTTCCTTTAACATGGAGTGCTAATATTGAAGATGTAATCTGAAACTGGAAATAAAGTTGCATGTTAAAGATATGTGCAATGCTCCAAAAAATGCTAATTTTGTATTGTTTTATTACAGTCAAACAAAGTCCCAGTGGTGCAGCCATCACACGCCGTCCATCCTCTAACCCCACTCATCACTTACAGTGACGAGCATTTTGCACCAGGAGCACACCCATCACATCTCCCATCAGATGTCAACACAAAGCAAGGTAAGCTATCCTGTCATTTTGGGAAGGAAGCCTTCATACATCGTGGGGCATATTTATCAAAAAGTGAAGTCAGAGATCTCCACGGTCCTCTAGAGTGAAATTCTGCCACTCTCCATTCATTTCTATTCAATGGGTGAAAGTGAAAGTTCTCCCTTTGATAAAAAAGCTTTTCAAAATCCCATAGAAATGAATGGAAAATGGCGGAATTTCACTCTAGTGGACAGTGGAGATCTCTAACTTCTCTACTTGAAAAATATGCCCCCATGTGTCCTGGAGCCTTTTCCAAATATCTTATGGCATGCACAAATTAACGGTATTTTGATGATTTATTTAGGATTAGTTCAGCAGTATAAATCAAACTGACATATTTCTTACTTAGCTTAGGCATTGTTTGTATAAAACAAAGGTACCGTTGTTTCTACCCTGTTGTGTTTCTGTAGTGTTTTATGGAGAAAGGCTTGATAGAAGGAAGTGGGCTGTATTGCTGGATAGCATATGAGTTGGTCAACTTGTGCTGACTGAGAATACTGAGAATGAGTTGAATGAATACGGCTTGTGCTGAATATAAATTCTGCCTATTGTTCTAATTACAAAAGCTCTATGGATTTTGTTATTTTTTAAGATAAACAGGGAAATTGAAGCTACTACATGTTTAGTCTATGCAAGGTAGATAATTTGATTTCCAGTACGCAGATAATCCCGCTGCAATGGACTTGTGCTTATCTGTAAGACATAAGAGATACAAGGTGATTAGTGTGTATACAATATTACTAGTTAAACTATGTAACCAAATTAATAGTAATATAATACATGTGAAAGCAAAGAAATGATCTGTTACTGTTTTATAATAAAATAACTGAGACATATGTATATGGGATATATAGGTATGGGACCTGTTATCCAGAATGCTTGGGACCTGGGGTTTTCTGGATAACAGATCTTTCTGTAATTGGGGTCTTCATACCTTAAGTCTACTAAAAATCATGGAAACATTAAATAAATCCAATAGGCTGGTTTTGCTTCCAATAATGATCAATTATATCTTAGTTGGGATAAGGTACAAGCTACTGTTTTATTATTACAGAGAAAAAGGAAATCATTTTAAAAGATGTGGATTATTTTGATAATTGAGTCTATAATTCTGAACTCTCTGGATAATGGGTTTCCGGATAACGGATCCCATGCCTGTACCCTTATAAGAATGTCCTGTGCTTACAATAAACCAAGAAGAGCCATTAGGGGAGAATTAATAGGAAAATAATCCTTCATAACAGGTAATAATAATTAAATATTCCAGAATGCTTTTTTATGTTAAAGCAAGTCATATTTTAGTGTTGAAACTTGTCCTTATATATCTATGTGTTTCTTTAACCAGCAAGTACAGAGATGTTTAACTTGTTAAACAAACATAGGGATTAAATTTATCAGTCTTTGTCCATGTTTAGGCAAACATGGACGTGTTGTCACTAAAAAAACTCACCTATTTACTAAAAGGTGAGTAAAGGTGACCATACACGAAGAGATCGACATCGCCAAATGAGCAGATCTCTACCCGATATGCCCACCTTGAGGTGGGCAATATTGGGCTGATCCGATCGTAGGCCCTAGGGCCCAACGATCGGATCCTAATGAATGGTAACGGGCGGTCGGATCGCAAGACTGCATCAACGAACAGATTGATCCGACAGGATTTTTAGTCCCATCTGATCGAAATCTGGCAGACTTTCGGCCAGATCTCGATCAGGGAAGCCCGTCGGGGGGCCCAATACATGGGCCAATAAGCTGCCGACTCGGTCTGTCGGCAGCTTTTATCGGCCCGTGTATGGCCACCTTTAGACACTTCACTAGCAAAGATTTCACCTTTACAGCAATAGCCAACCATTTGCACTGCTCTGCTGGCAAACAGCATAGTTAAACATTTAGGTTGATGAAGCACACTTATAAACCATTTGTTTTTAAAAGGACTCCAGGAAAAATAAAACTAATTTGTTAAAATTAATTATTAAGCATCCACTACAATTTCGGTTCATGTTTATATTAAGGACTGATATTTTTAAATAAAAATCATTGTGATTTCATGCCCAGGACCATATCTCAGACATTTTGAAACAATGTTTATCCTCAGGACCCAATTTTTCTGTTAATGAGTAGGTCAAAATTTTCTAATAGCTGTTAAAAAGATGTTGGTATCATTTATATTGACAGTGCTAGCTGACTGAACTGTAAAGCAAACTAGGCGCTAAAGTACTGGTGGGACACACATTAATTGGTCTCATTTAGTCGCCTGGCGACTAATCGTCTCTTCTTCTGGGCGACAATCTCCTCAAACTGCCTAAGAGAATCATGGAGACACAAAACGTGTTTTAATTGTTAAAGGGACCATCTGCCATTGACTTATTTATGATTTTAACTGGTTTTAGCTGGAATAGTTTCAGATTTGGATTTTTAGCAGCTTCAGAGCAAATAAATAATATTATTTCCCCATTAAAACTAAATCAGAAAAATTCAAGGTTTGATAAATAGGTCCCTAAATGTCACAGTAACACCTAGTTCTCTAGCAATGCTTCTTCATCTAGCTATAACAATTTTTCCAGTAGCAGGTTAAAGAATATTCATGTAATATGTTTGTGTGCACTGTTAAAGGACAAGGAAACCTGAAAAAAAATGGCCATAGACGTGCATATTTACCTTCATATTGGACGAAAGATTGTTCGGTGCCATCTCCCAACCTGCCACTTACCATTCAGGTCAAATAAAGTAGTAAAAGAACAGATCAGCCGATCTTCTGCCCCTTAACAGCAATCGTACGAAAGTTTATGTCCGACAAATGCTGGTGACAGTCTCCCACTGATATCGTCAGATCGGCAATACATGCAGAGATGTTATCGGTAGCTGACAGAAATTTTCTGACCTGTCCGATCGACTGAACGACGGTTCGCCATCTCACGAAAAATGTCAGGACACTCCACACATGGCCCGAAAATCGTACAAATCTCAGATCAAATCTTTGCGCCTATGGCCAGCTTTAACTGGAGGTGCCTATATGACCCCCTGTGAATCCAAATCCAATTGCTTTTTTTCCCTGAGGTCGGTGTTCCTTTTAAGAAAAAAGTGCACAAAAAGTGCACTGACTAAAGATGGCCATAGACGTAGAGATTCGCTCGTTTGGCGATGTCTCCAAATGAGCGGATCTCTCCCCGATATACCCACATTGAAGTGGGCGACAATGGGCTGATCCAACTGTGGGCCCTAGGGCCCAACGATCACATCAGAACGGAGGCCAAATGTGCGGTCGGATCGCGGGACCGCATCAACTAAAAGATCCGGCCGTGACCTGATTGGATTTTCTAACAAGCCCAATCAGCATCTGCCCTACTTTCAGCCAGATATCGATCAGGAAAGCCCGTCGGGGGGCTCTGCACACGGGTCGATAAGCTGCTGACTTGATCTGTAGATCTCAATTGCGTATTTGCAAGATAAACCATGAGATCTTTTCACAATTGGGCGGCATAGGTGGATGGTGGGGAGGTTAGCTCCCACTTGTCCCCACGTAGACAGGCAGGTTTGCGCGTGTGGGCACAATGGAAGGGAGGCCTTGGGTATAGCACTTCACTTACTATTTCACTTGTCCGTATTAGGCAACTGAATTTGTTAGTTTCAAGTAAGCATTGAATACCTTTTGGAATTGAATCCACCGTTCCACCTTTTGCGATTTTTAATTAATTGTATTTTTAAGGACACAGTCCTGCACTGTTCTTTATTTCTTCATTTGTTAAGCAGTGAGTCTCCATATGATTGGGCAACATGTTTTAATGTTATCAAACAGTAAAAGTTACGTTTTAGACACATGGTTGCAATCACCACCTGAACTTGTTTTGTGTATATAGTCTTTTCACAATTGTTACAATTCTTCAACAGCCAAGACTGGAACCTGGCGCATGTATTGAATTTTGAATTGGCTTGTCTTTTCACGTTTAGTCCTACAGACTGAATTAGATTGTTCAGATGGCATACTTAGAGATTATAGGGTTCATCTATTAAAAGCAGTTGCCATGCTAGGGGCAATAATGGGCAAATATTTTACCCATTGTGCAGGCTCTAAAGCAGCTAGCCAGTGCTGCCCCTCACCTCACCCATACATTCTCGCTAGTGCAGACATTGCAATTGTTTAACTTCTGGTATGCCTTATGGTAGGAATGGCCCTGAAAAATAGGCAATTTTTATATATACTTTGCTGGTTAGCATAACATCAGTTAAAAACTAAGTAAACTTTTGTATAGGTCTTTTTGTTGTTTTAATCAAATAAACTTCTATAACAACACCCCAGTGAGAGTTGTGGCTTCTAAAAGCTGTATCCAAAATGCTAACTGAGAAATGAAAGACGGAGGGCCGAATTTAGCAGCCTATAGTGTAAAGGATAATAAGTCTTGTTAAGCCATAACCCTTCTTGTTTGCATAATAAAACTGAGAATTATGGCACCGAATAGCACACTGCCATTTGGGAATGGGATTAGCTCCAATGCCGTGGTTCTTGGTCTTGTAGTGATCTGCATTCCCAAGGCTACAAGACAAAGTGCCATTTCTAGTGGGAGGTTTGCCTTTATTACACTGTTCTGCTAGTTTTGGAGCAGTAACATTCTGAGCAACATGACCTTGCAGCCTCTTAGAGTGAAGCTGATGCTAAGCTTAGTTAAAGCTAGAGTGACACTCGGGTGCCAAGTGAATTATATCAAGTGTATGCATTAGAAGTTAGAAATGATTCATAATTAGTTCCTGATCCTCTGTGGTTGGAGATGTAGAGCATGGGAAATCCACACAACCTTTAGGGAAAGGATATAAATGGACAAGCCCAATTATATATTACATAAACGTACATATTTTAGCATTATTTTATTAATGACATTTTTGGAGCTCTTCATTTCTTTATCTTTATTTTATAGAAATTGGTTGAAAGCATCAAATTTTATTCATAAACTTTGATATAGATATATACACATACTCACATACAGTAACATTATTTAGTTTTTTGGTACAGGGTCATTGCTGAAGGCAGTGTGTTGCAAGGGTTAACGCTGAGATTAGAAAGTGCCTAAGCACCTTAAAAATTTCAATTTCATGGTTATTCCATTATGCACGCTGCTCGTGTAAATTTTTCCTCATCCATCAAAAATAGTACAGAACTGGAGGATGAGGGTTGAGTAGGAATTAATGTCTTTTGGTAAAATAAAATAAAAGAACTTTTTTTGTTATGGATCCAAAAAATATATGTTATATCTGTATCTCAGAAATTTGTTTTTAATATTTTTATGCTGCTTTTTCAAATGCTTTACTTACGTACACTAGCAGTGCCAGTACCAGAATACCCTTTGGCATATCTCCCAGTTGTCCTAGTCAGTGTCGGACTGGCCCACACGGATACCAGGAAAACTCCCAGTGGGACCAGGTGTCAGTGGGCCCTCTTGCTTCTAACCATTTAATCATTCCCTATTTCTTTATGGGAAATATACTGCATAATAATGGAAGAATATAGTTAGTAGATATAAAAGCCTAGGAGAAAAAAGAGGTTGAGTAAGTAGAGGAGGAATAATAGTTTGTAAAGTGGACCCATGGTCTTAGGTTTTCTGGTGGGCCCCTGGCATCCCAGTCCGACACTGGTCCTAGTTTAAAAGGAACAGTTTTGAATTTGCAAGAGATCAGCCTTCCTGAAAAGCAGGCAAGGACTGGGACATATTGGATCAGATCTGCCCATTGTGGATACAGATGTGACCTACATTTCTTTTTAAATTCAAAAGTTGGAAGTTATGTTTTGCAGCTGTATCAATACATGTTCTTTTCTTTACTGACAGGCATGCACAGGCATCCTCAAGTGCCGGACCTACCTACATTTTACCCACTGTCCCCAGGAAGTGTGGGCCAGATGACACCACCATTGGGCTGGTAAGTTTCTTTCACTTTCTGTTAGACTTGTGTTCATAACATTTAGAGATAAATGTGATTCCCAGCTTTCTTATTTATTAAACTCACCTAGTTAAATATAGCATAGATATTTTGAGACAGCGGTGTGCTGTAAAAAAAGGCCTTTCAGAAAGAGTTTATCTGCAATCTGCTGTGTAACCTGAGAATTTTCTCCTTTTCCAGTGCAGGACAACACTGCATTATATTTTTAGAACTTTAAAACACTTTTATTTTTTGATGAAACTGTGCCTTTAATTTTGTCATGTGTGTCTGATGCCATTGTCATAGATGTTACAATTATGATCTTTCACAGCTGAATCATCAGATATACAGGTAGAAAAAATAGAATTCTACCTGACAATTCAGCAGTTCAGCAGGCCAATGTTTGGCTACTTTCAATGGCACCCAGTCAAAAATTATCAACCTGCCCGACAGACGAGCCGACCAATATCCTTGTCTTCTGCCAATATCGGTCAACTTGTCTCCTGCTATACATGTACACGTTTCATACAATATTATCTATGCGCCTATTGCCACCTTTATATCTAGAATCCCAGCCTATCCCAGTCCCACAGGCCAGATGTGTTACTCCAAGATGTTTTAAAGGGGTGGTCCAAACTTAAGGTAACTTTCAGTATGTTATAGAATGGCTAATGCTAAGCAACTTTTCAATTGGCCTTTTTTTTTATAATTTTTTTTTAACTATTTGCCTTCTTTTTCTGTTTCCAGATTTCAAATTGGGTCACTGACCCCATCTAACAACAAATGCTCTCTAAGGCTACACATTTATTGTTATTGCTACTTTATATTACTTATATATACTCTAGTGGTTGCTATGGTAATTTGGATCTTAGCAACTATATTGCTGAAATTGCAAACTGGAGAGCTGCTGAGTAAAATGCTAAAAAAAAGCTCAAAGTCCACTAATAATAAAATATGAAAACCAACTGCAAATTGTTCCAGAATATCATTCTACATCATACTAAAATTAAAAGGTGAATGACCCCTTTAATGCACCACCTTCAAGCATTCCCAAATTTTCATAGACTTCCTCATATGGCATCAGGCCCCCAAACATATAAAATAGCTGGCCCATGGCATGAAAAGTCCTAGACGGTCAGGACAGGTGTAGGAGGTTGAGGGCTCTTATTATGGAACAGTCTATAAGCCGGCAATTCTGCAGGCAGCACAATACCCCCTGCCTGCAGGGCTTAGTGCGGTAAGTATGTTCCAGTAAGTATGTCCTGTGAATGGCACTGATCTAAATAATGGCATATTTTTCTAGATCTAGAAAAATGTGTTTCATGAAACAATAGGTTTTCAGAAGGGGATTTCAGTAATGGTATTGCCATGCACTTTCTACTTTGTTCTGTTATTTCATCAGCCTTTCATTATAAAGAGCAATTCTTGCAACCAGAATGTAGAGTAACTGTGAGGATAGATTATTATCATTGCTATGATTATTATGATTATTTTATTTATTTGACTATCTTTCTTCTCATGCATTTCCTGTTTGCTGTTCAGTCTGTTTAAATGGCTTGGAATGGATTTCTCACCCTTAAGTTATACATGAGACATTCCATGAAGTTTTTCTCCCCATGCAGGAAAACAGGATGTTACATTGTTGTAAAACATGGGAGGTTAATAGACCCGCCTTGATATTAAATAGTGTTAGTTTATTAAACTGCACTTAGTCCCTACATGCACTTGCTCAGATCTTTTTTTAACATGGCACCAAACCCAATTATGTGACACAAGTTAAAATAACTTCCTGACTCCACGGGTGTTCATTGAAAAATAATTTAAGTCAGATGTTTGTTTTTGTGGGTTCAAACCATGATTTGATTTAACCAGCAAGCATGAATACAATGTTTCTTTTTATAGTAAATTATTGCATTGTAATTATATCCAAATAATCATATTCCTTTGAGAATAATAATAATAATAATAATAATGCAGTCAAATATATACAGGTAGGTGCTGGACACCTAGGATAGTGTCCTTATTTGTAGATCTATATTGGAAACTCTTTAGAAACATAGCATTAGCTGGCAATAGAAGGGTCTTAGTTGCAGTATAAAAATAAAAACTGGGTAAATAGATAGGCTGTGCAAATTTAGTTCAATTTAGTTTGTTTGCCCAAAATGTAATGTTTAAAGGATGATGTGACTGGATGTCAAATATAACAGAACACAACTTCCTCTCTAGGTTTCCACTAATTGGTTACTAGGCAGTAACCAATCACTGACTTGAGGGGGGCCACATGGGCCATAACTGTTTGCTTTTGAATCTGAGTTGCATGCTAAGGATTAATTGCAAACTCACTGAACAATTATGTCCCATGTGGCTCCCACTTGAAGGAATTGTTCAGTATTAAAATAAAAACGAGGTAAATAGATAGGCTGTGCAAAATAAATCATGTTTCTAATATAGTTAGTTAGCCAAAAATGTATGTGTAAAGGCTGGAGTGACTGGATGTCTAACAGGACAGAACATTACTTCCTGCTTTGCAGCTCTCTTGGTTTTTACTGATTGGTTACCAAGCAGTAACCAACTAGAGACTTGAGGGGGGCAAGATGGGCCATTACTGTTTGCTTTGGAATTTGCTCTGCATGCTAAGGATCAATTACAAACTCACTGAACAGTTATGTCCCATGTGCCCCCCCCCTTCAAGTCAGAGAGCTGAAAAGCAGGAAGTTCTGTTATGTTATGTTACACATCCACACACTTCAGCATTTATAGATTACATTTTTGGCTAACTAACTATATTAGAAACACTTTTTATTTTGCACAGCCTATTTACCCTATTTTATTTTTATACTGAACTGTTCCTTTAAAGTCGTTGACTAACTCAGAGTTAGAGAGCTGAAAAGCAAGTAGTGTTCTGGCTATTATGTTAGACAGCCATTCACTCCATTTTTGGCTAACTGACAATTTTAGAAACATGTTTTATTTTGCACAGCCTATCTATTTATCCAGATTTTATTTTTACACTGCACTGTTACTTTAAAGGGCTACAGACATGTTTTTTTCAAGACACATCAGTTAATAGTGCTCCAGCAGACTTTAGCACTCAAAAGAGCAAACAGATGTTTTTATATTTAATTTTGAAATCTGACATGGGTCTAGACATATTGGCACTTTCCCAGCTGCCCCCAGTCATGTGATTTGTTCTCTGATAAACTTTAGTCACTCTTTACTGCTGTACTGCAAGTCAGAGTGATATCAGCTCCCCCCCCAGCAGCCTAACAACAGAACAATGGGAAGGTAACCAGATAGCAGCTTCCTGACACAAGATAACAGTTGCCTGGTAGATCTAAGAACAGCACTCAATAGTAAAATCCAGGTCCCACTGCAACACAACACATTCAGTTACATTGAGTAGGAGAAACAACAGCCTGCCATAAAGCAGTTCCATCCTAAAGTGCTGGCTCTTTCTGAAAGCACATAACCAGGCAAAATGACCTGAGATGGCTGCCCACGCACCAATTTTACAACTAAAAATATACACTTGTTGGTTCAGGAATAGAATTTTATATTTTAGAGTGAATTATTTGCAGTGTAATAATGTAATTTAGAAATAAAAACTACACCATAAAATTCATGACAGAATCCTTTTAAGCTTTGCAGTCTCCAGTGGCAAATTTATATAGGGCGGAGGATAGTATTACTTTCTGTTTCACTCTGAGAGGTACAGTCAATGGAATATGTTTCACTAACCTGCACCACAACAAATAAACAGCTTAATGTGTCGTCATCCTGCATCTTATAAATAGCTGTGTTATATAAGAGCATTTAAAGGGAGGTCCATGAGTAGTGATATCATTTGTGTATTGACTGTCTTTTTCCATGAGCGCTGGCTCATACCCTGTATATGTGGTTGTTTCTCTTCTGATTATGAACAGATGATCCTAAGGATATAGTGAACCATATATTTGCATTACAGGAAAGTGCAATATTTCAGGGCAAATGTGGCACTTCCCATTGCCACTGGAAAGATAAAGGGGGGCATTATGTGATGATAGTATCCCTTTAAAAGCAAAGTCACATTGGTTGATTTTAAGAGTTTTAACTCCCATTCACTTGTATCTCCCCCACCCAGTGAGCTAGTAATAGCCTATGTGACAACATACTCGGATCTCCCAGTGTATTATTACCCTAAGTGTACTATAAACTCACTGCCTTGAGTGAATGTACTTGTGCAGAGACCTGCCTTTACTTTATTGTAAAAAAACTCGTTTAATCTTTCCCAAAAACATAATCTCCCACCCTTCCATTTCATGCCCTCAAACTGTTGTCTCCACTCATTCACTAAGTGCAAGGATTGTCAGGGTAAGGGCATTACTGACTCCTGCAGCTTCTAAAGCCAGTGTTACATGAAATCTGCCAGTCAATAACCTTGTTTGAACTAAATTGATTGAGCCAAGTCAGCTAAGAATTAATCAATTATTCTGTGTGAACTGTTCTTTTTAAATATGTTAATCCAGTTCAAAGTGTAGAGCATTCCCAATCAAAAGAAAACACAATGAAATCCATGCATTTCAAAGTAGCCATAATACAATAATACGTGCACTCCTGGGTTCAAATCTTATCTCTTTTTAGAAGCCAGAAAAAATGGACAGAGCAAACTTGCTTTTAGGGCAGTGGCAGACACGGAGATTAGTTGCCCAGCGACAAATCTTCTCTACTGCGGGCGACTAATCTCCCCAAAATGCCTTCCCGCCGACAAGATTATGAATTGCTGGCGGGATGGCATACGAAATGCTTCGGATTTCCAAAGTCATCTGAAGTTTCCTTGTGAAGCAACTTCGGAAATGTATGCCTTTCTGCAGGAAGGTATTTGGGGAGATTTGTCGCCCGCAGTAGAGAAGATTTGTCTCTGAGTGACTAATCTCTCCATCTGCCACTACCCTTAGACAAGCATTGGTCAAGGAATGTGTTTGTCATCTGTTAATGGCTAGAATATATTGTACCACCTCTCATTTGAAATCTGTAGAAGTTTAATTGCCCTTATTTTTGGAGTGGTACAGCAACAGCGTGGTTTGGTTGGTTGCAGACTGTATTGATAGCTACAAAGTATGTAATAGACCATGTGTGGGTCTAGGCCGTGTTTTCTAGGTTTGCTAATAAAATCATTTTGTGGTCAACAACCAGCACACGTGAAAATCCTTTTATACAGTATAAGTACTGTAATAGTTGTAGTTGCTCTGCTTCACTGCTTAAAGCTAGCCATTTATGCCCATATTTTATTTACCAGTTTGGTTAGTTTTGATCTTCTGGACCTGTATGTTGGGGATTGGTTTTGTATGGTTTGAAATTTTAATTTGCCATTGCACCTTGGGTACATAGTGTATTGACAAATGAGAGGAGTGAAGAGCAGCCAGCGCTCCCCTGAGCTTCCTGAAGTTCTGATGATTTGGACTGTTAGTCTGAGTGGAATGAATGTGGCTGCACAGACAGTATAGTATGCATCGCTTGTTATCCATTCATTCACTCTTAAGACTGATTGGTCAGAACGAGGATCACCATCGTATAGTCACCTTAAGGCCCCTTGTGGTTTCACAAACGTGTGCTGAACATATGGGTCTGTCAAATTCAGTGTACCAGGCTTGCTTCCAAGTTGCCCACAGATCCCATCACTGAATGATCTGTTGAAGGTTGTATTTAAATTCTTGCTGTTTTAGTAAAAAATGTCATCCAAGTTCAGCCAAACAGTGCACATGCTACTTCTGTTTCAAGGTTTGCTACAATTTTATTGTGTAACCTATTTTTAGGTATCCACACCATATGGTTTCTGGTCCTCCGGGCCATCACGCAACTGGAATTCCTCACCCAGCTATTGTCAATCCTCAGGTTAAACAAGAACATCCACACAATGACAATGACCTAATGCACATGTAAGTGTTTCTCCTACAATGTGATTTCTTTCTATAGTGCTGGTGGGTTCCACTCCCTACATGCTTTTAAAAAGGGTCCTTTGCTTCTTTAATTAGATAGTAAACTAAATGTATGGGAATCCCATATTGAGTACATATTATTATTTCCCTTCTAATTATCATTTATTTATATGGAAATATCTGGAGGAAATCTTAAAAGCAGTAGCAAAGTCACACATAATTTTTATATAAAGTTTTGTTGCCATTCTATTCTAAGGAGAATTGTTAGGTATATGTTAGGTATATGACAGCTGTATATCCCTGCTGTTATGTTACATGGTTAACATTCTGAGCTAACTCTTTAGGATGAAGACACACAGAGTTACTAGTAGCAGCTGCTTGTCACGGCTACAAAATAGGCAATAGTGATAATTGGCTTTGCTAAGACACTATTGGGGGAAAATAATATTGGTCGTTAACGCAAGAATAATTCACGATTTGTTTACAATGCAAATAAATGTTCGCAAAGTGAACAATTTTGCCTTTGTAAACACTTTGCCCCTCACACGATAGTAGGATATCAATTGCGAATTTTATAGTTTGCAATAGTGCGCAATGCATGAAATAAAACCTCTTAATAAAAAAGTTGTTCTATTTGCTCCAGAAGTTTACACCACCTTCAAGCAGGTGTTAAAGGTTCGCAACACGCAATTAAGATTCGCAATGTAATTAAAAGTCTAATGAACAATATTATGGTTTTTTATTAAGTATTTTCAAGTATACATAGTCATATTAATGACATTTTACAGTAATGTTCTCTTTTTACATAAAACATAAATAGAAAAAATAAACATGAGTCATATGCTCTATTACAACAATGTTAATATTTACATAATAACATATATTATAGTTTCCATGTAACAGCCTATCTTAACAAATAGATGTGTTATGTTATACAAGCAACATGCACATTTTTATTATTATTTGTTAGCAAATCTGTTTGCTTTTCAAATTTTATTACATTTCCTTTGTGTTTATTTTTTTATTGTCTACAAAGATATTGTATTTATTGTAGCTACAAAGAATAGCTGTTACTAGTTGATATGTGTCTTCACCCTTAGGGGCATATTTATCAAGAATCGAATTTGTGAGTTGTGTGAGTGTTTTCCTACCTCGGACAAACACAAATTTTGAAGGCTTGGGTATTTATATAAAATCTGAATGCCAAAATCTCGAATGAAAAACAATGGGGATAAAAACTCCAGTTCATGTCGCGAAAAAACTCAAATCTATCGGATTTATGTCCCGAAAACTCAAATTGATTGAGTATTCTGATAAAAACCCTCAAATCAATATATACCAGACATTTGAGTTTTCGAAAATATAACTCAAATGTGTGAGTTTAGGGCAGGGGCACACAGGCAGATTCGGGGGGAGATTTAGTTGACTGGCGACTAATCGCCTCTTCTTTAGGGCGACAATCTCCCCGAACTGCCTTCCGCCTGCTATAATAAGAAAACGCCAGTGCGATGACACTTGCGGCACTTCGATTCCGATGTCGTCCGAAGTTGCCTCACGAGGAAACTTTGGACGACTTCGGAAATCAAAGCGCAGTGAGTGCATTGTCGCAGGCGATTTTTCATTTTAGCAGGGGGAAGGCAGTTTGGGAAGATTGTTGCCCGGAAGAAGAGGCGATTCGTCACCAGGCAACTAAATCTCTCTAATCTGCCTGTGTGCCCCTGCCCTTAGGTGCAAAAAAATTTGAATCATGGAAAAAGTCACATTTAATTTTTGATAAATCTGCCCCATAATGCAAATTGATCGAGAAAACAGATCTCTATTGTGATGGTGAAGCTTGGGAGCTTTACATCACACACAGTATTACAGGAAAGCTAGTGAACCTTTTATGTGTTCCGGGTTGCAGAGTTGCATGATATCTAAGTGCAGTGTTTAATTGCAAGTTACATTTTTGTTCCTGGCTTTACATTTTAGGAAACCTCACCACGAACAGAGAAAAGAGCAGGAACCCAAAAGACCTCACATAAAGAAACCTCTGAATGCTTTCATGTTGTATATGAAAGAAATGAGAGCGAATGTAGTAGCAGAATGCACTCTGAAAGAAAGTGCTGCCATCAACCAGATTCTGGGCAGAAGGGTAAGTAGTGGAACCTTGCTACTGAAACTATAGCCTTGGCCACACTGCATTACTCTGCAGTTGTTCAGAGAAACAAAAAAGCATGTTTGAAAATTGTTGCATATTTGTGCTACACCATGATCACTATTGTTTAATCACAACAAGCCTCTTTTTAAGTTTATAACCCATTCTATAAAGCAGTTGCACTGTGTTTTTGAAAATATGCCCTAAACCTGTTTAATTCTAAAAACACAGGTTACCACTACATCCTGTGGCAATATTTTTCCTATTCGTATACAGACCTACCAGTGTCTCTGTCATTCTATATTTCCGCATGCCTGTTGCGGAAGAAACACTAATGAAGGTTGTTTTGAATTCAGTATATTGTTCACAGACCTAAATGGCACCCAAAAAAAAGAACCATTTGAAGTTAGCTCATTAAAAGTTGTTTGATGTTCAGCGGTAAATTAAAGTAAAATTAATGCTGAAATACAGGTTGGTCTATTCCGGAAAACTATAGTGTGAGAACAGCAAATGCATAACAAAAATGTTTTTGTAATTGAAACATAAGAGACTTATGGGGGAAACATCCGTTCTTGCACTCTTTCCTTACTGCTTTTTCATCATTTCCTGTCTCTTGACAGGAAGAAAGTGCTGCCATGTCTCTTAACAGGAAATGCAAAACAAAAACATTTCATGGTGGCTTTAGAGACATTTTAAACTGTGTGCATGCAACAAGAATTGTTTGTCTTGGTCATGAGCAAAGCTTGACTTGATTTGATAATCACCCATCACAGAGTTTGTTATTCAGATATATTTACACATTGTGAAGACCCTCTGTTGCTTTTTCCCAGCATCTATAACATTTCAGTAACTGGGATCTGATAAGCAACTATCCCAGCTCTGCTTGAAAATAGTGGATACATACAAACTATAGGATATGCCATGAAAATGAACATGTTAATGGGGCTCTTTACCTTTAAATTTACTTTTAGTATGATGTAGAGAGCGATATTCTGAGAGAATTTACAATTTGTTTTCATGTTTTATTATTTGTGGTTTTTGAGATATTTAGCTTCTTATTCAGCAGCTCACTAGTTTACAGTTTTGCAAACTGGTTGCTAAGTTCCAATTTACCCTAGTGACCATGCATTTATATGAATAAAAGACTGCAGTATGAATAGGAGAGGCCTGGACAGAAAGATGAGTGATAAGTAGTGATAACAATTCTTTTGTAGACTTAAGGTGGCCATACGCGGAGAGAATGTCGCCAAACGAGCATATGTCTCCCCGATATGGTGGGCGATATCAGGCTGATCCGATCGAAGGCCCTAGGGCCCCACAATCAGATCATAATGATGGGTAAACGGGACAGGATTTTTGGTCCCGTCCGATCGACATCTGGCTGGTCGGAGGGCCCCTTACATGGACCAACAAGCTCCCGACTTCGTCTGTCGCCAGCTTTTATCAATGTATTTGCTATGTAGATGGGGGTCAGTGTCCTGCTTTTGTAAAAACAAAAAGAAGGCAAATAATTCAAAAACTATAAAAAATAAAAATGAAGACCAATTGAAAAGTTGATTAGCCATTCTATAACATACTAAAAGTTAATTTAAAGGTGAACCACCTCTTTAGGAGCGGTTGTGGAATTCATACAGAAGACATTTTCTAGTTATTCCTTTACATAACGGTTTAACCCTTTCTTTACCAACAATAATTCCACATGGTCCACAAGGTTTTTAATAAAATATCAAATCTACAATCTACATTTCCACATTGCATTTAAATGAACAGGAACATGTGTCCACTGTTCCCAGAGCTGCCACAGCTGCTACCAGCAAAATATTTAACAAAGCTTTTTACTAATTATTTTTAAATCTTCTATTCTGTATGCCAAGGATCCAATTCCTGCTATTTATGTTCAAGTGCTATCTAAATGAAAAGAAATCTCAGTTATTGGAGAAATAATTCTAATTTACTGATTTATAGTAGTCACAAAGCAGTAATAGTCTGGCAAGACGCACACAGAAGCCCTGCTGTTTTAACTAGGGATGGGCGAATTTGACCCGTTTAGTTTCGACAAAAATTCGCCGCCGGCGAAATGACGCCGACGCCCATTAAAGTCTATGGGCATCAAAAAAATTTTGTCGCGCGGCGAAATTTTTTTGACGCGCGTCTTTTTATTTTGACGCACAAGTCCATACAAGTCTATGGGCGTCATTTTTTCTGCAAAACTAGGCGAAAAAATTCGCCCATCCCTAGTTTTAACCCTTTGGCTATTGCCAGACACATGGAACAGCATAGATCAAAGAGAAGCCAGATAACTTAAGGTGGCCATACACGGAGAGATGCGCTCGTTTGGCAATGTCACCAAACGAGCGGATCTCTCTCCGATATGCCCACCTTGAGGTGGGCAATATCGGGCTGATCCGCGGGACCGCATCAACGAACAGATGCGGCCGCGATCCAACGGGATTTTTTGTCCCATCCGATCGAGATCTGGCCGACTTTCGGCCAGATCTCGATGGGGGAAGCCTGTCGGGGGGCCCCATACACGGGCCAATAAGCTGCCGACTCTGTCTGTCGGCACCTTTTATCGGCCCGTGTATGGCCACCTTTAGAATAAACAAAGCTGACAGCCACATACTTGACAGCTAGTGTATTCGATTCTAGAATTTACAACTAAAGGAACAGGCATTCCTTAGTAAGGAATTAAATTAACCTTAAGAGCTAGCAAAATCAGAAAGACGCATTTTCTTCTTCCGTATGAGACCCAGCAGTTATTATGTCTTGTCCTCAGATAATCTCAACTATGTCTGGTAAACCACTGTTTTTTCTGCATTCAAAGACATTTGCACTTCTCCTCAGATGCCTAGCTGTATATGAGATAGACTATCACAGCAATTCTGTAGCAGTTCACAAGCATTCACCCAGCACAATGTCCTCTTTCATTCTAAAAGCACATTTGTAACCAATTTGTGTGTTTTCTGAGGAAAAAATATAGTCAGCTTTAAAAAAAAAAACTGCAGTTAATACTTGCTTCTAGCTGAAAGAATACTTTGTTACATTCACAGTGTGCATTTTCTTGTCTTGGAAGTGCACATGCAATTTTAGATGGTAGAGAATGTAAAATGAAGTGCTTATTTTATAAATTCATCCTACAATGTGGTTTTGATTTATTTTGCCCTTGCAATAGGAGACCTGGATTTCTGCACCTATGAAATAGATCCAGTGATATAATATATCATGCATTCCTGGTTGATATAAGTTTACCATTGCTGGCTTATGCCTGCATCCTCATATTTGACTTGGATTATCTGAAACTTTGTATTTTAAGAGATAGATTAAATAAAAATACATTGAAATGGTACTGATTGTCTTGCCAGTTGATGCAAGGCTCTTTAATCCTTGAAATCAGCAGTGACCGAAAGGTAGATTGGGATCCCAAT
Organism: Xenopus petersii; assembly: GCA_038501925.1. Lineage (NCBI taxonomy): Eukaryota > Metazoa > Chordata > Amphibia > Anura > Pipidae > Xenopus > Xenopus petersii. The sequence continues at coordinate 57,818,770 of CM076673.1, read as the reverse complement.
AGATCGGTGGCGCTTCGTTAGCACGAGGCGCTTCGTTTTCCGTAGTCACCTGAAGTGTGCTCATGAGGCAACTTCGGAAAACGAAGCGCCGCTCCATCAAACCCTGGGTCCTGAGCAAACTTATTTGTAGGCTTAAGAGAATTAAATGATGGTGTAATAGGCACATCCATAATAACAACAACCCACAAAATTATATTGCTTGTTTTATAGTATAAGCTTCAAAAGTGTGATTATTAGGGATGCACCGAATCCACTTTTTTGGATTCGGCCGAACCCCCAAATCCTTCGTGAAAGATTTGGCCGAATACCGAATTGAATCCAAACCCTAATTTGCATATGCGAATCAGCGAGCGGGGGAAAAATAGTGGCGCGCACCTCGCGGCTAAAAATTTTTTTACTTCTATGTTTTGTGACGAAAAGTCACATGGTTTTAAGGATTCACATTCGGTTCGGCCAGGCTCAAGGATTCGGCCGAATCCGAATCCTGCTGAAAATAGCTGAATCCTGGCCGAATACCGAACCGAATCCTGGATTCGATGCATCCCTAGTGAATATGGTACCATATTGGCCCAATGTTTGATTATTGTAATTATATGTTATTGTATTTTGTCTCTTTCATGTTATTTTTAATATCGTTTCATTGTCTTAATATCCGAAAAACAGACTGATAAATGAAATAACTAATGTTTAATATTAATGATTGATAAGAGACTGTAAAGTGGGCAGTACTATGATTTCCCTCCACACTTACTAAGATCTTATTACCTTCTACAGTGGCATGCATTGTCCCGGGAAGAACAGTCCAAATATTATGAGTTAGCTCGCAAAGAAAGGCAATTACACATGCAGCTTTATCCAGGATGGTCTGCAAGGGACAACTACGTAAGTCATCTCCATTTTTTTCTAATTTACTCAGTAACCATATCGAAGGTCTGTGAGAAACGTTTTGTAGTCCTAATTGCCCATGTTTAATTCATTGGTGGTTTTAAAATATATTCTTGATAAATTAATACCTGTTCTCCAGCTTTAAAGAAGCAGAAGCTTTTTTCCTATCATTCCTTTTTGACGGAACAGGAAGTTGGTTGTGGCTTCCTTTTGTCATCACTCATAGATTGTAACGTTACCAGTGCAAAGGAAATCTTTTAATAAAAGTTTAATGAATGTTTAATAGACTTTCACACAGACAAAACATGTAATTTCGTTAATCTGCTTTAACTGGTGTGATCTTGAAATATGTTCTAAATCTTTGCTCACTGACATAGAGTTTTTATAACTACACAACAAACGGGCGTGTTAGCAGAATAGGAGCGTCTGGGTTGTCTGTGTCCTTACTTATAGATCTTTTTTTTATGCCAAGGATAAACAGTTTGGCATAGGTTTGTACAATTGGATCAGGTTATAAGGCTAAAACTCTGATAGGTGACTCTCCTACACAGTTCATAACCGAAGCTTTGTTTGGCTTTTGGGCTATGGTCTCTTAAAAAACAGAGTTGATCACCTGCCTTTTGATTATCCTGTGTAGCAAGAAGATATGTGGACATAGTCCTACCAATATCCCCTTTCTCTTCATAGGATACTGCAACTACTGAGGAGGAAGTAGGTCATCCAGAGGAAATGTGCATTCCCAAACCTATATGTCAAGTTTTCTATATACAGTATATGTTACTGTAATGTTGATATTGACCTTTTAAGGACATGGCCACTAGTCCATTGCACAGTGGAAAGCTGAAGAATGACTGAAATATATGTGACAAACAAATGGTAGATGAGAGTAAAAGCCTGAATGGCTTTGATGAGCAGATAAAAAGAGACTAAGGTTAGAGTGTAAGGTTCCCCAAAGGCCACAGGGTGTAGCAGCTGGAATACTGGGCTTATCTTCAAGGCAGTAACTTTCTCAATGAGACAGAAACCAATGGTGACTGCTGTTCTCTAATGTATTGCATGCCATTACAGACCCTAGAATCTCTGAGAGATCTATGACTTTGTATTCTGCTTTTAGAGACAGTCACTTATATATTCATGTTTGCCTAGTAATCTGTTCCTAATCTGACATGAAGTTTGGTTTGTGAAATAATGTGGATCTGCATGATTATTTCCAACTTTTACTCAAAGTTGTATAGTTATACATTTTCCCTGTCTATTGTATCCTCCCCAATCACAATGTTTGTTCCTCTCCCCAGGTCCCCAGCAAGGAATTTGTAATTTGCAGTGTGTCATTTGCTGGCATTTAACAAATGTTGCTTTTCTTTGTAGGGTAAAAAAAAGAAGAGGAAGCGGGAGAAACTGCAGGAATCTACATCAGGTGTTTGTGTGTTAATTTACACTAATTTCGGGTATATTGGTTGCCATATTTGGTAAATTCACTTATGATTCTAATAGAAAAAAAGAGCAATTTTCAGAATAACAATAATCTTATTTAATAAGCTTCCAATTTTGGCAAAAAAAATAATATAATATAAAAAATATAATAAAAAATATAATTCTTTGTGACAAAGAAAATATCCTTGAAATTATATTTATAAAAAGACTTGCTAGATTTTTCATGCTGTCCCAAAGTAGCATCTCTTAAGGTGGCCATACATTATGGGGCAGATTTATCAAGGGTTGAATTTCGAAGTGAAAAAAACTTTGAAATTCGACCATCGAATAGGGTAGTCTGACATTCGAAGGATTTTTAATATTTTACGATCGTACTTCGATCTTACTTCGAAACGTACAATCGTAGGATTTAATGGTACGATCGTACCATTTCACAAAAAAATCCTTCAACTTCTCAAAACTTAACCAAATGTTGGCTATAGGTTGTAGGAGGTCCCCATAGGCTAGCATAGCAATTCGGCAGGGGAAGGTGGCGAAGTGTCGAAGTTTTTTAAAGAGACAGTACTTAGATTTTTGAATGGTCAGATTTGTAAAGTATTTTAAATTCGAATCGACGTCGAATTTGGCCTATTCGATGGTCGAAGTACCCAAAAATTATTTCGAAATTTGAAGTTTTTTAATTCGAAAATTCACTTCGACCCTTAGTAAATGGGCCCCTTAATGTCAGACTTAAGTAGACCATAAGTAAGCCTTTAAAGGAATAGTTCAGCATGAAAATAAAAACTGTGTAAATAGATAGGCTGTGCAAAATAAAAAAATGTTTCTAATATAGTTAGTTAGCCAAAAATGTAATGTATAAAGGCTGGAGTGACAACAGGTGGTGGTCCCATCAAGCTTCCGTTTAAAGTTCATGGTGAGCAGTGCAGAATATATGTACATAAGTGATTGTATTTCCCCAGTGCTTCATAAGTACTTAAATAAGAAAGTAAACAAAAGGCAGTTTAACACAGGACTATAAAGCTGATTTTGAGGATCTGGTTTTATCTGATCTTGGCACGCAACAGCACAAGAGTTTGTTGGACCCTGGATCCTTTGAAATCCTGAATTTCTATAGTTGTTATGTAAAGCCATATGGTGTGCTTTATTCATGCATCTACATCCGATAGCTAGTGTATTTGAATTAGAAAAAATAAGGTCTGTCAGACACCATCAAATTTAATCTCGCTGGATGAAGACACAATGTGCAGCATTAGATTACTATAGATTACTGCAGCAGTGGTGCAAACATTCACCAAGATTGGGGACACAGTAGTAGCTGCATTGGGCTGTGTCCAGTAAAAGTGGGCACATAGTAAAAGTGGAACTTAGAGCGTAAAAGCAACATCTAGTCTACACATGTGCCTAGCCCAGGGCAGCCACAAAGGAGTGGGGTTTTCAGCAAAGGGGAGCACCTGGCCAGGTCTTAGATTAGTCCCTACCACATATTACGAGTTTCCTTTTCCTTTAAAGTTATGTCCAACAAATAATTCTGTGGAGCTCTTGTGTAGCCCACAAATCTTATATACCCCTTGTTGAACAGCCCTGGTACAGACTGCAGATATCTGTAGTAATAAGTCAAATCAACTGGACTTGCTGTGTTTTTCTTGAAGACGTTTGACCAGTCATCCGACTGGCTTTCTTATTTTGAAGTGAGAAAACCAGTCCGATGACTGGTGAAACTTCTTCAAGAAAAACACAGCAAGTCCAGTTGATTTGACTTATTACTACAGATATAAGCATGACCTGGATAAATGAGAATCTGCACAAACATAGTAGTCAAATGTTTCAGTTGCTCACTTTCAAAAGTGTTATTCTCTTATTTTTCTGTAATAAAAGAAAAAAGATTTTGCGTTGAACTCAAATCCTAATAAAGCAGCTCCCAATAGTATAGATTCCTCAGCTTCATACACACCAACCAGAGAATGCTTAAAAAGAAAAATAGAGCGCACAAGGGAAAACTCCCATAGTGTATCACCAATGGTATAGTTGTGTACTTATTTATCTGTGAATGGAAGCAAACATAAATTTGATTCATTTGAAATGTTCTACTAATTCCACCAACAGCAAGAAAGGAATGGCATTACAGCCAAATTGTTGTTATTTTAGACTTGCTTTATATTTGATAAACCCTGGAGTAATATGAAGTGTTTGAAGGAGGTCTGGGGGAACTTTCAGTTAGGCACAGGTATACATAAACTTGGAAAAGACAGTAGGAAAGACAAATGGAACTGACATTTATAGTATTCTCTTGCTTTGACCTTCAACGCACTTTAGTTCCGATTCTGTCCAACCATTTGGTTTGCATGTCATATTTATTGGCAGTTAATTTCTCTGAGCAGCTGTCAAACTATCCCAAACATTATGTAATATTATCAGGAAGGTTGAAAGTCACATTTGTTCCTGTGGAATTAAAAACATCGTTTCGACAAAAATCCCAACATTTGGACAGACAAAAACATTTAACCCATTTACTTCTGAAGGGTTGGCTGGCAAAGGGATATTAAAGGAAATTGAGTTTTTTCAGAATTTCCTGAAGATGATTTCCTCTTCATTTAGTCATGGACTTCTGTTGTGTGGGCTGTCACCCTGCAACATTGTCATTTGTTGTCCTAAACATAGTTCTATCTATTGTAGTTATTTCTTTACTTCTGTCTGGATGGCCCCTGCATTCCCCATAACTAAAAATATTTCTGTTGGCTTACTGAACTGGTGATTGTAATGCAGACATTGAGGGGCAGATTTATCAAGGGTAGAAGAGTCAATTTGAATTCAAACTTTCAAGTTTAAAAATTCACACATTAAAATGTTGATCCCCCTATTCGAATGTAAATTTGAATGTGAGATTTATCACATCTCGACCATGGAAACAGTCCTAATATTAATATTCGCCACCTAAAACCTGCCGAGTTCATGTACAAGTCAATGGCAGAGGTCCTTTTACCCATTTGGTGATGTTGATAGCCTTTGTGACATTTGAGGTTTTTTGTTTTTTTTGGGTGAAAAATTAAATTAAATATGATGAGAATTTTCCAGTCGGACCCATTCGATTGACTATTAGCCATTAGCCAAGTTTTTCTTAAATGACCCCCCAGTCGAATTTTAAAAAATTCACAATAATTTGAAATTCGACCTTTGATAAATGGGCCTCTGAATATTTTTTTTTGTAGATGCAATCAATGTTGCAGGACCAAAAAACCATAGCCTTATCTTTGATACTGGAAAACAAATATGAGTCGTCCTGTGGATTAGCTTTTTAGTATGATGCTTAATATATAAACAGTAAAATTATGACCTAAATTAGCTTTTTTTCAGCCAAGATACGTAATGATTGGGGTCTTTATTATAATATAATGTTCTTGGGAGCCTCCAGAGTCCTTTAAGTTTAGAGTTTAGAAAGAACCATTCCTACTATTTAGTACTATATAGTACTTACAGTTTTGTAAAAAGTTATGGGTCAGAAGCTTATAGATGGAAGATTCATATTGTGATTTGCCATCTGTAGATACTGACCAGAAGATGATATATAGGTTGTCCTTCAGGTCTTAAACTACCTATATTATATTATTAAAGGACATTTGACTTGAAAGGTATTCTTGTGTGAGGATGCATAGCTTAAATTTGTCACAAGTTTTCAGCACCAGGATGCCAAGTGTTACAGCCCAGAACAAATCATTGCAGGTTTAGATGCTTCACTACTTCCTATTTTTTAAAGGTAAACTAGAAACATCCATTTAAAAATAAGAAAGAAAAAACCCTAATAGCTGGTATTAAAACCATGTTCTTTTACGTGCCTGTATACATAAATGTACATTGTACACTCCTGAATTTAAAATTTTGTTAAAGAAAAAAAAAATCTCTTACAGGTGCAGGCCCCCCAAGAATGACAGCTGCCTACATCTGAAGCATGGTAAGAACATCTCTTTAGCTTTGACTTTACTCCTAGATGGGATGCAGATTGCTCGGAAAATGCCCATCTAATTAAACCTTTTTCTGCTAGAGATTCACAGTTTTTAAATAATTTTTATGTTGTTGATCTTCATGATATTCTTGTTATTGGAAAAATGGCTGCACATTGTTAAACTTTTAAAAAAAACAAGATGGTTCTTATACCGGCTGTGGGATGGATTGCAGGATGATCTAATATTAAATGCTAAAAATGTTCATCAAGTACACTTTACCATCCATGAATTTTCATTGAATTGAGAGACTCTCATTTACTAGTGTTGGTACAAATTATGTGACCCAAATAGGTGAACCATAGCATTTTTTTTAACGTTCTTTATTCTAGCAACACTACATGAAATAATGGTTAGTATAGGTTACTTCAACAGTGTTACATATGTGCAAAGATTAAAGAGCGCACTTATTGTATGCATAGTTTATAGTACAAATCATGCCTGCCAATTAGTAGTAGTAGATAGTTCTTACTATAGTAAAAATGAAAGTTTAACCCTTTAAGTGCCAGAAGAATTGACCATTTTGGTTACGCGAAATGCCAGACGTTTTTGAAACATTTTGTGCTCTCTCACTTTAGGGGCATTTTCTGAAGGGAAATATACATTGTTTTTTTCAGGAGAAACTGAGCTTTCTGTCTGAGTTTTCATGTATTTCCAGCTCTGTAAAAAGATTTATAGTACTAAATACAAAAAAAAATGAAAAATTACTGTTTTTCACAATATATGAACTTATACCAGAAAAATCTTTCATTTTATGCATGTAAATCCAACTGATTTGGAAAGCCTCATGTCTCTCAAACGTGCCAATACCAGATATGTATAGTTTTACGCAGATTTAGGACATCTGTACAGCAAAAACTCCCAGTAGTATATTACCGAATTTTGAAAGCTGAAGGCAGAAAATGGCATACTTTAGATTCCAAGGCCACAAAATCCTGAAACAGTGGGTTTACTCAAGAAAACCATATATTTTTGGAAAGTACACATTCTGCAGATTCCAAAATGGGTAACTATGTCTCTCTACTCCTAACTACCAAACATCAAAGCTTGGCTGAACGTAGCGGTTTTTATATAAATTTTTCAAAATGTTGAAAAATCATTTCAAATGTTTTATTTTGCTGCTCCGCATATCACACACTATATAAGATACCAAGAAAAAGCACCCTGAATATGATTGCCAGGGGTCCACTGAATAGTTTGATCCCTATTGTGCATAGGTTTACCAAAGCACCTGGCATTTAGAGACCCAAATATGAAGTTAGCACATCCAAATTGTCCAGGACTTTACTTCAGCTACTGAAAAATCAACACAACTGCTTTTTTTTGTGGGGTAAAAACACATAAAAATAGGTTTACCCACCAAAACCATATATTTTTGGAAAGTACACATTCTACCAAATCTAAAATGGGTACCCATGCCTTTCTGCTCCAAACAACTGAGTCGCAAGGCTTTCTCAAAATTGTTGGTTTTGGTGAAATATCTGAAAATCACCTCAAAGCTTCAACTTCCAAGCACCATATCACCCATGTATCATTACATACCAAGAAAAAGCACCCTAAATATGATTGCCAGGGTTCCTCCAAACAGTTTGGTGCCCATTGTTCATAGGTTTACCAAAGTATCTGGCATTTAGAAGCCCCAAAATGAAGTTAGCGCATACAAATAGTCCTGTGGGTAACCAGCTAATGAAAAATCAACACATTGACTGCATTTTTTGTGGGGTAAAAACACAGAAATATATGTTTACCCCCCAAAACCATATATTTTTGGAAAGGACACATTCTACCGAATCTAAAATGGGTACCCATGCCTTTCTGCTCAAAACTACTGAGTCGCCAAGGCTTTCCCAAAATTGTCGGTTTTGGTGAAATATCTGAAAATCGCCTCAAAGCTTCAACTTCCCAGCACCATATCACCCATGTATCATTACGTTCCAAGAAAAAGCACCCTAAATATTATTGCCAGGGTTCCTCCTAACAGTTTGGTGCCCATTGTTCATAGGTCTACCAAAGTATCTGGCATCTAGAAGCCCCAAAATGAAGTTAGCGCATACAAATTGTCCTGTGGGTAACTTGAAAAATCAACACATTGATTGCATTTTTTGTGGGGTAAAAACACAGAAATATAGGTTTACCCCCCAAAACCATATATTTTTGGAAAGGACACATTCTACCGAATCTAAAATGGGTACCCATGCCTTTCTGCTCCAAACTAATGAGTCGCAAGGCTTTCCCAAAATTGTCGGTTTTGGTGAAATAGCTCAAAATCGCTTCTAGAGAATTCACTTTTACCATCTTGTCTCCCTCATAGCATAAGGTACCAAGAAAATACATCCTAAATATAAATGCCAAGGCTCCACTGAACAGTTTGATGTGTATTGTGCATAGGATTACCAAAGTATCTGGTGTTTAGAGGCCCCAAAATGAAGTTAACGCATACAAATTGTCCTGGAGGTCAGTTGAAAAAAAGCAACACGTTTACTACAGTTTTTGCAGGGTAAAAACACAAAAAAATACATTGACCCCACAAAACCATATATTTTTGGAAAGTACACATTCAGACGAATCCAAAGTGGGTAACCATGTATTCCTACTCCAAACTACTGAGTCACAATGCCTTCCCAAAATTGTCGGTTTTGATGAAATAGGTGAAAATCGCCTCAAATCTTTCACTTTCTGGTATCTTATGTCTCACATAGAATAAGGTACCAAGAGAGAACATCCTAAATCTGAATGGCAGGGGCCTACTGAACACTTTGATGCCCAATATGCATAGATTTACCAAACTATGTGGCATACAGAGGCACCCAAATGACAGTAGTGTATATACATTTTTATGGCTGACGCTCTGGCTGCTGCAATATAAGCACCCAGTATGTGTATTTGCATCATAAGACCCCCTAACAGTATGGAGACCCTAGAAAACCATATATTTTTAGAAAGTACACATTCTGATGAATCTAAAGCAGGTAATTATATCTTTCTACTGCAAACTAGCAAACTGTAAAGCTATGCTGAACGTAGCGGTTTTTTTTCAAATTTCTGAAAATCTTCACAAAGCTTGATTTTAGCCCAATATATGCCCCACATTTCGTAACGTATCAGCATAAAACATCCTAAATATGAATGTCAGGGGACTACTGAACACTTTGATGCCCAATATGCATAGATTTAACAAACCATGTGGTGTACAGTGGCACCCAAATGACAGTAGTGTATATAAGTTTTCATTCCTGACGCTCTGGCTGCTGCAATATAAGCACCCAGTATGTGTATTTGCACCATGAGACCCCTAACAGTATGGGAGACCCCAGAAAACCATATATTTCTAGAAAGTACATATTCAGACGAATCTAAAGCATGTAAAAACATCTTTCTACTGCAAACTAGCAAACTGCCAAGCTATGCTGAACGTATCGGTTTGTATCAAATTTTTGAAAATCGTCACAAAGCTTGCATTTTACACCATTATATGCTCCACATTTCGTAACGTATCAGCATAAAACATCCCAAATATGAATCTCAGGGGCCTACTGAACACTTTGATGCCCAATATGCATAGATTTACCAAACTATGTGGTGTACAGAGGCACCCAAATGACAGTAGTGTATATAAATTTTCATGGCCGACGCTCTGGCTGCTGCAATATAAGCACCCAGTATGTGTATTTGCACCATAAGACCCCCTAACAGTATGGAGACCCTAGAAAACCATATATTTTTTAGAAAGTACACATTCTGATGAATCTAAAACAAGTAATTACATCTTTCTACTGCAAACTACCAAACTGCAAAGCTTTGCTGAACATAGCGGTTTTTATCAAATTTCTGAAAATCGTCACAAAGCTTTATTTTACCCCATTATATGCCCCACATTTCGTAACGTATCAGCATAAAACATCCTAAATATGAACGACAGGGGTCTACTGAACACTTTGATGCCCAATATGCATAGATTTACCAGACTATGTGGCGCACAGAGACCCACAAATGGATATATAGTAGATAAAATTTACATAGGCAAAACAAAATAACACAGAACAGTGTGAAATGCAAATAAATCACTAAAATCTAATAAAACCACAAAAATCAATGCTTTTTTTCACACTAGTGTAATCGGCCGCCAGAATTACCGTTTGAATATTTTAGCTGGGCCAAATCGATTATACGGACAGAAACAAGTGAACAACACAAATGCTTTCAGAGCTGAAAATGCAATAAAATGGCTAAAAATTCAATAAAATTGCTAAAAATGCACCAAAATACCCAAAATTGCAATATAACCACCAAAATAACATACAAAAGCTATTGCACAGTACGGTTAGCGATTGCGCTATTCGGAACAGCGATAAAAGATTTTTTTTAGCCAAAAAAGAGACGATGCGATAAGAAAAAAAAAAAAAAGCCACAAAGCCATATATGTACATATGCATGTGCACAACGGGTAAATTGCATGTTATTTGCGCGTGTGCAAGTGTACATGGGTGCTGTGAGTGTGTCTGACCCCCCCAATCCCTAAAAATCTATGTGTGAGTGTAAGTGTGAATGTAAGTGTATATTACTGTAATAAGTGAGTGTGGGTGTGTTTGTGTGTTTTTGTGTGTGTAAATGTTACACTTACTTGGGGTAGATGCATCAGATCGATGATAAAGGGCCCCACGCAGCAGATCTCCAGCTCCAACGGTCATCAGGCAGGGGGGGCGGAGCTGGGCGGAAGTAAAGTGCAGGCAGCAGCAGGACGCATAGGAAACGCGTCCCTGCTGCTGCTTTGGGGCCCCTGGGCGATCGCGCCCCAGGGGCCACTTGATCCCCTGCTCTGCTCGTTGCCTAGGGGCAGGGGATCGTGAAGGAACGGAACGAGCGGCTCTAACAGCCGCTCCTCCGCTCGCAAACCCGGAAGTGCTGCAGAACGAATCTACGATCTGTGGCACTTTGGTCCTTTGATCCACAGAACGTAGATTCTATGTTCTGTGGCACTTAAAGGGTTAATATAAGCCTTATCTTATGGAAATATGAAACTTTCTAAATGTAATCAATTAATATTTTGTACCATTTCTGAATTAATCAAGTTATTCTTCAAATTCCTCTCCCCTCAGCATCTGCCTTTCTTCATTCATGCAGAAGTCATGGGCATATTTTGATTGTCAGGTAGATCTAATCTTTTACTGGGCTCCCTTTTGTAGCAGATGTATTGGAGCTAGCTCAAATAATTGATTCCAGCACAAACAAAAGCAACAAAATAACTGACTCTGGTATACATCCTGCATGTAGTGAGACAACATTTGTGTCAGGCAGTTATATTGAAAGAGTGAGCTTTAATACATTTTCTGGGCAAAGGGAGCAACCCCCCCCCCCCCAAAGAACTTATTTGGTCAATTGAAATCTGACTCTAACCCTTGCACTAACTTATTACTTTAGAAAATGTCAGCATGATTAAGCTTATGTTAAATTTTCATTTACTCAATAATTCAGGGCACACAGGCAGATTCAGGGAGATTAGTCTCCTTCCCACCGGCAATTTAATTAAGATCCGAGGACTGGCGCATTGGCTGCAGCCTATGACTAAGTGTCCTTGGTAGACACGAAACGCGTCAGGCCTTGGTTCTTAATTATGGAACATAAAATGTAAGCCTTTTTAATCATTTTACAATCTGACTCCGGCTTTACTACTTTGTGGGTCCAGGCTTGTGCCAGCCTCTTTCGAAGTTTGCTGGTTGGAGAATGTAGTGTATCAACAGCTGGCAAACCCCAGTGTGTAGATTCCTGACTTACTCTCAGTTCAGCTGGGTGAAATCAGCTGGAACCATTGCTAGAAAACAGCTGAGGGATATTGAAGCTGCGCTCTTACAAAGTGTTTCTCTAAGCTCTACGGCCTAAATGCTCTGGCTGGAAAAGTCTCCATTTGTAGTATTGTTTAGCGGAGCCTAGCAACCAATAGAGACAATTATCAGGTGCTGCTGTGATGCAGAAAGCACATAAGTAGGCATCATAGAATTGTTTGCCACATCCAGGGTGGTGCTAGCCACCCATATACCTTAAGCCAGGGGTGCCCAAAAGGTAGATTGGGATCTACCAGTAGACCTCTAAAGTCCCCCATAGACAATTTTTCTTTGATGAACGACTGATTTTAGTGCAATCCAACCAATCCGTCAAATTATCGTGAGGTTAGTGGGAATCAAACGATCATGCATCTGACGATTTTTCGTCCGACATCTGTCAGAAAATTGATCAGCCAGGTTAGAAAATTTTCATCGGTTGCAGTGAAAAATATCCATTGTCCAATTGTTTGCAGGGCCAAGCAGGCAGCTACCCTCCGTTTTTCTGGCATTAAACTAGACAACATCGCTTCACATGGTCTTTTTGGTTGATGATAAATCGTATATTTAAACAATCATTTTCAAGATAAGCTTGGTCTAACGATAACGAAAAGATCTTTTAAAAATCTTTACTTCTATGGCCAGTTTAAGCTGGTGATCAGTAGATCTCAAGACAATGTCAACAAACAGCCCTAAATCACCCTCCTAATAATACTTTTCTTTCAGATATTTTTTTTTGTTAAACCTACATAAGAAATTGTTTTTTAAATATATTAAATATAAATTCAAATATAAATCAATAAAATGTTTAAGTAATATTTTCCATGGAACAGAATGCAAATATTGATATTATGGATGTAGATCATAATGGGACAACATCGCTAAAAGTATGGGCACTACTGCCTTAAGCAATAGCAGCTGCAAATAACTTCAGAACAGCCTTCAGATGATTTTATTAGAGGGACAGTAACAGTGAGAAGTAAACATCAAATCATATCTGGTATTACTTGTCTTTGGTGTTTAAAAATGTTTTCTATATGAAATCAAACTTCTTAAATTGACTAGGTGCAACTGAAATGCTTTCATCACACACAGACACATAAGATATATATTGCATTTAGATTTGTCTAGGCAGGTAGGGTCAGAGTCTGACCTTAGATGGTACTTTTCCTATTTGAATATTCCTACAAAGATGGATTGATTGTAATTGTAGTGTAAATAGTAAAGTTGAAACTGCATGCAGACATTACACTAAACTGAGTGCAATAACACGTTCCTAATATACATGCAGATTGCTATTTCTGCCCATGTACAATCTGGGGTGTTGGAATATTGGTAGCTTCTCTTATAGGAGTTTTCTAACTGCAGCACTTATGGTGGGCACTGCCAAGCAAGTAGTTCCGTTTCAGTGGCTCCACATCTATGCCACCTTGCATATGGGTTATGGCCTATGAGCTTTTAATTGTGTGTGGCGTAATACTTAAATTACTTTTCTAAATTTATGAATAGTCTGAATCAAGCTTTGCAGCCAGAAAACCGATGAAGAGAGCTTTAACTGCAGGGATATTGGCTGTCTGCCTGCAGCTAAGAAGCATCTCCATTTTGGCTACTGTTGGATATTTGCTCAGCAGCTTTCCAGACCACTGGTTCCTAAGTTCTTCTAGTTCAGCCCAAACACGCTGAAGTAAGTTCCGTAACATCCAAGTGAAATTGGAAATGTATTATTTGCACACTTGCAACTAACTTCATATTTCTCAGGCCATATAACATACAATTTATTTTAGAATAGCCGTTACCCTTCCTTTGGAATCTTTCCATTGTTTACTGTGTGGGCCTGTGTGGCCTAATAGCTTTCAAAGTGTCAGTTTGTTGAAGTGCCCTATTTTAACAGACATCTGCAGGGGAACAGGCACAAAGGCTTTCTGTTCAAAATCTTCAGCGCAGTGTTTAGGATACAGTAGCTTGCCAGTTCCACAGTCATTCCACCATATTACTGGAAACATTTTTCTTTCATTTGAATCTTCCTCAAAACTTCCAGGAACAACTTGGGCTGATAAAATGTCCCTGCCATTTGGGTTCCAGGTGTTCCTGTAGATATGGTGTAACATGCTGCTTGTAAGTAATAATTATCCACTAGCCTTGTTATCAGAGCATGTTTCACTTAGAGCTCTTACAGACGAGCATTTTTACCTCCCCTGAGTTCAGTTTCATGCGTTCAGCAGTGTTAAATTTACTAGTGTGACCAAGACTCTTCTTATGAATGGTGTGCAAGTACTGATGTTGGGCACCCTGGAGCTACCACCACCTAGGATTTTTTGGATTTGACGCCCAAAAACACAATTTTTTTCGGAATTTTGCCCGAAAACCTTGATTATTGCATGAAACCCAGCTCATATCAGGATATCTTCAGGACTTCTCCTACTGACTTCTACATGAACTCGGCAGGTCTGAGTTGGAGTACTTTTCTATACTGACTTTTAACACCCTCTTGGTTTAAAATTCAAGGGGTTTTTTTCCACTAAAAATGCTGATTTTATGGTAAAAGTGTGAATTTTTCACGTTTTTGGCATTTGGACTTTAATAGATAACCCCCTTTTTGTGCATTTTGTCCACTTCTATACTGCAGGAATTAAAATGCCCAATCTGCCCATCACTGCTTTGGTATTTCCGAGTAGTAGGTTGCATCTTGTCGCCAAATCTGACATAAGGGGGTTATTTATTATAGTCCGCATGCCAAAAACTTGAACTTTCACTATACAATTCGAATTCTTAGTGAAAAAAAACTCTATTTTTTTTTCTCTGGATTTATTATACCCGGTGGATGGAAAAAGTCTGAAAATATCCTGATCTGCACTAGTTTTCATGCAATAATCAGAAGATTTTGTGGTTCTTGGGCGGTTTTCGATTCAAATTTTCGTTTCATTTTTTTCAAGTTTTTTCCCACACTGGAATTTATCTGGAAAATGTATTGATAAATATGGGGAAATAACTCAAGTAGTGATGGGCGAATAAATTCGGCAAGCACAAATTTGTGGCGAATGTTCGTGTTTCGTCGCCGGAAAAGTTGCTTGGGTCAACACTATTCGGATGTCCATTGACTTTAACACCGGCATCAAATTGACGCGGGTGTCACAATTAGGTTTGTGCAAATTTTTTGCCGTTTCGCGAATTTCACAGAACATTTGAGAATTTTTCGGGGGAAAAAATGGGAGAAATTCGCCCATCACTAAACCCGAGCAGATTTGGTCAGAGTATATTTTTGAAAATAATGAGATATTTTCAGATATTGATAAATGACCCCTAAGTAGTGTGTTTTTCCAGACCAAAAAGAGCTATCAAAAAGAGACTGCTATCTTGTCCTGCTAACATTACTCAGGATTACTGAAGAACATTTCTTCTTAGATAAACAGAGGAGACCTACAATTGAATGAATGCTGCCTAAAAAAGGAGTTTAACCCCAGTTTTAACAGAGAGGTGTGGTTATCGTATTGAAGCTAGAGCAATGCAGTTTCTCAGAGGTACGCTTCAGGCCTCACCAGAACTACTGGTTTCAAACACTTCTTCAGAAACTGGTTCTGTTTTTTGTTTTTTTTAATGATCGCCAGTTTAAACTGAACACCTATAATAGTAGGGCTACTAACAACACCCTTTAATAATAAACAACAGTGCTACCAGGCAGTTCAACAACAATATCAGATAGGTATGGTAGTGGAGATTCTTATACGTTCCATTGCCTCTTATTAGTATCAGTCATGTAGCACTGGCATTTATGTAGGTTCTGCTGGACAGGGCCCTCCAATCCTCTCTATGTTGTGCAACCTTCCTTTGTTTGTTATATATTATTGCAAACTGCATAACTTGCTGGCGCTATCTAAATAAATAATGATGATGTGTTTAACTTAAAGGGGTGGTTCACCTTAACTTTTTGTATGTTATAGAATGGCCAATTCTATGCAACGTTTCAATTTTCAATTGGTCTTCTTTTAATAGTTTTTTTTTATTATTATTTGCCTTCTTCTTGTGACTCTTTCCAGCTTTTAAATAGGGGGTCCCTGATCCCATCTAAAATACAAATGCTCTCTAAGGCTACACATATATTATTATCGCTACTTTTTATTACTCAAATTGCTATCCAGGCCCTCTCTTATTCATATTCCAGTATTTTATTTAAATCAGTGCACGGTTGCTAGGGTTGCTGAAATTACAAACTGAAATAAAAATTTAAATAACCCATAAACCACAACTTGTAGAAAATGAAAAACAATTGCAAATTGTCCCACAATATCACTCCATACATAATACTAAAAATTAATTTAAATGTGACCAACCCCTTTAAAACACCCCAGAAGACTTAGCCAGCATACAGAACCATTGCCCAGTCTACCTCCTTTCACATAAGGCTTCCTATACCTTTACAGTAACACTTTAAAAACTGTACAGAGCTCACAAAATAGTTTAATTTAACCAAGCCATGACAAAACGTTTTTAGTGGGAGGTTTTTGCTAAATTACTCTGCGTTGCTGATTCAACAAGCAAACCTTGATGCTTTTATTAGTCAGCTCAGCTTTCATAAAATACAGATGTCTCTCTGTCTCACCGCTTTGTAAATCTTGCCTATTGCATCTAATAGCATCAACTAATAGGCAGTGTTTTAGATTAAAGGGGAAATATCATGTGTAAAGTAAGCTTTTTAAAGTGATCTTTCTGGAGAACTAAGAACTGCATGTACATATTCAACACTTTTATTAATAGCTCTCTCTATATAGGGTTACCATTACTGAAGACAAGATGAAATCCTAAGAATATATCTGCAAACTGCCAAGCTGCGGTGCTCTATAATTCAATATAATAATATAACATAATAATATAAGTTAAAGCAGGGTGTAAGGCATATATAGCTGATGGCCAAGGTTATTAAGCTATGGTTAAAGTTCCATAGCAGGTTCCTGAGAGAGAGAGAGAGATTACCAACCTTAAGTATTTTATAATATATAAAAATATATATATATATACTTAGCAACTTTTCAATTGGTCTTTTTACATTTTGAATGATTTTCCAAATTCACCTACCTCTTTCAGTCTTCCAAATGGTGAATTACTGACCTGGCAGCCATGAAACTATTGCACTGTGTGGCTACAATATTATTCTTATTGTTGCCTTCTGCTACTTCTCTTTCTATTCAGCTCTCTCTTATTCATTTTCCAGTGTCTCATTCACACCACTGCCTGGTTGTTAAGTTAAATTGGACCCTGGCAACAAGATGCTTAAATTCCAAACCAGAAAGCTGCTGAACAAAAAAGCAAAATAATTCAAAAGTCACAAAATATATAAACCAAGATAAAGAAATGCTCAACTTAGATAAAATCCAGCAAAGGGTTTGGCTTGATGGTTAGGGGAGGTGTTTGATGCCATCAACATAGGCGATTAATAATAAAGATGTTCTGCAGGAGCAATGCCTAAGGGGCATGTTTACTAACATTGGAGATAAATATCTGGAGAGATTTCTGGAGATGTTGCCCATGGCAACCAATCAGCAATTAGATTTAAACAGCCAGCAAAGATCTGATTGGTTGCTATGGGCAACATCTCCAGAAATCTCTCCAAATATTTATCTCCAATGTTAGTAAACATGCCCCTATATGTATAAAAAGATAATGTAATTTGGCTTAGATGCACCGCTGAACATAATCTGCACTTCCTAGTTAAGTCATATGTCCTTCAGTATCAGAACACTGCACAAAAATCCTTGTGCTACATATTGGAGATTAACTGATCTCGGTGGCTATACTTGCAACAGGGATAGAGTGAATCAAGGATTCAGTTCGGGATTCAGCCAGGATTCGTCCCTTCTCCGCAGGATTCGGATTCGGCTGGATCCTTTTTTTGTCTATCCGAACCGAATCTGGATATGCAAATTAGGGTCTTGAAGGGAAATCATGAGTTTTCATCACAAAACAAGGTTCCGTTCCTGCCCTTAATTTGCATACACAAATCATTCACTAATGATTTGGGGATTCGGCAGAATCCAAAATAGTGAATTCGGGACATCCATAGTTTGCAAACTGTCTCCTGAAAAAAAACATAGCTTCCTATAAACAACATTTACCATTCCTGTAACACACATGTATGTATGGTGTTTATTCACCTAAATCTTGAGCTACTTGACCAGTCACACAAACAAAGGGCAGGTACAGATAGGCAGGGGAAAACAAAACACTCAGTGTAGACTCTAGAGTAACTGCCTGTGGTCCAGGAATTAGGTTGGCCTCAGAGACTATACACTTTACAAATAGCAACTTGCAAGCTGCCTTTCATGTTGAGCTGCCCTTGGATGGCTATCCTGTAGTAACACCCTAATCCGCACTCTTCCTACTGTATATAGCCTACTACTGTATATAGCCTACTTCTGATTCAGGTCACATCAGCCTAGCACCTAACCTTAATGTACATAAGACTAAAATCTAACAATGCCTTGGTTTCCTTAATTATTTGAGAAGGTTACATGTGTGTCTTTTCTCTGTGGGCAATATTATGTCACATAATGAACATGGAGCAGTAGTGAAAGAGCTCTGTAATTAAGAGCCGTGTCTCAGAGGCAGCCTTGTACTGTTCCATTTGTCTTTAATCATGGTAGAAAGCTTCCTCTCTGATTTCTGCTTTTAGTTGTGCAACCTAATAGATTCCATAAACACAATGCAATCTTCTGCCTCAATCATTTGCAGGATTTAACAGGGCACATTACTTCATCCAGAACCCCTTTTATTAGTTTAACCCAGTACCTTGTAGCATCCCGTCTTATATGCAGTATTTCTAGCTGGATCTGTGGCAGGACAGCATTGGGTGGGCACAGTGATGTAACCCCCCCCCCCGATTCTGTGTTATTGTGTGGAATATAACTCAGTCTAAAAGAAATGTATATTTTAACATTGGGACCATTTCTGGAACAATAATTCTGGAATTTTGGACAGATTTATTTCTCTGAATATTTCTCTCTTTCTTGTTGAATTTAATAATAGAAAATAGTAATGCATAACTGATGGAGACTGTGACATAAACAACAGTCATTAAAGTCCAGATAGGGGAATTGGGTAGAGGCTCTGGCCTAGCCACTCGCCAGTGAAATAGTCAAAAATAAATGGAAAGCCAATACCTTGTCTGCTACAAACAGGTGAATCCCAAACTTTATTCCATGGTGCTCACAACACTTCAATGTTCAAACGTTTCGGGACCGCATGGCCCTTCCTCAGTGACAATTAGCATAAGAGATTGTACAACTTTTATAGGCAAAACTAGTGTGATCCCTAGTGGTGGTCATCTCAAATGTGCATATAAAAACGTTTTTAACCATTTAATAAACATATTGTTAAGAACATACATGTGTACATCATAATATATAATGCAAAATATGTGCTATTATTTTATCTTTGCCAATAAAGAATTCATGTAAATAACTATCTTGATCTGACAACGCATATAAAGTGCTTCATATATTTGTAAAGTGCTTCATATTCCACCTGTAATAAATACAATAAAATCCAATCAATACAAAATATTTAAAAATAGCTACTCACTGACTGAAAAAAAAGAATCAGGAGGGTATGAGGGATGTTTCTACCTTATTTGAAAAGTGCGAAGTTCTACTTTGATGCTGCAAAACATATTAACAACAAATATGTTATTACACTTGTATCCAAACTCATGGTCAGTACGTTTGATAAAATAATTTTTTACACCATTTTATTGTTTATAAAAAACAATTCAAACCCCAATTCTCATTCAACCCTTTCGGGGATAAGGTATCTAGCTTCCAAATCCAGAAGCACTCTCGTTGAAGAAGCTTTTTATCAATATTTGCATAATTCGATTTAATTTCTTCTAAAACCTGCCATCTTAATTGGGCTACATTATGTTTACATTCCGCACAATGTTGGCTAACAGAGGTGGCCTTAGTATGCAGGTTACGTATTGAGCTGCAATGTTCATTTATACGCACCCTTACCATTCTGTTGGTTTTTCCTACGTAACCTTTCCCACATGGCCTTTTTGGATAGAAAATAATATTTTTTGACATGCAAGTATAGTAACCTTTCAATTTAATTTTTGTGCCCTGTGTAGAATGCAACACCGTGTCTCCTTTTATGAAACTGTTACAGTTTTGGCAAGACATACATGGAAAGGTACCCACTACTGGCTTACCCATAAATCTCTGTTTAACGGTTGAGGGGGGTTTCAAATCTGTATGCACCAAAAAGTCGTTAACATTTTTCTCAAGAAAATAGTGGGTAATCTTTAAATACCTTAGCTGTACTTGGATCTGTCATTAATATCGGCCAATATTTTCTCTCCGCACTCGTTTAGAGTGTATATCAAATGTGGTGACAAAAGGTATTCTGTCTATGGTCTTTTCATTATTCTTATTGGTCAATAAAGTTTCTCGTGGTAACTCATCTACCTCTTTCTCTGCCTTCTGTAACATTGTTTTAGGATAACCTTTGTCTTTAAAGGAGAAGGAAAGCCTTAAAAATAAACCCCCTCTCAGATGTTCATCTTAACCCCCTCTCCTGAAACGCTGCCTTATTAACTTTCAAATCGTTACCATTCTCATACAGTATTAGTTGAAAAATCCCCTGCTAATTGTCACCGAGGAAGGGCCATGTGGTCCCGAAACATTTGAACATTGAAGTGTTGTGAGCACCATGGAATAAAGTTTGGGATTCACCTGTTTGTAGCAGACAAGGTATTGGCTTTCCATTTATTTTTGACATAAACAACAGTGTATGAGCGAGTATGTGTGTTTACTTTTATATATGTCTAGCTATGCAAACAGTTCAGTGAATAGAAGAGGCATTCAATATCTGGGCCTTCCAGCTGTTAAACTACAATCTGTATCACCCTTATAGCAACATAACTGGCGGGGTGCTAGTGAAAGACTGATGATGATCATTTTTAGCAAGCTAAATTATTTAAGGGAACAGTTAGGGGGTTATTTATCAAAATTAGTTTTTTTCAAGTTAAAGAAAAGGCAGACCAAACTAGAATTCATGATTTCAATGCATTCAATTGGTTCAAAAGGGCCCTTGCTGCCCGAAACATGTCGTGTGAATGCACAATAAAGACTGAATAGCAGGTATTCTGCTCCTTGCTGTTTCTTGATTTACCAATTTAATGAATTGAAGTTAATCCTGTGGTTACCTGTGACTGAGCACCAGTGTGAAACAAGAATATCCAACTAATGCTGGGTGAACGTGTGTTATTTCTAAATGCGAGAGAATTCATGATTTGACCTTATTTATCATTGAAAAAAACTTGATAAAATCGGTTTGGAAAAAAAAAAATCTGGGTTTTATGCCGAAATGCTAGAATTTTTGTTTTGTTTTTTACTCGAAACCACAGTTTTTTCGGATTTTTTGCCTGTAACTCAACGCAGACCATGATATCTTCACATTTTAAATGGGACCTTTGCCATTGACTTCTACAGGACCACTACAGCCTGGAGTACTTTAGGATTTGGACTTTTAGCAGCCTTTGGGTATAATAAACCGCTAAAAATTCTAGCCTTTCGGGCAGAAAACCAGAAAAATTCAGGGGGTTTTCACAAAAATCTAAATTTTTCAAGTTTTTTTCCCAGACCAATTTTATCGAGTTTTTGGATTGATAAATGAGGTCAAATCGTGGATTCTAGTTTAGTCTGACTTTTTTACTTAAAAATCCGAAAAAATCTGATTTTGATGAATAACCCCCGTAGTGTTTTATTATGATATTGTAGGATTAGATTGTGTATGTTGTATTTACCATAAGCATAAGCTGAGAGGAGCCAGTCCAACATATACTGGGTTTGATGAAACCTGTGCAGTTCCACTGGTGTGTTCTGTACAACATTCCCCATGAATGAGTAAGTACTGACTATTGGGGCTGCATGTTGCATATTTTATAAGTGAATGAATTGGAAGGTGATTGTTAAAGGAGAAGGAAAGGCTTTGTACACTTGGGGGTGCCAAATGTTAGGCAACCCCAAATGATTGTATTGACTTACCTGAAAACGCCGGGCTGGTGTTCCTATCAGCAGAAAACTGCATCAGTTTTTCTAGCGAGTAGGGATGTAGCGAACGTCGGAAAAAAAGTTCGCGAACATATTCGCGAACTTGCGCAAAAATGCGAGCGGTTCGCGAACGGTTCGCGAACCCCATAGACTTCAATGGGAAGGCGAACTTTAACATCTAAAAAAGACATTTCTGGCCAGAAAAATGATTTTAAAGTTGTTTAAAGGGTGCAACGACCTGGACAGTGGCATGCCAGAGGGGGATCAAGGGCAAAAATGTATCTGAAAAATCTGCCTGTGTGTGCTTGGAAGAGATAGTGTAGGGGGAGAGCTGTTAGTGATTTCAGGGACAGATGATAGTAAGTTTGCTGGCTAGTAATCTGCTTGATACTGCTCTGTATTGGAGGGACAGAAGTCTGCAGGGATTTGAGGGACATTTTAGCTTAGGTAGCTTTGCTGGCTAGTAATCTACTGTTCTCTTTAAACAACTGCCATACGTTGACCTTGTAGGCATTGTTTGCCCAGTTTTTTTGGACGCAGCCACTGAAGCACAGTTGCCAGAAAAAATATGCCATATAAATGCTGAAAATAGTCATTTTTCGCCATACGTTGACCTTGTAGACATTGTTTGCCCAGTTTTTTTTGGACGCAGCCACTGAAGCACAGTTGCCAGAAAAAATATGCCATATAAATGCTGAAAATAGTAATTTTTCGCCATACGTTGACCTTGTAGACATTGTTTGCCCAGTTTTTTTGGACGCAGCCACTGAAGCACAGTTGCCAGAAAAAATATGCCATATAAATGCTGAAAATAGTCATTTTTTGCCATATACGTTGAGTCAACGTATGGCAAAAAATGACTATTTTCAGCATTTATGTGGCATATTTTTTCTGGCCTCTGTGCTTCAGTGGCTGCGGCCAAAAAAACTGGGCAAACAATGCCTACAAGGTCAACGTCGTTTTTCTGTCCGCGCTGCCTTGGACAGAAAAACATTTGCATGTCTGATGTTACAGACCGGCCAAAGGGCTTTGTCCTTGCAGGTGTGCTCGTGGCAGGATTACTGGCACCTCTGCCCCTGGAATGTTGATGAGTTCCTGAAGTGACATCACCCTTAAAAGCATTGTACAACATGTTTTGCAGGCTGGTTTGTAAATGCCGCATCTTTTCGGACTTGTGGTATGTTGGTAACATTTCTGCCACTTTATGCTTGTACCGAGGGTCTAGTAGCGTTGCGACCCAGTACAGGTCCTTCTCCTTAAGCCTCTTGATACGGGGGTCCTTCAACAGGCATGACAGCATGAAAGACCCCATTCTCACAAGGTTGGATGCAGAGCTATCCATCTCCGCTTCCTCATTATCAAGGACTGCATCATCCACGGTCTCCTCCCCCCAGCCACGTACAAGACCAGGGGTCCCCAAAAGGTCACCACTAGCCCCCTGGGAAGCCTGCTCCTGTTGGTCCTCCTCCTCCTCCTCCACAAAGCCACCTTCCTCCTCTGACTCCACTTCTGGCACCTCTCCCTGCATTGCAGCAGGTGCCTGGGTTCGTTCTGGTGATTCCGACCATAAATCGTGCGCTTCCAGCTCCTCGTCACGCTGGTCTACAGCCTCATCTGTCACTCGTCGCACGGCACGCTCCTTCGGTGCGACTGACCATATTTGTCACCTCTTCAAAAGGTCGCATGAGCCTGCAGGCATCGCGCATAAGCACCCAGTAACGGGGGAAAAAAATCCCCAGCTCTGCAGATCCAGTCCTACCACCCAGTTCAAAAAGGTACTCGTTGACGGCCCTTTGTTGTTGCAGCAGACGTTCCAACATAAGGAGCGTTGAATTCCAGCGAGTCTGGCTGTCAGAAATCAAACGCCTGACTGGCATGTTGTAGCGCTGCTGAATGTCAGCAAGGCGTGCCATGGCTGTGTAGGAACGTCTGAAATGGGCCGACACCTTTCTGGACTGGGTGAGAACGTCCTGGAATCCTGGGTACTTGGAGACAAAACGTTGGACTATTAAATTTAACACATGTGCCATGCAGGGCACATGTGTTAAATTTCCCAGTCTCAACGCTGCCAACAGATTGCTTCCATTGTCACACACCACTTTTCCGATCTGCAGTTGGTGTGGGGTCAGCCACCGATCGGCCTGTGACTGCAGAGATGACAGGAGTACAGATCCGGTATGGTTTTTGCTTTCCAGGCACGTCATCCCCAAGACAGCGTGACAACGGCGTACCTGGCACGTCGAATAGCCTAGGGGGAGCTGGGGGTGCACAGGTGTGGAGGAGGAGAAGGAGGACCCAGCAGCAGAGTAAGAAGAAGAAGAGGAAGAAGACGAGGTAGAGAGCGATGGAGGAGTAGAGGTGGTGGCAGAACCGCGTGCAATCCGTGGCGGTGACACCAACTCCACTGTTGTTGTTGTTGTTGAGCTACCCATTCCCTGCTTCCCATTCCCAGCCATTACCAAGTTCACCCAGTGGGCAGTGTAGGTGACATACCTGCCCTGACCATGCTTGGAGGACCATGCGTCAGTAGTCATATGGACCTTTGGCCCAACACTAAGTGACAGAGATGCGGTAACTTGGCTCTGCACATGTTGGTACAGGTGTGGTATTCCCTTTTTAGAAAAAAAATTGCGGCTGGGTACCTTCCACTGCGTTGTCCCAATTGCTACAAATTTGCGGAAGGCCTCAGAGTCCACCAGCTGGTATGGTAAAAGCTGGCGGGCTAAGAGTGCAGACAAGCCAGCTGTCAGACGCCGGGCAAGGGGGTGACAGTCAGACATTGGCTTCTTACGCTCAAACATGGCCTTCACAGAAACTTGGCTGGTGGCAGATGACTGGGAATGGGAACAGGTGGTCAAGGTGGAAGGCGGAGTGGAGGGTGGTTCAGATGGGTCAAGGAGAGCAGAGGTAGAGCAGTAAGATGCTGGACCAGAAGGAGTGTGGCTTTTAGTTTGCCTGTTGCCTTTGAGGTGTTGCTCCCAAAGTGCTTTGTGCTTGCCGCTCATGTGCCTTCGCATAGAAGTTGTACCTATGTGGCTGTTGGGCTTACCAAGGCTCAGTTTCTGACTGCACTCATTGCAAATTACAATGCTTTTGTCAGAGGCACACACATTAAAAAAATCCCACACTGCTGACTTTTTGGAAGTGTGCGATCTGGCGGTAACAGTAGAAGTTGGCGGCATTGGCGGCAATGGCGGGTGCGTTGGCTGGCTGAACACAGGTGCCGATACATGTTGTTGCCCTACTGATCCCTGCGGGCTGTCCTCCCTGCTTCTTCTAAGTCTTATTCTCCTACTGCCTCTCTGACTCTCCGTCTCTCCATCTGAACTACCCTCCTCTTGCTCTCTTCTACTAGGCACCCACAAAACATCAATCTCCTCATCATCATTCTCCTCAGATACATCAATTTCTTCTGACACATCACAGAAGGAAGCAGCAGCGGGGACCTCCTCCTCATCACTCATCATTATGTCCATCTCTGTCGTGTTCTCTGCCAGAATTAAATCTGGTGTAACGTCCTCATCTCCTTCATCTTCTTCTGCCAATAATGGTTGCGCATTACTCAGTTCAAGAAACTCATGGGAAAATAACTCCTCTGACTCCAGTGAAGAAGGGGCACCGGTGGTGGAGGAAGTGTTACGTGGGGTGGCCATAGCAGTGGAGGATGAGGAGGATGTTGTGGTAAAGTTAGAAACAGTAGAGGATGGGGTGTGCTGTGTAAGCCAGTCAACTACCTCTTCAGCATTTTGGGAGTTCAGGGTCATTGGCTTTTTAAAACTGGGCAATTTGCTAGGGCCACAGGATTGCATAGCAGCACGGCCCCTAGCACGGCCTCTGCGTGGCGGCCTGCCTTTGCCTGGCATTATTTTTAAAAAAACAACAACAACAAAAACTCAGTTGGTTTTTCTGGAAACGATAATACACACAGCTAGATGGCGGTTTGAAGAAAACACTGGGCAAATAATGCCTACAAGGTCAACGTATACACAGCGGTGGATACGGATTACGTAAAATATCAGAATGCTGCTTGAAAAAAAGTAACTCAAGTGGTTTTTCTAGAGACGATAATATTATCAATATTTAGACAAAATGTGAACAAGCTCACACAGCTAGATGGCGGTTTGAAGAAAACACTGTGCAAATAATGCCTACAAGGTCAACGTATACACAGCGGTGGATACGGATTACGTAAAATATCAGAATGCTGCTTGAAAAAAAGTAACTCAAGTGGTTTTTCTAGAGACGATAATATTATCAATATTTAGACAAAATGTGAACAAGCTCACACAGCTAGATGGCGGTTTGAAGAAAACACTGTGCAAATAATGCCCACAAGGTCAACGTATACACAGCGGTGGATACGGATTACGTAAAATATCAGAATGCTGCTTGAAAAAAAGTAACTCAAGTGGTTTTTCTAGAGACGATAATATTATCAATATTTAGACAAAATGTGAACAAGCTCACACAGCTAGATGGCGGTTTGAAGAAAACACTGTGCAAATAATGCCCACAAGGTCAACGTATACACAGCGGTGGATACGGATTACGTAAAATATAAGAATGCTGCTTGAAAAAAAGTAACTCAAGTGGTTTTTCTAGAGACGATAATATTATCAATATTTAGACAAAATGTGAACAAGCTCACACAGCTAGATGGCGGTTTGAAGAAAACACTGTGCAAATAATGCCCACAAGATCAATGTATACACTACTACAGCGGTGGATACGGATTACGTAAAATATATTATGGCTGCTTGAAAAAAGTCACTCCGGTGTTTTTTCTGGAGACGGTAATATTATGGATATTTAGACAGAATGTGAACAAGGTCACACAGCTAGATGGCTGTTGGTTGAATAACACACTGGGCAAAAAATGCCTACAGGGCAAATAATGCCTAAAAGGTCAACTTATACACTACTACAGCGATGGATACGGATTACGTAAAATTTATTATGGCTGCTTGAAAAAAGTCACTCCGGTGTTTTTTCTGGAGACGGTAATATTATGGATATTTAGACAGAATGTGAACAAGGTCACACAGCTAGATGGCTGTTGGTTGAATAACACACTGGGCAAAAAATGCCTACAGGGCAAATAATGCCTAAAAGGTCAACTTATACACTACTACAGCGATGGATACGGATTACGTAAAATTTATTATGGCTGCTTGAAAAAAGTCACTCCGGTGTTTTTTCTGGAGACGGTAATATTATGGATATTTAGACAGAATGTGAACAAGGT
Organism: Xenopus petersii; assembly: GCA_038501925.1. Lineage (NCBI taxonomy): Eukaryota > Metazoa > Chordata > Amphibia > Anura > Pipidae > Xenopus > Xenopus petersii. The sequence continues at coordinate 57,791,355 of CM076673.1, read as the reverse complement.
CACACAGCTAGATGGCTGTTGGTTGAATAACACACTGGGCAAAAAATGCCTACAGGGCAAATAATGCCTAAAAGGTCAACTTATACACTACTACAGCGATGGATACGGATTACGTAAAATTTATTATGGCTGCTTGAAAAGTCACTCCGGTGTTTTTTCTGGAGACGGTAATATTATGGATATTTAGACAGAATGTGAACAAGGTCACACAGCTAGATGGCTGTTGGTTGAATAACACACTGGGCAAAAAATGCCTACAGGGCAAATAATGCCTAAAAGGTCAACTTATACACTACTACAGCGATGGATACGGATTACGTAAAATTTATTATGGCTGCTTGAAAAAAGTCACTCCGGTGTTTTTTCTGGAGACGGTAATATTATGGATATTTAGACAGAATGTGAACAAGGTCACACAGCTAGATGGCTGTTGGTTGAATAACACACTGGGCAAAAAATGCCTACAGGGCAAATAATGCCTAAAAGGTCAACTTATACACTACTACAGCGATAGTAAAATAAAAAAAAGTAAAATAAAAAAAAAATGAATATTAAAAAAAAAAAATTACAGTTGGTGCTGCTGAACTACTAGGAGCAGCAGATTAGCACACCAGTCCCACTCCCCAACACTGCTAGACTAATAGCACTGGGCTCTTATAGTAGTAGTAGTAGTAGTAGTAGTAGTAGTAGTAGTAAAACAACAAAAAAATAAATAAAAGCAGTCCTTACAAGGACTACTGTTATTGCAGCAGTCAGCAGATGAGATCAGAAGCAGGACAGCTGCCCACTGCAGCTACATACAGAGCACTGCAGTAGAAGGTAGATTACTAGCCAGCAAAGCTACCTAAGCTTAAATGTCCCTCAAACCCCTGCAGACTTCTGTCCCTCCAATAACAGAGCAGTATCAACACGATTACTAGCCAGCAAACTTTCAACTGTCCCTGAAATCACTAACAGGCAGCAGCTCTCTCCCTACACTATCTCTTCAGCACACACAGGCAGAGTGAAAAAAACGCTGCAGGGCTTCGGTTTTTATAGGGAAGGGGAGTGGTCCAGGGGAGAGCTTCCTGATTGGCTGCCATGTACCTGCTGGTCTGGGGTGAGAGGGCAAAAAAAAGCGCCAACAATGGCGAACCCAAAATGGCGAACGTCGCGCGACGTTCGCGAACTTCCGGCGAGCGCGAACACCCGATGTTCGCGCGAACAAGTTCGCCGGCGAACAGTTCGCGCCATCTCTACTAGCGAGCACCACGGAGAGATCTTCCAGCTTCTTCTTGCTTCAAATTTCCCGAGGCAAATACATACATAGTTGAATGAAATAGCCGACTTTTTAGTTAAAGTTCGTCTCTTTATTCTACTGCACATGCGCAGCTGCTGGAAGGAAAGAAGAAGATGGAAGAGGATCTCCCCGTGGTGCTCACTGGTGTAGCCCTGGGCCGGTGCAGTTTTCTGCTGATAGAAGCACCAGCCCGGTAAGTCAATACAATCACTTGGGGGTGCCTAACATTTGGCACCCCCAAGTGTACAAAGCCTTTCCTTCTCCTTTAAAGTGAATGTGAGTTTGTAGCCAGAGGGGCAGTTGTTGAGATTGTTGTGCTGCTGCGTATTTGCTGGATAATCACCAGCTCAGAAGTCTGAGGTGTGGGAAAGGCTGTTACTGTATGCTGGAGGGCATTCTGGCTGGAATTTGTGTCTAATGTCAGGTTTCAGCCAAGTGGTAATAATTAGTGTATGAGTATATATAGTTTGTGAGTGTATGGAGAGGTCTGTGTATGTATGAATGTTGGTTTCATTTGATGGGGTTTTCTTTTTTCAACCTGATCTAACTATGTAACTATGTAACTGGGCTTTCAGGCAATCACCTATTCCATTGCTCCAACTATCTGGCATACTTGGCTAGGATTATATACGACTGAAAACAATCAGTTAATTAGACTGTACAGACTGATTGCATTTAAACTCCACTGTCTGTTACTCAGCACCGTTGCACATGTTTTGAATGACTTCTTATATTTTCCAGTCATCCAGTAATTGTAGGCAAAGCAGATGGCAATATGATAAGCAGGCCAGCTCATCCCTCTCATTTAACTGCTGATGCTTTTACAAATCCATGCTTCAGAAACATTATTTAAAGGGATTAGGTCATGATTATTGTGATGTGTTTTTCTATTACTAAACTACTGTTTACACTGCAAATAATTCACTCTACAATATAAAATGTAATTCCTGAACCAGCAAGTGTATTTTTTTTAGTTGTAATATTGCCATGTAAGCAGCCATCTCAGTTCGTTTTGCCTGGTCATGTGCTTTGAGAAAGAGCCAGCACTTTAGGATGGAACTGCTTTCTGGCAGGCTGTTGTTTCTCCTACTCAATGTAACTGAATGTGTCGCAGTGGGACCTGGATTTTACTATTGAGTGCTGGTCTTAGATCTACCAGGCAGCTTTTATCTTGTGTTAGAAGCTGTTATCTGGTTACCTTCCCATTATTCTGTTGTTAGGCTGCTGGGGGTGGGGGGGGTGCACTACAGCAGTAAAGAGTGACTGAGGTTTATAAGAGTATAAGTCACACGACTTGGGGTAGCTGGGAAACTGACAATATGTCTAGCTCCATGTCAGATTTCAAAATTAAATATAAACAAATCTGTTTGCTCTTTTGAGAAACGGATTTCAGCGCAGAATTCTGCTGGAGTAGCACTATTAACTTTAATAACACTTCCCAGTTAAGAGTGGTATCTTTTAGCATCCATGGGCAATTCTTATTGTTACCATTACAGTTACTTGCAGAAATAGCATTTTCTAGCACTCGCCCAATCAGGCCAATCCTAATAACCAGCCTTTTAGTTTGAGTTTATTGGTCATGTTTGGGTTTTTTTTGTTCATCTGGTATTATTGTAGTCTTGCCCCAGTCTGTATTTATAGAAAGACCTTAAAGAAATTATCTGTTTCTCAACTTTCAAATGGTCAAACATAATAAAATAGTTAGTAAACACACTGCCCCCAGACTGTATTGTCACCCTTACTTTAGTCATTTGCTGCCACCTAATGGTAGAATTCAGCATTCCACTGTCATAAAGCAAAAGACTTTACACTGATGCCTATATACAGCTAGCTAGGAGCACTCAAGTCTTCAACAGAATATAGAGAATTTTGAAAATATTACTTTTGTGTTCTATACAATTGCAGAACCCTCAACATCCAATTTGCATGTACATTACAAAGGAACTAGGCACTTACTGTATGCCTTGTCTTACAACACTGCTGTATAAATGTTGTAATGAATCAAATTGAAGCTACTCCATGGGGCAAATTTACAGTACAATGGCCATATATGCAGCAGAAAACAGATTACACTACACAAGGCCAGGGAACATTAATAAATGTATTCTAATGTCCTACACATGTGCCCACAGTATAGTTTAGGTGCCATATGTTATCAAATGTAGGGTGGAAGGAGGGTACCCTAAAAAAAATTTTTGCTCTTTTTCAGCCTATCATCCTATAAAAAGTAAAAGAGACCAGCGTTTTTTTTGGGACTTTTTTGAACCATCCCTATCTACTCTATTGCACTTCGTCTGGTCTGAGGTGGCGAAATAAAGTCTGGCGCAAGAGGTAACGTTCACGAAAATCCGCAAGTTAGTGAATTAGCGTAGTTACGTCCCTTCGCCATAGTGCAACTTCGCCTGGCGTAAGGATGCGAAGTAGCACTAGGGTGGGTCTACTTCGCTACGAATTTACACCAGCACCCGTTAGTAAAATGGCAAAGTGGCAAAATGACGTCACGCTGGCGAATTTTCGCTAGCGTTAGCCACTTCGCCCTTTAGTAAATTTGCCCCCATGTCTTTAGCTAGATTACTAGTGCACTAATTATCCTCCTGCATAATAGAATAGAATATATAATACACCTTGCAAAAAAAGTAAGTACCTTTCACAGCTCTAAATTTTCAATTCGACCTTTAATAAATCGTCTCCTTGGTGTATTTCAGCTGAGAAAACTGCATCCTTGCATACTCAGGGGCATGTTTACTAACATTGGAGATAAATATCTGGAGAGATTTCTGGAGATGTTGCCCATAGCAACCAATCAGATCTTTGCTTTTGTTTTCTAACTTGGCTGTGGCTGTTTAAATCTAATGGCTGATTGGTTGCCATGGGCAACATCTCCAAAAATCTCTCCAGATATTTATCTCCAATGTTAGTAAACATGCCCCTTAATGTGAATTGAAGCCCTTACTTTAGTGGTTGCATATAAGATTTTACTATCCAAAGATGAAGCATATAAGAATAAGTAGAGAGTTCAACTACCAAGTGAAATCGTATTTTCTTCTTTTCATTTTGTTGCAGTAATGTGTAGGGCATAGGGTTGCCACCTGGCCGGTATTTTACCGGCATAGCCGGTAAAACACCTGCCAAGGCCGGGGCTGGTATTACAAATTTACCGGCAATGTAGCTGCTGGTAAATTTGTATTACCCCCAGAAAAGGCCCTTGGCCCGCCCCTAATCCGATAAAAACTTACCTTTTTCATTGCCTTCTGCCCATCACTTGCCATGGCTCGACCCCTTTGACATCACAACCGCCCCTTTTGTTGCCGCCCCCACCACTGGCCCATCACGTGTCGTGGCTCCACTCCCATTGACGTCACATCCTGCCCTTATATCCCGCCTCCACCACTGGCCAGTGAAAATTTTGTAAAAAGGTGGCAACCCTAATAGGGCATAGCTTTCTTCTGCACATAACTTTAGGCTCCACTTATATGCATTCATGTATAAAGGGCTGAGTACATACTGCTATTATTTCACAACAAAGACGCAATATCCTGTGCAAATGTATAAGATAAGAATGTATTTTATGTAGGATTTGACCAATTTATAGACAGAAGCATTCATTCCCAATAAACAGGGCCATATATGTGTCAGTATTGGTGTGTAATTGGTCAGCATTGTGGAATATATTGGTACTTTATAAATACCTGTAATGTAACTTTCCCTATTATATGTATACACATGTCATCTAAAAGGGAGGTGCCTGTTGCTGCTGTACAAGTCAGAGAGAGTTTAGAGCAGTAGGAGAATTTACGCTCTCTGTGTTTGGATTGGCTCCTTTCCCTGTCCTCTCCCTTGCACCCCCCTCCCCCCATGAAACTGATCCTCACACACATCTCACCAGCACATCTGTCTCACTTAGGATATTGTTTGCTCTGAAGAAAGATGAAGCTTGTTAGCTTTCACAGGCCTCTGTCATTACAGGCCATTGTGGTTTGTTGGTTCAGTAATGAATTACTTGGATTCCTTTCTGATGGAATTTTATTGGAACTCTGGAGGATGTTTTGAATAAACCTTCACTGAAACAGAACTCGTTCTGTGAGCTACAAGGGCAAACGGTTGCAGGATGGGATGGAGGAGGAGCAAATTTTAACCTTGGCATTTACAGTTGCTCTTTGTGGGCATGAACTCAGGAACATGCATTTTCTTAGGATAAGGGCACACGCCAAAACTCAGGGAGATTTAGTCTCCCAGTGATAAATCTCCTCTTCTTCGGGGGCGACTAATCTCCCCGAACTGCCTCCCGTCGGCTAGAATCGGAATCACCGGCGGGATGGCACTTGGAGCACTTTGTATTCCGAAGTCGCCGAAGATTCCACGTGAGGCAACTTCGAGCGACTTCGGAAAACGAAACGCACCCATTGCCATCCTGCTGGCGATTTACAATCTAGCCGGCGGGAGGCAGTTTGGGGAGATTAGTCACCCCGGAAGAAGAGGAGATTTCTCGCTGGGCGACTAATCTCCCCGAATCTGAGCATGTGTCTCTGCCTTTATAGGACAGACATTTAATTTAGTCCCTCCCCCACACGCACATCTCTTGCTGAATTGCAATTCCTGGCATCCCTCAGCAGACAACAACTTTAATGCAACTTAGTAGGTAAAAGAAACTTTACAGATCTGCTATGGGCATCATACATGCCCCCAAACACAGTTCTAACAGATAAGACTACACTAGTCCCAGACTGATGTGCAGAGCTGGTTAGAAGAGAATAAAACAGGGAGTCTCCTTTAAAGGGGAACTATCACAAAAATGAACATTTCGTTTAAGCTTCATCATACTGAAATAAGAAACTTTCTAAATATAATCAGTTAAATAATGTGCATTGTTTCTGAATTAATCAAGTTTATCTTCACTTTCTCTTCATTCTCTCTTCATGCAGTAGTTGGGTGTCAGATATTCATTGACAGTTAAATCCAATTTATCATATAGGGGGAGCTCCCTTTCCTAGCAGATGAATTAGAGCTCACTCGAATAACTGATTCCAGTACAAACAAAATAACTGACTTGTGTACAAATTCTGCATGTAGAGAGACTGGTGATTTTAATAGAATGAGCTCTAATACATCTTCTAGGCAAAAGGAGGCCCCTATAATCTATATTGGATCTAACTGTCAATGAATGTCTGACACCCGACTCCTGCAAGAAGACAGAATGAAGAGAAACAGATGCTTGAGATAGTGAGGATAAACTTGATTATTTCAGAAACGGTATAGAATTTTGATTGTATTTAGAAAACATGTTATTTCAGTATGCTGAAGCTTATATTACATTTTAATTTTCACAACAGTTCCCCTTTCGAGGGAAGAATTCAACCAAACCAAATGAAGTAGTTCCGTGCTCCTGGTGCTTCCACCACATGTAGAGTCCAGTACTTAAGTGTTGTCCCTAAAACGGAAACCACATTCTTTTTATTTGTGTGTGAGGTTTTTTTTGATTAAAAGCCCCGACTAAGTAACATGGACCCAGAGGGCAGAAGGATTGTACTTCTAGAATGTTACATGAAATCCTTGTTGTATTTAATGGTTTGTTGTGGGAAACAGTGAAGGACCCCAAAGGTCTCGCATCGCCTCTGATTTGTCATGTATTGTATGAAACTAGCATTACAACATTTTAAAAGGAAAGTAGTCAGGAAATCACTTGGTAAAAGCAATACACTATCCAAGGTTTTACTTCCCTAAAAGGTCTCTTGGGGGGCTCCTGACTAAGAATATTGTTGAATGGGTGGCCATCTTACACCCTAAAGGGTTTATTTATTAATGTCCGAGTGCCAAGAACCCGAACAATACGTGTTTTTTTTAATATAGAATCCGAATATTTCGTGGTTTTCGGGCAAAAATCAGAAAAAATCAGATTTTTCGTGTGGAAAATAAGAAAAATTCGTACAATTCGGGTTTTTTTCACTATTTTTTTTTTTTCCTGCACAGGAAATTTTCGGGAAAATGTTTTTATAAATAAGGGGGAAAAACCTGTGCGGATTTGGTCAGAAAACAATGAGATAAATTCGGACTTTGATAAATGGGCCTTCCCATGTGATACTTTTTTCTTACATACTAGCATCTAGCATCTAAGGGAGCTAGCACACAGGCAGATTCGGGGAGATTTAATCGCCTGGCGACTAATTGCCTCTTCTGCGGGGCGACAATCTCCCCAAACTTCCTTCCCCCTGCCTTCCGCCTGCTATAATGAGAAAACGCCAGCGCCAATGCACTCGCGGCACTACCTGTGCTGGTATATATTTATGGTATTTAACTATACTGGCAACAGATAAATCAAGAGTATTGTCATGTCTTGTAGAGAGACACTTTTATTCCCTAAATAACATCATGCCATGCTTGTGGCTTTTTGTCGGGGTATGGTAACACAAAAGGCGGGTTGTGGTGGTAAAGAATGCTGTAGAAAACAATGAAAGATGGAGAGAACATACCCAAAGAGTGAAACAGTGTCAGTATTGATATTATATGAAATACATCCCTGTAGTCGCTTTTGCATGGACAGATCATTGCAGAAATGTTGCTGATTGGCCAATGTTGGACAGTTACCAATTCCAAGGCAACAGCCAGCAGTAGCTCCAAATGGCAGCTGCCTGAGGATTATGGGATTTCTAATTCAGCAGCAAGGGCTTTAAATGTGACACATTTGCATGAAGGCTGCGGCACAACCCAGTAAATATGTTCCTATGTATAGAAGTTGGAAGGAATACACCAAATAAAGAGGGATTTTAGCGCTGCCCTGCACACAAGATGCCATAAGTCTTCCTATAATGTAGCACTGCAGCTAAATGCTTCCGGATTTACCATGTTATTCTGAGTACAAAATTCACAAATCAGCCAACAACTCCCAGCATGCTCCAGTGGCAGTAAGTTGTGTTTCTCAGTTGAACAAGAGCTGTGTGTTGTTACTGTGGCACAGAGTAAATAAAGTGCCAGCTTTATCTGTGCTTTCATAGCAGTAGCCTCAAATCTGAAATCCAAATGATAAATACGCAGTAGCTTTTATTTTGCATGAAGCCATGGTCTTCACATATGTAAAACGTGACTTGCAGCAGTTTCTTTGAAGCCTAACCGCAGCCAGGGAGCTGTAATTGCAGCCTTTGATTGTGCCGCTTTCCTTGTGGATTGGGCCGTGCAGCAGCATGCCTGGCTTGGCCACACTTCAGCACAAAGCCCCCAGTCAAGTCTCAGATGTGGCCAGTGCTCCGTCTGCTTGTTGCATGCCTGTGGTTTCTTGAAAAGAATCCTGATTTGACCTGTTTTCTGTCTCCCAAAGCAATGCAGCCGTTACTGAAGGTGTCTCCTTAACCCCTCTGTTACCTGAGGATGGTGCACTTTCCAGTATTTGCTGGAAACTAGAGCTTCAAGGAAACTGTCAGTGTTTTCCCATAACATTATTATTATCATCATCATGATCATATATTTATATTAAGCACCAACATATTCCTCAGCGCTGTACCATATGATTGCCATTAAAATAGATACCATGCACATGACAGCTATTGCTACTCAAAGTGAATATGAAGTATCCATGCCTGTACCTGGTGCAGTGCACTGTCCTGTTTGCTGAATACAGTGACTTCTTCTCATGGGAAGTGGCACAGCACAATGCAAGTCACACAGACACCCCATATTGACTTCTGCTTGCAATGCCAGTGAAACACACAGTGGCTACATAATCTGGAGACCATCGTAAACAGCACAGGGATCCATTTTAGGGTCTGGGCCCACATTTAAGGCTTCATGCTTTAATGTATTTGTAACCTAGGAGATAAAAGAGACCCAGTCTAAAAGAGACCTTAGACCCAGTCTAAAAGAAAAATATGGTTACAAAGGAATTAAATGAATTGTTCAGTATAAAAATAAAAACTGGGTAAAAAAAGAAAAAAAAATGTTTCTAATATAGGTAGTTAGCCAAAAATGGAATGTAGAAAGGCATGATTTGATGTCTGACATGACAGAACATTTACCAGGCAGTAACCAATCAGTGATTGGGGGGGCACATGGGTCATATCTGTTGCTTTTGAATCTGAGCTGAATGCTGAGGATCAATTACAAACTCACTGATTATGTCCCATGTGCCCCCCCCCCCTTCAAGTCGCTGACTAACTCAGCGTTATAGATCTGAAAAGCAGGAAGTAGTGTTCTGGCTATTATGTTACACATCCAGTCACTCCAGCCTTTATACAATACATTTTTGCCTAACTAACTATATTTGAAACATTTTATATTTTGCACAGCTATTTACCATTTTTTTTACACAGTCTAGCTATTTACCCAGTTTTTAGTTTTACACGGAACTGTTCCTTAAAGCAAGGCTGGAACTGTTTGGGGATTCAATTCTTAGTGTGCTAATCCTAACTCCAGCCATTCCCAGTTTTCCTTATCCCAGCTACTTGTCTCTCTCCCAACATCTGCTCAGGACTCTCCAGCTGAGCTTTCTTCCTGTTACCAGGTCCTCTGGCTCTTTAAATGTGCTAAATGTGCCCCATTTGTTTCTTCAGATACTGGTCATGTGTAGCTAATATCTGTAGGTGTTGCACGGGGGGGGGGCTCAGGCAGGAAGTGACAGTCCCCCATAGTACCATGCAGGCATGCAAGGGGTTAATGAGACTATGCAAACAAAGGAAATTATTCTACACTGTATACTTTGCTTAGTACGTGTATTTTTTGTAACACTGCTTCTATTCTCTGGAATAGAAGCAGAGAGCCACATTTAAATGTAAAAAGAGTTGGAGAGCAACACAAGTATGAAAAAGTCCATGGGGATGTCAAATAAGGGCTGTGATTGGCTATTTGGTAGCCCCTATGTGGAATGGCAGCCTACAGGAGGCTCTGCTTGGCAGTACATCTGGTTTTTATACAACCAAAGCTTGCCTTTAAGTCTGGAATTCATAAATAAGCACCTACTTTGATGCCACTGGGAGCAACTTCCAAGGGATTGGTGAGCAACATGTTATTCCCGAGCTACTGGTTGGGGACCACTGCTCTAGATAGATAGATGAGAGAAAGAGAGAGATAATAAGATAGATAGATGAGAGTGAGAGAGAAAGAAAGAGATAGATAGATTAGATAGATAGATGATTGATAGATGATAGATAGATGAGAGAGAAAGAGACTGAGAGAGAGAGAGAGTAAGAAAGATAGATAAGAGTGAGAGATAGATAGATAGATAGATAGATAGATAGATAGATAGATAGATAGATAGATAATAAATGGATGGATGGATTGATAGAGATATATGATAGATAGATGGATAGATAGATAGATAGATAGATAGATAGATAGATAGATAGATAGATAGATAGATAGATAGATAGATAGATAGATAGATAGATAGATAGATAGATAGATAGATAGATAGATGAGAGAAAGAGAGAGATAATAAGATAGATAGATGAGAGTGAGAGAGAAAGAAAGAGATAGATAGATTAGATAGATAGATGATTGATAGATGATAGATAGATGAGAGAGAAAGAGACTGAGAGAGAGAGAGAGTAAGAAAGATAGATAAGAGTGAGAGATAGATAGATAGATAGATAGATAGATAGATAGATAGATAGATAGATAGATAGATAGATAGATAGATAATAAATGGATGGATGGATTGATAGAGATATATGATAGATAGATGGATAGATAGATAGATAGATAGATAGATAGATAGATAGATAGATAGATAGATAGATAGATAGATAGATAGAGAGAGAGATGAGAGATAGAGAGAGAGATCTTTATTTTCTTCACCCATTTATTCCTCTGCATGTGTTTGTTTTGGAGGTTTGCCTGTAAGATGGAGCAGAGTCTGTGAAGGAGATTCAGTGCAAATGTGGCCTAGTTATGATAACCTCTTGACTTCAAAGGCAGTCGGTGAAAGACAGACTGAAAAGAGCAGCATTTTATTTTTCCCAGTGCAGTAGAAATTCCTGGCTGGAAACGGAGAGCGGCTCTGAATCACAGGCTTTTGAATGAGACTCTTGTGAACCCCGTGTCCTGGCGCCTGTGGGCCGTTCCTCAACAGGAAGCCCAATGTTTTCATGTAAGACTCAGAGGAAAAGCTTCCCAGGAAGAGCAGCCTGGGCCCGGCTCTTTGAAAGTCTGGGATAAAAAGGCTGAGAGTAAATAGAATCTGTGGGGAGCTCCCGCTGCTCTTCCTCACCACTTTGTTTGGCTGGTATTTAAGCTCTCTTCAATTGGGAACTTTGTAGAGTGTGGGCTGCGCTACTGCTTGGAGCTGAGGGGGCAGTGGTGCAGCCCATTTTTGTTTGTATTTTCTTCTACATGTGTTGTCTTTAGCTTGTGTAGGACATTGTTTATTGGCTGAACTGCACATTCATTTGCTGCACATTTGAATTAATATATATGAGTGGGAGATGCAAAACTTCTTGTCTGGACTTTTCCTCTCACACAACAATGGAACAACACACATTGCTTGCCACCGACCATTCCATTGCAGTGAATAAGAGGGTAGGGCTTATACATTACTGCAACCATATGCTGAATTGGAACATCCCCCCTGTGTCTGATACCGAGAGCTTTGGAAGCGCTGGGCAGTATTATTATTATTATTATAACAGCATTGCACATGTTATTTATTCCTGTCTGGTGTCTTTGCAGGAGGAAAGAAGAACACATTCTCATCCTGTAAAACAAAGGCAGCAAGTGCAGGAGGTCTTCTGGAGATGGCTCTTAATTAATTCAATGACCCATCGTCTCCATGAGCAGCACCTGCCAATGACTTGGATCAGTCAGTGCGAGAGACAATGTATCACATAGACAATCACTGCCATCGCTCTGGCCTCACACACTGACACCGTATCACCCACACACAAAGACTTGGATTGTCCCACCTGGAGAACTCCACCTGTACAACATGGAGCCCGCTGACCTTGGACATGGAACACGGAGGAGACAAAAACGGAGCAAATGGATCAACTGTTATTTGTTTTGGTTTTTTTTAAACGTGTTATTGTTTATTCTCCATAAAACTTGAATGTTTTTATATATCAGATTTTAACAACGATGTATATTTTATTAGGGGTATAAAACATTTCCAGCAAAAAACAAAAAAAAACAAACAAAAGTTTCCTTTTTTTTTCTAAGAAATCTGTTTGTGTAACTTGTGAAATTGCCCACGTAGAACTCCCATCAGTCTCTGCTCTGAGCACCTGCGTTGTCTGACACTTTCCTACCCTGGAATTACAGATATACAGAGTAACATGGCAGCAGTATGACAGTTGAGAAGTTCCAATGGGACATTGAGGGTGCAGCTGAGTATCACATTTCATAAATTATTGCAATTGTGCCGAAACTGATAAACGCTGTTGCATCCACCTCCCCCCCTTTTGCTGAGGAAGGAACCCTTAAAACACAACAGCGCCCCCTACAGCAACAGAGTCGAAAAACAACCCCTTTTTTAAAAAATAAATATGTAATTCACATTCTGTCTCTTTAGTTTGCGTTCTATAACGTCAGGCGCATATTTAATGTAAACGTTGGCTTGACCATTCTCATGTGATGCCCATTCTGTCCCGGTGTTTAATTAAAAAGAAAAGCCCAGCACTTGGATTCATTGTAACCATGTAAATTGTTCTGTATCGTATTTGTTTTTGTAGGATTTCTTTTTGCCTTTAGTGGGATTTTGATGCCAGTTGTGGAATAAAACAGACCCATTAATGCCCCCCTCTTTCAAACAGGGCACACACTTTGCCAAAATGAAATTGTCAACTTTTTTTTATTATTATTATTTTTTGCCATTCCAATTGTGCTGAGCAGATGTTTTTAAAAAGGCTTTGTAATAAAATGTTCAAAACTAAAAATTGAGCCTTTGCGTTCATACTGGGGGTTGGCAGGGGGCACAGGTGAACTCATTCATTAATCTGTGTTCCTATTAGGGTTCAGTCATTGATTCGCAGCAAATCATTTGCAGCAGGAAAAAGAAACATGTTAGGCTGAGGAACACATAGGGGCAAATTTACTTATCTTCAAAGTTGCGCCAGTGTTGCGCCTCACTTCACCAGGCGTAGATTCGCCAGGGCTGCACAAATTCACGAAGATCAGAAGTTGCGCACAAGTTACTGATCGTTAGCGAAGTTGCGCTAGCGCTACGATCAGCCGTTTGAAGTTACGCTAGCGATTGGAAATTTGAATAGGGGTGCAGTTAAAGTACAATGGCGTATATGCAGCAGAAAACACATTACACTACACAAGGCCAGGGAACATTAATAAATGTATTCTAATGTCCTACACTTGTGCCCACTGTATAGTTTAGGTGCCAAATGTAGGGGGGAAGGAGGGTACCCTAAAAAAATGTTTGGATCTTTTTCAGCCTATCATCCTATAAAAAATAAAGGAGCCAGTGTTTTTTTGGGACTTAGAAAGATTTTCAACTATTTTTGAACCATCCCTATCTACTCTATTGCACTTTGCCTGGTCTGAGGGGGCGAAGTAAAGTCTGGCGCAAGAGGTAACGTTCACGAAAATCCGCAAGCTAGTGAATTAGAGTAGTTACGTCCATTCGTCAGAGAGAAAATTTGCCTGGTGTTAGAGTTCGAAGTAGCACTAGAGTAGCCCCACTTCACTAGCGAATTTACGCCAGCACCGGTTAGTATATCGGCTAAGTGGCAAAATGACGTCACACTGGCGAATCTTCGCTAGCGTTAGCCACTACGCCCTTTAGTAAATTTGCCCCATACAGTAACAGGGGGGTCAGTTAAAGTCATAGGTTATATATTGTGCTAGTGCAGCAACCAATCAGTTTTGATCAGACTATTACAACAAAATAAATGTCTAATTAGTTGCTATGCGGTGATGCACTGGTACTAGAAAGTCACCAAAATATGTAGAAAGTGCTCTTTAAAGCTTTTGGTGAAACTATTTTTTTTTTTTTTTTTGATGTGGTGGCCCAAGGCTTTAATCTCCAATGTGAAATAAAAAAATGTTTTTGCTGTGTTCCTTATCATAAGAATCAATGAAAGGGACTCAGTAACCAATGAGTCAGGGGTCTGAAGAAGCTGCCACTGAAGAACAGGACTGTAAAGATACTGGCGATAGGAAAATCAAGTGTAAATATGTTTCACCATATCAGTGCTTATAGCCAATTAAATGCATTTCAATATATGGGTTAATCTTTGATAAAGGTGCATGTAACGGTATAGGTGGGCAAGCTTCACAGGGAGGCACAATAGTGTGTAAGAGAAGGCAGCTGTTCTGTTCAGTGTCAGGCAGGCTATAATCATCAGTGTGACAAGTTCAGCTATGCACCCCTGCAGTGGCTTCTACGTGGGTTCCACTTCCACCACAAAGGAACGCAGGAGATTACACAGCCCTTTTTTTAAGTAGGGGTTGTACTTCCTGTGTCTCAAATGCAGTCTAAGTAACCTTATGGTTAACTGGTAGTAGTAGTCTAAATCTGTCAATCTCTCAGAAACCACAAAAATCAGAAAATTGAATTAAGCTGCAGAAGTGCTCAGTGAAACACTTTGAATGAGTTTACGTTTATTTTATGTTTGGGTTTAGATCCCCTTTAAGCCAATTTTAGGCTATAGAGTGACTGATATCAGTGACCCTTACTGGTTGCGTTCCTTCAGGACTCATAACAGCACTCATACTGTATATAATAAATATAAATACAAGCAAAATTAAACCAAGACATGTTTTTATTAGGGATGCACCGAATCCAGGATTCGGTTCGGTATTCGGCCAGGATTCGGCCTTTTTCAGCAGGATTCAGATTCGGCTGAATCCTTTTGCCTGGCCGAACTGAATCCGAATCCTAATTTGCATATGCAAATTAGGGGTGCTGAGGGAAATCGCGTGACTTTTTGTCACAAAACAAGGAAGTGAAAAAAAATTTCCCCTTCCCACCCCTAATTTGCATATGCAAATTAGGGTTCGGTATTCGGGTTCGGCCGAATCCAAAATAGTGGATTCGGTGCATCCCTAGTTTTTATTAACGTACATTTTATTCCATATACTCATCAATGTCATTAAAGGAGAAGGAAAGCTACGGAGGCGTTTTATTGCCAATAGATTAGCTGCATTAGTGCAAACTAGAATGCTATATTTATTCTGTAGAATGTTTTACCATACCTGAGTAAATAGCTCTAGAAGCTCTCCGTTTGTTTAGGATAGCAGCTGCAGTATTAGCTTGGTGTGACATCACTTCCTGCCTGAGTCTCTCCCTGCTCAGCTCTGGGCTCAGATTACAGCAGAGAAGGGGGGGGAGAGGAGCATTCTGGAACTTTCTGGATAATGAATCCCAGACCTGTAGTTTATGTTCTATACCTGTTAGTACAGTATATTTCCCCATGTAAGGCAAATACTAGCGCGCCTGGGCCTTTAAAGAAGTATTTCCCAGCATTAAGACTTTATAGTGTGTTTTTTTCCTGGGATTTGAGTCATTTTACAGGGTGGTTTAGCTGTGGTGTAAAACAGCTGTTCCTCTAGACAGGACGTGGTCTGACGGAGCTGGAAGGAACGATCTCAGCAAGAGGTTTTAGTACAGAGCCTGGAAAGGTAGTACCACACTTGTGTGTTTGTGTTATGTTTCTTTTTTAAAACAAACTTCTACTTTGGCCCTTAGAAAACTTCGAACAGCCTTTGATTGTTTTGTGTAAGTGAAGCATTTTCAAGATTTTTACTGCTGCAGTTGCCCTATGTCAGTCCTGGAGTTTCCCCCTGAGCCAGGAGGTGGACCAAGGCCATATATATCTTATGACTAAGATGTGCACTCCTCATCAGGAGATCTAAACCCTAGAAATGAATATGGCTAAAAATGCCCTATTTTATATAATATTGCACCAGCCTAAAGGTTCAGCAGTCTGACAATGTTCAACATAATAAACCTTATATGTCTGTTCTTTTAAGGGGTTTTCACATTGAAAATAACATTTAGTATGATTAAGAGAGTGATATTCTTAAATAATCTGCAGTTGGTCTTAATTGTTTATTATTTGTGTTTTTTTTAATTATTTCACTTTTTGTTCGGCAACTCTCCAATTTGGAATGTCAGCAATCTGGTTGCTAGGGTCTAAATGACCTAAGCAACCAGGGAGTGGTTGGAATGAGAGACTGGTATAGGAATAGGAAGTAGTAATAACATTACATTTGTAGCCTTAAGCTGACCATAGACGCAAAGATTTCGTTTTGCATGATTTTCGCACCATGGTGACAGGTCGTCGATCAGGTTAAAGGAAAACTATACCCCCACTTCAGCAACAGATTATATTAGTTTATATCAAATTAAGTGACATATTAAAGAATCTTACCAAACTGGTCTATATATTTAAATAAATATTGCCCTTCTTGCCTTGAACCACCATTGTGTGATGTCTGTGTGCTGCCTCAGAGATCACCTGACCAGAAATACTACAATTCTAAGGGGCATATTTATCAAGTGTCGAATTTCGAATTGAAAAAAACTTTGAAATTTGAGTTCCAAAAGACCAACCAAACTTAAAGGGGTGGTTCACCTTTCAACAATTAGTTGTTTTCAGATAGTTTTTTAACGACTTTTTCCAATTACTTTCTATTTTCTATGTGTCACCGTTTTTATAATATTGAAGTGTAAAGTGTCATTTTTCACCTTCTGAAGCAGCTCTGGAAGGGGGGGTCGCTGACCCTGTAAACTGTTCTAAATGGATACATTTAGTTGATCCATTTGTTATGTTTGTCCCTGCTGAGCAGAATCTCTGGGTTTCATTACAGGCAGCTGTTAGAATTGATACAATAGTTGCTAATATTCCAGAGATGCTGCTGAGAAATGTATCAACTAAATGTTGCAAAATTGTAACAGTTCAAAGTTCCACCGAATTCAAATCGTATGAATCAAATTAATAGTGCATTCGATCAAATTCGATTCAAAGTTTTTCCCAAAAAAACCTTTGATTTTTCAAAGTCCACCAATTGACTCCAAATAGGTTCTAAGTGGTCCCCCATAGGCTAAAACAACAGTTTGCCAGCTTTTTATGGCAAATGGTCTAAGTCGAATTTTTAAAGAGACAGTACGGAGCAGATTTATCAAAGGTTGAGGTGAATTTTCGAATTGAAAAAATTTGAATTATTTTTTTGTGTACTTCGACTAGGGAATAGTCCAAAATTCGATTCGAATTTACAAAAAATGTATAATGTACTGTCTCTTTAAAAATTTGACTTCGACCATTGCTGAATTGCTGTTTTAGCCTATGGGGGCCTCTTAGAACCTATTTGAATGCGGTATTACTTTGATTCGAATTCGGCTGAATATGGACCTATTCAATCGAAAATGGACCTATTAGACCCAAATAAACCTCTGACTTAATTTCGGCTGGTCTTTTTGAATTCCGAAGTTTTTTCAATTCGAAATTCGACCCTTGATAAATATGCCACTACATGATAAATTTCGATATTCACATTTTCGCATTTTTTTTCAAATTCGAATCAAATTTGGACTATTCCCTATTAGAAGTTTTTTGAATTTGAAAATTCACCTCGACCTTTGATAGATCTGCCCCTAACTGTAACAGGAAGAAGTGTGGAAGCAAAAGACAGAACTCAGTCTGATTTGTTCTTTTACTACTTTATTTAATCTGAATGGTTAGTGGCAGATCAGAAGATTAGACGTCCGATCGTTCATCAGATACAAGGGTAAGATCTGCTGAGCTTAACTGAGCGTTTGTCTTTTAGATGGGGTCAGTGACCCTCATTTGAAAGCTGGAAAGAGTTATAAAAAAAAAATAAGGCAAATAATTGAAAAAGTATATATATATATATATATATATATATATATATATATATATATATATATATATATATATATATAAAGCAAGGCCAATTGAAAGGTTGCTTAGAATTGGCCATTCTGTAACATACCAAAAGTTATCTTAAAGGTGAACCACCCCTTTAGATTTTCTGACACTAAAGCTTAACTGCGCCCTTCCAGCAGTTCATTAGTAATAAGACTAGTGGCCATGTTGTAAAACTCGACCCCTAGAGTTGCCAAGCAGATGGTTCTGTTTATCCTAAAGTGCCTGGAACAGGAGGCCTCCAAATGAAAAGCGGATTTGTGCTAATCATTAAAAACCCATTAACTCACCCTCTCGTTGTTTGTTAAATACAGCCAGCCTGCCAAGTCTCCAATGGTGAATAACGTTTTCTCTTTGATGCACCATATTATTAATGGGGTCTTTTAAAAAAAGGTAAAACCTTGTATTGGAATTATCTGGATAGTTGTTAAGGCCTTGTACTAAAACCAGGGACTGTTTATTATTTTTTCTACAAGAACTGGGCCGTGTGTCAGCCTCTACTGGCTTGTTCTGATCACAGTTTGTTCTGATCACATTCAGTCCCTTCCTAAGCAAATACAGGGGGAAGTCTCATATTCAGATATGAGACCTGTTATCCAGAATTCTCAGGACCTGGGGTCTTCTGGATAAGGGATCTTTCTGTAATTTAGGGCAGAGACACACGGTCAGATACAGGGAGATTTGTCCCGGCGACAAATCTCCTCTTCTTCGGACGACATCTCCCCAAACTGCCTCCCGCTGACTAGAATGTAAATCGCTGGCGGGATGGCACTCAGAGTGCTTAGTTTTTCCGAACTTGCCTGAAATTGCCTCACGAGGAAACTTCTGGGGACTTCGGAAAACAAACCGCTGCCACCCCGTCGGCAATTTACATTCTAGCTGTCGGGTAGGCAGTTTGGGGAGATTCGTCTCCCTGAAGAAGAGGAAATTTGTCGCCGGGCGACTAATCTCCCTGAATCTGACCGTATGTCTCTGCCCTTAGATCTCCATACTTTATACATACTTTTTATATTGTTAATTAAATGAATAGGCAATCCATATGTTCAAGTCCTACTTGAAATCTTAATAAAGTTGATAAAAGTGTATATACCGTCCCTTTAAAGGTACTGTACATAAAATTGGGCAGTTGCTTCCCACAGTGTAGAATGGTTGTGAGTTGGAAGGTTCCACATGGTGCAACGCTTGCTAGTATAAACACACACACACAACTTTTCTCATGGGGAGGCAAGAACTATAATAAACTGAAAACTGTTTATTCGGTTCAGTACTTTGTGCTGCTGCTCTATATTTAGCATTATCAAAATGTTTGGCCATGGAGTATCCTATCTATCCATTTCCAAGAGAAAAGGATCCGAGCAAAGCAATTTCCCTGCTATTTTTGGATCATTGCTATTGCAGGGTTGTGACTCCAGAGACAGACAACAGGGATGTGCTGCTACTTCCTATGTGTTATTCATGGCTTTGTGTAAATACTGTGGGCAAATGTTTGATGGGATCTGGCTGTTGTACAGTGGGTAAATGTTTGTTTCCTGAATAAAGTCACCTAAAAGACCCACCAAAGCAAAACTTATACATTGAAAATTCTACCATGTCAGCCCATCGTTACACAAATATTAATATTTACATTGGACTCCACTGAGATTGGGAGAATCATACGTAGGACATGTAAAGCCTTTATTGCCCCTTCCCAGTGGGTCTATTGGACTCTTTTCTCTTTCTGAGGCCACCTAATATATCTCTCCTCTCCTGAAGTCCCAACAACCGAACAGCCAAAGTCCTGAAGAGGCAAAAAGACCCGAAGTCACGAAAGGAGGCGAAGTTGAAGTCCTGAAGACACAAGTTCAATTCTAACACCAATGTGTTTTTATTTTTTTTAATCCCCTGGCCACCAATGTATTATTATAATACTCTATCGGCCCCTGCCACCAATGTTTTTTTAAAAAAATATTCTCTGGGTCCCCAATTTTTTTTTAACTTGAAAGGGGGCCCTGGCTCCAATGTTTTTTAAAAAAATATTCTCTGGGTCCCCAATTTTTTTTTTAAGTTGAAAGGAGGGGGACCTGACACCAATGTTTTTTTAAAAAAAATATTCTCTGGGACCCCAATTTTTTTTCAAATTGTAAGGGGGCCCTGGCACCAATGTTTTTTTGTTTTTTAAAAAAAAAAGCTTTTATGGGGGGCCCTGACGCCAATGGGATTTTTTTTAATTTATAGGGGGGCCCTGTCACCAATTATTTTTTTTAACTTGTAGGGGGCCCCTGACACCAATATTTTAAAAAAAAAAACAACTTTTATGGGGGGGGCCTGGCGCCACAGTTTTTTTTAACTTACAAGGGGGCCCTGATAATCAATAGCTTTTAATAACTTGTGTGTGGGGGGGTTACTTTTTTTAGCGCTGATGTCTATGTGGTCTTTTAACTGTGGTGTGGAGTGGGCGGGATCTGGGGTGGGCCCAGGGGGCCCCCGTGATTTCTAATGGCGGCCCTGCTCCTGTCCAATCACAATACAGCAGAGTGTAGCACTATTTTCAGCCTCAGTCAGGTATGCTCACCAATACTAATATTACTACACAGAGACGATGAAAACATAATTATGCCTCTTTATAGGTCCCTGGTGAGGCCTCATCTGGAGTATGCAGTGCAGTTTTGGACTCCAGTCCTTAAGAGGGATATAAATGAGCTGGAGAGAGTGCAGAGACTAAGTGCAACTAAATTGGTTAGAGGGATGGAAGACTTAAATTATGAGGGTAGACTGTCAAGGTTGGGGTTGTTTTCTCTGGAAAAAAGGCGCTTGCGAGGGGACATGATTACACTTTACAAGTACATTAGAGGACATTATAGACAAATAGCAGGGGACCTTTTTACCCATAAAGTGGATCACCATACCAGAGGCCACCCCTTTAGACTAGAAGAAAAGAACTTTCATTTGAAGCAACGTAGAGGGTTCTTCACATCAGTCAGGAAAGTGAGGTTGTGGAATGCACTGCCGGGTGATGTTGTGATGCTGATTCAGTTTATGCCTTTAAGAATGGCTTGGATGATTTTTTGGACAGACATAATATCAAAGGCTATTGTGATACTAAATTCTATAGTTAGTATAGGTATGGGTATATAGAATTTAATTAAAAGTAGAGAGGGGTGTATGTATGGATGCTGGGTTTTCATTTGGAGGGATTGAACTTGATGGACTTTGTCTTTTTTCAACCCAATTTAACTATGTAACTATGAGACTATGTAACAATGAGACTATGCACTGAATGATATATCAGTCTGTATTAAATCATACTATGATTGCTTATAATATAAAAATATTTTTGGTGAAATCACAGAGTGATGACTGATCAGAAGAAGCAGAAGAGTGAAACATAAGGCACATTACACAAGCATAGTTTGCCCCCTGCTGTCCATTGGCCTGACATGCACACTTATACTTAACCTTCTGCTTGAGGACTTCTTATTAAGCACCAGTTGTACTGTATATTATGGATGCAACAAGTCCTTCCTTTTTGGATTTGGGCTAATGCAGAATCTATTACAAAAATCCTGAATCAAATCCACTTTGCCCCATTTTTGCCTCTTGTTTCACTACACTTTCAGCTGTGTCATAAATATAAGGCAACACTAACATTAATATAAGCTGCTATAAATAATACCTGCTGAATTGTTGTTGTGTAAGATCAGTATGTAACAGCTATGCAGACATATCTTACAGGAACAGCTTTTTCTTCAGATGGCTAGTCATATTACATTAACAAACAAACCTTCAGAGTAGCCAGTCTGCCCCCCCCCCCGCATGGCCATAGAACTCCCCGATAACTTTTAACATCTTAATATGGAATAAACATATATGTTTTTCCAACACTTCAGCAAAATAAATAGAACTTATGCTGAAAATACATTCTGTCTATATAATGGTGTTAACTGTTCCACTATTTAACCACTATTTTCGCCATGGCTACATAGCAGCTTGTTTATATAAACTATAGTAGTACTTATCTGTTATCTACTGTGTATCCTGTACTTGAATGGCTGCCCCCATGGCTACACAGCAGCTTGTTTATATAAACTATAGTAGTACTTATCTGTTATCTACTGTGTATCCTGTACTTGAATGGCTGCCCCCATGGCTACACAGCAGCTTGTTTATATGAACTATAGTTGTGTTTCTGAAGCAAATACACCAGTTTTACCAGTGCAGGGCAACAGTACATGGTATTTTCATTACTTAAAAAGACTTTCATTTTTTGGTATTACTGTTCCTTTAAGCGGTCTATCGCAAAACATTTGTCATATGCAACGTCCAACAAACCGCAGCACAATGACACAGTGTTTCTGTGAAGTTTTGTGATTTATTGGCTCATTATCAGTAGACAAAAATGCAACGTTTGGAGTCTCACAGGAGGGGCATGGCAACTTGGTAAAAATGTGGAAAATAATACAAAGAGTTATTTATGTCGTGTCTATACCACCTAGGTGAAATATATACTAACATGGCCTTTTCAAGATGCTTACCTAAAACAAAAGTCATTTCCATATCTAAGGGTGAAGACACACAGAGCTACTAGTAGCAGCTACTTTTTGTGGCTACAAAATACCCTGCCATAGACAATACTGAGAATTACCTCTGCTAAAACTCACGTGTCTTAGTAAAGCCAATTATCACTATTGTCTGCTTTGTAGCCGTGACAAGTAGCTGCTACTAGAAGCTCTGTGTGTATTTCCCCTTAGGGTAAGGCCAGACGAGGAGATTCGGGGAGATTTTGTCGCCTGGCGACTTATCGCCACGTCTTTTGCGCGACTATCTCCCCGGACTGCCGCAGCATTTTTTCCCCATAGGCTAGAATGAAAACTCGCTTTCGCTAATGCACACGCGGGGATGCGTTTTCAGTAGTTGCCTCACTGAGGCAACTTTGGGCGACTATTGAAAACGCATCACCGCGTGTGCATTAGCGCAGGCGATTTTGCGCTGTAGCCTATGGGGAAAAGATGCTGAGGCAGTTCGGGGAGATAGTCGCGCAAAAGACGTGGCGATAAGTCGCCAGGCGACAAAATCTCCCTGAATCTCCTCGTCTGGCCTCAGAGCCAGGCCACACTGCGCAGGCGCCCTAGGCAACCTGGGCCGACGCTGCGCCTGCTGAATGTGCGCAAGCGCAAGTTGATGCCAGCGCGCATGCATAAGTTGATGCTGGCGCGCATGCGCGTGTTAACGCCAACGCGCATGCGCAGAAGCGGTAATCGGCGTGCGCACATGCGCAGAAGCATCAATCGCGTGCAAGAAGACGGGGAATGAGAAGACCGGACATGGGGTAGGCGACAGAGCAGGTACGTGCCTGGCGCCCCCCCAGCTTTGCACCCTAGGCACGTGTCTACTCTGCCTACCCCTAGTTCCGGCCCTGTCTGGCCTTACCCTAAAAGCAAAACTTGGTATTCCAGTTTGACAACAGGCCCAAATCTGTTCCTCCAGTGCCTCAAGGCCAGCAGTCCCCAGTACTCCCACGCCACCCCTATAACGATGCCATCCTAGGCCTTCCCACAAATCTGGGCCTGTTGTGGATCTGTTACACATTGACTGGCACTGTGTGTAAGAATTATGTAGCAAACATTCAGTAATAAATGGGCAGAAGACGTAAAACATAAATCCTACAGTAAATGATTAACCTCCAGAACTGTTTAGACAAAAAACATTTATTTTCTTGTGATGTTATAACACAGGCCAAGCATACAAACAATTGCAGGTTATCTAACAATGATAAACACGTTTAAATGTAAAGGTGAAACGATTCGGACCAACAGGAATGTAACAGTCTCACATGTTTGGTAATGGGATGAATAACATAACTAATGAAACAATAGTAACGGTAATAGTGGCAATACATAATTAGCTGTTCTAGAGTTCTAAAAAAGCACTGCCCAAAGCTGCTTTCCAACCTGTAAATGTCAGATGAACTAGTCATCGTCCCCACCACAGATTAGGAGGAGCGCATTCCTGTAGTCTCCAGATGTGTCACCCTGTAATAGGAAAATGTACAATTAGGAGCCTGGCATAAAGTCAAGCAATGCATTTAATGGATTATATTGGAAACGTTCAGAGTAAATATTTGTAAATAATTAGAAATACATTCCTACAGATTAATATTAAGGCCTTGTTCAATGTGAATGTCATTAGAAAGTCTGTATAAATATCATTGGGATCCAATCAATTGGTACAATAACTTTTTTTTTTATACTTGTAATGAAGTCGGATGGAAGTTTGGTGCATGTTCAGTAATCCAGATTGTCAGACTACAGTTGCAGCATCCTGAGCTTTGCTTCTCCAGTTTGATTTGGATTGCACTCTATCACATATTCTGAACGCAAACAAATACAAGATCTGACGTGATCAAACCTGATTCAGGTAGTTGGTTCTGCTTGTTTGGCCAGGTCATAAAAAAGCAGGACTTTGGTCATATAATAAATCAAATCAGGTCAGTAATGAGGTTGTGCATCATGGTCACAGGATACATGTCTAATGATTCCCAGCCAAATTGTTCTTTTACCGGATCTGATAGATATCTAAATGGGTGCCATTCATGCTATCTATTGGGAAACCTTTCTCCTAATTAAATTGGAGAATTAGCCTTGCCACCTAAAAATTGGTTTACAACTGCTTTCAACTGAAGGCAGAACTTTCACTGGGTTCAAACAAACAAAACCAGTCTCATCCGTTAATTTAAAGGGTAACTATTATGAAAATGAAAAAGTAATAAAAGCTACATCTGTTGAATCTTTATTACAGATCTGTTATATGTTATTAAGGGTAAGGTCACACTGGGCGTTTTGGGGAGATTTAGTCGTCTGGCGACTAATCGACTTGTCTTTGTGGCGGCCAGTCTCCCCAAACGCCTTCCCTCACTCTGCGCTGGCTAAAATGAAAAATTGCCGACGCTAATCACACCCAGCGATTCGTTTTCCGAAGTCGCCCGAATTGCATGCTCCTGCATTAACTGGATAACAGTACTGATATGTATCTCTCCTAAATAAAGTTATTAGCAGCAAATGATTGTGTGGCACTACATCACTGCTGTGCAAGAATCTGATAGCAAGGAACTCTGGTAGGTCGTGTAACCCTGAATATTATTGTTGTACTGAATAGTTACAACATCACCATACTGAAATAAACTTTCTAAATACAACCAATTAAATGACCTGCTTCATTTCTGAATTAATCAAGTTTATCTTCACTATCCCTCTCTCAGCATCTGTTTCTCTTCATTCTGTCTTCATGCAGGAGTTGGGTGTCAGATATTAATTCACAGTTAGATCCAATATATCTTATAGGGGGCTTCCTTTCCTAGCAGATGAATTAGAGCTCAAACTCAAATAACTGATTCCAGTACAAACTAAATCTCCAGGCGCAACTTCGCCGCACTTCGCCACACTTCGCCAGGCGTATTTTCGCCAGCGCTCCGCAAATTCACTAAAATCCGAAGTTGCGCACAGGGGTAGCGTAAGTTTTCGAAGTTGCACTAACGTTAATTCGCCAAGCAAAGCGAAGTTTCGCTAGCGATGGTTCATTTGCATACGGCGCGAAATTCAAATTTCAATGGAGGAACACGTATCACCACTTCAAATGCCTAGAAAACCTTCAAATCAGCAAATAAAATTTTTATTTTGCCCTACACATGTGCCCACTGTCTAGGTTAGTTGCCATGAGTCAGAAAATGTAGGGGGGAAGGAGGGGAGCCCCAAAAATGTTTTCAATCTTTTTCAGCCTATCACCCATCATGTAGAAAACACGCCAGCGTTTTTTGGGACTTAGAAAAAAATTTGACTTTTTTAGAAACAATCCCTATCTACTCTATTGCGCCTCACCAGGTCTGAGGTGGCGAAGGAAGTCTAGCGTAAAAGGTATCGTTCAGTACACTGCGCAAGTTAGTGAATTTGCGTAGTTACATCGCTAGCGAAAATTCGCCTGGCGTAAGGGTGCGAAGTAACACTAGCGAATTTATGCCAGCGTTCGGCACTTAGTGAATTTGCGCCATAATGTCTGATGATTTAATAGAGTGAGCTCCAATACATCGTCTAGGCCAAAGGAGCCCCCCTATAAGATATATTGGATCTAACTGTCAATCAACATCTGAAACCCAACTCCTGCATGAAGAAAGAATGAAGAGAAACAGCTGAAAGAGGGATATTGAAGATAAACTGGATTATTTCAGAAACAATGTAGAATTTATAATTGATTGTATTTAGCAAACTTCATTTTGGTATGCTGAAGCTAATATTCAATTTTCATTTTCGAGATAGTTCCCCTTTAAGAATGCCTGTTACTATATTCTATAAATCGGGAAAACATTCACCTTAATCATTGCGTGCAGGGATTTGCCCCAGTTCTTACGGAATTTCTCCCTGATATCAAGCAGGTCAACCTCACTCCTAGAAACCATAACCCTAATTAGGGTACAGTCGTCAGTGCCAGCACCCTGGGGAGATGGGAAAAAGAAAGCATAAAATGAACTTTATTCAGCTTTACTTTTTTTTTTATCCTGACAATTTTTATTAGTTTTCAACAAAACAATCATTATATGGTATATAATGGTTCAAAACTTGCAACAGCTTTACTTTTTAATGTCTTCTTATTCAACCATAAAAGACAAGGAGCAAACTGGGAAAGTTACAGCAGACAATGAATAATTACTGTGTTACTATATAATCACACAGAAATATAAAGCATTCAGAAGCACATTAACAGTGTGCAGGATCCGGTTTGGACTTGGCCGAATCGTAGAACTTTTTGTAGCATTCATTTGTGGGCGAATCTGAACCCTTAAAATCATGTGGCAATGGGAGGCACTGAAAAGGCAGATGCAATTTCAAGTTATATATGCTTTCAAATAATAACCTCTGCTTTCTTGATGCCATGAAAGTGTTAATGACTAAGTCAAGCCTGAAGATGGACCACTGACTTTTGGATAAAAGGCAAAAACCACAAGAACTCTTGCCACTGATGAGTGGCCCTTCTCAGAAGAATACCTAAATATAGTATGAGCTAGCCCAGCGACTTCCCCTTTTTGTATAACAGTAGATAAGAGCATAGTTATGTTACTAAGGTATAGCATGGATGCTGCATCTCCCATATCTTTGCAAAAACGGCATTGGTTCTTTTTTCAACGATATTGCGGTTTGCAAAAAAAAGCTACCATTGCCTGGTCATTGTCCAGCAGAGATACCAGCTATATCACTATGTATCTACCCAAGTATAGTATGGTATTAGAATGTTAGTGTGCATGCAAACATCTGTGTTATGCATTAGGCAAATCTAGTTAAATACATATCAATTATATGGTTGCACGTTTCTTTACGCATCATCATATGGCAAGACTGCTGGATCTAATGAGCTGTACTACTAAGTATACAGATAATTATGACTTTTATAATACCATACAATGGAAATCAAACTAGCACCTACTTACCTTCATGGCATGATAGAGAGTCTCAGCAAGGTATTCAGGAATGCTTCTAACGCTCTTCACTAAAAAGAATGGACACACATACTTAGACAAATGAGTACTGCCCATATGGCTGCATGCTGAAACACAACAGTTAATGGGTGGTTTACCTTAAAGTAAGATTTTAGTATGTTATAGAATGGTTCATTCTAAGCAACTTTTCAATTGGATGTCATTTTTTTTAGTTTTTGAATTATTTGAATTCTTCTTCTGACTCTTTCCAGCTTTCAAATCGGGGGTCACTGACCCAATCTAAAAAAAAAAATGCTCTGTCAGGCTACCATCGCCCGATTCGCTGGGCGGGCGCCCCTAGGCCGTGCGCTCTGCGCGGTCCTAGCGCCCGTTAAAGTGCCAGCGTGCACTGGGGAGCACAGGCTCCCCACAGAGCGGATGGGCGGCATGCCGCCCCCAAAAATGTGCCGCCCTAGCCCCGGGCCTATGTGGCCTCGCCACAAATCCGGGCCTGCAGGCTACACATTAATAGTAATGGCTACTTTCTATTACTCATTATTATATTCCATTTATATTCTATTTATAATTCAGACTGTAGTAACCAGATTGCTAAAATTGCAAACTGGAGAGCTGCTGAATAAAAAGCTAAATATATCAAAAAACACAAATAAAAAATGAAAACCAATTGCATATTATCTCAGAATATCACTAGTAATGGGCGAATTTATTCAGCAGGCGCAAATTCACGGCAATATAATTAAATTCACGAATTTGCTGCGAAAATTTGCCAGCATCGGAAAAATTTACACCATCGACAGTTTCAACGCCAAAGTTTTTCCCACGATGGCAACGGCTCCGACGACACTTTTGACGCATGCGACGATTAACGGACGCCCGTTGACTTTAATGGGCACCAGCGTCAACTTTGACGCCGGAGAATTGTCGCCAGCGTCATAATCGCAGTTTCGCTAATTTTTCGCGGGTTTCGCAAATTTCACTGGAAATTTGCAAAATTCGTGGAAAAGTGAAACGGGACAAAGTTGCCCATCACTAAATATCACTCTCTATATCGTACTAAAAAATTAAACCATAGTTGCACAGCCCCTTCACTTCTTATCTTATACATCTTATAAGGAAATTCCATGTCATTTAGAGGTCTAATTCATGTATGTTCTGAATCCCGGATTCAGTTTGGGATTTCGCCGGATTGCAGCATCTTTTGCAGGAATAATATTTGGCCATAGAGTTCAGCCAAATCAAATTAAAGCTCTGGACAACAAAACAATGTGGTAATAATTTGTTGATAACTGATGAAACCAATGAAATTGCCATCCAAATTCTAAACATGCAAATTAGGGTTCTCTATTGGCAAATCTTCAAATTATGGGTTTTTTGCATCCCTTGTCTAAACAGTGACAAACAAATTGTACCAGGCCTACAGGTATTCTGAATAGCAGTTTATATTGGCACATATGGTTCCAAACTGCAGAGAGAGCTGATCACCTCACACAGACATACTGTTTCTGTTTGTTTGGCCCGGTGGCTGATCACACACTATAAACAGCATTGTATGGCCACCGTAAATCCACCAAATAAACACTGAACACATACACTATTGCTTACCGACTGCAAGAAGCAGCTTCTCCAGGTGGCCAGATGTCTCCCGGCCAATGCTTTCTTCTATTTGGTAACCAGAGATAGTCATGTACTTATCAAACACTGAAAAATAAGGAAAAACAGTTATCTGATTTTGCAGATGGTCAATTAGCTGTAAAAGAGAAGGCGTTAGTAGGAGACAAAAGCATAGCTAGAGGTCCAACGGTCTCAGTACAGTGCACTGCACATATTCCTGTTTTCCTCCCCCACATAGCAGGTTAACTAGCTTGACCACAGTGGGGCTCATTTATAAACACTGGGAAAATTTGCACCTGGGCAGTAACTCATAGCAACCTTGGCTTTCTTCTAGGGATGCACCGAATCCACTTTTTTGGATTCAGCCGAACCCCCGAATCCTTCACGAAAGATTCGGCCGAATACTGAACCGAACCCTAATTTGCATATGCAAATTAGGGGTGGGAAGGGGAAAACATATCCAAATTAGGATTCCGTTCGGCCAGGCAGAAGGATTCAGCCGAATCCTGCAGAAAAAGGCCGAATCCTGGCCGAATCCCGGATTCGGTGCATCCCTACTTTCTTCAGCTACCTGCAGGTTGAGCAATGAAAGCAAACCTTTGATTGGTTGCTATGGGTAACTGCAAATTTGCCCAGTGTTTATAAATGAGCCCCAGAGTGTGTAAATTTGTTAGAGGCTTAAGCTATAACCTCAACTGGCGCAAAGACTGATGTGAATGATGTATAATCTCTAAATGATATTTAGGTGGGATTGCAGGGCCCACTTCATGTTCCTGTTACGGACATCGGAGAATGGCACCCATTGTGTGGCTACACATATGTATATGTACCTACTGTATGTCTTTCGTCATTTTATGCTTGCATATCATAGTCTTTTCATTTAGAAGTACCTGTATTTTATAGAGAAGCTTTACATTTACTTTTAGCCTATGAGAGCTTTCAGTTTACACTTTAAAATGAGATTTTAGGACAGTTCTAATTAGAAGTGAATGAATTATGCAGACTGCCATGGTTTCATACATGCCAGCTACACGTTGAAGATACTGTTCTTCCCATATGATGTAAGAGCCAACGTATACAAGTCTGACACAGCACCAGCAGTTAAACCGCAGGAATACATTTCCTCTTTGCTGAAACATATACATATATATATATATAGCAGAATTGCAAAACCTTTATATGTGGAAAATTTGTTAAGAATTGTATATTCATTTGTCATTGTTAGACAATTTAAACACACTATGAATAGTTATTTACAGCAAATAAAGTGTTTATTTACCTTTCCTCAAATGAGAAATGCTGCGGGTTCCCAAAATAGTAATAAACTTTTCTTCATCTGTGCCCCACTTAAGTTCTCCAGCTTTGAACAAATCCTGTAACGGCCCAAGAATACAGACTCTATTAACTCTTGTACTGATCAGAAATCAATGGATTGTACCAGATTAAAGTATTAGCTTCTCAATAGTAGCAATGATCCAGGACTTGTCACAGGGGGTCAGCATCTTGGAAAGTGTCTGCGACACTCACATGCTCAGTGGGCTCTGAGCAGCAGGCCCAGATTTGTGGCAAGGCCACAAAGGCCCGGGCCTAGGGCGGCAGAAATTAAGGGACGGCATGCCGCCCAGCCGCATTAAAGTCAGTTGCGCATGCGCAATTTCATATATTCAAGATATGCGCATATGCGTGCGCTGCCGCACAAAGGGAGAGAGACGTAGAAGGGGGAAGCAGAAGCTGAGGGGGAAGCAGAAGAGGAGCCGGACGGGGAGAGAGATGCTGAGGGGGAAGGGGAGGGAGATGTGAAGGGGGAAGCAGAAGGGGAGGCGGAGGGGAGAAAGACGCTGAGGGAGAAGCAGAACCTGATGGGGAAGCAGAAGGGGAGGCGGATGGGGAGAGAGACAAGGAGGGGAAGGGGAGAGAGAAGAGAACAGGGATGGAAGAGGGAGAGAGACGCGGATTCGGAGGAGGAAGCAGAAGGGGGACGCAGACAGAGAGATGAGCAGAGACGGCCTAGGGGCGACCCGTTTGTAAATCCGGGCCTGCTGAGCAGCTGTTGAGAAGCTAAGCTTAGGGGTTGTTGTAAATTATCAAGATGATTATTAAATTCTGATGCTTGTTGCACTGGTTTCTGTGCTTCTATGTAGTAATTATCTGTATTAATTAATAATCAGCCTTATATTGTGACATTTCTATTCTATGTGTACTGTATATTGTGAGTGGGTCCCTAAGCTCAGTAAGTGACAGAAGCACAGAGCATGTGCAGTGAATCAGCAGAAAAGAAGATGAGGAGCTACTGGGGCATCTTTGGAGACACAAATCTTTACTGCTAAAGGGCTATGGTTGCCCTGGGTAGGTACAGAAGCCCAAAACATTATGTACAACATTTCTAGTTAGGCTTTAGTTCTACTTCAAGGGAAGTCAAAAGTGTTTAGTTAGTGTCGCTTACACACAATTGGGAAGATCAAGGTGACTTTTTTGGCAGAGCCAAACACCCAGAGAGGCCAGTGGGCTGGGGCCCCCAGGAGGAGGTCCCTGCTAACTTACCAGTACGGGGCTGCATGACTACTGATGGCAACCCTGCCTACTTTTACAGGGATTGGACCTGTTATTCAGAATGCTTGGAACCTGAGGCTTTTCCTGATGTAATTTGGGTCTCCATACCTTCAGTCCACTAAATAATCATTTTAACACAAATTAAACAATAGGATTGTTCTGTCTTCAATAAGAATTAATTATATCTTACACAAGCTACTGTTTTATTATTACAGAGAAAAAAAAAGTTTTTAAAAATCGGAATTGATTAAAATGGATTCTATGGGAGATAATCTTCCCGTATTTCAGAGTTTTTGGATAACGAGTTTCTGGATAACAGATCCCATACCTGTAGTGAAGAATTTCATTGCTGGATATGCCCTGTTGCTTATGCTGCTGTATTTCTGCTTATGCCCTACTGCATTGTGTATTACTGTTTATGTCCTACTGCTAATGCACTATGTTGTGCTAGTTATGTCCTACTCCTTCTAACCTATTTATGTATATGCCCCACTCCTACTATACTAAGGGGCAAATCCACTAACCTCGTCGCTAGCGACGGCTTCGCTCACAGCGCAACACTTCGGCAGGCATAGATTCACTACGACACCACTAATTCACTAAAATCCGAAGTTGTGCCCAGGGCACCGAATGCTGGCAAAGTTGCGCTAGCATTACTGCGCCAAGCGAAGCAAAGTTGCGCTATCGTTGCCTAATTTGCGGCAAATACATTACACCAGACAAGCCCAGGGAAGCTTAATAAAATAAAATAGAGTTGTTATAATGCCCTACACATGAGCCCAGTGTATAGTTTATGTGCCATATGTTAGGACATGTGGGGGGGGGGAAGACCCTAGCGTTTTTTGGGACTTGGAAAAATATTTTTTAAGGAAGTCCTATCTACTCTATTGCACTTCGCCTGGTCTGAGGTGGCGATGCCAAGTCTGGCGCAAGAGGTAACGGTCAGTAAAATCCACATCTTAGTGAATTTGCGTAGTTAAGTCCATTCGCCAGAGTGCAAGTTCACCAGGCGTTAGGGAGCGAAGTACCAATAGAGTCTATCTCCTTCGCTAGCAAAGTTACGCCAGCGACGCCAGTACCAACATTACATCACGCTGGCGAATTTTCGCCTGCGCTAGTCACTTCGTCCTTTAGTACATTTGCCCCCAAGTATTGCTGGATGTGCTTTGTAGCTGCTGCTGTTGTATTGCTTTTACATATCTTACTGCACTGTGCACGTGTATAGGCCTCACTTCTACTGTACAAGGTGGTTGTATACAGGGCCTGTTTCTTCTGATTTATGTATTGCTGCATAATCCATAATCCTATTGCAACGTGTATTCCTGTACATACTCCGGTACCTTCTTTACTACTGAAGTGTTATTGCTGTACCCAAAATGCACTTCCTGCACTGTGCTTTACTGTATTTGCCCTGCTCCTACCCCTCTATATAATGCTGTCCCTGCTCTATTTCTATTATACAGCACTGTGAATATATTAACCATTTATAATAATGAACCATTTATAATAATATGAACCATTTATAATAATAATAATAATAATATGAACCATTTATAATAATATCTGCAATTTCTAAACCAATGTTTTCAGTACTCTTGGAAGAATGTTTGTTCATAATCACTGACCTGCGCATCTTGTTCCACGAGAGAATCATTCACTTTAGAGTCAGGATCCCTGTTGGCCTAAAAACATTTATATATTTATTCACACCTACCACAAATGAACTGTAAATAAATTATCTTGTCCCTCCTCATGAAGTGACTGACCCACCCCATGGCTAATGTTTAATTTTCTTAATGGGTAGATTATTTTAAATTGTACAGAAGCCATAATCATCATCTGTCATCCTAGATTTATTAAAGATGCCTCTGAAATGACACACACAGAAAGTGTGCTCTGGGCTGCTCTTGGTGCTTGCTTACTATTTTACACTGCATTTACTTAACTACAGTACATTCTTTTATTTTCTGAAATATGAGATAAATATAGAACTATTTAGTTCAGAGACAAAGACAATCACCTGTACAAGGACAACCAACATCCTCTGGAAGTATCCAGATGTGTCTCCAGTGATGCTGTCTTCCAATTCACGTCCATATTCTGCAACAAAACGTCACACACTGTCAAAGGTCTCCCCTGATTATACTGCATACTACAGATCACTGTTATATTTCCGTTTAATTTAATGGATTCAGGAATACTCAAAGAAACTCCTGTTGTTATTTCGACTCCCCCATGGTAAACATTACCTTGTTGGTAAATCTGTTTGATGTGTTTCACTTCACTTGTCGTACGAGAGGCAAGGATTTCTATGAGCACATTCTCACAGGTTCCCGCTCCCTGTAAACAGATTAAATAAGGGTTTCAGTGTTGCTCTTAAAGACCGTTTTTATATTACAAGTTTCAATCCAATGTATTAGGTAATACTTATACTACTTCTTTGTTAGATGTTAACAAAGGCCATGTTATGTCCAAGCATTCATTTCATTAATAAATTATAGAATATATCTTCAATTAATTGCCATTCTGTAAAGTAGGGCTTATACGATTTGAGACCCACAGGACAAACATGATATTCTAAAGTCACACATAGGCCAGTGATGCATGGAGGCTTGATATATGTATATATATATATATATATATATATATATATATATATATATATATATATATATATATATATATACACACACACACACACACACTTCGTGGGAATTCACCAGAGACAGGAGATCACTTGAGGAAAAGAGTGAAGTTTATTGACACGAGCTGCATGGATTGTGTACTCACAAGAGACGGAATACAGAACAAAGAACAAGGTGGGAGTTTTATAGCCCTTCACTTTAGTTTTAAAGATATTATGCCATTGTGTCGAATATAAAATATTCTTTTCATCTGCAAATCATTGGCTGTCATACTGATTTCAATTGTTTAATATGAAAATCAAATAAAATATTTTCAAAATAAATAAAGCCCTCTACACAACACACTGTTACAAGATAGAAAAACAGTCATGAAACAATGATGTGGGAGCCGTACGTAGGAACCTTGAAGGAGTTGTACCTCCCAATCGGGGCCCCACAATCATAAAACAATGAAACCATACATAGTACTGATAATACTCCCCCTCTTGAGATGTTACAGCAGTGGTGCAGCAATGAAGAGGTAATTTGTAACAGCTTCACTGTGTCCTAGATGGTCGACTTAGAACAGAACTGAAGGGGGAGGCATGAATTTGCAAGGAGGACTCTGTATATACTGAGTCAGGGTCAGGCCTGCTAGACAAAAGTAACCCTTAAAGTATATGTAACCATTACACACACAAAGTTGAAATATTTGCATGTTGCTAGTGCATAAATGCCTGCCAGAGCTTTTGAAACTGATGCCCTTGACACTGGATGTGCAGAATGAAACCAAATTAATTTGAAATGCAAATATATGCATTCTTACAATTCAAAATTGTATCGTGAGAAATGATTTACTTAGCTATATGTTTATCTAGTATCACACTGTGTTTGAGCACAACATTATTTCTGAGGCAGTTAACATTTCAATATTATTAACATGCATTTTGGCTGGAAACAGAATAGAAACCACAAACAAATCTTTAAAAATTGCTCCAAAAGTCCGAAAATACATATTCTTTGAAATAATAGAATAGTTTAAAAAAGCATTATTAAAAAATGTTTTAGAAGACATATTTTTCTGTAAATCAGATTAACAATATTGTTCGTTTTTGCACGGGGTACAGACATTTCCAGTTCCAACTCTTGAACATGTAAAGTTAACCAAGGTAAAGCAAGGATCTAGCTTAAAGGAACAGTAATGTAAAGTTTTAAAGTAATGAAAATATAATGTAGTGTTGCCCTGCTCTGGTAAAACTGCTGTGTTTGCTTCAGAAACACTACTATTGTTTATATAAATAAGCTGCTGTGTAGCAATGGGAGCAGCCATTCAAAGGAGAAAAGGCTCAGGTTACACAGCAGATAGCAAATAAGCTCTGTCTGTCTAATGGTGTTATCTTTTATCCATTAGTTAACCTGTGCCATATAGCCGTTTTTCAATTTCCGCCATTGCTCCACAGCAGCTTGTTTATATGAACTATAGTAGTGTTTCTGAAGCAAACAGATAAGTTTTACCAGTGCAGGGCAACACTACATGATATTTTCATTACTTTAAAACACTTTCATTTTTTGGTGTTACCGTTCCTTTAATGCTGGAAATCTTAAAGAACATGTATTGTATGATAAACAAGAAAGTGGTAATGCATTATACTCGTTTTAATATAGAAGGAGTGTGCAGAAAAAATAAGTGTTTCTGGTTGAAAAACAAGAAACCCCTACTAATCCCACCCATCTGTTCCATTTTCTGCTGCCTCCTATCCCAGGCTGTGCAGGGGAGCTTGTGGCATACCACACACTGTAGGATAGGAACTAATCAGCAGCTGACCTATTAGGGAACTGAAGCCTGTCGTTGCTTTTGTGACTGCAAGCTTGTTATTGGCTATCCTCCTCCTACTGTGGCTCTGGAAGGGGCATGCCCAAATATATAATGCCACAGAATCAACAGGAGTGTTACATTCAACACTTGTATACATTTTACAACTACAAACAGAGCCATGACCTTAACCCAACCCAACACTTGTGGGATGAACTAGAACACTGACTGCAAGGCAGGCCTGACACCAAACATCAAAGCTCAGCCTCACCGTTGCTAATGGATGAATAGAAGCGAATCTCACCAATAATGTTCAACCATTTAGCGGAAAGTCTTCCAAGACTGTTATAGCAGCAAAGGAATGACCAATGTCATATTACTACCCTTGATTTGGTAAAGAGATGTTGATAGCCAGAAGGCAGCTTCATATATCAGCCCATGTAGTGTATACTGAATATTACTGATACAGGCTTGTTTTTGCACCACACAAAAGAATATTTATCAGATGAACTGCAAACCTCACCTTCATTGCATGTCTGAGTTCGTAGGCATCATACAAAGCATCTGGGATCATCAGAGCCACAATCAGTTTCTCGAATTTACCAGACAGCTCTGATTTCAGATCATCAACAAGATCCTAAAGCAGAAGACAACAGTCAATTAGTATTGTTCCACCAGGTAGATGTTTTTTGGATTTGCAAAAAAAATTATTTCAAGATTGTTACACAGTATATTAAGCCTATAGCATTATCATCTTACATTGAAGAACAAAACGTGAATGCATTTGCTTACATAAAACTCCTTGTACATGAACCTGAATATAGAGGTTTCACAGACGTATCATGGACTGTTTTACTGAAAGTTAATTAGCTATAGCCTGTAGAGCCTTTAGTTGCACACATGCTCTGTTCTAGCTATATACATATTCTTAGACTGTGTCCAAACACCTCAAGTTTCTCACAACCAACATGTTGACCAAAGGCACCATCCAATGATCAACAAAAGGGCAAGCCTAATATCTAAATAGAAAAGCAAATGTATTGTTTTCTCCCTGTGACATCAGGAAGTTTGTTATTCTGATTATAGTTTGTCATGAGATCTTGACATCCTGAATAACTGTCCTTTTGTAGCATGTCTCACACTTATAGTAATGTTTTTTTGTTAAGATGTCTTTAACATTCCCAAAAAGAAGGGATATTCGAATCCCAAACTGTTTGCCCTACAAAACCTTATCTGCTTTATACCAGCCTGTCCAAGATTACTATTGTGCTGCTGGATCCCTCATGATAGCACCTCAACAAAGTTCTAATAAATCTGCAAGACAGACAAAGTTCCAACCCATTCTTCTGGTAATCTTTACTGGGTATAGTTTCTAATACACCAATTCTTAATTATCAGGAACTTAACATAAAGAAACCAAAAGAAACCCAAATTACATAAATTCAATGCTCTGTCTTATTAGTTTCTGCTCATCAGAGGTTCACAGTCACTCAAGCACATTTAAAGGGATACTGTCATGGGAAAAAAAAATTCAAAATGAATCAGTTAATAGTGCTGCTCCAGCAGAATTCTGCACTGAAATTCGTTTCTCAAAAGAACAAACTGATTTTTTTATATTCAATTTTGAAATCTGACATGGTGATGTCGTGATGGCTGATTCAGTTAATGCCTTTAAGAATGGCTTGGATGATTTTTTGGACAGACATAATATCAAAGGCTATTGTGATACTAAACTCTATAGTTAGTATAGATATGGGTATATAGAATTTATGTGAAAGTAGGGAGGGGTGTGTGTGTGGATGCTGGGTTTTCATTTGGAGGGGTTGAACTTGATGGACTTTGTCTTTTTTCAAATCGATTTAACTATGTAACGATGCAACTATATTTAAAAAACTAGGCATTATGGGCAATTATGAAAACAGCTGTCTTTGCTGAATGGCAGCTATTGAGTAGTGGACTATTAGGGGATGAAATAAAGAATGGCTTGGTCATTGAGGGTGGGGCTAGATTTATGATCACATGGCAGAATTTAACATTTCTAGAGTAAAATTACTATCCAGTTATCACTCTTTACTTTATATAGTAATAGTGGACATACCGGTAATAGGGGGACAGTTAAATCATTTAATCAGTTTTCCAAACAGTATGAATTGGCAACTGGTATCTGTGTTGGGTCTTGATTTGAAAGGCTAGAACGAGAAAGTTGCTAAAACCATATCAATTCATATCATAACCAGTAACCTTTTGTGTGGCACTGTATCAAATGTTTTAGCAAAGTCTAGGTAAATCAAATCCACTGCCATCCCAGAATCGAGGTCCCTGTATATATATATGTAGATATTTATGTGCTAGATATGTTTATAACAAGCCTTTTGTGACTTAGTTCTCTCTAAGGTGGATATACAACAGGGTTTTTAAACAACACAATGGTTGCAAAAATGTTCTAAAGCTTATAAATATAAATCTGTATCAGATTATGAGGACCTATATCACAGCCAGAACACTGGTGGCTGAGCACACGGATCTTACGTAGCTGATTAGGCATATTTCTATTGACTGTCCTGTATCAGATTATCCTCAGTCCTGGTCAACCTTTAGTGACTGATGGTATAATTCATTTAATTATAGTTATACAAACCAGAAGTCTGAGCAGCATGTAACAATAGGTTTTGTCTATGCCTTGATCCCATTTATTCTAGAATTATTATTTATTAAATTATTAAAATTATGGGTGTGTTTTCTCCTGCTCCTTCCCATTCTGCAGTTTAAGACATTCCTGTGGATGCTGTGGTATTAGCCAGGAACAGAGAATACTTATCCATAATTTCTAGAAAAGGAAAATTACAGAAATAGCAGATGCCAAAGTCTGTCTCCGGATTCATAGCTTTGCACTTAACTGCTATAAAACATCTTGAAATGATTTACAAAAATCATTCAATAACAAGATGTTATGGTTGTATTGTAAGTAGAGAGGGGCTGACCAATCAAGAGGCAAAAAGAGGCCCCTTCATTGTGTTTCTGGGCCCATAGACACCGTGTTTAACATCATCAGTACAACTTAAATTTTGCCAACTATGTTATATATCTCAAAAGTACTAAGAACAAATTGTATAGTGTCCAGCTGCTGAAATGTAACTTTGACTCCTGTGTTTCTCAACAGAATTGTGTTTTTCACTCCGGCAATTATCTATTTACTGGTTTAACAGATTGTAGAAGTTTCTTAATATACTAGTACAAATAATATAGACATTTCATACACCTTTTAAGACAACATTTAGGGTTTAAAAAGGATTTTGCAGACAGCAATGTATAAATCATAACATTTTACAATTGACAAAGGGAAGAAGGTAATTATGTTTTAGCTCTTACCCTGCCGAACAAGGTTTTGAAGGCAACAGCAACTTCCTGACGTTGGGCATTGCTTCTAGATATAAGTATCTTAATGATGGATTCTTCATCAGTACCTGAGAGATGACAACAGAAAAAGCTCTGGGTGCCAGGGATACTTATAGTTTTATTAAACCTCTAAATAAATGGCGGAATTGGATTACTAATAAAAAAAATGTTCTGAGGCTGTGCATAAAACAACTCTCCTTCTGTTTTCCACTGCATCAGGGACAAAGACAATCTTCTGAACTGACTGTGGAGAATATTCTAATGGGCAGGAGGCATTTCTGTTTTCAGACCTCAATGCCTCCTGCCTGTTACATAGAATATGGCCAACAGCTAAAGCATTTGGCAAAGCCATAACCACCCTAAACTGGAAACCAGTGAGATGCGAGATTTGCGGCAAAAGTGCCAAATCCACTTTACATAAAACTTTGTGCACATGTAGGGGTGAGTTTTACACTAATCATCTACTGTTCTAATAAGTCTAGACAGGCCAGAATAATAAAATAATTAGACACTTTTGAATCATGAAACATGAGACCACTTATAAATTGCCTTTGGAGAAAGTTTAAAGTATAAGAATTACAACTGTCATGTTCAGTTGTCCAGAGCCTTAAAGGGGTTGTTCACTTTGAGTTAACTTTTAGTATGATGTGATATTCTGAGACAATTTGCATTTGGTTTTCATTTTTTATTATTTGTGTTTTTTATTTCGCTTTTAATTCAGCAGCTCGCCAGTTTGCAATTTCAGTTTAGTTTATTCAACTAAATTTAGTTGCTAGGGACCAAATTACCCTAGCAACCACTGATTTGAATAAGAGACTGGAATATAAATAGGAGAGGGTCTGAATAGAAAGATGGGTAATAAAAAGTAGCAATAACAATACATTTGTAGTTTTAACGAACATTTGTTTTTCAGATGGGGTCAGTGACCCCCATTTGAAAGATAGAAATAATTAAAAAACTATAAAAAAAGAAAAAATGAAGACCAATTAGAAAGTTGCTTAGAATTGGATGTTCTATACCATACTAAAAGTTAACTTAAAGGAGAACTTAACCCTAAAAATGAATAGGGCTAAAAATGCCATGTTTTATATACTGCACGTATTGCACCAGCTTAAAGTTTCAACTTATCAATAGCAGCAATGATCTAGGACTTCAAACTTGTCACAGGGGGTCACCATCTTGGAAAGTCTGTCTGTGACACTCACATGCTCAGTGGGCTCTGAGCAGCTGTTGAGAAGCTAAGCTTAGGGGCCGTTGCAAATTATCAAGCAGAAAATAAGGTTTGTCTGTAATATAAGCTGATGCTACAGGGCTGATTATTAATTTCTGATGCTATTTGCACAGGTTTCTGTGTTGCCATGTAGTAATTATCCATATTAAATACTTACCAGCCTTATACTATGACATTTATATTCTATGTGTACTGTATATTGTGAGTGGGTCCCTAAGCTCAGTAACTGACAGCAACATGGAGCATGTGCAGTGAATCAGCAGGAAAGAAGATGGAGAGCTAATGGGGCATCTTTGGAGACAAAGATCTTTACTGCTAAAGGTTTGTGGCTGCTTTGGGCTGGTACAGAAGCACAAACATAATCTACAACATTTCTAGCTACTTATTTCGTTTAACTTTCCTTGGCCTCTAAAGGAGAATTCAACCGTTAACTAAAAAAAAAAAACCCTACACCCCTACCCTACATAGACCCCCTCCCGGGGAAATGCCCCTAACTTTTTACTTACCCCTCGGTGCAGATTCACGGATCGCAGTTCACGGCAGCCATCTTCCAGGTATTCGGTAATCTGAGACTGAGACCGGCAAATCGGCGCATGCGCAGTTGGAGCAATTTACCGGTTTGTAACAACTGCACATGCACAGAAATGGACGAAAATTTCCAAAGCGCCGGAAGAAGACACAAAGCCCGGGAAGATGGCTGCAGTGAACTGCGATCCCTGAATCTGCACCGAGGGGTAAGTAAAAAGTTAGGGGCATTTCCCCGGGGGAGGGCTGCTAGGCTGGGGGCGGAGGAGAGTCTAAGTAGGGTTGGGTTTTTTTTAGTTAATGGTTGAATTCTCCTTTAAGGTGACAGAATCAGTTTGGCTGACCACTGTGATTCAGATGAATCTGGCACCAGAAATAATTCTGTGATTCTGACAAATCCCTATTCAAACCCTGGATTCCATGCACCCCAAAGAACAACACAATCTACACAGTCACAAACAGTCCTGATCTTTTATAATTAGCTATAGAGCATGTATGAGTCATACAAGTAACATGGTATCTCCCACTTCAGATATGCAGAGAATTAAACGTGTGCACATCTGCTTGTTTTTTATGGCATGTAACTGTATACACTGTAAATATGGGAGGACCGCCGGAGGGTAGGAAAATGTCAAGTTGACTTTTTAAAATTTGCATTTGGTCATTGTTTTTTTCACCATTTTCTGCCTTTTTCCAGCTTTCAAATGGGGTCACATACTTCACCACAATTAAATATTGCTCAGTGAGGGGACAGTGTTATCGTTTTTATCATCTTCCAGTCTGTTTGTAAAACCATTGCTTAGTAGTTGGGGTAAACCAACCAAGCAGAGATGGATATTTCTAACTCAAGATCTGCTAAATAATTTAAAAAAATGTCATGGGATGCGTAATCTGGCTGGTACCAAATCAACACACAAAACATGCATTTTTGCCAGTATTTCCTCAAAGGAAAACAGTATATCTAGCAAAACAATCCAAATTCATGAACCTAAAAAAACATGTGAAGCACTGAAGCTTTTACTTAAAGTGGACTTGTCACCCAGACACAAAAATCTGTATAATAAAAGTCCTTCAAATTAAACATGAAATCCAATTTCTATTTTCTATTAAAACATTCATAGCTGTTGTAAGCTCATTTAAAAACCTCTGTTGTCAATCAAATATTGTCTGCCCCTCCTCTATGCCTTAGGCAATTACTTTCACTTTCCATTCAGCACTTCCTAGATGCCACTGCTTTTCCCACCTTCCCCCGTTCTCTTCAGCGTTAATTGTGTAGCCAGTGCATGGGGATGGACATCAGGTCCCCCATTCTGGTGCACAAACAAGATTCTGAGATGATGCAAGGCTTGTCTTAATAACAGTGTCCACAAAATGGCTCCTGCCTGCTTGTTATAATTATGAATCCCAGACTGAAGGAAACTAGATTCAAATTATTTATATTATGTAATTTAAGTTCATAATGCTTGACTAGTGTTATAAAATAACAGTTTGAATCATTTGTTTGGGTGACAGGTCCCTTTTAACTTACCCAATCCCTTCATTGCCTTGCGAAGAGTTTCAGCATCATCATTTGCCTTAAATCCTGGGAAATCCTTTATTGTCCCTCTGGACTACAGAAACAAAAATACAATCTGACGTTAGCAAATACTCTCTTACAAGGGCAGAGTTTCTTCAGGTCTGTGTTTGCCCTGACAAGTGGTGCCGGCATGAACAATTTTTCATGGTCTACTCTAGAAGTATGGAATCCATTACCCGGAAGGAAACCCGTTATCCAGAAAGCTTCGAATTACTGTAAGGCCATCTCCCATAAGCTTAATTTTAAGTAAATAATTCTAATTTAAAATACATAATAAAATGTAATAATACAACAGTAACTTGCACTTGATCCCAACTAAGATATATTAAAAATCCTCATTGGATAGAAACCCATTCTATTCAGTTTATTTAATGTTTACATTTTTTAT
This sequence comes from Xenopus petersii, assembly GCA_038501925.1. NCBI lineage: Eukaryota > Metazoa > Chordata > Amphibia > Anura > Pipidae > Xenopus > Xenopus petersii. The sequence goes on along the minus strand of CM076673.1, from coordinate 57,748,085 downwards.
AAATTTAATTTATAGATCATTTTCTAAAAAAAAATGCAGTCAGAGAAAAGGGGATTGTTTGAATAGTAGGGTTGACACCTTTTTGCCTGTTCAACTCTGGCCAAGAGGCGGCGCCATGATGAAATAGGGGTAGGCCAGTGATGCAATGGGGGTGAGATCACAAAATCAGAGGAGGGGCTGTGACGTGGCGATCAGCGATTGCCCGATCGCTGCATCAATTATAGGAAATCCTGCCCGGTTGTCCTAATTTGGAAAACCAGACAGGTAGTTTAAAAAAAAAAAAAAAAAAAAAACGGGTCAAAACCAGACAGGTGGCAACCCTAGTCCTAAGTGCAATAAATCTGCATGACCATGGCCAACAAAACACTCCTAGTTCCCTTCCCACCAGTAATGATGGCCATAGCAACACAGATTTACCAGCAGCGACTAATCTACTAGTGTGCCATCATCCTAAAGGGCATAGACAGCTTGAGTAGGGTTTCCATCTGTCCGGTTTTGACCCAGACAACCTGGTATTTTGAAGGGCTGACCGGGTAAAAACTTCCTGTCCGGTTTTCCTTATTTGACACGGTGATCGGCCAATCACCGCACCATAGCTCCACCCATCCATGTCACAGTCACGCCCCTGCCTGGTCTTTAATGGGGGGAAAAGATGGCAACCCTAAGCTTGAGTCACTGGGGTTTTCATTTGTTAGGCACCACTTTTCTTAAGGAATTTTGCCACAGATTTTCAGCAGCACATTACTAGCCACACCCTGATGGGGGCCTTCCTCCTTTGAAACCATGTTCTTTTTAACAGGCAGAATGCTAAAAGAATTCCAGAAATGAACAAAGGCAAGTTAAAAAAGCCAAAGATGAAGATAAGAATTTCATCTATCCACATTGCACACAGACAAAAGAAGCATTAGCCAGTTGTTAGAAAAAAACAACTAGTACTCTGAAACAGAAGAGGTACGTCATTTAAAATTAAACATTGAACAGAGCTGTATTGGCTTCCAAGCAAAGTACATATGCAGAAAGTGTTTGTTTATAGATAATACAGGTGTGGGATCTGTTATCCAGAAACCCATTATACAGAAAGCTCCAAATTCCAGAATGGCTGTCTCCCATAGACTCCATTATAATAAAATAATTCAAATTTTTAAAAATGATTTCCTTTTTCTCTGTAATAATAAAACAGTACCTGTTACTTGATCCAAACTAAGATATAATTAATCCTTATTGGAAACAAACCCAGCTTACTGGGTTTATATAATGTTTATATGATTTTCTAGTAGACTTAATGTATGAATATCCAAATGACAGAAAAATCTGTTATCTGGAAAACCCAAGGTCCCAAGTATTCTGGATAACAGGTCCCATACCTATATAGGCTTTTTAAAGCCTCTTTTCTATGGGCCAGCTCTGACAGCATCTACGTTGTTGGAATCCTTTTTTTGGTTGGCTTATTAAATAAATACAGGTATGGGATCTATTATCCAAAATTCTCTGGACCAGGGTTTTTTCTGGAATTTGGATACTGCTCAGTTTACATTGAATTCCACCATTTTTATGCGTTGAAGAAAAAAAAAATCATTCTGAAACTATAGCGTGCACCCTTGAGAATTCTGTTTTGCTGTTTCTTATTAGAATAGTCTGTTTATATTTCATAGCGGATTACAACAGTTACCACTGCAGGGAATATTTATTACAGGGCAAAACATAAACAGACTCTCAATGATTTGCCCACTTCTTTTTTTACTACCAATTTATTAGACAGTTGCAATAAATAGCCATGTGCAAAATTTTTCACAGAGTTTCGCCACAAAAATTATGCCCCTAGAATCCAATGGGTGAAAAAAATTGACGTGCGACAAAAAAAAAAAAAAGTTAACAAAGTGATAGACGTCACTGCATTTTGGCGGATTTTCGCTGTTTCGTTAATTTTTGGCAAATCGAAACAGGTCAGATTCACCCATCACTAGCAATGAAGCCCTACAGCTAACTAAATTCCCACCCTAAATATATGGCTGCCTGCCCTAAAACAACACACTGAATTGCACAGATTCAAGCATTTCTGATTTCCTTAAAGGATCAGATACATAGACAACATTATGGCCTAATTTTTACATTAGTTTCAAAATGCATAATGTTTGCAATGCTGCATAAACCAATAACAGAGCAAATTATATATATATATATTAGGGATGCACCGAATCCACTTTTTTGGATTCGGCCGAACCCCCGAATCTTTCACGAAGGATTCGGCCGAATACCGAACCGAATCCGAACCCTAATTTGCATATGCAAATTAGGGGTGGGAAGGGGAAAACATTTTTTACTTCCTTGTTTTCTGACAAAAAGTCACGCAATCTCCCTCCCTGCCCCTAATATGCATATGCAAATTAGGATTCGGATTCGGTTCGGCTGGGCAGAAGGATTCGGCCGAATCCGAATCCTGCTGAAAAAGGCCGAATCCTGGCCGAATCCCGAACCGAATCCTGGATTCGGTGCATCCCTAATATATATATATACACTTTTTCAATCCTTGAAAAAGGTCCTAATGAGGACTGAAACGTCGGACATTACAAAATGATAATAAAAGAATTAAGCTTTTAAAAGGGAGTTCTGGTCAGAGGATTTTTTGATTATATATATATATATATATATATATATATATATACACACATACACACATACATATACAGGCATGTGATCTGTTATCCAGAAAGCTCAGAATTACGGAAAGGCAGTTTCCCATAGACTTCATTTTATCCAAATAATCCAATTTTTTTTTTAAAAAAAAAAATTATTTTTCTCTGTAATAATTTAACAATACAATGTACTTGATCCAAACTAAGATAAAATGAATCATTATTTAATGTTTACATTATTTTCTAGTAGACTAAGGTATGAAGATCCAAATTATTAAAAGATCCGTTATCCGGAAAACCCCAGGTCCTGAGCATTCTGGATAACAGGTCCCATACCTGTACAATATATGTGTATGTTTACACATTTACAGAGACTGTTGATTCACATCATCCCTGCTCCAGTGAGCTGACAATCTAAGTCTTAAATCACATTCGTACAACACAATCGAGAGTGAAGTTCAACAGGAGCCTTTATGTATGCTTTTTAAGTGTGGGAGGAAACCAGATCATACAGCATTACTTCCTTTGAATATTACACAATACAGTACAGTATTGCACTACAATTTAGTGGTAGGTTTATGCATCAGCAATACTGCCCTTGATATCTTGTCACATGGACCGCTTATTTAACTGATAATAAAATCATTGTTAGAAAACCATTTATTTCCCTTCCTCTTCTTATAAAGCACCATGCCTTTATATCTGACAACCCTGTTCTGTAACAAATTCATCCCCCAAACCAGTTTTACAACCTCCTGACAACTGGCCTGCTTCAGCATACTGAACAATGTATATTTACACAGGGTGCGATCAGATCCTCTATAATCAAATGTAAGTACAGTACAGCGGTTTCCAGTGAAGTACCCAGCAATGGGTTAATAAACAGAACCAAATTCGGAAAAGCTGCGTGCTGCCTCCTGTCACATGACCAGCAAGGGCTGAGCTGATTTGGGTGGGTTCTGTACAGTTACAGAAAATGAGAGGAGTAACTATGAAGTGTACATGTCAGTAGGGGGTTTTCTGTACAAGGGCAGTATCTATTTCGAGGGACGAAGTATACTTCTAATGATACCCTTGCAAATCAAGGGTAAACAGATTAGTGCACAAAGTACACAACAACAACAAACAATACATTTAAAACTACATAATCCAGAAGGATAGTTGGTAAAATAATATGTAATATCAGATTTTAATTTAGTTTTAAAGTTAAAAACAACTGCCAGGCTACTACAGCACACACCAGAAATACTCAGGCGCTGAACTACAATTCTCAGCAACCCTTCAAAAGCCAATACCTTTTTGCAAAAGAAGGCAGATTGAAGTCAGGTTTATCTGTCATTGGTTATTAGTTCATGCTTAGTAGATTATTTACATGTATCTTACCTTTGATTTAAAAGCCATTTTAGTGTTGATGAGGTAAGTGCTGAGGGCTGCAAAATAAAATACATTTGAAATTGAAGTGACAAAAAGGATATTTACTTCAGCACAGACATAAGCGTCTCTCAAGTAGCATGTAGGTTTGCCACCTGGCCGGTATTTTACCGGTGTGGCCGGTAAAAATGATGGTTGATCCCAATGTTATTAATAGGGAAAAAAGATAAATATATAGGAAGGCCGGTATTTTTTTCCAGAAAAGGTGGCAACCCTAGTAGCATGCTATGCACGGGATACAGGCTTGACTGTTTGTAAGAAGTAAACCGGTCATGTGCAACTAGACACCCATCAGATGTTGTTGGACTAGAACCCCCAGCATTCCATAAGCAAGCAAAAGGTGTCAGGAGCACTTGGAGCTGTATTTTCAAAGCATCTGTGGAGCGTCTGGTGTCTTGATCTCTGATCTCTGAAGCACTATAAGGTTTCCTATAACCCTGCCCCATTTACAAGTCTACAATTACTCCAGTGCTGCAATTGAATCTTCTGCGTTACCTTTAAATTAAATTGGCATTAAAAGAAAGGTAAGGGGTAAGCCAAGCTATTGCTACAGCCGAATGAAATGCCCGGCATCAGTTTATATTAGGAAATGCTGGAAAGGTCTTTATTTTAGACCAAAGAAATACTCAGGCCACTTAAATACTCACCAAATAGCAACAAAGCAATCACAACCAATTATTTTGCTTTCATTAGTCTAACTACAGATAAGCAATCCATGCTAATAGTCGATTGATTGCTTGGTGTAACCCTATGGTAAAGTAACTAGAAATTACCGGCTAACTGATTATTCTGCATATTTGTGAGGGAGTGTCTATCCTGATAAGATATCCTGTATATAGTATACAGACAACATTTCCTTAGAAAATAGCAACAACAAAAAAAGGCAGAATTCTTGCTTGGCTTTACCGAGCACTAAATACACTATGGGATTCAGTATAGATCAACAGGTACAATAAACGCTGCCTTTCTTTAATCCAACCTGTGTAGCCTGTGTGCAGAGACACGTTGAATGAATGCAATGAATACTTACAGAAGCTGCTGGGCAAGAGATGCTGCCTGTCTCCTCGGATTCCAGAGAGCACGTCTAGGAGAGAGAGTCTCTCAGGCAGTGGAAGTGAAGACCCACCCTCTGTGACCTGACACACCCTGGCTTGGCTCTGCCTTCTCCCACATCACTTCTCCCTCAGCACAGGCCTATGTTTCCTCGTCTTACTGTTTGCTGCTGAACTAGGATTGCCAGCTTTGCGTTTTTTTTGCCAAATTGGGCTACAAATTTCAAGTCCAGGCAGGTTTCCAAAGTACAAACTAGCCAAGGTACAGATGTGATCTAGTTTTTGGAGCCTTGGCGGCTTTGTAGTTTAAAAACTAACTAAAACGTTTTCCCCCTAGTGTGCCAATGCCATCCCAGTGCATGTTGGGTATTATAGTTTTTATTTAGCAAATGCCTACAGCCAAGGTTAATGTGAAACTACAATCCCCAGAATGCAATTGAGTAGAAAGTCATAGAAAGCAACTCAGTTTTTTTATTCCTATACCAACCCATATGTACTACAGTCCGCTGCATCTGCTGTGTGATAATCACATGTGCCACACAAATAGAATTATAGTTAGCTGCTTCTATATGCTTTTGTCATATTGATTGTTCAGTGTACAAATTTGGCTACTTTTTGGCTGGTTTTGAAATGTAAATCTGGCAACTCTGCTCTGGCTTCCTACCTCATCAATTTCCAGCTGTGTGGCTTATAATCAGTCAGTTAAGATTGCTGCAGACTGCATTGCTTGTTGTACTAATGATAACCTGGACATTTTTAGGGCTCTTACTGACAAGCGTTTTTACCTGCGTTCTGTTTTTCTGCGTTCAGCCGCAGGGGAGCGCAGGAATAGACGCATTACATTTTTTCCAATGGGGCTGTACTCACACAGGCGCGTGTAGGCGCCGAACGTAGGTTGAAACGCAACATGCTGCATTTTTCCTGCGTTCAGCGCCTACACGCGCCTGTGTGAGTACAGCCCCATTGGGAAAAATGTAATGTGTCTATTCCTGCGCGTTCCCATGCGGCTGAACACAGAAAAACGGAGCGCAGGTAAAAACGCTCGTCAGTAAGAGCCCTAAGTTTATCATTTTATTTTTACTTATAAGTTGTAGCACCAATTATCAAGCAGCTGATTACTACAGTTGCCCCTTGGCATGTATAAATGGTCAGTATGATCGATAAATTAAATAGAAAACAGCCATTTTAACCCCAGACATGCCAGTATAATGAATGTACTACAGAAAATAAAATATCTGCATAATAATCCAAGCTATACCAGTGTAATTACTATAAATAAGGAATAATCTGCATATTAACCCCCAGGTGTGCCAGTATAATTACTACAGGAAAGGGATAATCAGCATATTAACCACAGACATGCCTATACATTGACTGCAGAAATGGCCAATGAGCACTCCATTAACTCCCAGGGCCGGATTTCCTGCGTGGGCGCCCCTAGTCAGCATGGTACTAGCACCTGCCCACATCTCCCCCGTAGAACCATAAAACCTAGTAAATGCAATGGACTGCAGTTTACACATCTGTCTGTATGATGATTCATGCAGCCAAGTAATAGTTATTGTTGACTCAGGTAAGCATTATACTGTCATTGCAGTAAAGACTGAAATGAAGCAAGAAATGCCTTAAAAACACTAAACTGTAGTAGATGCGATTGGTCTACCGCACACCTATGTTGCAATTACACTGCAATGGTGGTGCTGGTTAACTGTTGACCAGGCTTGGTCCCTTAGCAACCGTAGAATGGATATACAGATCTGCACACACTCAATGTTTTGCAGCTTAGGGAGCATACCCCATTGATTGTATCAGCGTTTCGGGGGGGTTCACCCTCCCTTCGTCAGGATACAGCATGAAGTGTACAAAACATCTTTATACACATAGATGTGGATAGATCCCGCCTCCCTCACCCATAGTCCTCAATTGTCCTATTAAACACTTGATTTCAAAGTCCAATGAACAAAACAAAAAGTACAACTGTTTGGTAATGGCAAAGCCCTAATCAATTAAAATATTTACATACTGGTCATAACCTTCTATATGAAAAATAAAGTATACTCACTGCCAGTGGGCTGTTATTTTTACCTCTACTCAAATTTTTTTCCCCTCCACCAGCATTTCTTATCTGTGAAGGAAAAGGGAAATCATCAGAACCAAAGAAATTAAATTAATTCAAAGAAAACATGCAAGGCTGAAATTTTCATTAAGGCCTCTGGGAAACAATGTTTTTAATTGCCAATCCAAAAAGCCTTGCGTCTTAACAAAAACCTTGTACATTCCCTGCATCTCTACTAACCGCCTCCAGAATCTGCCATCTGAGGTGTGACACGTTATGCTTTGCTTCAAAAAATGTTTTGTTAATAACATCTCCTTTTTATTTTCTTATATTTGCATTGGTTCCCTCCCTGTTGGGCTTTGGTTTAAAGTTCCTTATCATGTTTTTATGTTCATTCATTCTTTTTTTTTTTTTTTTAAATGCTCTCGATGTTTGGCCAACATAGCCAAGGCCGCATGGGTATTTCGGCAAATAGATTACCCCCCATTCTAAAATGGCAACATATTACACAGTGTCATACAACAGAAGGTCTTATACTTCATACTTACAAAAGACATACAAACACAGATTGATGCAGTAGGTAAAGAGGCCCTTGCTCACTAGAGATTGTAATATAAAAAAGAGGCAACTCAGCCTGAAGAGCCAGCAGCAGGGACAAAGCTTCATGGTTCCACCAAGATGAAAATCTGACTCCACTCTACAATGATAGTATTCTGCCATAACCTGCTAAAAAAAAACCCTGGCTTGGATTCTACTTCTAAAGCTTGGTTATGAATTGTTCAAATGACCAACAATACTTAGTCCTGTTAATGCTGTATAAAAAGCAATTTCTTGAAGTCAATCCAACATTTCGGTTGCATGTAATGTCCTGAGGTTATTAAACGTAAGTGAAACTTTGATCAAACTTTAATTAACTGTTGTTTATTCAACAACGAGTTCTGCAAGTGCTGCTTTCATTTGTAATTGAATAAGAAATCTTGTAAAAGCTTTTATGTTGTGCTTTATTCCCTCCATTCTTCCATATAAAAAACGCATGGTCCTGTTCTTCTTGGAGATCATGAAGTCAAAAAGGATATCATGTTCTGGTAAAGGGTGACAACACTCACAAACTGTTGGAGAGGCTGGGCGATTCACTAAGTGACAGTAACACATTCTGTCGATGGATTGGGATCAGACATACTGTAAGTAAGGTAAGGGCAAGGGTTTTCGCTGCCCAAATTACAGTTTTAAAATAAATAATCGCAATCATTGCTGATCCTCAGACCCTTTTTAACTAAGTATGATACTTGTTAACTGTGTAATTTCCATCAACAGTTATAGCCTGGTCTGTGTAAGAGAGACAGAGTGTGGACCGGTTCAGATTCAGTCTGGGTTATTTCTGCTTCTTACTTTGTGCGTGACTGTGTCTGTGTGTTAGAGAGACTGAGTGAGTCTGCCTGTATGTGTGTGGGCATTATTGCACAGCAAGTGTGGGCATGGGTACTAATGTGCCCAAAACCTGCAGGCTGGGGGGAGGGGTGCTAGCCAGGGGGTGCAATGTTTCAGTGGGTGATAGGCCAAACTTTGGCTAGGACCCCCCCTGCTTCATATGAATTGCATCTGTTAAATACAGAAATGGGGAAAACAAAATAGCACAGGTCACTGCTATCATAATGCATTCCATGGTTTTGCATATTTTAATGTCAGATCAAATACTGCAATTATGTAAAGAGAAAATTGAAGAGTTTAACAGAAAAAGTTTGCTGTCATGGGATACAACCTGTAATTAAAGGACAAGTAAAACCTACATTTTCCTCCCATGTATATATATCTTCTTCTCCCAAGCCACCACTGCATCCTCCTTAATTTACCAGCTCCATCACATTTTCCTAAAACAAATAGCAGCTTTCACCCATCAGCCATTTTCCCTCTGACACATCATCAGTAACATTGACATCTGCAAACAGGACATGTATGCTGTAAAGTTCATTGAATGCACAGTGCAGGGTTACACAGGCACAACATACTTTAATAAACAGTTCAGCTGGGGTTGAGCACTGTAATGGTTAAGCTGAGCTTAGGAGAGGTGGTTAAGAGAAAAAATAGGATCAGGCAGCTAGAGTTTCTATGGGAATCAGCAATGCTATTTCTTCATTGGCTGTTAGACTGGAGTGTTTAGTACTCTGAGCTGAGAAGTACTGAGCATGCTCATGAGCCAACAGCCAAAGTAAATTCCTGAGGGAGGGGGCAGAATGGGTTAGAGGAGTAGAAGGATTTGTAGTGATTAAAGGGTCTGTTCCCCTTTAAATTAACTTTTCGTATGACGTAGAAAATTATAATCTGAGATAATTTGCAATTGGTTTTCATTTTTTAATTATTTTAATTATTCCAGCTTTCAATTCCAGCTATCTGGTTGCTGTGGTCCAAATTACCCTAGCAACCATGCATTGATTTGAATAAGAGACTGGAATATGAATAGGAAAAGGCCTGAATAGAAAGATGAGTAATAAAAAGTAGCAACACAATGCTTACAGAGCATTTGTTTTTTTGTTACCCCCATTGTTACCCCCATCTGTAACTGGAAAGAGTCAAAAGGATAAGACAAATAATTCAAAAATTATACAAAAGAAAAAATGAAGGCTAGTTGAAAAGTTGCTTCGAATTGGCCATTCTATAACATACCAAAAGTTAATTCAAAGGTGAACCACCCCTTTAAGGGGATGCTGCAGCCTTACTGTTAACTAGAGTGGCAGGTATCTAAAGATATCAAAGCGGCTGTTCACTGATTTTTGTAGGGAGGGTTTACATGTCCTTTAAAGACAATCCCCATTTCATAAAGAAAATACATAATTAAAGTACTGCAAAGAAATTGTTATTGGTTTTGCTTTCTGTTCACATTAACTTCTGCTACTACATTTACTAAATGCAGACATAGGAAATTCAGATTTTCCTATCCCACCCACATCATGACAACAGAAAAAAACATGTACAATACACATCACTATATTTGTAAATTAATAAAAACCATGAGAGCAAGTCACCAGCCCGACTGACTCACTCACGCAACTGTCAGCAACTAAACTATGGAGAAATGATTCAGAAAATGACTTCTGGTTGGAGGCCAACTCACAAGGGTTAAATATTTCACTGGCAAATATCAAGAATGTAGTGGCAGTAATGATCTCAGCAGCTGTATCCCATATTACATAGTTACATAGTTAAATCGGGTTGAAAAAAGACAAAGGCCATCAAGTTCAACCCCTCCAAATGAAAACCCAGCATCCATACACACACCCCTCCCTACTTTCACATAAATTATATATACCCATATCTATACTAAAGGGATGCTGTCATGAGAAAAAAACTATTTTTAAATGAATCAGTTAATAGTGCTGCTCCAGCAGAATTCTGCACTGAAATCCATTTCTCAAAAGAGCAAAGATTTTTTTTATATTCAATTTTGAAATCTGACACGGGGCTAGACATATTGTCAATTTCCCAGCTGCCCCAAGTCATGTGACTTGTGCTCTGATAAACTTCAATCACTCTTTACTGCTGTACTGCAAGTTGGAGTAATATCACCCCTCCCTCCCCCCCCAGCAGCCAAACAAAAGAACAATGGAAAGGTAACCAGATAACAGCTCCCTAACACAAGATAACAGCTGCCTGGTAGATCTAAGAACAACACTCAGTAGTAAAAACCCATGTCTCACTGAGACACATTCAGTTACATTGAGAAGGAAAAACAGCAGCCTGCCAGAAAGCATTTCTCTCCTAAAGTGCAGGCACAAGTCACATGACCAGGGGCAGCTGGGAATTGACAAAATGTCTAGCCCCATGTCAGATTTCAAAACTGAATATAAAAAAATCTGTTTGCTCTTTTGAGAAATGGATTTCAGTGCAGAATTCTGCTGGAGTAGCTCTAATAACAGGTGCGTTTTGAAAAAAACATGTTTTCCTATAACAGGATCCCTTAACTATAGCGTTTTATAGCCTTTAATATTATGTCTATATTAATTGAAAGAAATCAAAAAACATTTTATTTATTCTATATTTTCTTGAATTTAAAATAATATTTTCAGGCTTACTAACACGAAATGACCAGGACTAGTATGTATTGTATAATATATTTTATATTATGTGTCTACGCATTAACGCCTATTCAGACACACTGGGGAAGATTTATTAAAGGAAAACTATACCCCCAAAATGAATACTTAAGCAACAGATATTAACATCATATTAAGTGGCATATTAAAGAATCTTACCAAACTGGTCTATATATTTAAGTAAATCTTGTCTTCAGCCACCATTTCATAATGGTCTCTGTTCTGCCTCAGAGATCCCCTGACCAGAAATACTAAAACTCTAACTGTAACAGGAAGAAGTGTTGAAGCAAAAGACAGAACTCTGTCTGTTAATTGGCTCATGTGACCTAACAAGTATGGTTTGTTGGTATGTTTGTGTGCACTGTGAATCATACGATCCCAGGGGGCGCCCCTTATTTTTTAAAATGGCAATTTTCAATTTATGATTACCCAATGGTAGATACTAGTAGAAAAGAATATTATTATGGAAATGGTTTATTTACATGAAGCAGGGTTTTACATTTGAGCTGTTTTATGTGATATCTTTTTATAGAGACCTACATTGTTTGGGGGGTATAGTTTTTCTTTAAAGGTTGAATTAAAAATTCAAATTTTTTAATTTTTTTAAGGTCAGTTTTTTATGGTCCATTAGATTTTTTTTAAAAATTCAAATTAGATTTTCGAGATTTATCATACTCTGGCCCTTTAAAAATTCGAATTTGACTATTCGCCACCTAAGAACCGCTTAATTACTGTATAAGTCAATGTGGCTCTTATTTTTGGGTTGAAAGTGCTGACGTGTTGGCAAGTTTAAAACTGAATTTATACAGATCATTAAAGGTCATGGCTGGAAGAAGCACTGAGGAAGAATGAGTCACATTTAGTAAGTCACATGGACACATCTTTTTTTGTGTAGAAAAACTAACCGACAGAGCAGGAGTTATGATTCTTGAGGAGTTTTTCTCAAACCCTTCTGTTTGTGACCAATTTAATTGAGCTTTATTATAACAAAAGTTATGTTGGTCTAGACAGTCACCAACTGTTATTCCATAAGTATACAGGACATTAAATAAGCCACCATCCTCATTAGCATTTACTGATTATCAAAATGGAAGTGTGTCTTTATTTGACATTACCCAGCTATTGAAAGAGGCGCATTTTAGGTACTATTGATGTGCGGGTCAGGATTTTCCCAGCCCGCCACCTTGACCTCCCTCCACTTGCCCGAGCCTTAGAGACCCTCGCTGCCCCGCCGATGGGGCAGGGCGCTTGTCTATAAAAGTTCAACCCGGAAGTTGGAGCCGGCATTTGTAAGGTAAAGGGGGTGCGAGGTCGGCCTGAATCCACACGACCCGCAGATATCGGCTCGTCCCACACATTATTACTAGGTACAAATGTAACGGTTGGCACCCTAAATCTAGAACCGATGCCAAGCACCCTGGTCTCGTACTCGTGCTTCAGCCTGTAGCAGCCGCCCTTGGCCTCAGGAGGAGCCCTCCACTACTCAGATGCCACCAGGTCTTAAAACGAGAGGTGCAAGGTGAGGGGTTCACAACAGTAATCAAAACACAGATTAATCAGAAGCTCTAAAGCACAGAAGCACCTGGAACAAGATCCTATAACGGCCAAGGTCTTGAAGCCCAAAAGAGCCTTTTATAGTGTTTGATTTTCTCGCCATTGCGCGCCGACGTCATTACGCCAGCACACCTGCGACAATAAAGGAAACGAGACGCGGGCGCGCATGCCCTAATAATCTGACATGACGGCAGAAGAGGAACGGCGTGGCGGGTGTCCCCGCCGCACCATTAGACCACCAGGGTGAATAAGATTTGTCACAGTGTTCTGCACAACCACTTGCCATTACACACCTCGTGGAATAAAATGAAAACCTATGAGGGAGGGAGATGGAATGCAGATAAGCAAACATAAGAATCTCTTTAAGGGGTTGTTTGCCAGAAAATGTAAAGAAAAATGTAAAGAATTTCTAAAGTGTTCTTATATGAGAGGTAAAATGTGTTATGAAATACTTGAACAGGATACTTCAGAACTGAGTTGTGCTTTGTATAGCAGGTATTTAGCCAAAAAGGAAACATGTGAGTTCTCTTTTAATACTGAGTAACAAATATGATCAGTTTGAAAAAAATCTCCAGATTGCATTTCATTTACTATAGTGCATCTGAAATATGTTAATGGACATATCTCAAAGGTCAGGAATTATATTCAAAACACCACTTTGAGGCATTTCAGTAGTGTAACTAGCAGGGACGATCCTGGGGCTGCTGCAGCCCCGATGCCAAACAACTGCTTCGCGATTTAAAGGAAGACTGTACCCCCCAAACAATGATTGTATAAAACAGCTATATGTAAAATCCTGCTTCATGTAAATAAACCATTTACATAATAATATACTTTTTAGTAGTATGTGCCATTGGGTAATCGCAGGGCCGCCATCAGGGGGTCACAGGGGGGACAGTTGTCCCGGGCCAGCAGGGTTTGGAGTCTAAGGGGGGGGGCGGCCATGCTTCACTTACTTGATTAGCCGGGCCCCCCCCTGCTTTCAGCGTGCTGCACAGTAGCTCTGTGCACGGAAGCTTTTCTTCTATTAAGATTTCCTGTAACCTCATTGGTCCTTTAAGAATAAGTCCCGGTAAATCTGCATTGGGATTGGATCCCCTTAAAGGACCACGAGGGTACATGAAATCTTAATAGAAGAAAAGCTGACAGCTGACAGAGCTGCTGTGCAGCACGCTGAAAGCAGGGGGGCCCGGCTAATCAAGTAAGTAAAGCATGGCCGGGCCCCCCCTTAGGCACAAAACCCTGGCAAGCAATTTTTTAAAAAAATTGGGGGATCTGGGCCATTTTTTAACTTGCAGGGGGGGCCCTGATCACCAATGGCTTTTTATAACTTGTGGGGGGGCCCGAGGCCATCAATTTTTTTTTTGCTTGCAGGGGGGCCCTGCCACCAATGTTTTGTTTTTTTAAAAAAAAAAAAAACTTTTATGGGGGGCCCTGGCGCCAATGTTTTTTTTTTTTTAATTTATAGGGGGGTCCTGATCACCAATTATTTTTTTTAACTTGTAGGGGGGCCCTGATCACCAATTTTTTTTTTAACTTGTAGGGGGGCCCTGATCACCAATTTTTTTTTAACTTGTAGGAGTGTGGGGGGGGTTACCTTTTTTAGCACTGATGTCTATGTGGTCTTTTAACTGTGATGTGGAGTGGGTGGGATTTGGGGTGGGGCTTGGGGGCCCAGAAAATTTTGTTGTACGGGGCCCCATGATTTCTAATGCCGGCCCTGGGTAATCGAAAACAGAAAATTGCCATTTTAAAAAATAAGGGCAGCCCCCTGGGATCGTAAGGTACATGGTGCACATAAACAAATCAAACAAATTATACATGTTAGGTCACATGAGCCAATTAACAGACATAGTTCTGTCTTTTGCTTCCACACTTCTTCCTATTACAGTTAGAGCTGCAGTATTTCTGGTCAGGTGATCTCTGAGGCAGGGCACAGACCATCATGAAATGGGTGTTCAAGGCAAGAGATGTAAAAGGGCAATATTTACTAAAATATATATACCAAGTTTGGTAAGATTCTTTAATATGTCACTTAATATGATATAAACTGTTGCTTAAACTTTAGCGTTGGAGGGAGTCAAAGAGGAGCCGCATCAGTGCAATGAACACTATAGCGCTTTCTGCACTAGTGGAGCCGAATTTCCGGTTTAAAAACTTCTGCTTTTCAATTTACAGGAGGTGAATTCTTGTCGCCCCTGATAACTGCCTAATGGCAGGAGCTGCCCTGCTTACTAGAATTTAAAAATGGGTTAGCTTAGATATAGTGGAGATATTTTGATGATTGTTCCTTGAGAAAGACAATACATAGATAGTTATTTTGTTATTTCTCGTGTTTTTACATTATGTTGCAGTATATGATCAAAGTGAAAAATAAAATCTACCTGGAGCTTTGGGCATTTATGGGATGAATAGGAAAGACTGTTGTACCTGAACAATAAAATAAGAAACAAACACCCTTTATTTAAATAAGATGGCCACAGTGCTATTTGATTATATTAACCCTTCTGTCTGTTATAAAATAGTAAAACTGTAGGATAAAAAGAAACAGTTACTAGTATAAGAATGTACAGTATGTTCAGTTCTCAAAGTTCTCCCAAATGATCTTCTGGAAATAGCAGCGCATAGAAACTCCACCACTGAAAGCTATGAGACAGACGTATCACCACTATATACCAAGTATATACTGCAGTATTTTAATAAACAGGGACATACCCTAATGCAAGTGTTTATTTATGTTACCAGACCGTACAAGTGTTTATTATAGATATGAATCCAAGCCTAGCAGAGTAATTCTAAGACAATCACACTCTTCCCAAGAATTATAGGTGTAATTCCGTAAGTGTGAATGGGTACTTGCAAACCCCCCATGGATTAAATATGCATCTCAAACAAGGATAGGTAAACAAAACTTGCTGGCTCTCCTTAGCACATTAAGGGCTCTTACAGACAAGCGTTTTTACCTGCGCTCCCCTGCGTTCCGTTTTTCTGCGCTCAGCCGCAGGGGAGCACAGGGATAGACGCATTACATTTTTTCCAATGGGACTGTACTCACACAGGCGCGTGTAGGCGCCGACCGCGGGTTGAGACGCAACATCCTGCATTTTTCCTGCGTTCGGCGCCTACACGCGCCTGTGTGAGTACAGCCCCATTGGAAAAAATGTAATGCGTCTATCCCTGGGCTCCCCTGCGGCTGAACGCAGAAAAACGGAACGCAGGAGAGCACAGGTAAAAACGCTTGTCTGTAAGAGCCCTAAAACATAAAAGAGCCAAAAAGCATTTATGGTGTGAAAACCTTCTCCATTGCCTTTAAAGTATATATTGCACTTACTAATAGTTAAGAATACAATGGCTCATCAATCAAATCCCAAAGCAAATCCCTCCTACTGGTATAACAACGTTTCAGTACTGGAGTTTTAAGTCATATCATGCCAATAATTAAACCTAATTGTAGGAAAGATATACAAGTATGGGACCTGTTATCCAGAATGCTAGGGACCTGGGGTTTTCCTGGATAACAGATCTTTTCGTAATTTGGATCTTCTGGCCATAGACGCAACGATCCGATCGTACGAATCGTGGATTCGTACGATTTTCGTCCGGCGGAGATCGGTTGTTTGGTCGATCGGACAGGTTAGAAAATTTCTGTCTCCTGCCGATAATATCTCTGCGTGTATTGCCGATCGTACGATTTTCAGAGGGAGACTGTCACCAGCTTTGTCAGACATAAGTATCGTACGATTGCTGTCAGGGGCAGAACATCGGCTGATCTGTTCTTATTTGATCGGAATGGTAAGTAGAGGGTCGGGAGATGGGAAAGTCCGATCGTACATTGATTAGTACGATTGGAACTTTGCGTCTATGGCCAGCTTTTTACTAAAAATGATGTAAATACTCAATTAGCCCAATAGGCTGGTTTTGCTTCCAATAAGGATGAATTATATCTTAGATTGAATCAAGTACAAGGTACTGTTTTATTATTATGAGAAAAAGGGAATCATTTTATAAAAACTAGATCATTTAGATAAAATGGAGTCTATGGGAGATGGCCTTTCCATAATTTAGCTTTCTGGATAACGGGTTTTCGGATAACAAATCCCATACCTGTATAGCGTGCTGAACTATATACAGTTATAGGATGTAAGCTGTAAGGTCTCTTTGTCATAATAAAAAGATCTGGTTACTAAACATAACACATATAATGAAAACCAGTAGTGATGAAGAAGAGAAAACACATACAATTAATTATTCAGAAAAGCCAGTAGAGTTAGAGAAATATAAACATGTAGTGTACAACCCAAGGCATCAGTCACTATTATAAGAACACACAGGAAAGATACAGACCAGGCACATTTACTTGACTATTATATTTACTGAACCGTCTCTTGGAGGCAGGACACCAAGGTAGTAATTCACAAAAGTGGAGCTAACTGAAATTGGAGTGAGAATTATTATTGGTGCTAGGTTTAAGTTAACATAATGTATAATTTAGGAAAGCCATTCTGTTTTGGTTTTTGTACATTTAGGAGTTAAAATGTCATACGAGAGCACCACTTAATTTAATTTGCTGTACAATTTGAGTTATTAACAGCCCAAGAAAATGAGAAATAATATACTTACTCCTAAGTGGTGTCAGCCATCAGACTGCAATTGCATCGGCTTTGAAGGGGAGTTAAAAAAAAGTATATTAAAGTTAATTTTAGATTGTAGCTCTGGAAGATTTGATGATTAGCTTCATTTTTCAGTATTCCCATATGAAGTTGTCTCATGGTGTATTAAATCTGTTCTTTTGATTTGGACAATATCACCTGGGCAAGGAATTCTTCAGCTGTCGGGTCAAGAAGAAGATTAGCAGAATCAACAAAAACATCAAAAAGAAGAACAATGCCAGATACAGCAATAGGTTTGTATCCATGTCCATTCTTGATGTCACACAGTCTTGATATGTCCCTTAAGATTATTCAGACCGTAGATCTGTACCTAACAAAGCATATTCTTGAATAAAAAAAAATTAGAATTATTTTTTTAAATACCTGTAATACCGTTCACTCTTTTTGTTTCAATGCTGAACCTTCACAAAGTCTCTAAAATAGATGCAAGGAATTTGTTTTATTATTTTATATTAGGTAAAGTAAAACAGCCCACAGGCAGGATCCTTCAAGGACATGTAGCAAGTTCTCATTCTATGGAGAGACATCTGTCAGCAGCAAGCTGCCACATACTGCCTTAAAGGAGAACTAAAGCCTAACTAAAGAAGTAGCTAGAAATGTTGTACATTATGTTTTGGGCTTCTGTACCAGCCCAAGGCAACCACAGCCCTTTAGCAGTAAAGATCTGTGTCTCCAAAGATGCCCCAGTATCTCCTCATCTTCTTTTCTGCTGATTCACTGCACATGCTCTGTGCTGCTGTCACTTACTTAGGGACCCACTCATAATATACAGTACACATAGAAAACTGTTGTCATAAAAGGTTGATTAGTAATTAATACAGATAATTACTACATGGCAGCACAGAAACCAGTGCAATTAGCATTAGAATTTAATAATCAGCCTTGTAGCTTCAGCTTATATTACAGACAAACCTCATTTTCTGTTTGATAAATTGCGACAACCCCATAACTTTGCTTCTCAATAGCTGCTCAGACCCCACTGAGCATGTGAGTGTCGCAGACACTTTCCAAGTTGGTGACCCCCTGTGATAAGTTTGAAGTCTTGGATCATTGCTGCTATTGACAAGCTGAAACTTTAGGCTGATGCAATAAGTTCAGTAACTCTGTACCGGCAAATGCCTCCAACTGCGCATGTGCACGAAAGTCACGAAGTTTCCTATTTCTTTTTTCGTTTGGCGCATGCGTAGTAGATCCTTACCAGTAAATGCCTCCTACTGCACATGCGCCACCAAACGCCGCTGAATACAGGAAGAAGAGCGCTCGGGAGAAGATGGCTGCCATGAACTCCGCTGGAGAGGCTCCAGAAGGAGGGATAAGTAACAAGTTAGGGGCATTTGCCCGGGGGGGGGGGGTGAGGTAGGCTGGGGGGAGGGGGGCCTATGCAGGGGAGGGGGGAAGGGATTTTTTGCCTAGGGGTTGAATTCTCTTTTAAGGGTCAGGGCACACAGGCAGATTCAGGGAGATTAATCACCCTGAATCATCCTGTTCTTTGGGGCGACTAATCTCCCAGAACTGCCTATCTCCAGGCTATAATGAAAATCGCTGGCGGGAAGGCAATCGGAGCGATTCGTTTTCCTTCTCCCTGCGGGAAGGCAGGGGAGATTAGTCAGGCGCCTAATCTCCACAAATCTGCCTGTGTGCCCTGAAAAAAAGTGTACTAACAAATTAAGCCAAACCTTGGCTTAAGAGAAAGTTCACACAATGAATATGCACCAATATCTTTCATATAGTGCACTTGTGATTGTAAAGTGGTACTCCAGCTCACAGTTTTATTTGCATTGTGTGATGAACAAACATTGTATCACAAGGTTCCTTTTGGTCACAGTGTCTGGGTGTGGTCCCTGATTCTGCCGACTATGTCAGACAGTTTAAAACAAATTTGTCCCCTACACTACAGGGCATATTATGGTAAGGAGACAAACACAAATTGAGTTTGGTCTACAGCTGAAAGCAAAAGTTTGTGAAAATAAGTGTAGCTGTGCATTAGCATTGTTCTTCCACTCACAACCTACTACTACTTTTTACTTGCAACTAAATATATTGTTTAGAAAACAGTGTTCAAACTTTTGAACTCAACACTGATCATCACACTACAAGTGGGGTTATTTATTAAAGTCCGTTTTTTTCTGGTCGGACTTTTAAAGGGAAAGCACCATTTTTTCAGAGAAAAAAAACTTGATTTCTTTCGTGATTTAGTAAACTCCAATGGTGTTAAATGTATAAAAATAAAGTATGCCAACTCAGACCGGCCGAGATCATGTAGAAGTCAATAGACCTTGTAGCTATGTGCATCCGACACGACAAGACTGTCGGATGCAAACGCTGGATGTATTTTCATCCGGCACGCAGCTACAAGGTCCGACATTTCTAGTACTTACATTATGTTCGGACATGCGTCTTGTCGCACCGTGGCGTTCAGCCCTTATGTGCACACACTTTTGAACAATTCCTGGATGTTCTAACCTTGTTATACAAAACAATAGACTGCCATGCATGTCTGCATGATAGAAGTTGCTTTCCTCCAGGTAATAATCAATTGGTGCCAATTTCACAGTCCTGTGAGGAGCTGAAAAATAACTCTGAAAAGGATAGCTCTCTGTTGAAAGCTATGGTTCAGCATGTGAACATGGGGATTTAGAAAATACATTTGGAAAGGCCACAAGCAGAAAGCTTGGGTCCAGAGCCCTAAGAAGGTACAGGGTGCTGGGGTCACTAAACACACTTGAGCTTTAGATATGCTTGCCAAGACTATCTATAGAAACTAGGGATTATTAGGAGAGAGGAGATTAGGATTATAAAGAGAGAGAGAGAGAAATGTGGTATTTTAATACCCCATTGTCTCTCCTATATCAGCAAGACCAACTAAAACAAAAAACTTTGCAATTAAATACATAGGCTGGCAATTAGCTCATATATTACATGCAGTGGGGCTGATGAAAAAAAAAACTGGACCAGATTTTTGTTTTAATATTCCTACTAGAAGTAGACTAATCTAAGAAAATTCAAGACTTGTTGTTGCAGTGAAATTTAGCTCTTATGTTAGTACAGTTTATGAGTTCTAATACGTCTTGAACCAGTCATGAAACATTTCCTTGAGATGGGAAATTTATATAGTATGATCTTGTGACCCCTCCAGACCTACTGGATTTGGAAACTGAACATTGTGGAGCCTTTGGCCTGTTACTTTAGTCCTTCTGTCCGCCTATTACTATATATATATATATATATATATATATATATATATATATATATATATATATATATATATATATATATATATATATATATATATATATACAGTATACAGGATATGCTTAGCATGTATATTCTATCCACAGTCTGACTTTAATTTTGATTGAATATTTGATTTATGGTTGTGTTCACTGGTAGCCTAACTACTACAAACTAAGCCAAACTAATGTTCCACAATGTATGTGCTCAATATCTTGTTATCTATTGTACATATATGTTTATTTAGACAAATTATGACTGACAATATTTGTTTTTTATGAAATAAAGACATTTACTGTATAAAGATTAGTGTATAGGTAACAACTGGACAATGCAAATGAGTATTCAATAAATAAAAAGTTAGTCAAAATACAAGGCATAAATGTTTATGGTGATGATCATTGTGTTTTTATCATTTTTAATTACAGATATAGGATCTATTATCGGGAATGCTTGGGACCTGGGTTTTTTGGGTAAGGGGTTCTCTCTATAATTTGGATAATCAAACCCTAAAGCTGCCCTAAAAACATGTAAGCATTAACAAAACACAAATAAAATTGTTCTGCTACCAACATGGTTTTATGATAGTTTACAAAGTAGTATATTAGTATAATCATTAATAAGTAGATATTAATCATGAAATAATTTAAAATGGTTTAGTTAAATAGAACTCTTCTGATTGGCAGGAAAGCCCAGAGCAGTCACATGGAAGGGAACACTGTACCACCCCTTCTATCAAGCAGAGTGCTGCAATAGTAGTAGTGTGATACTGCCAGCCTGACCGCTCACCATCTCCTCAGAAACTTGATCATATGTTTTGTTGAGAAGGAAAGAGATACAAACAGACACTGCAGCTTTAATAGGGAGCTTGTTATGATCCACCATGTAACACATAAATTATTTGTGTAGTAAAGCCTATAAATTGCCCCAATTCCTCTGCATATGTCCAAGAACAAAGACAGGCTCCCTTACATGAGGTGCCTAGTTACAACCTGTTGCTCTTCTGTTAGAGGATTCCAGAAACCTGAGCTAGCAAAACATGGCTTTTTCTGTGGCTCAACCCATGCCTCATATCTGGGAAAAACAAACAGCATTCCATATATTCATCTGATAACAATGCAGAAGTGTGGGCAGACCCTATAAAGATCCTCATCTTTAAGAGGTTTTAGGACCCTAAAAAGGCTGCTGTGAGGCCAAGTAACCACTGTATTCAAAAAAAGTGTTAAGGATTTTGTTAATATTGCATTCTGATAATTTCACTCCACTGTTCTGATTTCCCTCCTAGTCCTTATAAAACCAAATTACTCTCTCTCTTTACTTTAGTCAAGTAGTCACATGGCATCAGGTCTCAAAACAGCCCAGCGCCTTATAATCACCCTCCATCACAAGCTGAGAATTGACATCTAATCCAGTAGAGCTGTCCAGTCCTAGTCTGATTCGCTCTGCAGAGCAATTATTTCAGGGGCACCTTGTTAGGAACTATCCCAGTGGGCTTCCCAGATCAAGGAAGCCAATGATTACGTTTGTGAGGATTCACTGCACGCTGCCCAAGAAATCAGCGGAACCCCAGCAGACCATAAAATCCTTGACTTCCATCCCCTGACTGGCCCTGATTTTGACAAAATTATCAATTAAACCTCTGGAAGCAAGAGTACCTTACTTCCACAACCAAAAGCATGTTTTCAATGGCAAAGTTTTTTTTCTACCATGGCATGACGGTGCACCCCCACCATCAGGCCATATGGTCATAGGAGGAAGCTTGCGACATTTCCCGACTCATTGTTTAGATTTAAAACACCTGGGTTCACAAAATTGTGTCTATGGGATACCACCTAGAATTCTCTTCCCTTCCTCCTCGTCGCTTCTTTATGTCCAGGCTTCCTCTGGAACTAACCAAGAGCAAGGCATTCCAAGAGGTGATCATTCCAGTACCTCTTGGAGAACGTTTCAAGGGCTACTACTCAAGGCAGCGATCTGCAGTACAGGAATATCCATAACCCAGTGCTTGGACTACCTCCTAATCAAGGCTCCTTCTTTCTCGGAGGCCCAATAATCGCTCCATCTAAACACGGGCAATCTGTAGTACCACGGTTGGCAACTTAACCTGGACTCATACATGTTTCGCTGATCACTTAAGCTGGCCATACACTAAGATCTGCCTGTTCAGCAAGGTCTCTAAATGAGGTGATCGTTCCCCCCAATAATTAATCCAATCCATTTGGTACTTGATCTGAGATGAAAATCAAAACTATAATTTAAAAAGAAATATTAACTCCTAAAGTAAGTGTAATCTCCAGTTCAGTAACGTGTAGGTTTCTCCCCAAACTCCAAAAATTCAAATGTTCCAAAAAAAGTGCTACTGATCTTACCTCAAAGAAAAATAGAGAAAATCAAAAACAAGAAAAATATATACCGTATATACTCGTGTATAAGCCGAGTTTTTCAGCACCCAAAATGTGCTGAAAAAATTGACCTCTGCTTATACGCGGGTAAGTATGGTACAATGATAGAAAAACCTCTTTTAGATGAAATACGGTAGAAGACAGCTGAAAAACAGAGAGACACGAATGGCTAACCGTAACCTGAAGCAAGTTCGCATCGAAAAGAACAATGGCGGAGGCCAAATGGTGTCGCCGCCTCAGCAGCAGATGTTTCCGCCCGGCAAAGGCAACAAGCGCACTTTTGAGGTGTCTGAGGGGGACCCGTCTCTGATGCCTCCCAAGATGGAGGATGTTGAGGAGGAAAGAGGGGTCACTATCGACATCAAGAGCTTTCTGAAGCCCGGCGAGAAGAGCTACACGCAGCGCTGCCGTCTCTTTGTGGGGAACCTGCCCACCGACATCACCGAGGGGGAATTCAAAAAGCTCTTTGAGAAATTCGGAGAACCCAGTGAGGTGTTTATCAACCGGGACCGGGGCTTCGGCTTCATACGCCTGGTAAGGGTCTGTGCTGCGGAGGGATATCAAGGTACTGCTGCAGTGCTGCAGCTTGGACTAATGGCTAAACTGTTAGACTGTCTGCTGTGGTGCAAGGATGCATTGTGCCTGGCTACCCACCCATCCACTCATGTTTCCCACCCATTCACTCATGCTATTGCCACCCACCCATTCACTCATACCACCCACCCATTCTCTCATGCTACCCACCCACTCATGCCACCCACCCATTTTCTCATACTAAACATTCATTCATGTATATAGTGTATGATGGTGTGGGTAGAGAGTTTGTGTGTGTGTATATAGTATATGTGTGGGGAGTTTGTGTGTATAGTATGTGTGTGTGATTATTTTGTGGGAAGAGTGTGTGTGTAAAGTATATGTGTGTCTATGTGTGTATAATTGCTAGTGGAAAGTATATTTTGTCTCAGCTGAAAAATATCTGTAATATAAATCCACTGGGGGGGACAAATTTTCAGTGGTTTAGTTTGCGCTGTAGTGATTGTAGCATAAAGGGTCTTAGTTGGCTTATACGCGAGTCAATAAGTTTTCCCAGTTTTTGTAGGTAAAATTAGGTACCTCGGCTTATACAGGGGTCGGCTTATACACGAGTATATACGGTATATAGTGTAGCGTTCTTTGTAAAATTCACACCTCAGTGTAATTGCATCCAGACATCAGTGTTATATTGCCCACCTAGCCTTGAAGTGCAGGTGAATTATTTTCAAACATTCTCCGACACCTAAAAGGTTGAACTTGGACGTGTATCTTTTCTTCAACCTAACTTATTAGATTACCTTCAGATATAGTGCAGTGTTTTTAAAAAGGAAAGGGCATTTTTAGTAGATACCGGCACACCAATTCGCAATCCCTCTGGTGGTCGATTAGCATGGGCCGATGTCCACGGCATCCTTCAGACCACTCAAGGAAGAAGCCTATTCAGCAAAACGTATCAGCAGTGACGAAAGCAATACAGACATGCACAGTAAGGTCTGAGGGACGCTGCAGACATCTCTGCCAACGTTGCGGAAGAGCCGTTTTGATTTCAAAGTGGAAACATTGTAAGTGCAATATATTTTAGTATTAACGCATTGTAAACCGTTTCCACAAATTACTCTTTGTTGTCCAAACGAATAATTTCGGGGGCAATTACATTCTTGAGAAGTGAAATATATTCTGTGTTTGTGAGTATAATCAACCACCAGACATTATTAATTATGTGTGGGTATCTACTTACTCTAAAAAAGCACTTTCCTTTTTAAAAACACAGTGCACTATATATCTGATGGTGTACGAGTATGTTTGAAAATAATTCACCTGTACTTCAAAGATAGGTGGGGAACACTGATAATGTGGATACAGTTACAGAGGTGTGAGTTTGTAAAAGAACATTACTCTATATATTTGTTTTTTTTGAGGTACAAAATCAAACCTGCTAGAGATCATTCGAGTTGGCTCAATACACTGGCAGATAGCTGCTAAGTCTCTTAGAAGGGCAAAATTGGAATCTTAAATCCACCCATGGCTGTCTTTAGGCTGTAGAATTAATCACAATTCCACCCTCACTTTGTTCCTAGTTGGAAAGATTCTGCAGATAATCTGTGCCCAACATACATTGCTTTCTGCAGTTTGGAATCACATATATCTCCATAGAGTTATGCAGGAAGCAACCTCACCCATGACCAACCTACTTACCGAACACCTCATTTTCTTCACTTAGTCAGAAGAATAATCTTACTACCACCTCCCCCCTGCAAGCAGTTTGTCTTAATAGAGATGAGCGCTGTACAAGCCCTACTATGTCAAAAGACATTATGGCCTGTACTTAAAGGTATTGCTTAGTATTTTTGTGCCCTTTCCAATGGCTCTATTATTGTGTGCTGCCAGAGGAAAGACACAAATATTACCAATACATTCGGTCTTTTAAAGGCAACATACTGACACTAAGAAATAAGGCTTGCTACTGGGGCTGCCGTGAGGTTTTGATTTGTATACAAAAAAAATAAATATAAACCGGTCTAGACAGAAATCTGGTTGTCTCATGATTCCATTGGGTGCATTTATATACACACACGAGGAGATCATCAAATCAGTCTCACCCACAGCGCCCCCTCATGGAGAGATTAGCTGGAAGTCCCTTCAACAAAACTGAAAATCTGTAGCTGCATTGACCACAAGAGTTTTCCTCCAAACACTATGGTAGTTACACAGGCCTGTTTGATAGTACTGACCAACCATTTCAAAACAGTAGTACAATAGTTATTGGAAGATTTCACCATCATAGAAAAACCTTGTTCAGAGACTAGTTAAAAGGCTCATCACGTCAGATTTGTTTGAAGTATCATTTGTCAAGACATTACCATTTGTAAAAATCAAATTTACAGGTTATGTGCCGTTTAGTTAACATTTATTGTCAAACAATGATCAATAGACAAAACAATATGCTAACTGCCTGGTTAATTCAATCTGTGCACAACAGCTTTTTAAAGAGCAAATATATCTAAGATTCAACATACATAAAAAAATTTACAAAATTTAAAACCTTTTAAAATAAAGTAAAAATAAAAAATTTACTTTGCTTCATAATTCTGTCGCTCCAATCGTCATGTTGAAGTTTGAGATATACAACCAAAGTCTATATGATAAAAAATTAACTGTACATCATGTGCTTTTATCAATATACATTTTAAAGTCCATTCTTCAAGTTTATAAAAATGTAGACATCGATTCTGGAGGATTGATAAGGGATACAGCATGATTCCTGCAAGGAAAAATGAGAAATTCATAATTGGGACCTGCAAAACAGCCACTGAAAATCTACATTTATTAAAGTCTAAATGTAGCATGTGTGTCATTTATGCACATTGCTTTATGCTTTTTACACAACAGTTTGTAATGGGCAAATAAAACAAGGTTACTTACTTAGGAGCTTTGTACTTCTCTCGCACAGCTTGCTGTTGGTGACTTGCTGCGGAGAGGTAGGTCTGGTATAGGTCCAAAATACAGGGTTTAAGTGTTTCAAGAGTGTAGCTGGTGTACTCCACCAGAGGATCAGACTGTAAAAACAGAAATATGCATTTTTTTTATATATAAAAACAGTGATTGAAGCTTTAGCATGCTTGTGCCAGCAAACCCTTGTTAAGAAGTACCTTAAAGGGAGGCTTCAAATATATTGCATAAAAGAAGCCTTGTAAAATGCTACATCGAAAAACATTTTCAATTCAACTTGTGCCATCAGGTATGGTTAATAGAAAAACTGCATGATTAAAGTTACCCAAAAAAAAAAAAAAAAAAAAAAAAAAAAAAAAAAAAAAAAGCCTGCACAATGT
Organism: Xenopus petersii; assembly: GCA_038501925.1. Lineage (NCBI taxonomy): Eukaryota > Metazoa > Chordata > Amphibia > Anura > Pipidae > Xenopus > Xenopus petersii. Next base: position 57,721,105 of record CM076673.1, on the reverse strand, counting down.
TACATCAGGCCAGAGTTCTGTCTAACCCCACACTTCTTCCTCTTACGATCAAAGCTGCATTTCCTGTAAGATCATCTGTGGGAGCACACAGACCATCACAAAATGGCGTTTCAATATGGCAGTTATAAAAAAAAAAAAAAAAACAAAATTTATTCTTAGAATAGTTATTTTAGCTACCGTCTCCATCATTAGCAGTAAGCATACTGGTGAATAAATTACCTGAAGAGTTGTGATAGTGCTACATATATTGAGTTTTCTTGTAGGAAAAGTGCTTAACATACCCAAGTTCTCTCATTAATTGTGCAGTTAGCAATGACAAATGCTGCTGCAGCAACAACAGAAGGCAGATACCGCAGGAAAGGATCCGCATCAACCAAGCTGAGCTCCCCTAAGAACTGAAAGGCAAAGAGATTTAATGTAAACACTTGCTACACAGCACTGGCTTGTTGAACAATGTTTTTAAGCATTAAAACGCTACAGCTATAAGACTACAATGTAGTATTTGCTGGTTTCATAGACTTGACAAGACTCAAGTATGCATCTAGCATAGCACTCGTTGAAAATTAGTGCGGATCAGCCTGTTCATCTTAGGCGGTATAGCAGTAAAATTAGTTAATTGTACCAGCTCACACATTTTCTGCTAAACCCACCAAGAACATTTCAGCTTTTGAAAGCCAAGACAATGATTGAAGCTTGGCAGTCCATAGCAATTTACCAAGTACAAAAAAAAAAAAAAAAAAAAAAAAAGTTCAAATGTAATTAGAAAGCAAGCCTTAAACTCTTTTATGGCAGTCACCAATGCAAACATTATGGTGAACAAAGACAATAGCGTGTACACGCAACGTAGAAGGCTACTATTATGAAAGGTATGCATAAGCTTCAGATAACTTTCTAAATATAAATTAAAAATTGATAAGTCACTATTACCACCCTCAGCAATGTGTCTACAACCAGCTTTGTGTCTATATGTTTTGTCTAAAAGACTTAGCTTGTAATTTGTCTAGGTAAAGGAAGCACAGATTAATTTATGTAAACGTCGAAATCAGTCAAACTTGTGCATAAAGATTGCAGAGAGGGAGTTATGGCAGACTAACTTAAAAGCATCACATTTGATTATATTTAGCAAGTTTGTTTTCAGTGCAGGTCTGTCAACAAAGCAAGTGGGGAGGTGGGTATGAAATTTTACGTTTTTCTAGAATCAAGTAAATGACTGTAGCCCTCTGTATTTGCGCATACATACCATGCTTAAGCTTTCCACTTTCGGAGAAACCGGATGTATTTGGAAGTACTGATTGAGGTATTGTAAAATAGTTGGAGCAGCAAGGTCAAATGAGAGAACTTTAAGCACCAGATGCTCCATCTTGAGAACTTGTTTCTTTGTGTATGTATCATCGGTAATGTAAACAAACTCTGCCACTTCAGGAGGATAGATTTCTTCAAATTTTCTATACAAACAGATAAACATATCATCAAGCTACTTAGTCCAAACTGCCATTACAGGGAATGCTATTTGCACAGTAGTCCCAACAACCAAATACACAAAACTGTATAGATTAAACTAAAGCACTGTGAATGCTGCTTCTGAGCACAGTCTAGAGAAGTGTCCTTCATAGAAACTGCCCAGCCATGACTCAAATCACAAAAAAAAAAAAAAAAACTAAGTGAAAAGCCAATTTTTCTTGGTCTATCAGAAAATGCAAATGTTACATTTTGTATAAAATCATGCAACTTCTACATTGTATGACAAACTGGGCCATGGTAATCTGTTTGCCAATGAAGAATGTTCTGGCAGCCACAGTTAAGCCATAAAACGAAGACTTCCCCGAGTACAATAAGCCAACATACTGAAAAGTTAAAGATGTGGATACACTCTGCTTTTAATGAAGGTATATAACAAATACCAATATTTAGTTGTGTGACTAATAAACTGCTGTAAGAAATTGCTGAATTGAGGTTTGTTAAAGTACCAGATATACTTACGATGCTAAAAGCATTGCAGCAGTTCCAACCAGCTGGAGCTTTCCTCTCAATACAGACATAGATGAAAGGAACCTATCGATATAATTAACAGCAAGGTACAGGGTCTCATTTTGCAGCTTATACTCCTCACCAACTTCAACAAGCCAGTCAACAAGAATAGCTCGCATGTTGCCAGTTATGTCCGGTTGTTTTTGCATATATCCAGCCTTTGGCTTACATTTCACCTGCAGAAGACAAAGATGTAGTATAAACAGGATGCAAATAAAGAAAAAATAAATAGATAAACAATGGACTTATGCTCCACAGAACAAGAATTCTAGAAGCACAAAATTATATACAACAGACGATTTAGAACAGTACCAAACTTAAGAATTGTGGGCGAGCAGAGCATTAATTTACGAATTATGAATATTATATGTAGGCACTCATCAGTACAATCTGCTGTGTCATGTATAAAGGATTAGCACCAAGAAATAAATTGCTTAGGCCCTCTTCGAAAGACGACTCAGAATCACTGCTTTAGGGCCATGTCCTACCTGGCACGTCATCCTCCATGAATAGTGGTGGAAAATACACCCGCTACTTGCCGTATACTAACAGGAAGCATCATGCTTCAAGCAAGACTTAGTTATAGTAGAACACCACATGAACAGCATGTTTAGGCAATATTTGCCCGTGTTGGGAGACTTGAGATTTTTAAATAACAGACAGTGTGTCAAGAGAGCTGCAGCAAGTAGTTTGCAATTTACTAGCAGTTATAAACAGGGGTGATGGAAGTGTCCCATGTGACAATGCCCTAAAGGGAAAAAATTATATATGACAAGGAAATTCAATAGGGAGGGAAGAGTCCCAGCATCTTAGTGTCTACCAGACCTTCCTCTGACTTTGAGGATAAAGTAGAAGTAAAGGGCATTTTTTTTTTACTACATAAAACTGCCCTTAATGTAGTGAGGAATGCCTGGGGTAGAGGTTAAGATTAAAAAAAAAAAAAAAAACCCACAACATTGCTTCCATTAAGCTTTCCAAGTCATTTAATGGACGCCACAGTTTGGAGTCGCACAGCCTTTATTGTAAGTAAATGACTTGTACCACAGGTTAATAGTGCAAACCACTTACAGCTGCTGCCCATGTAAAGTGGCCTTATAGCTTATTACAAATAGGTTGTTTGTGGTAGCCCTAACTCCCATTTAAAGGTATGTATGTTTAATAAGTGTGTGCAAAGAACTTTGCTTTTCATATTTAAACAAGTTGGAGCTTTGCTATACTAACATTAAGGTTAAACACATGTGCAGTGCTATTTTCTGACTTAAAAAAAAAAAAAAAAATGTTTGAATCTAAGAATAAAAGTTTACCTCCATTTCCCTCAGGTACGTGTGAATCTCTTTAGCATAATCAGCAACATTATTACACCCGACTACTTTTTGTTCTTCATCCACAATCGACACATCCATAGGAGAACCTAAAGAGTCAGAACATTCATGTTTTAGCATGTGCTGTAGCAGTGGGGGCAGAAGGGTATTTAGCAAGTGACAAAGCCATCACAGCTGACAACAGCAGCTGAGAACATACCAAAGCTAGTTTCCATTGCAATCTGGATAGGTTGTAAGGGTTTTCTAGTTCCTATGGAACCCAAAACTGAATTTAGTTGTTGTAGATTTTCATCTTGCACTGTCTTCTTATGAACAGCCTTTCTTTTGTTAGTTGCACAGTCTGGCTCATCGACATGGATTGTAAAAGCGGGCTGTTTGCTGGCTGCTTTTCCTGCTGGTATCTTCCCATAATTCTCATCATTAACGCCCAAGTGATTAACGGACAAAACCTAAAAGGGAAAGCCAAACAAATTATATATTTACAGTGCCATTGGAAAAAATAAAGTTTTCATGGAAATTGTTTTTAAAATAAAATTAATGTGCTGTCAGCCTCCTGCTGTACCATTACATTGAGTATGCAGTATCCTTGCTGGAACCCCCTACCTACATTACTCAAAAGTGCAGCAGTGAGCAATTTAGAGTAACAAAGTAAATAAAATGCCAGACATTCCACAATTAGATTAGTCAAAAAGTTATTCCTTGTCACTTTGCTGCCCAACATTGGCAGGTCCACAAACACCATCTGTCGTTGTCATCACCTTGTACCATGCCTGGACTATGACAGAAACTATGCCCTGTCATTTTAAATACAGAGACCCAACACAGCCCACAAGCCTAATAAAAGTGTCAAAGCAAAGAAATTTACAACAGCACCTGAGGTATTTGCTATAAAAGGTACATGAGCAATTTAGACATGCCTTGAATGAGCCCTGTTATTTAAAATGTAGAACATCCCAGCACACCCAAAAACCTATTCTACATTAGAGAAGCAATAAATGTTAACTTTGTTCAAGGGAACTGGAAGCAGCAGCTCATATCATGAAAGCAGGTCCAATTGCAGGGAGTTAGAAGATTTGCACCATGCTGTAACTCAGGCCTAAACAAAGTCAGGTACAGTAAGATACAGCAACAAGCTACACCTTGAAATTAAATGGGATTTAAAGTTAGTACCTGGGCAGACAAGTACAAGAAGCATTTTATGGAAGATTTATGGACAATAAACGTGTGACAAATTTCTGTGGCAGTAGATACTTCTAATACCATGAGTCAAATTAGGGCTTGTAACTTGATTAGGGGCATGAGGGGACCAATGTGCCAAGGAATGGCTGACATTTTGTAACAATGCCCAAAGGTAAATAGGAGAGTGCAGTGCAAGTATAGTAACAGCAGTCCTAGGCCTGAATATTATCTGCTGGACACACGGGTCAGACGCCGACCTCCAGGTCACGGAAATGGCGGCCTAAGTAGGTATGGCCTCCTCCATCCTATGCACGGAGCTCGTGTGGTACAGTCAGCCCTCGTACACTTACAGAGCCCAGCACAGCCTAGAGGATGTTGGCAGTTGTAGAAGAAGCTCAGGAGAACAGGATCGATATGAAAGGGCGGAAGATACTGGGGACCATTCTCTGTGGAAATGGCGGGACCGGATCTGGCGGACAAGCAGCTTAGTTAAATGACACGTCCCCGCTGCTCTGTTATATTAGCCATTGTGGCCGCTAGTCATGGGCTCCATACACGCACCTGAGTCTGCTGGAGGGCCGGCTTGCTCACTTTCAGCGCCTTTGGCCCCCGGTGGTTTTCCTGTAGGACCCCCAAAACGGCGCGACCCCCCACAGGGACGAGAAGCTTTCGGGGCTGAACATTTTCTTGATTCTCATCCCGCAGCAGATGGTCAGACATAGTGCGGATACCGACCAGGAGGGAAGAAGAAAGCGGGGGAAGGACTGGCGCCTGTAGGAGAGTGCGCGGTTGCACGTCCCCTGCCCTCCCTAGTGGTGTAAGTAAAATACTGTGGGTTACCGTCTGCAGCTCGGCCTTAGACCCCTTCCCTCTTGTATGCCGGTATATTAAGCTAAAGCCTCCCACCGCTTCTCAATGCGCCTCTATCACAATCCCTTCCACTACATCAGCTGCTGCTTTCTCAATTCAAGTAGCCCGCGACTATTGAAATCAGCCAATCACAGGACAGCGCGGGGAGACGTCACGGACTGTATGGAAGCCGGGAAGGAACCTCGAAGAAAACGCGATATGATTGAGACAGTGACGTCTTTATAAGGACGGCTACGTTTCCAATGCTTCATATTTTTTGTAGTGTTTATAAAGCGCTAACATATGCTGGAGCGCTATGCAACAGAAGGGCGTGTTAATGAAACAGAAAATACAGCTACTGACTGATACAGCAGGTGAAGTCCTGCTCATTAAAACTCGGAATCTAAATTCATTTTATCTTGTTTTTTTCAGTTTTACATCATAAAATTTAAAATTCTACCTCACAATGTCCATTGCATTTATTGACGTTTCATAGGTGAGTCACTTAAATGTGACTTTATGAGCACAATTTGCATAAACTGTAACAAGCAGCAATTAGTTTGATGGGCACAGACAGGTCAGCCATACAGGAACAGGGTTGTTTGAACCATGAGGCAACATGGAAATGCCTGATACAAGAAGAGTTAAACACCAGGGGGCAGTACCAGGACTGTCCTTGTAAGTGGCCTGATCTATGTGTGATCTGTTTGTATCACTTCCCTGTTCTTCCACCCAACCACATTTTCTAAAAGTGTGAGCTCTATACACACACACACCCTTCAACAATGCCCTAGTAGCTCCCTGTATTTTCTGTTGATTCACTGCACATGCTGCTGTCACTTACTGAGCTTAGGGACTGACTCTATATACTGTATATACAGAATACAAATGGCACAGTATCAGGCTAATTATTAATACAAATATTTACTACACAGCAGCTTAGAAACTAGTAGGAAAAATCCCAACTCCAAAATTTGAATTCAAACCTTAGTAAATCTGCCCACTACTATCCTTATATATCACCATATGAGGTACGTCACTAAGCCCCGATTATGTGCATATATACTTAGCAAAGGAGAAATTAGGAAGTTTGTCCTAAACTGGATTCCATCAAGTTGCTGACTAGCATTACTTTCAACCAGGAAGTCCTACCTGAGTGGCACAAACAACTTTTATTCTCAATATCAAGAAATAGTTGGAGATATAAGTATATTTGGATATCTTAGATGGTTGTTTGGCAGTTTATAGATTTGCCTTTCTTTAATCATTCCCCAATAAGTAGAACAAAACTGTCTAATGAGGCATTTTCCCCTCTGTGGCCTAAATGTGGGATGGTTTCTTCAATCAATAATGGGGAAGACTGTAAGCACCTGGGTGTCCATCTATACATTTAGCCCACAACAAATAGTCCTGAAGGGATAGCAGGGACAGTCACAACATCGTTGATCCAGGGACAAGTCCAATTTTCTACCCCTCTGAGGCAAATTGCAGAGGCTTCAGATGGGGTTTTTTGCCTTCCTCTGGATCAACTGGCAGCTAGGCAGGTAAATAAAAAAAAGTTAAATGGTTGAACTTGATGAACGTGTGTCTTTTTTTTAACCTAACTTACTATGTTACTACATTACTATCAAACACATAGACCTGCATTTAAAAAAAAATATTTCAGAGAACCATGTTCTGACTTCCAGGAAATTGGGCCAAATATTGCAAAAATCCTAATATTAGCTCACTGTTAGTGTATGTGTTGTGGTACTGTGTGCAGAGCTGTCAACATCCCTATTTTATTGGGAGTTACACAAATCCTGCAGCCTCCTCCCAGTCCTGTCACCTTAAGTCATTCTTCTGATATTTTCAACTTTCTATGTGAAATCCGCTATGCACATGCGCAGCATTCACGTCACTAGTAGTATCAACATTTTTTCATAATGCAAAGATATATTCATGAGATAATTCATAGACCTAAATGCAGCATATTCTTATGAAGTTATCAGTACAAGGCAAGCAGCATCTTATATATGCATAGTTACCTATGTATATGGCTCTACACTTTGACTACTGAGATATGTACCTGGGCCTGCAATGCAACGATATTTTTTAGCATGAGCCCAAGATGATGATGTCATGCAAGAGGCTTTGACACAGAATAACGGTTTTTAACTGTCTTTTGCTGAGACTGCTTGCGAGAGAGGAGTGGTAGTGAGAGGCTCGCAAGTTTTTTGGCATTCAAAGCGATTACTTAGCGATAAAATCTGCATTTTCGGATCGGTGCCCTCTAGGAGTGTGGAGAGGAGGAGATAGGGTGAAGAAAAGAAGAAAGGATTAACGTCAAGAGAAGATGGAGAGGATACAAGAAAGGAGATTGGAGAGACATGGAGGTGATGTGGATAAGAGAGAGAGGATCCCATGGCAAGGCAGAGAAGAAGGTAAGGAGAAGTGGCCTTAAAAAATTGGTAGATATATAATAAAAGCCACCAAATTTGTCAAAGGCAGTAACCCATAGAAACTAAAGATGTTTTCTTCTAAAACTGACCACTACAGTACTTGCAGATTGGATATCCAATGTGGCAACAGCTGTAGCAGATTTTGCCCATTTTATTGCATCTAACTTATCTTTTCATCAGTATAGCCTAATTGTTGCCTCTTCCCCTTTACTGTTTACTGCATTTACTGTTATCTGCGCATGACTGTTAATCACCCTGCCACTCTTCCAAGCCCCACATTTTATTTTTAATATTAAACTAAAAAGTGAAAAATGCTCTCCTGAAACTGTTGTTTTTCATGATCACAGGCCAAATTCTGAAGACAAGCCATCAGTGCTATACCATCAGCTCTGTGACTTTTGTGCTTAGGATCTTCAGATCAAGCCGATTCCTGTGCCAAGGACATGCTGTATTTCAAGTACAGGTACACATTTGAATCTTATATATAGTGGATAATGTACCCCCTACTGTAATTTATAAAGATATTATAAGTCACCGAGGAGTTATGCGACCATTTAAAAGCATGAGGCCACAGGTCACATAACTCCAAGGTGACTTCTGATAGCTTTATAAATTTCTAGTAGGGTGTACATTACGCATTATAATCTACATTTTGTGGGGGGGTCTGGAGGGGGGGTCGGAGTCAAAATTCTGGTCGCCTGCGTCAAATTCTGGTCGCCGGCGTCCAATTTGGGCAATCCGGTGTCCGTTTCTGATGTGTCAGCATCCGTTTTGGATGCGCGGCGTCAATTTCAGAAGCGCAGTGTCAAATTCTAACGCACTGCATCAAATTCGGCGGCCTGGGGCCCTGATGTCAGAACACGCCGTTTATCAGGATATCATTTACAGTCTGGTCCCATAGGGAAATAACCAGACTAGATTATATATATACACACACACACACACACACACAGATACTGTATATATATATATATATATATATATATATATATATATATATATATATATATATATATATATATATATATATATATATATATATGGCAGCCTGTATGAGCCACACCCTGAAGGCAGTCGAGACCTGGGTGCTCATGCATAGAAAGTAAATACAATGTATAAAGTGATGCCACTCGCAGGATTTAACCCTTTCCCTGTCAGCTGTTTTTGCCTAGATGTGAACATTTTAGAAATTTTGTACTATTTCACTTTAAGGACCTTTCCTGGGGTGGTCTTTTAGTTTGCCCAGGTAAACAATGTATTAGTTTTTTTTTTCAGGACAACCTGATCTTTCAAAATATGAAAGAATTTTTGTGTAATTCTACTTCTATAAAAAAAAATATAGGGTTCTAAGTGTCTAATAAAATGAAACAAATCATGTTTCACAAAGAACAATCAAATATATCAGAAACATCATTTATTTCATGTACGAGAGCACAGCCGATTTGGAAAGTTCTATGTCTCCTGAACGGGCCAATACCAAATATATATAGTTTTATGGAGATTTCTCACTTGTATAGCTCAAAATCTACAAGCAGTACACTACCAAATTTCCAAAGCACCGCTCCCCAAACGGCATACTTCTGATTTCAAAGCCAAACACTTCACTAACAATAGGTTTACCCTAGAAAATTACTTGTTATTAAAAAGATTCACAGATTCTGGTGAATCATAAATGGGTGAATATATCTTTGTACTCCAAACTACCAAGTTACAATTGTTTCCTAAAGTTATAATGTTGTATAGAAATTGGTAAATTT